>JASEVX010000008.1:28717822-28945322 GCA_031761405.1 Serripes groenlandicus | reverse complement strand
AGCTGTTGAAATATTATGAAATCCGGGTCGGCACTCATCCTCGACCTAGAATTTTGTGTTTCACATGCATTAACGACATTTTTAACAGCCAATTTTCAACTATATTTATACATATAAAATCTATGTTTTACGCCCGCTCAAGGGATACAGAAACATTGCAAAAACCGGGCGTAAACGGGCGAGAAAACGTGTATAAACAAAGCGATTCTCGCGCGTACGTGACGTTTCAGACCGGTACATCAACTTCTTTAACTCGATAATCGGTAACATGCAATAGACTCACAGTTAAAGAGCATAACATAATCCAAAACCATTCGAGTCTTGATGTAGGACCGGTTCGTGGATATATAAAACATGACTTGTTTACTTTATGACGTCACATGTGTCAATCCTTATCGCGTCATGTTCATCGGCGGTTATCGTACAACTGAACGTTAGCAGCGGACTATATGTTGGATGTTTGCTCTTATTTTATGCAATAAACAAAATAATAGCGAAAATACACATTTTCTCGGGCGTGAACATCTGCGGACGCCCTTACAATTTGTTTATGCCCTCGTGCTTCGCACTCGGGCATACACACATTTTGCGAGCGTCCGCAGATGTTCACGCCCTCGAAAATGTGTATTATCCCCTATATAGGTAAACAGGTGTGAGATTTTTTTTTTTCAATAACCCATCGAGTTTTCTGAAATGAAACTGGCCAAATCAATGGGGGCCGCCATTTTTGGGTATGTATAAAATTAGACGAAAAAAACCGGAAAGAAAATTATTGTCGTCTTTTTATTTATTTTTTAAATCGATATTTAAGAGCATTAAAGTGCTGTGTTATGTGGAAATTAAAATTTGTACGAAAAATTTAAAATAAATGGAACTCTGTAAGAAATATGTTTTCCCGTTCGTCAAAAAAGCGACCGCATTAGTTTTCTTACGCCCGACCCTAAATTTTGACTGTATCGTAGCAAAGAAGGACGTGACGTCTTTTCCGTAACACTTCATCTTGGCGTAACGCCAATGGAGCGACGTCGTTTCCCGCACAAAAAGTGGTATCAACATGAAAGATCCCAAAGTCCTATACATGAGCTATTGACTCACTCATTCAAAGAATAATTATTTATCAAACATTGTGGCAAAAGGATAACTTTCTCATAAGGAGCAATTGTTCTTTTGGTGACAATCTTTTCCTAAATCGTCTGTTGCAAAGGCCTCAGAAACCGTCTCTAATAGGGAAAGGGTTTAGCAGAAATGTGACCCCTTAAATAATTTGTTCCAGTCATATTGACTGGTTGAAAACGGCAGTCGCCAGGTGGCATCAGAAAAGGGCTGATCTATTTGCTTCTTTACCATAATGTAGGTGATCGATTAAGGATCATCTTGGCCTTCATGTTCTAACCTCGTTCATTATAAATGTATTCCTTGATTTTCTGAAAGTCTTTACTTTATTATTTTCTGTTGATAATGCAAGAAACATGACATTAACATTATTATTGTCTAGTAAATTACTTATAATTCCTTTTTTATGGCCAAAGTATGCTCTTTAATTTGTGTTAATAATTATCTTGCGGTTTTTTCATAAATAGGTAGCACCTATAGATATATTAAGTGTATGCATGTAGTATGTGCAGAAGACCGTTCTTACTAAAGTATGTTTCATTTGTTATATCCGGGATGAAGCCTTTTTTTCCTTTTGATGGGTTTTGCATATATGACAAGCATCTGTTGAGGAATTCATTTTTACTCAACGATACGTTTTTTTTTAAGACTGAGAAGTTTGTGCAGAAACATCAACTTTCTGATATCAATTCTTGAAGATAGACGATGTATGCCGACCATGGATTCACACATATCTGATCTCGTTCTGGTTTTGAAACCCTGTATTGACTTTACAATAATGTGTTATACCTTGTCCACTGTATTTGTGTCAGCCTGTGACATCTCATTCCAAAGCTCACACCCGTATAATGCTGTTGGTTCAATTATGCTATTATATAGTTTAATTGATGTAATTGGGTTTAAAGCATCAGACCGCATACCTATATCGGCAAGTGCAAAAAATGCATTTTTCGCCTTTTGACACCTTTCTTTAATTCGATTTGTTAATTTAAGTGATGCATCTTGTCTTATACCGCATGGTCAGTTTCGAAAATATATGTATCACCAATAATAAGAGACATTGGCGAGTCATGTTTAGGTTTTTTAAATACGATTATATTAGATATTAGATTTGCTCGCATTTACTTTCCACCTGTTGGTATATCGATAGACAATATCTAATAGGAGCTGCAGCATATTCGGAGTTAGGGAAATAAGGGAAATATCCGAGATTTAAACTATATTCCGAGTCCTCTAGTTGTTGTAAAAGTTCATTCATATATACGAGATAGAAAAATGTAGAAGCTACCCCTCCCTGCCGTACGCCTATCTGTATATTTACAGTACATGACGTCGCGCCGTTAATTTCTCATATGAATTGATTATGATCCTTAGGATTTTACCTTTTAGTCCTAATTGCGTCAGTTTAAAGAAAAGGCCTTTATGCCACACAGAATCGAACGCGGCCTTAAAATCGAGCCTTTTCTTTTCGGATATGTCGTATATGGTTTCTTGTAGATTGAAGGCTGCTGTCATGCAACTTATATCTTTTTAGAAACCTAGCTGTTGTACGTTTGGGAACGGAGTGTTTCTAGACCGTAAGAATGTCTGTATTCTGCCTAAGAGTAGCTTTTTGAATAGTTTACAAAAGCACGGGATCAACGATATAGGTCTATAACTAGAAGGGTTGTTTTATCCTTTCCCTTTCCTTTGTAGATAGGAACTATAAGGCTTTCTCTCCAGTCTTCTGGAATAACCTCTTGGTTTGAAACACAATTAAATAAGTCCGATAAACTGTTATAAAGTGTTTTACCGCCGTGAATAATATGCTCATTAAGTATGTAATCATGTGATGAACTTTTCCCACGTGTTAAGTCCTTTGCGAGGGTCTCTACGTTTTCCCAATTAATTGGGGGCAATCATTACCTTATAATCATAATCCGCGCTATTTTCGACTGATCTCATGCTTACTATGTTCGATCAATGCTTCTAAATCGTCCGTAAAGTTATGCCGACTTTTAGAAGTGTGAGGGAATCGGAATGTGTCTTTGAAATATTCAGAGAAACCGGTTGGTATATTTTCTTCCGTATAAGTTGTATCTTTATACGCTATTTCAGAACATTCACGCAAACCTTTTCCCTTCCGCTTGCTGACTAGTTTCCAAAAGACGTTTATATCTAATTGAGCTACTTTATCAAGTTCTTCGAATGCTTTGTTGAAGAAATAGTTAGGGGCACTTCGCTGTTTCCTCCGAAAGTTACTTTTGGCAGCTTTGTACATTCGATAAGATTCGCACGGATCCTCTAGGCCGACCTAGATTAATCCAGACTCGCCTGAGGCGTCTTGATTCGGCATGGGCTAACTTAATGTCGTTTGACCAATACGGTTTCGTATGTTTATTAAACTTAACCTTAGGTAAGCATTAATCGGCTGATCTTAGAATAGACGATATAATGAGATCAGATGTCTGATTAGGGTCATTACTTGGTAAAATGGAATATGTGTATAGATAATTCGACAATGTATTTTGAAACTTTTCAAAGTCATATTTATTACATTTGTCCCATGCGATACGGATTCGATGTTCATGATTTTCCTGATCTTGCTGTTTCACATTTATCGATATGATTAAAGGTAGGTGGTCTGATGTAAATATTTCAGATTCAGGCAAAACATTATAGCTTGTGATTTCATTCATCAACGACTTTTCTATGAAAATATGATAAATTTTCGATCTATTTCTTACATATGTGTAATCGTTTTGCAGATATGAGGCCATTAAGTAATATGAACTGTTGTAGCAATAACGATTTGTCTCCTAAATACTTATCAATGGAGTTTGATTAAAGTCACCAAGCACTATGATGTTTCTTTCTCAGAGCACAAGTGTGTCACGGCTTCGAGTTCTGTTATTGTTTCAATATAGTTTGAAACGTAGCTATCAGATGGCATATACACTCCAGTAGTAGGTTTATAAAACATATGAGCCGTTCCACGAGAAAACTCATTGTATGGAATGTATCGACCCAGATCAGCCCGCGCAGTCCGCGACTGTGCAAGCTAATCTGTGCCGACTTATTCCGTCTCAGGGGGATAGAGGTATAAAGTAACGATTCCTAAAACAGAAAATCAACAATAGACGAAAAGTTCCTGTGCGGTATGCTTAGGCTGATCCGGGTCGATACTTTACGCTGAATCCACAATGTTGGTTTTCTCGTTGAACGGCTCATATGCGGACGGTGAAGAGTCGGATGAGATTGTAATTCTTCACTATTCATTTATACATTACGAATGAGGTTGTGAGTCTTCACTATTCGTTTATACATTACAAATAAGATTGTGAGTCTTCACTATTCGTTTATACATTACGAATGAGATTGTGAGTCTTCACTGTTCGTTTATACATTACGAATGAGGTTGTGAGTCTTCACTATTCGTTTATACATTACAAATGAGGTTGTGAGTCTTCACTATTCGTTTATACATTACGAATGAGGTTGTGAGTCTTCACGGTTCGTTTATACATTACAAATGAGGTTGTGAGTCTTCACTATTCGTTTATACATTACAAATGAGGTTGTGAGTCTTCACGGTTCGTTTATACATTACAAATGAGGTTGTGAGTCTTCACTGTTCGTTTATACATTACAAATGAGGTTGTGAGTCTTCACTGTTCGTTTATAAATTACAAATGAGGTTGTGAGTCTTCACTATTCGTTTATACATTACAAATGAGATTGTGAGTCTTCACTATTCGTTTATACATTACAAATGAGGTTGTGAGTCTTCACTATTCGTTTATACATTACAAATGAGGTTGTGAGTCTTCACTATTCGTTTATACATTACAAATGAGATTATGAGTCTTCACTTTTCGTTTATACATTACGAATGAGATTATGAGTCTTCACTGTTCGTTTATACATTACGAATGAGATTGTGAGTCTTCACGGTTCGTTTATACATTACAAATGAGATTGTGAGTCTTCACTGTTCGTTTATACATTACGAATGAGGTTGTGAGTCTTCACTATTTGTTTATACATTACGAATGAGATTATGAGTCTTCACTGTTCGTTTATACATTACGAATGAGGTTGTGAGTCTTCACTATTCGTTTATACATTACAAATGAGGTTGTGAGTCTTCACTATTCGTTTATACATTACAAATGAGGTTGTGAGTCTTCACTATTTGTTTATACATTACGAATGAGATTGTGAGTCTTCACTGTTCGTTTATACATTACGAATGAGGTTGTGAGTCTTCACTATTTGTTTATACATTACGAATGAGATTGTGAGTCTTCACGGTTCGTTTATACATTACAAATGAGATTGTGAGTCTTCACTGTTCGTTTATACATTACAAATGAGGTTGTGAGTCTTCACTATTTGTTTATACATTACGAATGAGATTATGAGTCTTCACTGTTCGTTTATACATTACGAATGAGATTGTGAGTCTTCACTGTTCGTTTATACATTACGAATGAGGTTGTGAGTCTTCACTTTTCGTTTATACATTACGAATGAGATTATGAGTCTTCACTTTTCGTTTATACATTACGAATGAGATTATGAGTCTTCACTGTTCGTTTATACATTACAAATGAGATTGTGAGTCTTCACTGTTCGTTTATACATAATAGATGAGATTGTTAGTCTTCACTGTTCGTTTATACATAACGGATGAGATTGTTAGTCCTCACTGTTCGTTTATACATTACGATTGAGATTGTGAGTCTTCACTGTTCGTTGATACATTACGAATGAGATTGTGAGTCTTCACTGTTCGTTTATACATTACGATTGAGATTGTGAGTCTTCACTGTTCGTTGATACATTACGAATGAGATTGTATGGATTCACTATTCGTTTATACATTACAAATGAGATTGTGAGTCTTCACTGTTCGTTTATACATTACGAATGAGATTGTGTGGATTCACTGTTCGTTTATTCATTACAAATGAGATTATGAGTCTTCACTGTTCGTTTATACATTACAAATGAGATTGTGTGGATTCACTGTTCGTTTATACATTACGAATGAGATTGTGTGGATTCACTGTTCGTTTATACATTACGAATGAGATTGTGAGTCCTCACTGTTCCTTTATACATTACGAATGAGATTGTGTGGATTCACTGTTCGTTTATGCATTACGGATGAGATTATGAGTCTTCACTGTTCGTTTATACATTACAAATGAGAGTGTGAGTCTTCACTGTTCGTTTATAGATTACAAATGAGATTGTGAGTCTTCACTTTTCGTTTATACATTACGAATGAGATTGTGAGTCTTCACTGTTCGTTTATAGATTACAAATGAGATTATGAGTCTTCACTTTTCGTTTATAAATTACGAATGAGATTGTGAGTCTTCACTGTTCGTTTATACATTACGAATTAGATTGTGAGTCTTCACTGTTCGTTTATACATTACGAATTAGATTGTGAGTCTTCACTGTTCGTTTATACATTACAAATGAGATTTTGCGGATTCACTGTTTGTTTATACATTACGAAATTGTGAAAATAAGTGGCTAGACGGAGCTCCTTCTTCTTATAACAGATGTTAAAATCCGTTTAACTTCTGTATTTTACACAAACTTACAATTTATATGAATTACTCTTGATGCCTTCTTCGTAAATGCCCTACTGAGCCTTAAGTAATTCTTAAAATCTTAAATAAGGATTGAACACATTCAATCATTCATGTTTTACAACATATTTGAATAAGTGACTTAGTTGACATAAATACTAGTAGTTACCTTGTCGACTTTAGAAATTATTTCTTTACGCATTTTTATAAGAGGAAACAAAAATGATGGAATTGGGCCCAGTAATCACAAATGAATACAAAATGTTATTTTCTTTTCTCCGAAGTCGACTTGTGAGCACCGAGCATCAACTAATCTTAAAGATACATGTGCTTCATATGAACATGTGTATTTGCAAGCAACGAATAATTTTCCAGTACTATAGATATATAGATCAGCTATTCATTGTAATTTGTACTTTTTCAGATATTGATTATAAAAACTCAATCTATCGAGATGGAACTTATTCAATATGAAGATGTTTTGATGCCAAAATCAATGGCTCCTAACCCGGAAAAGAACCTACAAGACGTCAAGGACATGGAACACAGGGCCGGTGACATACTTATATGTACCTATCCCAAATGTGGCTCCCATTGGACGGAGAGTCTTATACGATGCTTACTTAGAACGGATATCAATGAAAATATCCTGTCCAAATCCTCGCTGATCGACCTTTACCCACCAGAACAAATACAAGCGATGTCAAGCCCAAGAATTTTATTCACCCATCTCCTGCCAGATCGACTACCAACCGAACATATCAAGACACGTGGAAAACTGGTTCTCGTTTTGCGCAATCCAAAGGACGTTGCTGTTTCCTTTTTTTATCATTTCAGAAGATCCATCGTTACCGCCAATAAACAAAGTTGGGATGAATTTTTGGAGTCGTATATCGAGGGCCAGGTACCATTCGGGGACGTCTTTTCATACCTACATAAATGGCAAGACGCTTTGAAAACCGACATGTTTGACATCGAATATTTCTATTTCGAGGATTTGAAAACGAACGCGTTGGCTTCCCTAAAACGGCTTTCACATCACATTGGTGTGTCAAAGACTGACGAAGAGTTGGCGGCCATTATCGCAGAATGTTCAATCGATAGTCTGAAAGGTAAAGTAAACCTGGATGACATTCCACCCGCACTGAAAGATAACAAGAACCAAATGTTGATATATAGGAGAGGCGAGATTGGTGATTGGAAAAATCATTTTACGGTGGCCCAGAATGAACGCTTTGATCAGCTTCTAGCAGAAAGAATGAAAGGCCTCACGTTTACATTCAAGTATGAATAGGCAGTCATGCATGTTGAGAGTATGTCTGAACAATATCAACTTGTGAAATCAATGATACCTAGTTTGAATATTCTTAAAAACTATGAAAGACATTATGTCTACATACAACTATTCATTAACAGGTATGATTTTTAAACACATTTCTAAACACAATCAAATTTAAATCAATGACACATAGTGAGAACAATTATAAAAATGTGAAATACGTTATTTCTAATAGTACATACAACTGTTCATAAACAGATATGACATTTAAACGAAAGTCTAAACACAATTAACTGCATTCAACTATTAAAATACAGTTATAATTTATAGAAAATAATGGCTAAACTATAACAGTTTGTGAATAAAATGATACATATTTTGAGCAATAGTAGACAAATGTGAAATACATTATGTTTACATACAATTATTAATAGACGAATATAACCGAATGTTAAAAAACATTATCAGTTTGTGAATTTAAACATTCAACAGAACAGAACTGAACATAAATTGTATTTACTACAAGTAATTACAACAACGTTTAGCAAATATACAATAGAGGAACAACAGAGAACAAAAACTCTTTTAAAATACATTCATATTAGATTGTAAAAGGGTCACATTAATCACAGGGACGTGCTCCTCTAAAACTTAATATGACCCTATGCATCAATATCATATTATACATGGGGTCAACTTTATTTTTAGAGGAGCATGTCTCTGTGCATTAATGTCACACGTTTATTCTCATAATAAATATTGAGATGTCCTGTTTCACCATATACACGATAATATGTTTTGTTTTGAAAAACGAATGAAAGGTATATAATATATATATACTAGTTTACATGCACAGTTGAACACATATAGGGAAACGGAGAAAGTGCTTATGATTAGTAATTTCTCATTTCCTAATTATGGTTTTTAAAATGTCGTCTGCTGAGAGGATGCAAAAACGTCTGCATCGAGGAGAGGGATAACTAACCTCAGTGGTTTAATTCTTTCCGAGCCGAAATGTTTAAAGTAGACTTTCCATGTTCAAAATCGGGCGTCTCCATTTCTCATGTAATAAAATGTTTGGACTATTTTGGTAACTAAGAGGCAAACAATGCTGATGTCAGGTGAGACGGTTCGTTACGAACTGACTCTCATGAAATCGTCATTGTTTGCCTTTGGCGCCGAAAGAGTTAATCTAGGACACGTATACATACTTTACCCATGTGTAAATTACAAGGTCGCTTTATCAACCCTTTTTCACATACGTAAACATCGGCTGCATATATGACTCTTAAATATCTAGGCAAAAATATGAAAAACCTCCACATATTCTAAATGAAGCTTTCTTTATTGAATACCGTTGAAAATATTGTGACAGAAGGTAAGTTTGTTCAATATGAGTTAATTCTCCTTTGCCCACGATGTTTTCAAAAGCCGGCTGCTACAGAAAAATCAGAATGAAGATTAGTGTTAGCGTTATCATTTGTATCACAAGTATCTAGACGAAATTCGCTTATGTATTTACTATACTATAATACTGGTATCAGTAATATGCCGTGGCTGTTGAATATAGGGATGGTGTGACAGAATACACATTTTAATTATTTCTTACTACAGCTTGTAAAAGGGAGTCAAGTGCTGCAATCAAATCCTAAATAATGTTCAGTTCTTAACTCAAATTTGTTTTAAATATTTTAGAAAAAAGATACCTATACTTATTCAATTCTGATTTATGACTATCATTTGAAATCTGGTGTTGATGCTGCATTGAAAAAAAAGTTAGAGAATGAGAAATTGCTAATTACTTCTTTTTTGGCATTTTGTTCTTTTGGGGTTTCAAGTCGTCTGTATCAAGGAACATAATGATCGAATTAACAAATGTGTCGTCTGACAAAAGTTTAACTCCGTCTGTATCTACAATGACGTCCGCTCTGACAGCGAACTCCGTCTGTATCTACAATGTCGTCCGCCCTGACAGCGAACTCCGTCTGTATCTACAATGACGTCCAGCCTGACAGTTAACTCCGTCTGTATCTACAATGACGTCCGCCCTGAAAGCGATTCCGTCTGTATCTACAATGACGTCCAGCTTGACAGTTAACTCCGTCTGTATCTACAATGACGTCCGCCTTGACAACGAACTCCGTCTGTATCTACAATGTCGTCCGCCCTGACAATTAACTCTGTCTGTATCTACAATGACGTCCGCCCTGAAAGCGATTCCGTCTGTATCTACAATGACGTCCAGCTTGACAGTTAACTCCGTCTGTATCTACAATGACGTCCGCCTTGACTACGAACTCCGTATGTATCTACAATGTCGTCCGCCCTGACAATTAACTCTGTCTGTATCTACAATGACGTCCGCCTTGACAACGAACTCCGTCTGTATCTACAATGTCGTCCGCCCTGACAGTTAACTCCGCCTGTATCTACAATGACGTCCGCCCTGACAGTTAACTCCGTCTGTATCTACAATGACGTCCGTACTGACAGTTAACTCCGTCTGTATGTACAATGTCGTCCGCCCTGACAATTAACTCCGTCTGTATCTACAATGACGTCCGCCCTGACAATTAACTCTGTCTGTATCTACAATGACGTCCGCCCTGACAGTTAACTTTGTCTGTATCTACAATGTCGTCCGCCCTGACAATTAACTCCGTCTGTATCTACAATGACGTCCGCCCTGACAGTTAACTCCGTCTGTATCTACAATGTCGTCCGCCCTGACAATTAACTCCGTCTGTATCTACAATGACGTCCGCCCTGACAATTAACTCCGTCTGTATCTACAATGACGTCCGCCCTGACAGTTAACTCCGTCTGTATCTACAATGACGTCCGCCCTGACAGTTAACTCCGCCTGTATCTACAATGACGTCCGCCCTGACAGTTAACTCCGTCTGTATCTACAATGACGTCCGTACTGACAGTTAACTCCGTCTGTATCTACAATGTCGTCCGCCCTGACAATTAACTCCGTCTGTATCTACAATGTCGTCCGTACTGACAGTTAACTCCGTCTGTATCTACAATGTCGTCCGCCCTGACAATTAACTCCGTCTGTATCTACAATGACGTCCGCCCTGACAGTTAACTCCGTGTGTATCTACAATGACGTCTGCCTTGACAACGAACTCCGTCTGTATCTACAATGTCGTCCGCCCTGACAATTAACTCTGTCTGTATCTACAATGACGTCCGCCTTGACAACGAACTCCGTCTGTATCTACAATGTCGTCCGCCCTGACAATTAACTCTGTCTGTATCTACAATGACGTCCGCCATGACAGGTAACTCCGTCTGTATCTACAATGACGTCCGCCCTGACAGTTAACTCCGTCTGTATCTACAATGACGTCCGTCCTGAAAGCGACTCCGTCTGTATGTACAATGACGTCCGTACTGACAGCGACTCCGTCTGTATCTTCAATGACGTCCGCCCTGAAAGCGAACTCCGTCTGTATCTACAATGACGTCCGCCCTGACAGCGACTCCGTCTGTATCTGCAATGACGTCCGCCCTGCAAGCGACTCCGTCTGTATCTACAATGACGTCCGCCCTGAAAGCGAACTCAAGGTTCGAAACCCGGTCGCTTGTAATCATAAGTTAGAAATTGCTTCCAGGCGCGGCGCTTAGGACAACGGGGATACCGTCGCCACATATGGATAGGTACAGGTTAAACGTATATACATCTCATATAATTGATGCCAACGTAGTTTGTAGAAACATTTTATAACTTCATTAGAATAGACAGTTGCCGATTATTTTACTTGTAGTAATCAATGACACGCCCAGCTATATTTAAGCACGTTCGTGCACAATGGCACAGCTTGACCCTCCTCAGCATGTTCCATGCTGTCTGATCTAAATCCAATCTATTCGCAAATAATATACAAAGGCTTTGTTTTTGAGTTGTAAAATACTTTGATAAAACTAATCACTTTTCACAAATGCAAGCATTAACCTGTTTACATGGTCAGGCTCCGTTTACGAATACGTGACTGCACAATAAAAAATATGTAGGCTGGCTTTCAGGTAAAACCCACTAACTTAATAAATGTTTGTTAAGGTAAAATCAATAAACTCAGAGAGTACATGTTCGAAGTTGTAAGAATTGTCTGTGTAAAAGATATTTATCATCTTCGTATCCTTACCCTGTTATGCAGAGTAGTCAATTGGAAATGCCTGGAAGTGTTATAAGATTATAAGAAATTAGATGTGTATTGTTCTATTACTTGACGGTAAGGTGAAGTTGGTGTCTAGTGTCTAGTATCTAGTATCGTTTATCCTAAACGATACTGGCAACCATAATCTAGTATCGTTTATCATAAACGATACTGGCAACTAGACACTAGTGTCGTTTAAGGAACTAGATATCTAACTTTAATTTTTTCAACATACGTTTAACACTAAACGACACTGGCAACCAGACACTAGTATCGTTAAAGGAACTGGATACATAATTAATCAATTTACGGGGAGCACTCCGAAGCTAGTCGAGAAAATGTGAGCCGGGGCCGCATACGCTATACGGTAGGTCCCGCAGTCTACCCGCGTTTATGGCGAAGTGCTGAGCCTTGTTTTACGCTAGCACTCCGCTGCTAGTAGGGGAAATGTGCGCTGTTGCCGCATATGCTATACGGCAGGTCACACAGTCTACCCGCGCTTACGGCGAAGTGCTGAGCCCTGTTTTAGGCGAGAACTCGGCTGCTAGTTGGAGAAATTTGAGCCGGGGCCGCATACGCTATACGGTAAGTCACACATTCTAAGCGCGCTTACGGCGAAGTGCTGAGCCTTGTTTTACGCGAGCACTCCGTTGCTAGTACGGGAAATGTGAGCCGGAGCCGCATATGCTATAAGGCAGGTCACGCAGTCTACCCGCGCTTACGGCGAAGTGCTGAGCCTTGTTTTATGCTAGCACCCCACTGCTGGTAGGGGAAATGTGAGCCGTGGCCGCATATGCTATACGGCAGATCCCGCAATCTGCCCGCGCTTACGAAGAAGTGCTGAGCCTTGTTTTACGCGAGCACTCCGTTGCTAGTACGGGAAATGTGAGCCGGAGCCGCATATGCTATAAGGCAGGTCCCGCAGTCTACCCGCGCTTACGGCGAAGTGCTGAGCCTTGTTTTATGCTAGCACCCCATTGCTGGTAGGGGAAATGTAAGCCGTGGCCGCATATGCTATACGGCAGATCCCGCAGTCTGCCCGCGCTTACGAGGAAGTGCTGAGCCTTGTGTTACGAGAGCATTCCCTAGCTAGAAGGGGAAATGTGAGCCATGACCGCATATACTAAACGCTAGGTCCCGCAGTCTACCCGCGCTGCCGGCGAAGTGCTGGCCTTGTTTCGCGCTAACACTAAGCTGCTAGTTGGGGAAATGTGCGCTAGGGCCGCATATGCTATACGGCAGGTCCCTCAGTCTACCTGAACCTTGATTTAGGCGAGCACTCGTAGGGGAAATGAACATTCAAAAATTGAATGCTGGCACGACATTGGACATTGGACATTCAAAAATGAATGTAATGCTGGCACAAGATTTGACATTAGACATTCAAAACTTAATGTCGTGCTGGCACGACATTGGTCATTCAAAAATGACGGGAGTGAAACAACGGCGTTAAGCCGGATTTCTACCCGAGTCAGATGCGTGTATTACGGGGTGTACTCGGGCCTACAGGCTCTTGCTACGGGAGTTGAACACAAAAATAAATTCACAATGGAGTGGAACACTTTTTGTCTTCTCCCGAGAGTGGAACAACAGCCTTAAGGCGGATTTCTACCCGAGTCAGTCGCGTGTTTTACCGGGAGCACTCCGCTGCTAGTCGGGGGAATTTAAGCCGGGGCCGCATACGCTATAAGGCAGGTACCGCAGTCTACTCGCGCTTACGGCGAGGTGCTGAGCCTTGTTTTACGCGAGCACTTCGTTTCTAGTACGGGAAATGTGAGCCGGGGCCGCATACGCTATATGGCAGGTCCTGCAAGCTACTCGCTTTTACGGCGAAGTGCTGAGCCTTGTTTTAAGCGAGCACACGGCTGCTAGTAGGGGAAATGTGAGCCGTAGCCGCATACGCTATAATGCAGGTTCCACAGTCTACGCGCGCTTACGGCGAAGTGCTGAGCCTAGTTTTACGCTAGCACTACGCTGCTAGTAGGGGAAATGTGAGCCGTGGCCGCATATTCTTTAATGCAGGTCCTGCAGTCTACGCGCGCTTACGGCGAATTAATGAGCCTCGTTTTACGCTAGCACTACGCTGCTAGTAGGGGAAATGTGAGCCGTTGCCGCATACGCTATAAGGCAGGTTCCACAGTCTACGCGCGCTTACGGCGAATTAATGAGCCTCGTTTTACGCTAGCACTACGCTGCTAGTAGGGGAAATGTGAGCCGTTGCCGCATATGTTTTTAGGCAGGTCCCGCAGTTTACCCGCGCTGACGGCGAGTGGAATAGCTCGGTCAATACTTAGGTTCCAATCTCCAATGTCGTGCCAGCACGACATTCATCTTTTGAATGTCCAATGTCGAATGAAGTTTTATTTTTTGAATGTCTAATGTCCAATGTCGTGCTAGCACGACATTCGTATTTTTTCAAGTTTTGAATCTCCAATGTCGTGCCAGAACGACATTCGATTTTTTGAAGTTTTAAATTTTGAATATCCAATGTGAAATGTCTTACCAGCACGACAATCGTTTTTGAATGTCCAATGTCCAATTCGTGCCATTCTGGAGCCTGAAAATTGAAAATGATATATCTAGTTCCTTAAACTACACTAGTGTCTGGTTGCCAGTGTCGTTTAGTGTTAAACGACACTGGAGTCTGAACATTGATTACTTATATATGCAGTTCCTTAAACGACACTAGTGTCTTGTTGCCAGTGTCGTTTAGTGTTAAACGACACTGGAGCCTGCAAATTGATTACTTAATTATATATCCAGTTCCTTAAACGATACTAGAGTTTGGTTGCCAGTGTTGTTTAGTGTTGTGTAAGTACTGGTGTGGGAAAGCCAGGAAAACATGGGTAGGTGCACTGACCGACGTGATATGACCAAAGCTCTTGAAAGCGGCGTTAAACTCCAAAAAAAATAAAAAAATAAATTAGTGTAAAACGACACTGAAGCCTGAACATTGAAAATTATGTATCTAGTTCTTTAAACGACACTAGTGTCTGGTTGCCAATGTCGTTTAGTGTTAAACGATACTGGAGTCTGAAAATTGATTCTGGAAACTATGTTGAAGAAATTAAAAATAGATATCTAGTTCCTTAAACGACACTAGCGTCTGGTTGATCTAACTTTAATTTCTTCAACATAGTTTCCAGAATCAATTTTGAGACTCCAGTGTCGTTTAACACTAAACGACACTGGAGTCTGAAAATTGATTCTGGAAACTATGTTGAAGAAATTAAAGTTAGATATCTAGTTCCTTAAACAACACTAGTGTCTGGTTGCCAGTGCTGTTTAGTGTTAAACGACACTGGAGTCTGAAAATTGAACATTATATATCTAGTTCCTTAAACGACACGAGTGTCTGGTTGCCTGTGTCGTTTAGTGTTAAACGACACTGGAGTCTGAACATTGAACATTATATATCTAGTTCCTTAAACGACACTAGTGTATGTGTGCCAGTGTCGTTTAGTGTTAAACAATACTGGAGTCTGAACATTAACTAATTATATATCCAGTTCCTTAAACAACACCAGTGTCTGGTTGCCAGTGTCGTTTAGTGTTAATCGACACTGGAGTCTGAACATTTATTAATTATATATCCAGTTCCTTAAACGATACTAGTGTCTGGTTGCCGGTGTCGTTTAGTGTTAAACGACACTGGAGTCTGAAAATTGATTAATTATATATCCAGTTCCTTAAACGATACTAGTGTTTGATTGCCAGTATCGTTTAGTGTTAAACGACACTGTAGCCTTGAAATTGAAAATTATATAACTAGTGCCTTAAACGACACTAGCGTCTGGTTGCCAGTGTCGTTTATGATAAACGATACTATATACTAGATACTAGACACCAACTTCACCTTACCGGTTTGAATACCTTTTTAACCCTGGACACATGTTGACGCATATACAGCACACATAAGGCAAACGTTGTGGCAAAAAAATAAATTGCTCATAATAAACAATTTCTCCTTTTGCAAAAATTTGTTCAACCTATTCAATCAACTTTCATGTACAAATGTATGTCATATGTTTGCTTAATTGTATCTTTAGTCGTCTGCAGCAGGTTTGCTGTATGTGGGAAAGTAAAAGTTAAACTTCTCCTCGTGAACAGGACCGTAATTGTAGCGTTCCTTCGGAAATCAAACAGAAGAATGTATGTTAGTTAATATTTCCTGTTGGTATTCTCTGAAGATTTAAACAAATCCCTCTTCACATGTCTTTGATGTGACTTCGGACGGACGAACGGACAACGCCAATACTTGCCGCTAGATGAATCCGAATTGGTTCAGATGCATATATACAGCAGATGGCATCTTGAAAACAGTGTGACAATATAAAAAAATGTTCATAGTGAACAATTGCTCCTTTTGTCGAAAATTGTCCAACCCTATTAAAAACACATACTTGCATGTTTAGGCATTTGTCATATGTTTGCCGAAATGTATATGTAGTAGGCTGCTGCAGATTTGCTGTATGTGGGAAAGGATAAAGAATTAAAATACCCTTTCAGTGTGGACTATGATCCTTATTCTGTAAACAAATTCCTTGAATTGATATCCTCGCGGATCAGGATCGTAACTCTGATGTTTCTTATGCAATCACACAGAAGAGTGTAGGGTAATACTTTCTGATAGTTGACTCTGACGTTTAAATCAGATCCCTCTTTACCTGTCTTAGATATGACTTCTGATGGACAGCGCCAATACTGTACCTTTAGTACATATTTGTTTTTCGACTGGATTTACGGTCAGATGCAATCGAAGAGAAAATATGGTTTATTACCTGTTTTATCATTTCCTACGCATTTTGACGCACATCTTGTAAACAGTGAGACAAAAGAATAAATTGATCATGATAAGCAATAACCCCTTTTGTCCCAATGTTTTAACCCCATTCAACGATAATAATATCAATTATAAAAAATTGTCATTGTTTTACTTGGATGTTTTTGTGACACAAAGGGGTACAACATCGAACAAGACGAATTTTGATGCAGAGCATCAAAGGACGCCGCGCATGAATTTGAAGCATGACTTAAAGGAAGCAGATGTAGTTCAGTACATTTAAATAACGTGTGAAAACAGACAGGATGTAAATATTTCGAACAAGAAGGCCAAATGTCCCTATATCATAACCAAAAAGGCCAAGATGTGCCTATATTGCTCACCTGGCTACCATAGCCTATAATAAAATGTTACCATACAACATGAAGTTTCTTAATTTTTTACCAATACACGGTTTCAAATCTGCTCTAACTAGATCAATTAGATAAAAAAAACATCACATAGGTGCTTAAATATTAACATGTAATGTCTCTAGTTATAAATTAAGTGTGACACAAGCTTTGGAAGGAGAGGGTGAAGTATATTCTCCTTCGTATTTATCAGAAGTATGATAACAACAAGAGGCCCAAGAGGGCCAGTATCGCTCCACTGCCAATTAAATCTTCAAACAGCCCCGCGCCCTGGTTGCCATGTTTTTTACCAATCAACATGGCTTGAAGGAATCTGATAGAGGGTCATATATATATATATAAAATATTTTTTAAGTTTTCACTATAACCATATTATAAGGCAAAAATAGCTCTGCCCTCTGGCGGCCATAGTTTTCGACCAATCAACTTGGCTCGAAAAAATCTGAAAGAAGGTCACCCAAGCAACATTTCTACACAATTATTTGAAAATCGGCCTGATACCTACGGAGGAGAAGAAGATTTTTTAAGTCTTCACTACTACACAATTATTTGAAAATCGGCCTGATACCTACGGAGGAGAAGAAGATTTTTTAAGTCTTCATCAATTGTTTTTTCTTTCGGAAACCAGAATTTTGCATGGATCCCAAACAGTTTGAGGAACTAAGGAGAGATCATTGAGAGGATACTTCCTATGAAGTTTCATCCTAATTGGTCCAGTGGTTAGGTAGGAGAAACAGTTTGAAGCAAAACGTTTACGGACGGACGGACGCACGC
The DNA here is from genome assembly GCA_031761405.1 of Serripes groenlandicus. Lineage (NCBI taxonomy): Eukaryota > Metazoa > Mollusca > Bivalvia > Cardiida > Cardiidae > Serripes > Serripes groenlandicus. The sequence goes on along the minus strand of JASEVX010000008.1, from coordinate 28,927,206 downwards.
CTGCACGCACGTACGTCCAAAAGGCGTTTGTTGGGTGTTTTCCTTTGATGTTCTCTTGTTGGGTATACCCAACAAGCACATGGTTTATTCCGTAATTATCCCCCCTTTACGGAATAAATAGCAATAATATGTTAATTAGATACCCATAACACAATTGTATAAAAAAAAACACTTATCAAAGTGTCTTATAAGGGTGGTGGCTGGGGTTTACGAAAAAACACTATCCAACAAGATTACTCTCGTAAGTACGCACTCACGCACGGACGCACTCACGCACGCACGAACGCAGGACGGACGATTCCCCATGACATAAGCTCGACTTGCTTTCAGCCAGTGGAGTTAAAAACGGAAGTATATAAACAAAAAATACGATATCGCAAATTTCTGAGATAACGAGAAAAAAAAATATCAAAAAAAATAATCGAGAAATCGAAATTTTCGAACATATTGATATCTTTTTTTTTTTTTTTTTTTTTTTTTTTTTTCCGATATCTCGAACTTTCCGATATCTCGAACTTTTCGAAAAAGAAAATTATATTTTTTTTCGATATCTCGAACTTTCCGATATCTCGAACTTACCAAATTTTTTTTTCATGTTTTTTTCGATATCTCGAACTGTTCGGTATCTCGAACTTGACGATATCTCGTACTTGTCGATATCTCGAACTTTCCGATAAAGTTCGAGATATCGAGAATTTTTTTTTAAAGATAACGAAAAGTTATTGGAAAGTTCGAGATATCGAGAAGAAAAAAAAAAATCGAGATATCGGAAAGTTCGAGATATCGAAAGTTCGAGATATTGGAAAGTTCGAGATATCGAAAGTTTCGAGATATCGATATGTTCGATTTGTCAATAAATGTTCAAGTTAAAAACATTCGTTTTATCAATGTATTCGAGATATCGATGTGTTCGAGTCATCGGTATGTTCGAGATATCGATATGTTCGAGTTATCAATATGTTCAAGTTATTTGACCAATAAGACATTCGTTTTTTGCGTGTACAATGACCTCAGACAAATTTCGTACCTAAACCTCTTAATTTGCGAATGTCTAATCGAATGTCTAATGTCTAACTGATCAATTAGACATTCGTTTTTTTAATGTACATCGATCTCTGATGAATTTGGTACATAAATCTCTTAATTTGCGAATGTCTAATCGAATGTCTTATGTCTAATTGACCAATTAGACATTCGGTTTTTTAATGTACATTGATCTCTGATTAATTTGGTACCTAAATCTCTTAATTTGCGAATGTCTAATCGAATGTCTAATGTCTAACTGATCAATTAGACATTCGTTTTTTGCATGTATAATGACCTCCGACGAATTTGGTACCTAAATCCCTTAATTTGCGAATGTCTAATAGAATGTCTAATGTCTAATTGACCAATTAGACATTCGTTTTTTGCATGTACAATGACCTCCGACGAATTTGGTACCTAAATCCCTTAATTTGCGAATGTCTAATCGAATGTCTAATGTCTAACTGACCAATTAGACATTCGTTTTTTGAATGTACAATGACCTCCGACGAATTTGGGTTATAGATCTTGTAATTTGCGAATGTCTAATTGAATGTCTAATGTCGAATTAGACATTCGATATTTAACATTTGCGATTTTTCTGAATGTCTAATTGAATGTCTAATGTCTAATTAGACATTCGATAATCAAAATTAGCGAATGTCTAATCGAATGTCTAACGTCTAATTAGACATTCGAATATTTTTTTTGAATGTCTAATGTCTAACGTCTAATGCTCTGCCAACTTCACACACTTTTATAAATAGGCAAAAACATCCGGCGAATTTTGGGCCCGTAAACTAAACAATTAAAAACGCGTAGCCTAGAAAGTTTGGGAAAAGTGAACTTTTTCTCTGAGCTTTGATGAATTGGGTCAGGGCCGTAAACCAAACAATCAAAAACAGCGTAGCCTAGACAGTTGGGGAAAAGTTATTAAATACAAATTAAATGTGTATAAAGTTTTGTAATAACGGTAGAAGACAAACGTATTTTGTATCTTGTTGTTTCTTAAATCAGTTAATACAATTTATTGATTCATAAAGGTTGTTTTTTTCAATCAAACAACAGAGGTTTTTTTAACAATAATAACATTGGTTTCTCCCTTTTCGATTACGTCACCCCATGGTACAAAATTAAAACCTATCCCATACTGACGCCGCGCTCCCACGCGGCGTCAATAAGTCTTCAAGTATTTATTTTTTACATTTTATTTACTACTGAATATATAGTCTATGAACAACAAAATAACACGTCAACGAAACTTCTCAAGATCTGCTGCGTCTCTCACGCACTTCCATAACTTTCGACGCCAAAATAAACGGCTCATGACTCTTTCATCTGACGTCCATCGACACATGCCAATCTCCTGCTAACAAGTATTGACTTAATTGCCCAACTACATATGCTATTAGTATGCTGTTCCTAGCATGAAAATAACTTTATGCAAGGGACAGTATGTTTCATTTTCATATTCGTCTGCAGCAGCTTAGGAATTGGTAATTTATTCAAAATCCATATATGCATTCTCTGCTTCGTAAATCAGTTGTCCCGGTTAAATATTTACTATGAAAAGCAACCTAGAAACAAAAATCATACCAAGAAGACAGCGTTTCAGCAATAATGTTTGCTCGTTTGAGTAATCAGAATTGCTGCTACGCTGTTTTCAACAGAAAAAACCGTATCAGGAATTGGTTTGCGTTAAGCGATACATTGGAATTATCACATGTTCGAGATATTTCGAGTCCAATGCATCTCCTTTTCTTCTGACGTAGCTCATGTGTGTATATAAGTTGATCACCATTTGAGCCGGGCTCAAATAAAACCATCCTTTGGGAGTTTGCGAGCAGTATAGATAAAGATCAGCCTACGCGCCCATGCTACTCAATCCGAGTCTACAATAATTGTTCTAAAATTTCCGTGACTAATTGGTGAACAGTTCAGATTAAGACTACCTGGATGCACATGAACATCTGAATCTACACTGGTCGCAAATACACATTGGTTGGTATTACACAGATATCATTTTAATGTGAAAGTATGGTGAATCAAACAAAATTGCAAACATTTTGACATAAAATTAGTTTTGAAGTTTAATATGAAACTAACCCTAAAGCTGATATATATAATTACTTGTTGTTTCGTTGTCTTTTTCGGGATATGTCGCTAGAACTAGTGTTGGAAAATTGACAACAAGATAAAAATAAAAACATAAACACAGGGACGGACATTTATTTACAATGAGTCTTCATGCCCAGAGTCAAAGGACAGTTCGTCAAATAACTTCGAGTTAATATAATCTTACGGCTTTCTGAACGCTGCAATAAGTCCATCCCGAGTAGGAGCCAAACAAATATGACAATCGTTAACAGCCATGGTATGACATTGGCTGATGGAATCAGTTATCTGTATTATCTGACACTAGTCTGTCAGATCTTTCGAATTGCATTCAAACACCCCTATTTTTCTCCATAACATGTAGAATTTGTTTGCATATTTCACAACTGTTGAAATCTCTTTTGCGATTCCCGTGTCTTTCTCTCCGAGTAACTTCATGGTGTCCTCGTCGAAAAGCTTCATAGTTTGGTAAGAAAATGATAAAAAAGCCCTGGAATCTGTGTCATGGTAAATTAGATTGATGTACATATCATGTATTTTTATGCTCCTTTGTTCTATATCACCGACCTTCTGGAAACAAATAGTGCTGCCACTACGCATTGTACAAGAAGGGTGTCTAATGACTGACTGTCCTACCAACTTTCCTGCTGAAGCCATGGTAAAAGTATCGATTTCGTTAAGCATCCCAGTACCCTGGTATTTCCTGTATACTGTTACTGTTGTATTTTGGTTTGAATTCGTGGATGATGCAACAAAAAGCCCAAAGTTGCCGTAAGAGATGAACATGTCTTGTGAATCACCCCGGCTAACATTTGTTGTTTCTTCCACACGTCCTGTGGAACTGTTAACAGTTAAAATGCAATAAGTCGGATTGCATTGTCCCGTATACAGCACCAGCGCGTATATCATAGCACCGTGGCCTGTAATCCCTTTTACTCCAATAGTTGTTTTCTCCTTCTTGATAGGGTCAACTGGAATTAATCTGTAATTGTTTTGTGATGTCCAAAGTAGATACGTCGATCCATTTCTGCTCACAGTGGACGCATTCTCAATGAAACCAAAGTTGGTTGGATTTGTTTCCTGTTTCAATGAAATAGAGTGTTCTATCGTCTTGTGTACAATCAGCTTTGCTGTTTTCATTTTGATAAATGAAAACTCTTCACTGCAAAGTTGTGTTGCTATATCCGTTTGCACCGATAGAAGCTCATTTTGTAGACTTTCAGATGTGCACCTAAACGAATCATTCAATCGAATATCATTATCTTTTAATTCCATCCAAATATTTTCAATGCTTTTCTTTGTGGATGCATAATGTTGATCAAGGTTTGACTTCACACAATCTGTTTTTTGTTTATCCTCCTTACATTGCTCAATAGATGCTGATACCGATTCCAAACAACTCTTAAATTCTAATGTATCTCGAACGTTCTTGACCAATGCAGGACTAATATCTAATGTAACACATTTTAAGTGACCTTGCATCATACACACTCTACAAACAACTACATCATGCGTCTTGCAGTACTGAGTCACGAATTCAGTTTTGTGAATCCAGCAAAGTACACGTTTTACAGTTGGCTTTACTGGTGGCATGGAATATTTGTCTTGCAGGACATGATGTTTTAATGGCCGTGGTATCTTGTGATACCTGTAGCATGGTTTACAAAGATAATCGTTGCAGTCCACACAAAATCCTTCAGCAATAACATTGATGCCATCTTCCTTACAAGGATCGCATTCTGCATTGACATCACATTCATTCGTTAATTCTTCTGATGTGTTTTTGTGCTCTCCCTCGGCCATTCTTGTATCTGTATGTGTAAAATATTTTTTATTCAAAACAATCTTTGACACACTGTATTCACAGGTTATAAAGATGGTACACGTGTTTAGTTGGAGCTGCATCAACATAAATAAATGCACCAAGAGCTGCGTCTGAAATGAAAATCAAACGGCGCTAGGTTAACCTGACCATGCGTTTCGTTAGTAGTATAGTCCGGACAGATGAGGAGAACAGGGGAAATATGACATTATCGGACGTTACGCAATCAGTTCTTATCAGTTGGGGCTAGCGAATGGCGTCATCGGTATAATCACTTTAGGCAACAGAGACATAATCTCTCGTGCGTTGTGAATTAGAAGATGAGACTAATGTTGAAGATAATGATATTAAGAAAACTGAAGAGGTGAAGTGATGTAGAAACAAATGGTAAAGCCGCGTTGTGCGTAAACTAATCAAAAAACAAAACATCAGAGATAATGCGGTATATATACGTAAAAATGAAGCCTAGTTAAAGGCGTGACAGAGAGGAATAAACATGCATATATGTGCTTATTTTTCCACAATAATATCCTCAATAGCTGTTGGTGCTACGGGAGGACATCATGTTAAATGGTACATGTATCATAATACACGTGCGGGCAGACTGCAGCAGTATATATACATGTATGTATGACTGAAAATCAATGGAAAGCGACACTTAAATTATAAGTAAACATATGCTTCGATACTGGTAGAAGAGGAGATTTTCTTAAATATGGTTTAATACCATTTTCAGCAATATTTAAATGTGCTCTGCGGCCGCCTTATCTATTTCGGTCTGTTTACCCGTTTACCCGACACAATATTTATCTCACTCTATCTCATCTCATGATCTGCGTAAAGCAGAGTGTGAAGTATTTTCCGCTGTCTTAAGACAAAGGTTGTCATACATCAAGGACGATATGTCCCTTTATTCGATATTATGAAACACAACTTATGTTTACTAAAAACACCCGAAGATTAAAACATCGTTGAAAAGGATTAATACGTCATGTTATTTTTTGGATTGGGCTGGTCGGATATGTTTTTGGTCATACCTTTCCCACATATAACACATTTGCAGCAGACGACTTCGAAAACGTTTAGTCAAATATATGGAAACTGTTTATCAATGAAGGTATAATAATTGAATAAAGTTTGAAAACATTGTGGCAAAACTCTGTTTGTGGGAAAAGGTTAATTAACTACATTGTAGAAAAGGGAAACGCACTGTGGTAAGGATTTATGGGACGCGTGTAATATTACACCAGTAAGGTTTGTTCATCGATCCAATCTGAACATGTAATGTGATGAGATAATCCTGTCCCTTTATTTGACTTCACCAACATTTTACTTCATAGCTTTGTTAGAAAACAACGACGAAATGGTAAGACATTATTAAATACCTTATGTATTGTTTAGAATATTTATGAATGGGATGTATGATCATTTTAACCCATTTTATCTAAATCAACGGTGAATCTATTAAAAGGAAGAAGTAAAAAGAAACAAATGAAACAAATGAGGGTGAACAGAAGACATTGCGTTAAAGCAAACACAGTTTCTTTTCAGGGACTATTTGTCTATAGTCAGACTGGCCGCGGATGTATTTGGTATACTTTGACCTATATGGTCAATTCAAGCTGACCTTTCACGCGGTGTCGTCAGATCCATTAAATCGTTTTCAATCATAACGGTTGAAAGTTGAACTAAACGTATTCTTTACTGTATAACGACGTTTGTAAACAACGTTGGAAAAGTAGGAAAGGATTGATAACCCGTGTCTCGATGACGTCATGCGGTTGTCCCAACTGAAGGGAAACGTAGTATCCGATGACGTCACGGTTGCCCAAACTGATAAACCATAACATGTACTGTCCGATGACGTAACGTTGCCTTCTCGTCTGTCTGAACCATACTACTTTCATAATATTCCACACAACATTTTCCCCGAGTAACAATATCTCAATGCAATGGCTTTTGTTAAGTATTTCTCTCATACAGACGCCTTTGAAGCAGACGACATTTGAAAACATTGTGACAAATGGAGAAATGCAAATTCTCCTTTGCCAAAATTTTTAAACACTTTTCAATTAGTGTACTTTCATTTACAGAGAGTTTTCATATTTTTGCTAAGATGTATTCAAAGTAGTCTGCTGTATATTTAAAGTATATGGGAAAGGGTAAATGATGGGAAAACAAACAATGCCCGAGTCGGGTTTCTAACTCACGGAATGGACCGATAGCGCTCGTCGTTACCGACTCAAAACATTGCAGTAGGCCTAATATTTGCATATTGAGTTGATAACATAGTGGATTAAACTTGCAACACATCAGCGGCAGACGACTTTCAAATTCTCTATGCAGAAATATTGATTATTGAATAGACTTGGAAAATGTGGCAATCAGAGAAATTGCTCACTAATTTTACCACAATGTTTCACAAGCCATTTCCTGTATCTGCGTCAAAATAGGTCTGCACGTGGAAAAGAGTTAGGCAGAAGGTACTGATTTATCCATGAAACGTTTTCTAATAACATCGATAGCAGCGCATTCGGTTAGATTTTACATTAGATAACTGTTGTCAATCCACCAATAAAAAACAGCTACTTCACCGATGATACGAACCGTAACACACCGTTAGCTACTAAACTGATTCTCTGACGCGAGGCGGAAACCGTCTATATTTGGGAAAGGGTTCCCTATTGCCTACGGGTAAAAGGGTTAAAATCGACAAAATAATAATGCGTTAGATAAATCTAGGGGCACTACAACTGTTCAATGAAAGTTAGCAATGGCTTACTGTTGCCAATCCACCAATCAAATAATAGCTACATCAACCCCAGGAACCAACCGTAACACACCCTAAGTTACCAAACTGATTCACTGACCGCGAGGCGGAAGTAAAGGGTTCCCATATCCTACGTGTAAAAGGGTTGAAATCGACAGATCAATAATTCATTGAAAGTACAAGTGTTTTGTTGTTTAATTTACTAATGATAAACTAACTATATGCAGTATTAATAAAACAAAATACCTGAAATCGGGCGGCACTTCTAGGTACATATACTTGTAAAGCCCATGGAAACACTAAACAACACACATTCCTTATCAATTACTTCCTGTATCAAACTATTGAAGATATATTCATTCGCCGCTTGCTTGATACATAGCTGTAAACATACAAAATAGTCCGTAAGAAAAACCTGATTTTAACTTCAATCGTTTGCGTGTCTCAAGCTGACTGCATTGCATATGGGAAATTTAGTTTATAGACTACTAGTATGTGCATGTATACGCGATGAAGCGAAATACTCTGAGTTTAAGTGTTTTGTTTTTTTAGAATTTTACCTTAAACATAAAAAAGTTATATGGGGTTATCAATCTAGGCCCAGTTCTGGCGGGCTACTAAAAAAGGGAACATATTTTTAGCAACAAATATATTCTTATAAGAAACAAAACACATTTCTTTTTAAATAGCTGAAAGGAAATTCTTTACAGTGATATATATGTGTGGACCTTGCGAAATCAAAGTGTTGAATTTGAGGGATGATATTTGTTAATTTACATTTATATAAAGTATGAATTGTTTTACTTCAAACTGACATGACATCATTCAATTTCAAGTTCACCGAGATACACATTCACAGGGGAGCTGCACTACGAAATGTTGTGTGAGTCATTATGAAGTAGTCTCCCATAATTAACTATTTACAGAAAGGTTTGAAATATCATAGCAGACCAGCACTGATAGAATTGTGCAATGGGTTTAAACCCTTTCCCAGAAGACAATTTCGAAAACATAGTCAAAATAATGGAAACTCACTATAAATGGAAGAACAATTATTTAATAAAGTTGAAATCATTTTTGCAAAAGGATGTTTTCTTACATGTAAGTCTTCTGCTGCAAATGCGTTGCAATGCGTCTATATGCTGGGAACGGTAAATAACAATATTGGCCTGGTCGAACTCTCCCAAAAGACGCCTTAGGGTAAAACGTTTGACAACATAATTGACAAAACTACGAAACTACCAAGATGTACGTCGTCTCTTACATGCTTCCAATACTTTCGACGCCAACATAAGCAGCCCAACACTCATTACGCTAACGTCCCTCGAAACTTGCCTACCTTCTGATATTACTTATAGGCTTAATTACTCAGGTACAGATGCTATGACGTTCCTGGCAAGTGCACACATCTACGCAATGACCATTATGTTACATTTTCAAAGTCGACTGCAGCGGATTAGTATTGGTTAATTGTTACATAATCAAAATAAAGCAGTACATGTATATCAAAACCTAAAAGGAATGCATCGCGTCATTCGAATGGGGATCTTCTTGCATCTGCGATACAGTGAAGTCTCCGGTGCCTTTGTATTGCGCACGGCCTCACTAAAAACCTTCTGTGTCCACCTTCACTTGTTAGAGCCAAAATGATGTAATTTCTTACAATAAAAAACACAAGTTCAACCTCATTACTACGAATCGAGTACAGTTGAATTCCGATAATTCGAATGGGAAAGGGATCTATAAATTACATCGAGTAATCACCGCGTCTGAGCTTATAGTTGTGAAAAACCCGTTTCTAATAATAGAATGATGTCATATTCTAAATATAGCTCAGATCATATATCATATATAAACCACATATAGATGTTTATAGTAACACGGTCTTATGGTTTTTTTTCAATATTTCTCAAACGCAAAGTCAGACGCCTATGGAGTTATCGACGTGTTCGAGTGGACCTTCGATTGATTCTAACTTCATTTATGTATTTTCATCTTCGTTATTTCATTTGTACTTGAATGATTATCAGGATAAACAAGTCCGTGATAAAATCATACAAAGAAGACACTGTTGCAACAGTTCTGATTGTTCGTCCAAGCTCGATAAAAATGACCTCGAGTCCACTGTATCTATCCCTTTTCTTCTGACGTAGCTCATGTGTACATAGAAGTTTGAGCCGGGCTGAAAGAAAACCAACATTAAATAGTTTGTGAAAATATAGATTAAGATAAGCCTTCACATCCATGTTGCTAAATACCAGTCTACAATAATTGTTAGACTTTTCTTAAATATCCGTGACTAATTGATGAACAGTGCAGATTCAGACTGCCATGTTGCACATGGAAATCTGGTCAATTTTTTTTTTTGAAATTGAAATTGAATGTGAAACTAACCCTACAGCTTATATATATATATATTTCTTTGTTTTCTCGTTGTCAGTTTCATGCATATATCGATAGAAACAATATTGAAAAATTGACAACGAAAACAAACCCATAAACACACAGTTTCTGACAATATTCATACATGGAAAGATGGACGTAAACTAGTTTAAGATACGATGTTCTATCCATTATTATTTTAACCATGTCATTTAGAATAGTCTTAATGCTCCGAGTCAAAGTACAGTTCTTCAAGTACCTACAACTTTATAAAAGATTACGGCTTACTGAACGCTGCAATAAGTCTATCCCGTGTAGGAGCCAAGCAAATATGACAATCGTTAACAGCAATGGTATGACAGCAGTTGATGGAATCAGTTATCTGTATTATCTGACTCCAGTCTGACAGATCTTTCGAATTGCATTCAAACACACCTCTTTCTCTCAATATAATGTAGAATGTGTTTGCATATTTCACAACTATTGGAATAGATGTTCCAATTCCTGTCTCTTTCTCTCCGAGTAGCGTTTTGGTGTCCCCGTCAAAAAGCGTCATAGTTTGATGAGAAAAAGATAGAAAGGCCCCGGAATCTGTTTCATGGTACATTATAGTTCTGTACATATCATCTATTTCTATACTTTGTACGTTACCGCCAACCTTTTGAAAAGAGATAGTGCTGCCACTAAGCCCTGTACTAGCATGAAGGCTAATGACTGACTGCCCTACGAACTTTCCGGCTATACCCATCTTAAAGGTATCGGCATTGTTAAGCGGTCCTGTGCCCTAGTATTTCCGGTAAAATTTTACTATTCCTTGTTCGCTTAAATTATTCGCGTATGCTGCAACAAAAAGCTTGTGGTTGCTGTACGAGATGTAAGTGCCTGTTACATTACTCCCAGAAAGACTTCCAGTGTTTGGTTCAAAATATGTCGTTTCCTCTACCAGTCCTTTGAACTGTTAATAGTTATAATGTCATAAGTTGTAGTATCACAGCCTTTAGTATATACTGTAAACTTCACCAGCGCGTATATCATATCACCGTGGCATGTAATCCCTTTTACTTCCATAGTTGTATTCTTCTTCTTTATAGGGTCAACTGGAATTACTCTGTAATCGTTATTGGATGTCCAAAGTAGATGCGTCGATCCATTTCTGCTCACAGTGGACGCATTCTCAATGAGACCGAAATTGGTTGGATTTGTTTCCTGTTTCAATAAAGAAGATTGTTCTCTCGTCTTGTGTACAATCATCTTTGCTGTTTTCATTTTGATGAATGAATACTCTTCACTGCAAAGTTGTGCTGCTATATCAATTTGGACCGATATAAACTCATTTTGAAGACTTTCAGATGTACACCTTAACGAATTATTCAATCGAATATCATTATCTTTTAAGACCATCAACATATTTTCAATGCGTTTCTGTGTGAATGCGTAATGCTGATCAATGTTTGACTTAACACAATCAAATTTGTGTTTGTCCTCCTTACATCCCTCAAAAGATGCAGACACTGATTCCAAGCAACTCTTAAATTCTAATGTACCTCAAACATTCTTGACCAATGCAGGACTAATATCCAATGTAACACATTTTAAGTGACCTTGCATCATACACACACTACAACCAACTACATCATGCGTCTTGCAGTACTGACTCATGAACTCGGATTTGTGAATCCGGCAAAGTACACACTTTACCGTCGGTTTTGCTGGAGGCATGGCATATTTGTCTTGAAGGACGTGATGTTTTGATGGCCGTGATATCTTGTGATTCCTGAAGCATGGTTTACATAGATAATCGTTGCAGTCCACGCAGAAACCTTCAGCATTAACATTGATGCCATCTTCCTTACAAGGATCGCATTCTGCATTGACATCATATTCATTCTGTAATTCTTCCGATGTGTTTGTGTACTGTCCCTCGGCCATTCTTTTATCTATATGTGTCAAATATCGTTATTCGAAATAAGCTTGAACACAAGTTGTGTTCCTTGAGTTGATAAGGATGATATATGTGTTTTGTTGGAGATGTACCAGCATAAATAAATGCACGCTTAACTGCGTCTGAAATGAAAATCAAACACTCATATTAATTGAGCCGTTCCACGAGAAAACCAACATTATGGACTCTTACGCAGAGTCCACACGGTTGGTTTCTCGCGGGACGGCTAAAAAATATGTCATTGCTAGTTAAAGTTAACATATTTTCACTATTGTAACTCGGATTTAATGAGTGATCATATGTAAGGAGATAAAATGGTTAAAGCTAATTATAACCTGGTATGATATTGAAAGATTCGTTAAGTTGTATGAGTAGTATAGTACGGACAGAAGAGGAAATAGGTCAACATGCGTGACGTCATCGGACATTATCAGTTGGGACAAAGTGACGTCTTTGGACGTTATGTTCTCTCTTATCATATTTTCGAACTCATCAGTTGCGGCAACAGGGACGTCGGACGTTATGCAAATGGGGAGACATAAGTTGGGTGGCGCAGCCACGTGACGTTACATAAATGCCCTATCTCTCTCCTGACGATAATGCCGATTTTAAGACAAGAGAACAGAATGATGTGAACAGAAAAATGAACGGGTTATGTACGGGAAGTAGATCCTAGACTAATCACAAACCAAACACTAGGCTTACTAAATTAGAGTGCTGGACAAACAGTCAAAAACGTGTTTAAAGACCACCTATGGGAATTGAATAGACTGGTCTTTGTTCACAGGTGGTCTTCAATTACAGGGTCATTTATACAGAAAATTAATATTTGGGAAACTAAAAGCATGGTCGCTATAGACAGGGAATTGCTATTTCAATATGCTCTTTAGCACAGGTTTGATTGTTCGTGAAACAACGAGAGACTGTCTACTCGCATCCATTTATTACTTAAAACGGTGACCACTTTACAGAAAATTCGGAAAGAGACAGTGCAACAGTACTAATGAAGACGATATTTAAATAATGATGCTATAATGAAAAGAACATTGATGTCAGAATGGCTGTTTATGATCGGGGGTCTCAATGAAACAATTAAGGGTGTTCACAATGTTGGAACATCAGTTTCTATTGGATTACATACACGATGTGTTGTATTACAGCAGCCTACAGGTCATGCATAATCACGTTTGGAAAAAACATTGCCAGAAGATTTAACAAAGGAGGGAAACACCATATGTATGAATAAAGACACTCAATGATATGGTGTCATTTTTGAGAGGCAGTCGTGACATAGTTTACAAATATAATTAGAACAAAGTTTCTGGTTTAACAAAAGTGAAATACATCAATAAATCATCTTGGTCATGATTCAAGGAATAAATGTTTTGTTTTGTTCGGGTTTTACGCCGTTTTCAACATTTTTTCAGTTATATTCATGATCGCTTGATAAACAAACCAGTTCAAGGCTAGGAAATCTTCCAAATTCCCGACACTAATCACTCGGCCACGGCGGATTCCCGACGCTAACCACTCGGCCACGGCGGTTTCCCGACCCTAACCACCAGTCCATGGCGGATTGCCGACTCTAACCACTAGACCACGGCGGATTCCCGACCCTTACCACTCGGCCAGGGCGTATTCCCGACCCTAACCACTCGTCCACGGCAGATTCCCGACGCTAACCACTCCGCCACGGCGGAATCCCGACCCTAACCACTCGGCCCGGCGGAATCCCGACGCAAACCACACGGCCACGGCGGATTCCCGACACTAACCACTCGGCCACGTTGGATTCCCGACCCTAACCACTCGGCCACGTTGGATTCCCGACGCTAACCACTCGGCCACGGCGGATTACAGACGCTAACCACTCGTCCACGGCGGATTTCCGACCCTTACCACTCGGCCACGTTGGATTCCCGACGCTAACCACTCGGCCACGGCGGATTACAGACGCTAACCACTCGTCCACGGCGGATTTCCGACCCTAACCACTCGGCCACGGCGGTTTCACGACCCTAACCACTCGGCCACGGCGGTTTCACGACCCTAACCACTCGGCCACGGCGGTTTCACGACCCTAACCACTCGGCCACGGCGGTTTCATGACCCTAATCACTCAGCCACGGTGAATTCCCGAACCTAACCACTCAGCCACGGTGAATTCCCGACCCTAACCACTCAGCCCGAGAAATAATCATTCGAGAAATAAACGTGGTGACTTTTTGGTTTACACCAACCGTTTAGCTTATGATGAGCAATTTCTCCTTTTGCCAGTATGTTTATGGGAAAGGGTCGAATGTTAACACTATTGTCGGAAAGGGAGACACATTATGGTAAGGATGTATGGGTCGCGTGTAATATTTCCCCCATTATCTCATCTAAACATGTTTGGTCACGATTCTAGGTGGTCCCTTTGTTTGACTTGACAAACATTTTACCTCATAGTATTTCAAGTTCCAAAGAGATAGCTTTGTTTATTTTCATGTAAGTTACCGTAACCTAAATCTCAACCGAAATTCTGACTTAAAAATGATATAAGTTTGACAAAATGCACTCAAGAGTTATGACACTTTTACCTGTCGTTGCTATCATCCTCTAAAACAAGTATATGAAGTTTCAAAGCTATACCTCGAATGGTTACTGAGAACAAGACAACTTTACCGAAATTCTGACTTTAAAAAGGGGCATAACTTTGGCAAAATGCAATCAATAGTTATGGTACGTGTTCCTGTGGCTGCTACTACGATGTCAGACAACTATATTTAGTTTCAAAGCTCTACATTGAATGGTTAGTGAGGATAAATTTACTTTAACAAACACACAATTAACCAAATATACGACGCAGGACGACGACGAAGGACGACGACGACGGACGACGACGAAGGACGACGACGAAGGACGCCGAGGAAGCTATGACATTGCATTGTAAGGCTTATCGCGATACTGTTGTTTCAGATACAATGCATTCCACGTAATCTGGAGCGCCAAGGATGGGAGCCACTAGTACCTTTGCATATTTTTGAGAATCTATTGAATGACTCGACTAGGGGTCAAACCAAGGTCACCCACTCTAGGGGACTCTAACTCTAACTCAGCCAAGGTGTCACATATACCGATTAAATTCATTTAATTACTTTATTCAAAATGAATGTAAGCAAATTCCTTGATTGGTCTAATATTCGGCGTACTATGGTAAGTTAGCATGTCTGGCATGAAAAACCATGTCGAATTGCAGTGTAGCATGGTACCCAGGCATTACTCTGATACCTAGCGCTATTTAGTTTATAAGTAAATAAACAATTGATTTTTATGCTGGGGGATTCAGCTATGCTGAAGTCATGCCCAGCTTTCAGGAAGTGTAAATTTGTAAATTTTTTGTGCTGCCCTCTGTTTTTTCAAAATGGACAATTTTCCGGATTGTCCAGGGATCAGTTAAATACGTTTCACAACAAGTCTAACATTATGCACATTATACAAAGTAAACGTACACAATGTAAAGTTTTAATCCATGAAGTTGTAAACATAATTTAGAAATTTAAGGACATAACATAAGGATCTTAAATGTTTCTTTTAAATATATGGAAAACGAATATCTTGAAAGCGGGTAGCTCAAAAACCTTTTGAGAAAATCCCTGTCGTCAACATTTTCCCTTGTTAACACTCTACAGGCTACATTTTGCATCGGATCTTCATGACAGTTTATCAGAACATTCATCTCCATCAAATCTTGGACAGTTCGAAACTGGGCCATTTGAGGTCAAAAACTAGGTCACTAGGTCAAATTGAAGGAAAATCCTGTTAACACTCTAGAGGCCATATTTTCAACTTGAGCATGTCGAAACTTTATCAGAATGTTTGTCTTGATGATGTAAGTCAAACTCGAACATGAGTCATGTCGGGTCAAACGGTAGGTCACTAGGTCAAATTGAATGGAAATCTTGTTAACACTCTAGAGGCCTTATTTTCAACTTGAGCATGTTGAAACTTTATCAGAATGTTTGTCTTGATGATATGTAGGTCAAGTTTGAACATGGGTTATGATGGGTCAAAAAGTAGGTCACTAGGTCAAATTGAAGGAAAGGCTTGTTAACACTAGAGACCGCAATTTTTGCCTCTTGTTAAATCTTAACTCTGTAGAAGCATCTTTTTTTTGGCTACAGCAGCTTGAAATTTGGTCAGAATTCTATCTAAATTATATCTAGGTCAAGTTTGAATATGTGTCATGCCGGGTTTTAAACTAGGTCACTAGGCCAAATTGAAGGAAAATCTTGTTAACATTCTTGATACTGCATTTTTAGATTGAACATGTTGAAACTTTATCAGATTTTTTTCTTGATGATATCTAGGTCAAGTTCTAACATGGGTCATATTAGGTCAAAAAGTAGGTCACTAGGTCAAATTGAAGGAAAATCTTGTTAACACTCTAGAGCCAACATCCACCGCATTTGAGTACTTTCAGTACTTTGATTGTAAAATCTACAGCGGACCATTACTTAATGTTTGAAATAAATACACAAATAATGAATTCGGAGTTTGAAAGATTTGATCTACAAAAAAGATTGCGTATATAAAGTTTTGATGCTCCATCATCCGCCAATACTGTACCCTTACGCTTTAGGTGGATCAAAATAATATTCATCACATCTTTCGCAGCTAGATAAACCGAATATGGCCAGATGTAATCGAAAATAAAGGAGGTTTGATTACCTAATTAACCCTGCACGCATATTCATGCTCATAATGAACAATTTCTACTTTTGCAACAATTTATTAAACCTATTCAATAAATAAACTTTCATATACACAGAGTTGTCATATGTTTGCCTAATAGTATCTGTATTCGTCTCCTGCCGATTTGCTGTATGTGTGAAAGTAAAAGTTAAAATGATCTTTACATTGTTAACCTCTCGCGAACAGGACCGTAATTGTAGCATTCCTGTTGGTATTCTCGAAGATTTAATCAAATCCCTCTTAACATGTCTTAGATGTGGCTTCGGATGGACGGACGGACAACGCCCGTACTGTACCCCCCGGCTTTAGGTGGGTCAAAAATATCTTCGTCATAATATTGCCGTTGGATAAATCCGAATTTGGTCAGATAAACATATTTAACCCTGCACACATTTTGACGAATATATACAGTAGATAGCATCTTGAATGGTTAATACTTTTGTCGAAATTTTTCCAACCTATTCAAACAACATACTTGCATGTTTAGGCATTTGTCATATGTTTGCCTCAATGTATCTGTAGTTGGCTGCTGCAGATTTGCTGTAAGTGGGAAATGATTAAGAGTTTAAATACCCTTTGAATGTGGACTCCGACCTAATTCATGTAAACAAATTCCTTGAATTGATATCCTCGCGGATCAGGAACGTAACTCTGATGTTTCTTATGCAATCACACAGAAGTGTGTAGGGTAATACTTTCTGATGGTAGTCTCTGAAGTTTTAATTCCTCTTCACATGTCTTAGATATGACTTCGGATGGACGAACGGACATTGCCAATACTGTACCTTTAGTATATATTTGTTTTTCGACTGGATTTACGGTCAGATGCAATCGAAAGAACAGATTGTTTTAAGACCTATTTAATCCTTTCCTACGCATGTTGACGCATACACAGCATGTGACATCTTGTAAACAGTGTGGCAAAAAAGGTAATTGCTAATAATGAGCAATTTCCAATTTGCCCTTATGTGTTTAACTCCATTTAATACTTATATATCAATTATGAAGACACAAAGGGGTACAACATCGAATAAGTCTTCGAGTAATGATTTTTTACCTTTTATTTATTACTGAATATATAGTCTAGAAACACAAAAATAACATATCAACGAAACTATTCAAGATCTGCTGCGTCTCTCACGCACTTCCATAACCTTCGACGTCAAAATAAACGGCCCATGACTATTTCATCTGACGTCCATCGAAACATGCCCATCTCCTGCTAACAAGTATTGGCTTAATTGACCAACTACATATGATATGCCGTTCGTTGCATGTACATAATGTTATGCAAGGGACATAATGGTATATTTTCAAATTATGGATTGGTTAATTTATTCTAAATCCATATATGCATTTTCATCTTCATAAATCATTTGTACTTAACTATTTATTATGAAAAGCATGCCAGAAATAAAATCATACCATGAAGACAGTATTTCAGCAATAATGTTTGCTCATTTAAGTAATTAGAATTTCGGCTTCGCTGTTTTCAAAAGAAAAAACTGTATCAGGAATTAGTTTGCGTTAAGCGATATATTCGAATTATCACATGTACGAGATATCTCGAGTTTAATGAATCTTCTTTTCTTCTGACGTAGCTTATGTGTACATAAAAGTTGATCACCATTGGAGCCGGTTTCAAATAAAACCAACATTACGGAGTTTGTGAAAAGTAAAGATTAAGACCAGCCTACGCGTCCATGTTACTCAATCCCATTCTACAATAATTGTAAGACTTTTCTTAAATTTCCGGTGAACAGTTCAGATTATCTGGATGCACATGATCATTGGAATCTACACTGGTCGTAAATGCACCTTGGTTGGTTTAACACAGGTATCATTTAAATGTTGTCGAAGTATGGTGAATCAAAAACAATTTCAAACATTTTTACATAATATTAGTTTCAAATTGAATGTGAAACTGACCCTACAGCTTATATATATAATTATTTGTTGTCTCTTTGTCTCTTTCTGGATATATCGATAGAAATAGTGTTGATCAATTGATAACGAAACAAAACGCATAAACACAGTGTATTACGATATTCATACATGGAAACTTTTAGATACGATGTTCTATCAATTATTATTTAAGCCATGCCCTTTTTTTGTAAAAATAGTTCACTAATGGCTTTTCCGGGTACGGCGTTTATATACAAGGAGTCTTAAAGTTCCGAGACAAAGGACAGTTCGTCAAATAACTTCAAGTTAATATAATCTTACGGCTTTCTGAACGCTGCAATAAGTCCATCTTGAGTAGGAGCCAAACAAATATGACAATCGTTAACAGCCATGGTTTGACAGCATTCGATGGAACCAGTTATCTGTATTATCTGACACCAGTCTGACAGATCTTTTGAATTGCACTCAAACACCCCTATTCCGCTCCATAGTATGTAGAATTTGTTTGCATATTTCACAACTGTTGGATTCTCCTTTTCGATTCCCGTCTCTTTCTCTCCGAGTAACTTCGTAGTGTCCTCGTCAAAAAGTGTCATAGTTTGATGAGAAAAAGATAGAAAGGCCCCGGAATCTGTGTCATGGTATATTATATTTCTGTACATATAATCTATGTCTATACTATGTACTTTATCGCCGACCTTTTGAAAAGAGATAGTGGTGCCACTTCTCAATGGAGAAGCAGGACTGCTAATGACTGTTTGTCCTACGAACTTTCCGGTTAAATTCATCGTAAAGGTATCGGGTTTGTTAAGCTGCCCTGTTCCCTTGTTTATCCGGTAGAATGTTACTGTTACGTCATTGCTGCTTGAATTCTTCTTTGCTGCAACAAAAAGCCCGTGGTTGCTGTACGAGATGTAAGTGTAAGTTATATAACCGTCATACATACTTCCAGAGTATAGTACCGAATATGTTGTTTCTTCTACCAGTCCCTTGGAACTGCTAATAGTTATAATGTTATAAGTCATTTTGCCTCCATGCTCTCTATACCCCACAAGCGCGTATATCATATCACCGTGGCCTGTAATCCCTTTTATGGCCAAACTAGTATTCTCCTTCTTTATAGGGTCAACTGGAATTAAGCTGTAATCGTTATTGGCTGTCCAAAGTAGATGCGCCGATCCATGTCTGCTCACAGTGGAAGTATTCTCAATGAAACCGAATTGAGTTGGATTACTTTCCTGTTTCAATAACGTGGAGTGTTCTCCCGCCTTGTGTACAATCATCTTTGCTGTTTTCATTTTGATGAATGAATACTCTTCACTGCGAAGTTGTGTTGCGCTATCCGTTTGGACCGATCGAAGCCCCTTTTGTAGACTTTCTGATGTATACCATAACTCATTAATCCGTCGAATATCATTGTCTTTTAAGACCATCAAAACATTTTCAATGCTTTTCTGTGTTGATGCATAATGCTGATCGATGTTTGACTTAACAACATCTATTTTGTGTTTGTCCTCCTTACATCCCTCAATAGATGCGGATACTGATTCCAAGTAACTCTTAAATTCTAATGTCTCTTGAACGTTCTTGACCAATGCAGGACTTATATCCATTGTAACACATTTTAAGTGACTTTGCATCATACACACTCTACAACCAACTTCATCATGCGTCTTGCAGTACTGAGTCACGAACTCAGATTTATGAATCCAGCAAAGTACACATTTTACATTTGGCTTTACTAGAGGCAAGGCATATTTGTCTTGAAGCACGTGATGTTTTGATGGCCTTGGTATCTTGTAATTCCTGTAACATGGTTTACATAGATAATCATTGCAGTCCACACAAAATCCATCAGCAATAACATTGATGCCATCGTCCTTACAAGGATCGCATTCTACATCGACATCACATTCATTCTGTAATTCTTCTGATGTGTTTTTGTACTGTCCCTCGGCCATTATTTTATCTGTATGTGTCAAATATCTGTATTCCAAATAAGTTTGGCACACTGTGTTCCTTGAGTTGATATGATGAGTTGAGTTGATGCTATACGAGTTTGGTCGGAGCTGTACCAGCATGAATAAATGCACGCTGAACTGTTTCTGAAATGAAAATCAAACACTCTTAATAATTGAGCCGTTCCATGAGAAAACCAACATTATGGACTCTGCGTAATGTATCGATACAGATCAGCCTGTGCAATCTGCGCATGCTAATCCGGGCCGACATATTCCGTCTCAGGGGGATAGAGGTATATATTTATGATTCCTGCAACATAAAATACACAGGAGGCGACAAATGTCTGTCCGTGTTAGCCTGCACGGCATGCTTTGGCTGATCCGGGTCGATTCTTTACGCAGAGTCCATACTGTTGGTTTTCACGCTGGACGGCTCATATTATGTCATTGCTGGTTAAAATAAACATATTTTCACTATTGTAACTCGGATTTATTGACTGATCATATGTAATAAGATAAAATGGTTAATGCTAATTATAACCTGGTATGATATTGAAAGAATCGTTGAGTTGTATGAGTAGTATAGTCCGCACAGAAGAGGAAAATCGGAGCAATGGAACAACGTGACATCATCGGACTTTACGTAAGCATTTTTTGAAGCCGCGTGGAAGCGCGGCGTCAGTATGTGATAGGTTTTAATGTTGTACCATGGGGGTGACGTAATCGAAAAGGTAGCAATCAACAAATATTATTGTAAAGAAAAACTCTGTAATATGTTTGAAAAAACAGCCTTTATGATGGAATAAATTGTATTATCTGATTTAAGAAACAACAAGCTACAAAATATGTTCATCGTTTACCGTTGTTACAAAACTTTAGACACATTTAAATTGTTTTTAATAACTGTTCCCCAACTAACTAGGCTAAGCCGTTTTCATGAGTTGGTTTACGGAGTTCACTAGGCTACGCCTTTTTAATTGTTTGGTTTACTGCTCTGACGACTCGATTCATCAAAGCTCAGAAAAAAGATTCGGATGATGTTTTTTCCTATTTATTTCTGTTGTATTACTAAACTTAAAACGTTCCTCCCCATACAGTTGTTCATTCAGACCATTGTATTCTTGCTATATGTTGACTATACATGAGAACATTTTCTTTTAATTTCATAAATGCTTAATTTTGATATTAAATATCTTTAAACTTGTTAGAATTATTTGTATTTTTTGTTTATATACTCTCGTTTTTTGTTATCATAATTCTGCTCAACTGGAAGGAGAATAGACAACCCTCTCTCCTTCCAAAGCTTGTGTCACACTTAACTTATAACTAGAGGCATTAACACTTAAGTTAATATCTGTAAATATTTCAGTATATATGTTTTTTGTTTATCTAATTGATCTAGTTAGAGCAGATTTAAAATTAAGAAACTTCAGCTTGTATGACACTTTAGTGTTGCAGTCAATGTTAAGCAAACGGTAAGCCAAATGGTTTGAAGACTAAACTTTACATGCTGAATATCACATAAATCGTAGCATATAAAGTGTATAATCCCTACGTCAAAATTGACCCTTTTTGCTCTTGATAACATTTTATTATAAACTATGGTATCCAGGTGAGCAATAAAGGAACGTCTTGGCCTTCTTGCTTAAGATAAAGGTACATTTGGCCTTCTTGTTCAAACTATTTACATCCTGTCCGTTTGCACAGGTTATTAAAATGTATTGAACTGCATCTGCTTCCCTTTAAGTCATGCTTTAAATCATGCGCGGCGTCTTTGATGCCTAGCATCAAAATTCGTCTTATTATCATTTGGGACAAATTGACATCATCGGGCTTCAGGTTCTCTCTTATCATTTTTTCGAACTCATCAATTGAGGCAACAGGGACGTTATGTAATTAGGGAAACATAAGTTGGTACGTCGTGAATTGGAAAATGAAGATGATGATGACGATGATGCCGTTTTTTTAGACAAGTGAATAGAATGATATGAACAGAAAAATGAATGGGTTATGTACTTGAAGTAGATCCTAGACTAATCACAAACCGAACGTTCAGAAATCATGCCGAATTTATATGGAATCACGCGAATAATGAAACATGCACTTTGTAGAAATCACGCGTTGTTAAAGTGAACCTCGGAAATAAATGTATAATTGACAAACACTAGGCCTACTAAATTAGGGTGCTGGACACACAGTCGAACATGTGTTTAAAGACCACCTATTGGAAGTAAAAAGCTGGTCTTTGTTCACAGGTGGTCTTCAATTACAGGGCCATTTATACAGAAACTGAATATTTGGAAAACTAAAAGCATGGTTGCTATAGCCAGGGAACTGCTATTGCAATGTGGTCTTTAGCACTCGTTTGACTGTACGTGAAACAATGAGAGACTATCGCAGAGACAAAATCTTATCCATTTAATACTTAGAACGATACAAGTCGATAATGATAATGCACGGGAGAGCGATTGCACATTCCTGCTCATTTATCAGTACACTAAGCGATTACAGAGGCTTTGTATGTTTCTATACAGACCTGAACAAAGTCTTCATTCACGAAAATTTGGAAAGAGACAGTGCAACAGTACTAATGACGAAGATATTTAAAAAACGATGTAAAAATGAAAAGAACATTGATGTCAGATCGGGGGTCTCAATGAAACAAGAGTATGTACAAAATCTGGAAACATCAGTTTCCATTGGATTACATACACGATTGGTTGTATTACAGCGGCCGACAGGTCATGCATAATCACGTTTGGAATAAACATTGCCAGAAGATTTAACAAAATAGGGAAACATAATATGTTTGAACAAAGACACTTACTGATATGGTGACGTTTTTGAGAGGCAGTATCTACCAAAAGTGCCTGTGGTGACATGTTATACCAACCAGAATGAACGTAAAGTTCCTGTTTCAGGTTAAACAATCGTCAAATACATCAAATCATCATCTTGGTCATGATCCGAGGAATAAATGTTTTGTTTTATTCGGGTTTTCT
Source organism: Serripes groenlandicus (assembly GCA_031761405.1). Classification (NCBI taxonomy): domain Eukaryota; kingdom Metazoa; phylum Mollusca; class Bivalvia; order Cardiida; family Cardiidae; genus Serripes; species Serripes groenlandicus. Next base: position 28,903,547 of record JASEVX010000008.1, on the reverse strand, counting down.
ACATTATATCAGTTATATTCATGATCCCTGGATAAACAAACCAGTACTAGGATAGGAAATCCAAATTGACCATCGGTACTCCACCACAACCGACGAATAGCGACTGGGGATCGAACTCGGGACGCCCGGTTCCAAATTCCCGACGCTAACCACTCGGCCACGGCGGATTCTCCGAGGAATAAACGTGGTGACTTTGTGGTTTACACCAACCGTAAACTTTATGATGAGCATAACGGTTCAGATGCAGATTTGTTTTTCTTTTTCATTTGTACTAATTCAAATAATTATTTTTAAAATATATTTTGGTCCTTTTTGAACATTTATGTAAAATTCGATGCCTCAGAAAGGTAAAATGCCTGTGTATTGGTGTGTGCGGTATTGTTTCATCTCAGTGGGATATTATTATCCCCATCAGCTTATCCCAAAGTGTATGACCTGATAACGGAAGTTTGATGACCATATTGATATTTGTACAATTTTAGAGATTTTATGAATTACAGTATTTGATTGTTTATAGCTAATTTTTAATAGCAAAGACAAATACATGTATTTAAACTTTTAGAACGAATAAACAAAGATAAATGTACACATTGCAATCAATCTGTCTTTTAAAATGACGAATATAGATATAAAAATAATCTTCAATCAAATCATTTTTTCTCTTTGTATACGCGTATTGGAGTACATCAGTACTAATTTCCGCCAAAGCCTTACATAAACAAATATCAAAGTTTTCAATCTTCTAGAATAAATCGGGACTGAGGATATAATAAAACAAAACTTGTTATGACCCCCACAAATTACTATAGCTTATCAAGCCCAGCCGACAGCTCAAATGACTGGTAAACTAGCTTATGTAAACGCCAGTATAGCTCGGAGATAGAGATCGCTCGATAGCCTGATAAGCCCTAAAGTTGACAATGTAAGGATTTACGGGTCGCGTGTATTATTTCTCCCAACATCCCACCTAAACATGTTTGGTCATGAGTTAAGGTTGTCCCTTTGTTTGACTTGTTTGAAAACATAGAAGAACAAGGAAGAAATCATAGACATGGTTAAATATATTGCGGATTGTTTAATTCATTCGTGAACGAAAGTTACAAGAACTTTAAACATTTTCTCTGAATCCGTCTACAAATCGTTATCATTACACAGAACGTAACCGAAGTTGAACATATTCTTTACTTTTATACTTTTAACACCTGGTCGAAAAGGATTAATAACCCGTGTATCGACCCGTCCATTCTCAAGTGTCTTTAACCCTATGATAAATATGCACTGAACGATTTCGAAGACATAGTAACAAAAACAGGAATGGCCTTATGTTCTCATGAGATAAGTCAAAACTCAGTAATGAGGACAATTCTCATAATGAGCAATTTCTCATTGTGCCACATTTTGTCAACTTTATAAAATGTTGCATATTTGTGCTCATATTTATTCACAGTCGTCTGCTGTATATTTGTAGTATGTGGGAAAGGGTTAATGATGGAAAACAAATGTCCGAGTCGGGATTCTAACTTACGAAATGGATTGATAGCCCTCGTCGTTACCGACTGACCTATAGCGGCCCAAAACTTTGCATTATGCCTATAATGTGTATATTAAGTTCAAAACATTGTGGATTAAACTCGCAACAAATCAGCAGCAGACGACTTTCAAACGCTTTATGAAGAAATACTTTGAAAAATGTGGCAATCAAAGAAAATGCTCACTAATTTTGCCCCAGTGTTTTGCTGCTCATGCGTCTAAATAGGTATGCACGTGGAAAGGGTTATGCAGACATTACTGATTTATCCATGAAATGTTTTCTAAAAACATCGTGAGTAACGCTTTCTGTAAAAGTCTACGTTGGCTAACTGTTGCCAATCCACCAATCAAATAACAGCTTCTTCAACCACATAAACTAACCGTGAGTTACCAAACTGATTCACTGAACGCGAGTAGGAAGGCGACTCCCATATCCTACGTTTAAAAGGGTTGGAATTGAGTTTTATGAAACAAATCTAAATCTATAAGTGTTTATGTAGTTCTATAACTATTTTCTATGATAAACTCACTATAAATCATTAGACCAAATACCTGAAATGTAGCAGCATTACTAGATATATATATATTCTTTTATAGCCCATGGAAACACTAAACAACACAAGCTTCTTTACCAATTACCTCATGTAACAAAGTATTGAAAGTAAATTAATTCGCGGAGCCCTAGTATGTTGAAAAATAGCTGAAAACATGCCAAATAGTCCGGAATGAAAATCAGATTTTAACTAGAAATGCTTGCATCTCTCTAGCTGAGTTATTTCAATAATTATTTGAAATCGAGTTTACAGAATATGTATGACTATATGTGATGTGGTGAAACTGTTTGACTTTAATGTGTTTTTTTATTTTATTTTTTGGATTTTTTTTTTTTATATAATTTGACCTTAAAGCGACTGAACTAAAATTTCCAATTTTAAGAAAATAAGTGTTATTTTTGTATTTGGGGCATTAAAATATGATAACTGACATATTACATACCCCTATAATCGGTGAGATTGTCTTGTTTTCGATACTTTTCCATCGCAAATTCTACCCTGTCAGTAACAGGGTAAGTATTTTTAAATAGGAAACCCCTTCATCGGGACAATTGAAAACGACTCAAGTTCACTTTATTGATAAAAAACGATACATTTTCTACCCTGGTTTTACTTGGATAACATAAAGAATAACATTTAAGGGCGAATTCGATTTTTTATTTTTTTTTATTTTTTTCGTGCAATCTGGATTTCAGTCGCTTTAAACGAAAAGTGAAAGTAGTTAAAAGAAGTACCAATCTGAACCCAGTTCTGACAGCGCTGAATCATTGTTAAATGACATGTTCCTCCTCTTTTGTTAAATGACATGTTCCTCCTCTTTTTATATTAGCTGAAAGGAGGGTTTTTAGTTATATATGCGTGCATCCTTGAAAACATAGAAGAACAAGAAAGAAATCATAGAAATGGTTAAATATCTTGCGAATTGTTTAATTAATTCGTGAACGAAAATTACGAGAACTTTAACCATTTTTCTGACTGCGATGCTTCAATTAAAAGGAGGGGGGGGGGGGGGGGAGAATAAAACCATTGTGGATGAAGAGAAGACATATGTTGGGTTGAGTGATATTATCGTAATCTCAATAAACCGTCTACAAATCGTTATCAGTACACACAAGTTGAACAAACATATTCTTTACTTTTATACTTTGGATACCTGGTCGAAAATGAATGATACCCGTTGAATCGACCCGTTCATTCGTGAATTCTCTATTTACCCGTATGATTATGATACACATAGTGGAAAAGGAATGGTAATGTTCTCGTAGGATCTCATAATGAGCAATTTTATTATTTGCCACATTTTTTCCAACTTTATTCAATTGTTGTAGGACTACCTTCATCACAGATAGTTTTCATATTTTTGCTGAGATGCATTTGAAGTCGTCTGCTGTAGATTTGTAGTATGTGGGAAAGGGTTAATGATGGAAAGCAATCAATGTCCGAGTCGGTGTTCTAACTTACTCAAAACGTTGCAATAGGCCTAATGTGTGCATATTGAGTTAAAAACATAGTGGGTTAAACTTGCAACACATCAGAATCAGGTGACTTTCAAGCCATCTATGCAGACATAAGGAAGCATTAAGTATTGAATAGTCTTGAAAAATGTGGCAATCAGAGAAATAGCTCACTTATCTTGCCACAATGTTTTCTCAAGCCATTTGCTGTATACGCGTCAAAATTGGTATGCGTGTGGAAAGGGTTAAGCAGAAATTAGTGATTTATCCATGAAATGTTTTCTAATAAAATCGTGAGTAGCGCGTTCTGTAAAAGTCGGCTAACTGCTGTTGCCAATCCTTCAATCAAATAACAGATTATTCACCCCCAGGAACTAACCGTAACACAAAGTTAGCTACCAAACGGATTCACTGAACGCGAGGCGGAAGTTGTCTATATGTTGGAAAGGATTCCCATATTCTACGTGTAAAAGGGTTGAAATCGACAAATTAATAACTCATTGAACATATGTAGGAGTACTTCAAGTGTTCAGTGAAAGTTTACATTGGCCGACTGTTGCCAATCCACCAATCAAATAACAGCTTCTTTAACCCCCAGGAACCAACAGTAACACACCGTTAGCCACCAAATTGATTCACTGAACGCGAGGCGGAAGACGTCTATATGTGGGAAAGGGTTCCCATATCCTACGTGTAAGTGGGTTGCATCGACAGACTAATAACTCATTGAATATATCTAGGGGTACTACAAGTGTGTTGTTGTTTTATTTACTATGATAAACTAACTATATGAAGTATTAATAAAACAAAATACCTGAACTCGGGCGGCACTTCTAGGTACATATACTTTCATAGCCCATGAAACACTAAACAATACACATGCTTTATCAATTACTTCCTGTATCAAACTATTGATATATATTCATTCGCCGCTTGCTTGATAACAAACTGTAAACATGCCAAATAGTCCGTAAGAAAAAACAGATTTTAACTTCAATCTTTGCGTTTCTCTAGCTGACTGCATTGCATATGGGAAATTTAGTGTATAGACTATGTGCCTTTATACGCAATTAATTAAATTACTTTGAGTTTAAGTCTTTTATTATTTTAAGAATTTTACCTTAAACATGAACAAGTTATATGGGGCTATCAATCTCGGACTATTTATGGTGGGCTTCCACAAAAGATAACATATTTTTAGCCACAAATGTCTTCTTATAAGTAACATATCACATTTCTTTGTATATAGCTGAAAGAAAATTCTTTACAGTGATATATATGTGCCACCTTGTGAAATCAAAGTGTTGCATTTGAGGGATGATATTTGTTAATTTACCATTATATGAAGAATGAATTGCTTTGGTAGCCTGTTTAACCTTCAAAATGACATGACATCATTATATTTCAAGTTCACCGAGCTACAATCACCTTTATTACACTGCACTACGAAATGTTGTGTAAGTCATAATGAAGTAGTCTCCCATAATTAACTAGTATGCAGATGTGTTTGAAATATCATAGCAGACCAGCACTGTTAGGATTGTACAATGGGTTTAAACCCTTTCCCAGAAGACAATTTCGAAAACATAGTCAAAATAATGGAAACTCACTATAAATGGAAGAACAAATATTTAATCAAGTTGAAAACATTTTAGCAAAAGGATGTTATCCTACATGAAAATGCGTCACAATGCGTCTATATGTTGGGAACGGTTAATAACAATATCGGCCAGGTCATCATCTCCCAAAGACGCCCTAGGGCAAACGTTTGACAACATAGTTGACAAAACTACGAAACTACTCAAGATGTACTTCGTCTCTTACATCCTTCCAATACTTTCGACGCCAACATAAGCAGCCCAACACTCATTACGCTAACGTCCCTCGAGACTTGCCTACCTTCTGATATTACTTATGGGCTTAATTGCTAAGGTTCAAATGCTTTGCCGTTCCTGGTATGTGCACACATCTACAAAAGGGACATTATGGAACATTTTCAAAGTCGACTGCAGCAGATTAGTATTGGTTAATTGTTACATAATCAAAATAAAGAAATACATGTATATCAAAAATGAAAAGGAATGCATTACGTCATACGAATGGGGATCTTATAGCATCTGCGATACAGTGAAGTCCCCGGTTCCCATGTATTACGCACGGCCTCACTATAACCTGCTGTATCCACCTTTACTTGTTTGAGCCAAAATGATGTAATTTCTTACAATAATAATCAAAGCGCTGTAATCGCTAATGGTATAGGGGCATATGTAAGTTGAAAATATATGGCATAGATAATATGGACAAACATTGTTGAAACAATAAACAATGACCTTTAAAACAAACTAAACCAAAAATGTGTGAAGCAACACATACTGCCTGCCAATAACAGATACCTTACTTATCAAAGTTTGACCCTTTACTTGTATAAAGAAAATAAATCAGGAAGGACAAAATATTGACAAAAAAACGAGCAGCGACCCTTAATTAAAATATTTCCAGTTCAGAAATCACTAAAGATCCACAATGTATATTGTAATCATGCTGATAAATGAAAGACAATCGAAAGCATGCTAGAGTTATGTTTCTGTTTGCACTCCACATCTGTAGCTCTGAGTTCCATATACACCAAGTCTTCAATTGATACATTGGACAGCTATTGAGACAATAACCGAAGAAATGAAAAATGAGTTTACACCTAAAAAACCAGATCAGATTTGTGTTCAAAATATTGTATCGATCTCCTAATCCCAATGTATACGTGTGACGACTTTGAAATGGATCCGCGAAACAGAAACAAAGTTTTGACCCATTAATGCAAAGAGTAACGGACAGACGGACGGATGGATGAACACCAAGACGGACAGACAGTCAGTCGCTCCGGACAAAGTACACAGCTTGGGGAAGCACTCATTAACGAACAAGGGCATTTCATGGAACGCATGTGTTGCATGCGAAAGTCATATAATAAGTGAGAACATGGAAAGACAAAAATATACACACTCCAAACGCAGCATGCTAAAGTTATAGTAATTGTGCACTGCAAATCTGTAGGTCATAAGTTACCTACAAACCAATTTTGAAATGGATACAATGGAAATTAATTGAGACAATCGCTGAACTAAATAAGGGAAAATGGAGATAACTAAAATAAACAGACCAGAGTTATGTACCTAGTACTTTGCCGTTCTCCTGATCACACGGTATAAGTGTGACCACTTTGAAAAAAATCTGCCATACAGTAATAACGTGTTGACCAATACATGCAATCCATGACGGACGGACGAATGCACATTCAGGCAGACAGCCGGCCGGAATCCGGATTATACCTCCAAGCTTTACAGACAGAGACAACTCATAAAGTATTGATTACAGAAGTCGTACAAGGTTAATTTATTAAAACCTATTTAGACTACATTTCTAGTTTATTTGTCAACAGATACATCAAGGACTAGATTACACGTTGACGGACGTTGAGTCTTCAATTAACGCAAATGCATATACATTATAAATTTTATCCCAAAATCGCTAGAAGCGCCTCAATTATAAAATAAATAATGACCTTGCGGTTTTAACTCGTGTGTATTGACACTTTCGGCCAAATTTCTTTCCGACGTTTGACAAAAGTCAATGCGATATGCGTCATTCGTCTTTCACCAATGGGCTAAGTCTATGTGGAAAAGCAGCCAGTTGCTTGGGAAGATTGTTGTGTGGAGTACTGATATGAGAAAACCAGGAAATACATTTGTAGGTGAACTGGCCGCCGTGGTATAACTGAGGAAATGTTAAAAACGGCGTTAACCCCAATCAATGAATGTTGAAATTAACTTATCTCTAATTTGTAGATTTAATTTCTATTTCCTATTTTGAATAGTGATGAAAACATTGTGGAAAAAGACAAACTTACTGATTATCATTCATCTGTTAAGGTGAGTCAAATGTGTCTAAAATGGGCAACGGTTAAAATAATAACTGTAGACAAATGTTTTCGTTATCTAGGTTATAGAAAACAATTGATTTATGTTTCAAAGCATTGTTTGAAAAGGAGGAATTGCTCATTGTCAGCGATTGCTCCGTTTGCAAATACACTTTTAACATTCGTATGTAACTAAGTAGCTATAACGGAAACGGTTCAACCCTTTCCCGCTTACAGTCGCTCGTTGACGCATGTGCAGCAGACGTCTGCAATTTTTTTATCTTGACCCATTTCCTCTTTTTCCACAAAGGTTTCAACTATATACTTTTCCCCTTGATGTAAGGCAACATTGCTCGTTATCATTCATCTCTAGCATGTTATTCAAAATGTGTCGAGTAAAAGAATGTCCATAGTAAAACGTTCAAATATGAAAAGAATTAATTTGAAACGTAATTGAAAGCATTGTGTGAAACGGAGGAATTGCCCATTGTCAGCAATAGCTCCATTTTCAACAATACTTTCAATATTCGAACTGTTTTATTATCACGGAAAGGGTTCCGCTTCCATGGGGAGGATGTAACCATTTTCCGCTTACAGACGTGCAGCAGACGACAATCGAAAACATTGTGACAAAAGGAGAAACTTCTTATCGTAGGCAATTTCTACTATTGCCACAATGGTTTCAACTCCTTTCAATAATTTTATTTACAAACAAGCCGACAGTTTCAAAATGCTCAAGAAAAAAAATGCAGCTTCTTTAAAGTCCACATGATCCCATGCTCAAGTGAAAATGCAGCTAAAGTGTCCCACAATAATCTTTAATTAATTTGGTTTCGTGTTTGCAACGATGACACATATATACAAACTGGACCTATATATCAAGTCAGACGTTCTCTCAAAGTTCCATTAGTCTTGATTTAAAAATGTAGCATCTAGAGCGGCCATACTATATTTTTATGAAATTGACCTTCTGACCTAGTTGTTCATGTTACATAACCGATATTCAAAATTGTTAGATGTTTATAATCGTCGGCTGCAAGTAGGAATGATATATGGAAATACTTTATCCAAGATTTTCCTTCATTGGATTACAAACACGAATTGTATCTTTCTGTATTTGTGTTACAATAATTGCTTTTAAGTTATTTTATTGGTGGTTTGTTTACGTGGGTTTCAACGTTAATTTCAATCATATCACGGCAACTGTTCACTTATTCATGATCCCTGGGTAAACAAACCAACCAGAACTAGGCTGAGAAATGCGTCTTGCCCAAAGGTATTCCAACCTGACCGCCGCCATTGGGGATTGAACCAGAATCGCCCGGTTTCAAATCCCCGGAGCTAACGACACGAACACAGCGGATTCCAACAGTTAATGCTTTGTTGATCAATGAGGGTAGGACAAAAACAACCACAATCTTTTGACATTAATAATTTGACGAAGAAAACAATAGAAAGGAATGAAAAACAAAACTATGTACATGGACTTTTTTACCAACCTCATGACCGCATATTTAAACTGGTTATAGTCGCGTATCGGTAAATGAAATTCAAAAATCTGTCTGCGGCACTAACCCTGGATGGGACACACATTCTTATATAAAAACAAGAGGGCCGTGATGGCCTTGGATCGCTCACATGATTTTATTTTTTTTCACTTCAGCCATATAAGCCCCCCGCCTTCTGGTTGCCTTAGTTTTCGGCCAATAAACATGGCTTCAAGGAATCTGGTAGAAAGTCACCATAGGAATATGTCTACAAAATTATTTGTAAATCGGCCAAACACTTTCAGGAGAAGACTTTTTAAGTTTTCACTAAAGCCACATAAAGCAATATAGCCCCGCCCTATGGCGGCCATGTTTTTCGACCAATCAACATGGCTTTAAGGAATCAGATTGTGGGTCACCTTAGGAACAATTCTACAACATTATTTGAAAATCGACTTGACACTTTCAGCAGAATATGTTTTAAGTTTTCACTATAGCCATATAAGGCAAAATAGCCCGCCCCATGGCGGCCATGTTTTCGACCAATCAACATGGCTTGAAGGAATCTGATAGAGGGTCACCCAAAGAACATTTCTATAAAATTATTTGAAAAGCGGTCTGACACTTTTTGAGGAGAAGATTTTTTAAGTTTTCACTATAGCCATATAAGGCAAAATAGCTCCGCCCCGAGGCGGCCATGTTTTTCGATCAATCAACATGGCTTGAAGGAATCTGATATAGGGTCATCCAAGGAACATTTCTACAAAATTATTTGAAAATCTGCCAACAAGTTTGGGAGAAGAAGAATTTTAAAGTTGTTTTCGTTTCGTCGGAATTCTGCATGGATATCAAAACTTTGAAGGAATTCTGGTGAGGTCATTGAGCGGATGCTTTCTGTGAAGTTTCATCCCAATTGACCCACTGGTTACTGAGGAGAAGAAGTTGACGGACGACGGACAACAGGTGATCACAATAACTCACATGAGCACTTCGTGCTCATGTGAGCTAAAAACAAGAGGGCCATGATGGCCCTGTATCGCTGACCTTGAAACTATTTATACATGCAAGGAAATAAGCCCCACCCCATGGCAGCCATACTTTTCAGCGGATTGGAATAATTTGAACAATCTTTGTAGAATCTGTGCCAAGTTGTTCAAATCGGTTTAGGACTTTTGGACACAAATAATATTTTTTTAACTTTTCACTTGAAAGGAAAACAAGCTCCGCCCCCGCTGGTGGCCATGTTTTTCAACGGATCAGAATAATTTGAACATATCTACCAAGGAACAGAATATTATCATACATGTCTAGTACTTGTGAACAAGAAGATTTTTAAAGTTTTACCATTTATACATATAGAGAAAACAAGCTTTTAAGTTTTCACTATACATATATAAGGAAAACGAGCTCCGTCCCCTCGCGGCCACGTTTTTCAACGGATCAAAATAATTTGAACAATCTTAGTAGAGGGACATCCAAAGAACATTTGTGCTTATCCTCTCCGTTGACATGGCAACCTGAGTCCCACTTAAATTCAATTCTTTGAACAATTTTGAAAGGGAACGCACAAGGAACATTCCTGTTTAGTTTTATCAATTGGCACAGTGACTTTTGTCAAATGTCGGAAAGAATGTTGGCCGAGCTGGGATTCGAACTCACAATCCCTGGACTCGAAAGAGGGAAGCCAAAGTAAAGTAACATTCATTTCAAGTTTGGCTGAAACAGGTCCAGTGGAGATGAAGGAGATGTCATTTGAAGTTAAAGTTTAATTTTACCCCTGTTCTGATGCCACCGATACCGGGGTAAGGTGAAGTTGGTGTCTAGTGTCTAGTATCTAGTATCGTTTAGCATAAACGATACTGGCAACCAGAATCTAGTATCGTTTATCATAAACGATACTGGCAACCAGACACTAGGGTCGTTTAAGGAACTAGATATATAATTTTCAATTTCAGACTCCAGTGTCGTTTAACACTAAACGACACTGGCAACCAGACACTAGTATCGTTTAAGGAACTGGATATATTGATAACTCGAACATATCGATATCTCGAACATACCGATAACTCAAACACATCGATATCTCGAATACATTGATAAAACGAATGTTTTTAACTTTAACATATTGATAACTCGAACATATCGATATCTCGAACATACCGATAACTCAAACACATCAATATCTCGAATACATTGATAAAATGAATGTTTTTAACTTGAACATATTGACAACTCGAAGATATCGATATCTCGATCTTTTCGATATCTCGAACCTTTTGATATCTCGATAATTTTTCGATATCTCTAACTTTATATATCTCGAACTTTTCGATATCGATATGTTCGAGATATCGAAAAGATCGAGATATCAAAAAGTTCGAGATATCGAAAAATAATCGAGATATCGAAAAGTTCGAGATATCGTTGGAGATATCGAAAAGTTCGAGATATCCAAAGGTTCGAGATATCGATATGTTTAAGTTGTCAAAATGTTCAAGTTAAAAACATTCGTTTTATCAATGTATTCGAGATATCGATGTGTTTGAGTTATCGGTATGTTCGAGATATCGATATGTTCGATTTATCAATATGTTCAAGTTAAAAACATTCGTTTTATCAATGTATTCGAGATATCGATGTGTTTGAGTTATCGGTATGTTCGAGATATCGTTATGTTCGAGTTATCAATATATCCAGTTCCTTAAACGATACTAGTGTCTGGTTGCCAGTGTCGTTTAGTGTTAAACGACACTGGAGTCTGAAATTGAAAATTATATATCTAGTTCCTTAAACGACACTAGTGTCTGGTTGCCAGTATCGTTTATGATAAACGATACTAGATTCTGGTTGCCAGTATCGTTTATGCTAAACGATACTAGATACTAGACACTAGACACCAACTTCACCTTACCACATAATTATGTCTTTCAACCAAGCATTATTGCTTGGAAATATTATATAGAGGATTACTGAAGGAAATCTTTTACATATTTATCTTAAGAATGCAATATTTAAACAATTGTCATTTTACCCCTTTTCTGAATCCACCCGGCTGCGGTGTCACTATACAGAGTCTTGTAGAGTCCGGTAGAGTCTGGTGGTCAAATATCCCATTATATCAATATTTTGTTGTGTGTTTGTAATGAAATGAATACAACCAGGTGTAATTGTATCAGATAAATAAAAAATAATAATGTATTTGCCCATTTTAGTTTATTTTCGTACGAATATAGAAATGCGATATGCTTGACAGTGGAGACTGGTAGAGTCTGGTCATTACTGAGCAATACATACAACGCTTTATTCTAGATTAAGTAATACACAGTTAATATTATATGTTTATTGGTATATATGTGACCGAAATATATTATTATTTCAGCAAATAATTAATGAAACGTATCTAAATAGGAGTTGCCATTGTCATATTTCTATATTCATACGAAATTGAAATAAAATATAAAAATACATCATCATTTTTTATTTATGTGATATATTAACACCTTATTTTATTCATTTCAATACAAAAACATAACAAAACATTGAGGTAATAGGATATATGACCTCCAGACTCTACCGGACTCTACCCGACTCTTTTAAGTGATAACCCCTGGCTGCCATGTTTTTCAACCAATCAAATATGGCTTGAATCAATTTTGTTGATGGTGCCCCAAAGGAACATTTCTGTCAGAATAATATTGGAATCCGACAAGCAAATTAAATTTAGAAGAATTTTATAGATTGGCCCTTTTCATCTATTTATGATGCTGCAGCAACCAAAGTTCTTCAACGAATTTAAATATCAAAACAATTTTGAAAGAGGATCATACCAGTGAAGTTTGGTTGAAATTTGTCCAGTTGTTTAGGAGATGTTCTTTAAAGCTAAACGTTAATAACGACGGACGGACGGAGAGTGATCAGAATATATCATATATCACACTGAGCCTTCAGTTCAGTTGATCTGAAAAGTGCCAATCAAGACAATAATTACTTCATTGATAAACATTGAACACTGGAGAAAACTTCAACAAAAGACACACACATAGCAGAATGGCCGATTATAAGAAGAGCATTAAAACTAACTGAAATTCATAGGTTAAACGTAGAAAAAATCTCACTTTTTTTGTTTTCATTAATCTTAAAGTCACGAAATGCTACGAGCAAGGATGATTTCATTGACCTATGACAAGTTGAGTTTAAGATATTGACCGAAATGCAAATATCAACTGAAGTCAAAATCAAACTTAAGTCATAGCCTAATCATCAAAGTGAAATCATATGTGCTATTCCATTGATTAATGACAAGTCAAGTCTAAGATATTGGCCTATTTGTAAACACATAGATTAATGGAAATCAAAATCAAACTTAATTCATACTCGTCAAGAAGACATCACATGTGATATTTCATTGACCTATGACAAGTAAGGTCTCAGATATTGTCCTTTATGTAAACACAAAGATGAACGAAAGTCAAAATCTAACATAAGTCATACTCATCAAGATTGAAATCCTATGTGATATTTTATGGATAAATAACAATTCGAATATTAGATAATGGCCTAAATGCAAAGTTTAACAGAAGTTAAAATCAAACTTAAGTCATACTGATCAAGGTGATATCACATGTGATATTTTATGCATTTATGACAAGTCGAGTATCAGATAATGGCCTAAATGCAAAGATTAACGGAAGTCAAATAGTCATACTCATCAAGTTGATAGCCTATGTGATATTTCATTGACATATTGACTAAAAGCACATTTGACACAAGGCTAAGAAAAACGGTCTATCAACGAGTCGCCTTTGAGATGAAATTCAACAAACAAACTGTTTTCCGCATGGAACAAATCGCTGGATCTGACGACAAAATTATGGTAAATTTCAATGAATACAAATAATTGAACAGAGAGCGGAAAGTGATCTGATATTATTTGTATGTGGTTAACCCTTTCCCACATACAACAAATCTGCAGAAGACGACTTAAAAAAATATCTAGGTAAAAACACAGAAAATCTCTATAAATGAAGGTTTAATTTCTGTAAAAAGTTGAAAATATTGTGGCAGATGGAGGAATTACTCGTATTGAGCAAATTCTCCTTTTGCCACAATGTTTTCAAAAATCATCTGCTGCAGAGACGTCAGAAAGCACCTACATGTGGGAAAGGTTTATAATAGGGTATAAAACCATGGTCACTTTTGTCCTGCTAGCATCCTTGCCTTTGCCATTACGTTATCTATGTTCTCAAATTGGTTCTTCTCAGTGAGTTCAAATTTTGTCATAACACGTCCTGTATTTACCACGGCTACACAACATTGAACAACAACGTAGCTCAAAAGAAACACAAAACTGGCCATATACAAAGGTCCGAAGATGGGGCTGGTATCTTTAATGTCCTGTCCAATCGCCTTACCGAAAATGATTAAAGTATTGCTATAAAACGAGTGCTGCGCATTCCGATAAGACGTCATCATGCGACCAAACACTAAAAATCCACAAAGCATATAAGCTATTGATATAAGAAAAAATAAAAACAAAAGACCGTTTACGCTTGGTCGTATTTTAGGCAGTGTTGCATTAAGCTGCTTTGTTTTTGCATTGAAACGGAGTAACTTTGTTGCTTTCATCACCACCAATGTACCTAGAGCAGCCATGACATTAATCAGAACGTAATTCCAAAAGAAAGCTTCATAGAAGTTAATGAATGTGGTGTCATGATTCTCATTGTAGTCCTGAAGTATATCATAAACTGTGATCTCCCTTTTAAAGAACAACCCAACTGTCACAAAGGAAAGAGTTATTTGTAAAAGCTCCATAACATTCCATATGTCCGAAAAATACTCCTTCTTACCAACATGTTGAAATCTTCTATACTCAAGAAAAAGAAAGAAGATATTGAAAAAAATGAATAGTCCCTCACATGTAGAAATGACACTCTGAAAATCCGATGATGAGTGGTGCAAGTTCATTGATAACACCTCATGTTTTGGATAGACACCACCAACAGGCGCGATCTCAAATAGTAAATTAACCAGTGTAAACAGGTCCACTTTTGGGTTGTAGAGGGTATCCTCCACTTCATTAAAAGGGAGATCACAGTTTATGATATTCTTCAGGATTATAATGAGAATCATGACACAAAATTTCAGCCTTTATTGTCCAAATCTGTTTTTGTAGCTGCAAAATTCAAGAATCCTATGAATTTTAGATTTGTAACCCCCTTTCCCACAAACAACAAATTAGCATCTGAAGCAGACGATTATGTAAGCATTTAGACAAAACTACGTCTCTACTTATAAATGAAAGAAAAATTATTGAATAAAGTCGAAAAAATTGTGGCAAAAGGAGAACTTAGTCATTGTTTATCATGAGTTATTTCTCCTTTTCCTACACTGTTTTCAGATTATGGTCTGCTACCAAGGCATTACATGTCATTTCAGAGAAAGGTTAAATTCAAATTATATTGTTTAAGACCTAGACCAGCCGTGGTTTTGTATCAATGTGTCACAGTACTAAATTACATCATTTTGTTTGATTGTATTGTGTTTTATGCCAGTTTCAACAATTGTTCAGCTATATCACAGCACTTCCTGGGTAAGTTACCAATACTTCTGGTCCATTTATAGAGACACCAGCTATGCCACTTCAACAATTGTTCAGCTATATCACAGCACTTCCTGGTAAGTTACCAGCACTTCTGGTCCATTTATAGAGACACCAGCTATGCCACTTCAACAATTGTTCAGCTATATCACAGCACTTCCTGGTTTAGTTACCAATACTTCTGATCCATTTATAGAGACACCAGCTATGCCATTTTCAACAATTGTTCAGCTATATCACAGCACTTGCTGGTTAGTTACCAGCACTTCTGGTCCATTTATAGAGACACCAGCTATGCCATTTTCAACAATTGTTCAGCTATATCAGAGCACTTCCTGGTAAGTTACCAGCACTTCTGGTCCATTTATAGAGACACCAGCTATGCCATTTTCAACAATTGTTCAGCTATATCACTGCACTTCCTGGGTTAGTTACCAATACTTCTGGTCCATTTATAGAGACACCAGCTATGCCATTTCAACAATTGTTCTGTTATATCACAGCACTTCCTGGTAAGTTACCAGTACTTCTGGTCCATTTATAGAGACACCAGCAATCTGTTTTAAAAGTCTTTGGTATGACCTGGCCATGCAGTGTAAAGCACTTTGAGAACCTTGCTATAAACAAACCTCTTCTCTGTATCATGCATCTGTTGCCCTTAAACCACAACTTTTCACAAATTGACAAGTTAACAAATCAGTGAGATGATTTTTTTGAGTACCCACACCATATGGTTAGAGGTTCAAATAAGGAGTTTAGAACATGCAAAACGCCCCTTATCTAGAGCTCTGCATGATTACCCATAGTCATAAGTCATCTGCAGCTGATGGGTTAGAATGCATATACACAATTTAGCAAGGGTTAAAACCCTTCCCGACCTATAGACGCATTTTGACGCATCTGCAGCAGACAACTTTATTCGGTAATTAAATCTTCATTTAAAGAGAGTTTCAATGTTTTCAAAGTGGTCTGCTACAGAACGATAACACTACACTATGTCCTCAGTTCTCCTCATCTGTCCAAACTGTTCTACATTCATAAACACACAACATTTCCTCCTCGTCTGTAAGAACTATACTACACTCATAACCACACAACATTGCCTCCTCATCTGTCCGAACTATACTACATTCATAACCACACAACATTTCCTCCTCATCCGTCAGAACTATTCTACATTCATAACCACACAACATTGCCTCCCCGTCGTCTGAACTATTCTACATTCATAACCACACAACATTGCCTCATCGTCTGTCAGAACTATTATACATTCATAACCACACAACATTGCCTCCTCGTCTGTTAGAACTATACTACATTTTATAACCACACAACATTGCCTCCCCGTCGTCCGAACTATTCTACATTCATAACCACACAACGTCTGTCAGAACTATTATACATTCATAACCACACAACATTGCCTCCCCGTCGTCCGAACTATTCTACATTCATAACCACACAACATTGCCTCCTCGTCTGTTAGAACTATACTACATTCATAACCACACAACATTGCCTCCCCGTCGTCCGAACTATTCTACATTCATAACCACACAACATTGCCTCCTCGTCGTCCGAACTATTCTACATGCATAACACACACCATTGCCTCCTCGTCTGTCAGAACTATTCTACATTCATAACCACACAACATTGCCTCCTCGTCTGTAAGAACTATTCTACATTCATAACCACGCAACATTGCCTCCTCATCTGTCCGAACTATTCTACATTCATAACCACACAACATTGCCTCCTCGTCGTGCGAACTATTCTACATTCATAACCACACACCATTGTCTCCTCGTCTGTCAGAACTATTCTACATTCATAACCACGCAACATTGCCTCCTCATTTGTCCGAACTATTCTACATTCATAACCACACAACATTGCCTCCTCGTCGTCCGAACTATTCTACATTCATAACCACACAACATTGCCTCCTCGTCTGTCAGAACTATTCTACATTCATATCCACACAACATTGCCTAACCGTCGTCTGAACTATTCTACATTCATAACCACACAACATTGCCTCATCGTCTGTCAGAACTATTATACATTCATAACCACACAACATTGCCTCCTCGTCTGTTAGAACTATACTACATTTTATAACCACACAACATTGCCTCCTCATCTGTCCGAACTATACTACACTTATAACCACACACCATTGCCTCCTCGTCTGTCAGAACAATTCTACATTAATAACCACACAACATTGTCTCCTCGTCTGTAAGAACTATTCTACATTCATATTCACACAACATTGCCTCCTCGTTTGTAAGAACTATTCTACATTCATAACCACATAACATTGCCTCCTCGTCTGTTAGAACTATACTACATTCATAACCAAACACCATTGCCTCCTCGCCTGTAAGAACTTTACTACATTCATAACCACACAACATAGCCTCCTCGTCTGTAAGAACTTTACTACAATCATAACCACACAACATTGCCCCCTCGTCTGTAAGAACTTTACTACATTCATAAACACAACATTGCCTCCTCGTCTGTAAGAACTTTACAACATTCATAACCACACAACATTGCCTCCTCGTCGTCCGAACTATTCTACTTTCATAATCACACAACGTTGCCTACTCATCTGTCCGAACTATACTACTTTCATAACCACACAACATTGCCTCCTCGTCTGTCAGAACTGTACTACATTCATAACCACACAACATTGCCTTCTCGTCCGTCAGAACTATTCTACTTTCATAACCACTCAACATTGCCTACTCATCTGTCCAAACTATTATACATGCATAACCACACAACATTGCCTACTCATCTGTCCAAACTATTATACATGCATAACCACACAACATTGCCTTCTCGTCTGTCAGAACTATACTACATTCATAACCACACAACATTGCCTCCTCGTCGTCTGAACTATTCGACTTTCATAACCACACAACATTGCCTCCTTGTCTGTCAGAAATATACTACATTCATAACCACACAACATTGCCCCCTCGTCGTCCGAACTATACTACATTCACAACCTCACAACACTGCCGCCTCGTCGTCCAAACTATTCTACTTTCATAACCACACACCATTGCCTTCTCGTCGTCCGATTTAGTCTACTTTCTTAACCACACAACATTGCCTCCTCGTCTCTCAGAACTATTCTACTTTCATAACCACACAACATTGCATCCTCGTCGTCCGATTTATTCTACTTAACTTTCATAACCACACAACATTGCCTCCTCGTCTCTCAGAACTGTATTACTTTCATAACCTTCTCGCACAACTATTCCGCGCAATATTTTCCAGGCAACATTATCAAAATGCAATGGCTGTTGTTAACTTTTTCACTCATACATACGCATTCGCAGTAGACGACACTCCTTTTGCCACAATGTTTTCAAATCTTTTCAATTATCAGTTTTATTTACAGAGAGTTTCCGTATTTTTGCTTATATGTTTTTGTCTGCTTTATATGTGTTGTATGTGGTAATGGATTAATGATCGGAAAACAAACTATGTTCGAGGAGTCGGGGTTCTAACTCACGAAATGGATTGATAGTCCTCGTCGTTACCGATTGACCTATGGAGGTTCAAAACTTGGCATTATGCCTATACTTTGCATATTGAGTTGAAAACATAGTGGATTAAATTTGCAACAAATCAGCATCATATGACTTTCAAGTACTCTTTGCAGAAATAAGGAACAACAAATTATTGAATAGACTTGAAAAATGTGCCAATCAGAAAAATTGCTCACTAATTTCACAAGCCATTTGCTGTATATGCGTTAATATAGGTCTGCATGTGGAAAGGAGATAAGCAGAAGGTACTGATTTATCCATTACATGCTTTCTAATAATACGTTAGCAGCGCGTTCAGTTAGATGATTTTACATCAGATAACTGTCGCCAATCCACCAATCAAAAAACGGCTACTTCAACAATGGTATGAACAGTAACACTACTACGTTAGGTACCAAATTGATTCACTGAACGCGAGGCGGAAGTCGTCTATATGTTGGAAAGGGTTCCCATGTCCTACGTTTAAAAGGGTTTAAATCGACACAATAATAATTCATTAAATATATCTAGGGGTACTACAAGTATTCAGTGAAAGTTAACGTTGGCTAACTGTTGTCAATCCGCTAATCAAATAACAGCTTCTTTCACCCCCCCCCCCCCCCCCCCCCTCAGAAATGCTGCTACGCTGTTTTCAAAAGAAAAACAAACCGTATCAGGAATTGGTTTGCGTTAAGTGATATATTCGAATGATCACATGTACGAGTTATCTTGAGTTCAATGAATCCCCTTTGCTTCTGACGTAGGTCATATGTACATAAAATATGATCACCATTTGAACCGGGCTCAAATAAAACCAACAATAGGGAGTTTGTGAGAAGTACAGATTAAGACCAGCCTACGCGTACATGTTACTCAATCCGAGTCTACAATAATTGTTAGACTTTTGTTAAATATCCGTGACTAATTGATGAACAGATCAGATTAAGACTATCTGGATGCATATGAACATCTGAATCTTCACTGGTCGTAAAAACACATTGGTTGGTTTTACACAGGTATCATTTCAATGTTGTGGAAGTGTTGTGAATCAAATATAATTTCAACTTATATAGATATTTCTTTGTTGTTTCATTGTCTGTTTCTTGATATATCGCTAGAAATAGTGTTGAAAATTGTTAACGAAATAATAAACAAAACACATACACTTTGAGATACGATGTTCTATCAATTACTATTTGAGCCATGCCTTTTTTTAAAATAGTTCACTAATGGCTATGTGCCAGGAATGGCGTTTATATACATGGAGCCTTAAAGCTCCGAGACAAAGGACAGTTCGTCAAATAACTGCAAATAGAAACTCTTACGGCTTTCTGAACGCTGCAATAAGTCCATCTCGAGTAGGAGCCAAACAAATATGATAATCGTTAACAGCCATGGTATGACATTGGTTGATGGAATCAGTTATCTGTATTATCTGGCACCAGTCAGACAGGTCTTTCGAATTGCACTCAAACACCCCTCTTCCCCTCCATAGTATGTAGAATTTGTTTGCACATTTCACAACTGTTAGATTCACATTTTCTATTCCCGTCTCTTTTTCTCCGAGTAACTTCAATGTGTCCTCGTCAAAAAGCTTCATATTTTGATGAGAAAAAGATAGAAAGGCCCCGGAATCTGTGTCATGGTATATTATATTTCTTTCCTTGTACATATGACCTATTTCTATACTATGCACTTTATCGCCAACCTTTTGAAAAGAGATAGTGCTATTACTAGGCTCTGCATTAACATGACATTTAATGACTGACTGTCCTACGAACTCACCAGTTATACCCATTGTAAAGGTATCGGCTTCGTAAAGCGGCCCTGTACCCTGGTATTTCCGGTAAAATGTTACTTTGGCTGGATCACATGGTTCTGTTTGCGCAACAAAAAGCCCGTGGTTGCTGTAAGAGATGTAAGTTGCATACTTCCTAGGATGACTTCCAGTGTTTAGTCCAAAACATGTTGTTTCTTCTACTAGTCCCTTGGAACTGTTAATAGTTATGATGTTAAACAATTCACCATTTAAGCCTGTAGACCACTTATACAGCACCAGCGCGTATATCATATCACCGTGACCTGTTATCCATTTTACTGCCATAGTTGCATTCTCCTTCTTAATAGGGTCAACTGGAATTAAGCTGTAATCGTTATTGGATGTCCAAAGTAGATGCGTCGATCCATTTCTTCCCACAGTGGACGCATTCTCAATGAAACTGAAGTTGGTTGGATTTGTTTCCTGTTTCAATAAATTAGAATGTTCTCTCGTCTTGTGTACAATCATCTTTGCTGTTTTCATTTTGATGAATGAATACTCTTCACTGCGAAGTTGTGTTGCGCTATCCGTTTGGACCGATAGAAGCTCCTGTTGTAGACTTTCAGATGTACACCTTAACAAATCAATTCGACGAATATCATTGTCTTTTAAAACCATGAGAACGTTTTCAATGCGTTTCTGTGTGGATACATAATGCTGATCAATGTTTGACTTAACAACATCTATTTTTTGTTTGCCCTCCTTGCATTCTTCAATTGATGCTGATACTGATTCCAAGCAACTCTTCATTTCTAATGTATCTCGAACGTTCTTTACCAATGCAGGACTTATAGCCAATGTTACGCATCTTAAGTGCCCTTGCCCCAGACACACTCTACAACCAACTTCATCATGCGTCTTGCAGAACTGAGTGACGAACTCAGATTTGTGAATCCAGCAATGTACACCTTTTCCGGTCGACTTTACTGGAGGCATGCCATATTTGTCTTGAAGTACGTGATGTTTAGATGGCCGTGGTATTTTGTGATTTTTGTAACATGGTTTACATAGATAATCGTTGCAGTCCACACAATATCCTTCAGCAATAACATTGATGCCGTCTTCTTTACAAGGATCGCATTCTGCATTGACATCACTTTCATTCTGTAATTCTTCTGATGTGTTTTTGTACTGTCCATCGGCCATTCTTTTATCTGTATGTGTCAACTATCGTTATTCCAAATAATCTTGGACACACTGTGTTCCTTAAGTTTACAAGGATGATATAGGTGTTTAGTTGGAGCTGTCCCAGCATAAATAAATGCACTCTGAACTGCGTCTGAAATGAAAATCAAACACACATATGTCATTACTGGTTGAAATAAACATATGTTCACTATTGTAACTCGGATTTATTGACTGATCATATGTAATGAGATAAACTGGTTAATGCTAATTATAACCTGGTATGATATTGAAATATTCGTTGAGTTGTACGAGTAGTAAAGTCCGGACAGAAGAGGAAAACCGGAGCAACGGGTCAATGTGCGTGACGTCATCGGACGTTGAGCATCTTTTATCTGTTGAGCCAACGTGACGTCATCGGAATTTTCGAACTCATCAGATGAGGCAACTGGGACGTTATGTAAATTAGGGAGACATAAGTTGGTTCAAACGCGTGACGTTACATAAGTTCCCTACTCTCTCGTGCGTCGTGAATTGGAAGATGAAGATGATGCCGAATTTAAAACAAGTGAAGAGAATGATATGAACAGAAAAATGAATAGGTTATGTAAATGTAGTAGATCCTAGACTAATCACAGGCCAAAAGCTCAGAAATCATGCCGAATTTATATAGAACCACGAGAAGAAGGAAACATGCATTTATTGACATTACGCGTTGTTTAAGTGAACCTCGGACATAGACGTTTCCTTGAGGCCCAGACAAAGAATACTAAATAAGGGGGCTGGACATACATTCAACCATGTGTTTCAAGACCACTCATGGTCCCTGTTCAAAGGTGGTCTTCAATTACAGGTCCATTTTTACAGAAAATCAATATTTGGGAAACTAAAGGTATGGTCGTTATAGACAGGGAATTGATATTCAAATGTGGTCTTTAGCACTGGTTTGAGTGTACGTGAAACACCGACAGACTGTCTGAGAGACATACACGCATCCATTTAATACTTAGAATAGTGATCACTTTACAAGTCGATAATGAACACGATTGCACATTCCGGCTCATTTATCAGTTCACAAAGCGCTTACAGAGGTTTGATACGTTTCTACACAGATCTGAACAAGGTCCTCATCCATGAAAATTCGGAAAGAGACTGTGCAACAGTACTTATGAAGACGATATTCAAATAATGATGTTAGAATGAAAAGAACATTGATGTCAGAATGGCTGTTTATTATCGGTGATCTCAATGAAACAAGGGTGTACAAAATGTGGGAACATCAGTTTCCTTTGGATTACATACACGATTGGTTGTATTACAGAGGCCGACAGGTCATGCATAATCACGTTTTGAATAAATTATCAAAGGAGGGAAACACCATAGTATTAATAAAGACACTAAATGATATAGTGACCTTTTTAAGAGGCAGTATCTACCAAAAGCACGGTGGTGCCTGTGGTGACATAGTATACCAATCAAAACGAACGTAAACTACCTGTTTCTGGTTTAGTGTACCAATCAAAACGAACGTAAACTACCTGTTTCTGGTTTAGTGTACCAATCAAAACGAACGTTAACTACCTGTTTCTGGTTTAGTGTACCAACCAAAACGAATGTAAACTACCTGTTTCTGGTTTAGTGTACCGAACCAATACGAATGTAAACTACCTGTTTCTGGTTTAGTGTACCAACCAAAACGAACGTAAACTACATGTTTCTGGTTTAGTATACCAATCTGAATGAACGTAAACTACATGTTTCTGGTTTAGTATGCCAATTAGAATGAGCGTAAACTACATGTTTCTGGTTTAGTATACCATTCAGAACAAACGTAAACTACCTGTTTCTGGTTTAGTATACCAATCAAAACGAACGTAAACTACCTGTTTCTGGTTTAGTGTATCAACCAAAACGAACGTAAACTACATGTTTCTGGTTTAGTATACTAATCAGAATGAACGTAAACTACATGTTTCTGGTTTAGTATACCAATCAGAATGAACGTAAACTACATGTTTCTGGTTTAGTATACCAATCAAAACGAACGTAAACTACCTATTTCTGGATACGGATAGATACGGATTACCTACTTTTCATTACCTACCTGCAGATGCGGATAGATGCGGTTAGATACCGTCATATATGAACTGTTGCTCATGCCTTGCGGAAAGAAGGGGTCACGTACATAACCGCCATTTGCATTTTGAACAAATTACATCAACAAATTATTGAAATATTATATTGAATTACTGCTGAAGTTTGTCCGTAACTAGGATACTAAGATAATCTAGGATACTTTTGTAGTATACTAGTGTATACATTGACAAAGTTGTGTGAAAGTTATCTGGATAAACATGCCTGCAAAGAAGTAGCAGAAGAAGAGGCAGCTTCCCAAAAAGGCACACACCCCACCTCCAACACTTTGAAATATTGAATATGAACCCTTACAGTCATGGTGATAATTTAATAAAAGTTTAACATGTAAATAATTTGTCTTCCCTTTCTTTATTTATTTCATTCCTCAAATAATAAAAGAGGAGAAATACATAAAGGTCAAAGAAATAAAGGTCTAAGAAATATAAACTGAATCTTACACCTATATTTCTTTGACCCGTATTGGAAATTTATTCATCTTCATTTATAAAAGGGATCAAGATTAAAACATTAAAGGTCCAAGAGATACTAATTATTTATTTTAGCATAGTTTCAGGTTCGGGGATGTCGATGATGTCTCGCAGAGCCGACAGGTTCCACAGCTGGGCATCAGATGCTGCCCCTTTGGCACCGACTTGGGCCCATATGAACCTGTAGTTTGCATTAACGAAGGCTAGGAGCACAATGGAGTGGTGCCCCTTGTAGTTGTAGAACTGGGACCCTCCGTGGGAAAGACACCGGATGCGTATGTGATTGCCATCCAAGGTTGCTGTAGCCTGCAGCAACCTCCTTACACCCTCAGCTGTCGTCGGGATGGTAACAAACTTTGCGCCGTATTCATCCCAAATGGCCTGACAGACGTCGCGGCCTATAAGTGAGATTGTGTTGTGCGGCACATAGAACAGGTACATCATCGACTTGTAGCAGTCCCCAGGGGCCAGATGCCTGAGTGTGATGGCAACCTTCAGTCCAACCTCCTGCGAATCTCTGTACCATGTGTTTTTCTTACGAAGTCTCGGCGTGAGTCGTTCCACCACGTCTCGAAACATCTCGGGTGTGAGCCTGGTGAATTGCGGAACGCCACCAAATCCTCGTTCCTCAAGAGCATCATGAGGTTGCCATACGCTCCCTGTTCCGGTGTAACATTAAATTTTGACCCCGTTGAAAAGTGACCCCATGGATCCTTTTTCAACGTTGAGAATTGACTCGAGGTAATTTTTCAACGTTGAGAATTGACCCTGCCAACAATTCAACATTAAGTTTTGATCCAAAAATCGTTGAAAAGTGATCAGTTGTTAAATTTTGATCACAAATGGGGTCATTTTTTATGGGGGGGGGGGGGGGGGGGGGGGGGGGGGGGGGGGGGGGGGGCATGAACATATTTAAAGAAGGGCTTGTCAAATTTCAGGGGGGCCCGACCCCTCGCCACCCCATCCTTTACGGCACATGGTGACGTTTCTATACGTTTCCGTGCATAAGAGAGGAGTAATACAATATACAATGTTCCTCACTTAAGAGGGGCATATAAATTTGCCCTCCAGACCATGCGTCAGTGCATCGAAACTGTATACATGTTACTTAGACGTAAAACAGGCGTTTGATCATGTGAACCACGACCTACTGTTGACAAAATTATACCAAAATCGTATGGACAAAAAGTTTATCATAATAATCCGAAGTTTATTAACAAATATTTTTAGTTGTGTCAGATCAGACGGTATTATATCAGACTGGTTCCCGATCAGGAAAGGGGCGAGACAAGGACAAATAATCAGTGCATTAATGTACTTGGTATATATAAACGATCTCATGAATAATATAGATGCCAGTGATGACTGCCTTAAATTAAACAGTGTCAAATATGGTTGTCCTACTGTTGCCGACGATATGATGTTGACGTCATTAACAAAAAACGGTCTACAGAGACTTATTGATATGTGTTTTGAAAACTCTATAAATAATAAATACTCATACAATCCCTTAAAATGTAAGGTAATAGTGTATAATGAAAGTCATTTTGATTATGAACACAGTCAGCGTAAATGGACTTTAGGGGTGAATAGTGTTAAAGAGGGAGATAGTTTTCTTCATTTAGGTGTAATCAATGATAAAAACATGTCGCTTGATCAATCAGTGCAAGAATGTTGTTCAAAGTTAAGACAAACATATTTTAGTTTAAATGACTGTGGCATAAGTCGTGAATGCATGCATCCACTTTCCCTGAAGCGCATTTATGAAACGGTAGTTTTATCGAAAGTGCTTTATGGAAGTGAGCTATGGAATTGTTTAAGTGCATCACATCTGCAAAACCTCGAACGTGCACATAAGCAATGTATCAAGCATATTCAGAGAATGCCACGCTCCACTCCGTCCGTTATTGCTATAAGTTGTCTGGCCATTATGCCATTAGAAGCTTATATTGATAAAAGGAAATTAATTCTTTTAGGCCAACTCTGTAGGTTAGATACAGAAAAACGGATTAAAAGTATGTTTACATTTAGACTTCAATCTTTCATGAACAGACCTAGTAAAATACGCGGGTTTATGCCGGACATATTCCGCATTTTAGGTAAATACGGCTTAACCAGAGTATTAATGGAATATCTCTCTCGCTCAATCTTCCCAAGCAGTGCCTCATGGAGAAAACTAGTGAATCAAACTGTGACACATGCAGTGGAAGAACAGATGTTTTCAAACATTGAAAGCAATCACATTATGAGTGTCACGAATTTCCCGCTCATATGTCCGAAATGACAGCACAACATAGTCATCTTTTAGTTTAGTTTAATGTTCTAATCATACATAAACAAATTCGGGCGTGCCACCCTATAATTCTACTCTGGACACTAAGTCCCCTACTCAACCCCACTAAGTGGTTTTTGTAAGTTTTCCCAGACACGAAGTCCCTAGACACAAAGTCCCCTTTGACTGCCTTAAACACCCAATACAACATTTACATTGACTGGAACAGTTGTCTTACACAGAATGGCCACCTGAAAACAAGGATAAATACATCTTGTACTACAAGTTATATACAAGCATGTCTTAAAGTATGGAAACATATAGTAACATTACACTTTCCCCAAATGCAATAAAACCACATTCTAATGCAATGTTTTCGAATTCAACTTTGAACACTACTTTGTATTGTATCTTTGCCTTTGCACACAGAACTCTAGTAAAACACATTATACAACTAAACCACACTCAAAATGTATTTATAACCAACTGTTACTAACAAAAATGTAACACTTACTTATAAAGAAATAAAACACTTAATTACAAACAAATACAACTCTAAATTACAAACAAATAAACCGTTTACTTACAGAAAATAAATCCTTTCACTCTCCAATCATTTAGACAAGTGTACTCGGTCACCTTTTATCCACCACTATCACTCTCACATACATGTACGGTAACTGACCACTTTATACCCATGATTCACATTAGTAATGTCACAGTTGTGTCAAACTCCGCGGCTTCACACCCTAAGTGAATCAAATATATACAAGAGAAAGTTGATGCAAGGCATCAATGTCGCCGGAAAAGACTGCATTGATTAATTTTTTAACACACATGTATTCTTGACTTTCATTAGTCTAAACATACACATAATGTTTTCATAAGGACTAATTCCAGGATTTTTGAAATTCCACATAGATCTACAAATTTCAGGATATCTTTTGGTCAGGATTTTGGATGTTTTGTATTTGTCAATAAAAGTTAAAACCACAACAAATTAATACATTTTGGGATTTAAATCTACCTGCAATAAAAAGCTATTAAACCCTTTCCATGTCTGAAGCAACAATGAAAACCTTTAAATGCTTAAAACATTGAGAAAACGGTTAAATTGCTGAAGACATTAACTTCCTCCTTTTTAATAATAATTATAATAAATATTTCACAGATGTTAAAATTTATCCTCATATGTTTAAAAAGTAGACCACACTTGAAACAACATATCAGCTAAATTGTTTATATAAATCGTTGATGCATACAATATATGTTTGGCCAGGGACACTATATTGTAATATAGTGTCCCTGGTTTGGCGCAAGAGAAATGCCAGTTGCGAGTCCCATTACTATTTAATAGGTGGCAAGTATGAAATTAATTGGGTGCGAAAGAGCAGTTTTTCTTTATTTCTAAATCTATTGTTTATCAGAGTTTGTTCTTCTCTTAATTTGTTTCAAGCCAAATAAACATTTAATATCACATATATTTAATCATTTAAGTGTGTAATATTAGCTATCTATCTGTAATAAGGTGTTTGAGCATTTTTTCAAAATGTTGACCTTTGTTTCAAGATCGAGTCGAGTGTCAGACATCGAAGAAAGTGAATAAAAAATCAGGCAAAGCTTTAGTGCATGTTTTATTCCACTGCATTCGAGAGAAAAAAGCGTTTCTATAGTATATTTCTTTCTCCTACATTCGACCCATGCACTCAATCGTGACGTTTAAGAAATCAATTTGTCGTGCGACATTTTTTGTCTGCGTAAGTCACTTTTCTAAGTTTACATGTTACTTCCGGTTACTTCGCTTTGTTTACATTTTGGCAATATGAAACTAGGTCACAAACTGAGGAAAAAGCGTTTCGACGTTCACGACCGATAAACAGGCTTATATTTGAGACATATTTTCACAAAAAAAAATCTTATTTGTTTCTGTTACCAGTTTATGTTGATACTTATCTATTAAAAGGAGAATTCGACGTGACTTACATAAAAGCAAGCAGGTGCGCGCATTGGTTAACGCACACACAGTAAGTACAGTAGTATATAGTAGCGTGTGCAAAATTTACACATCTATGCGGGCGGTACTCGGTAGTGACGTAATCAACAGTTCTAGGTTAGAAACAGTTCATATTTTAGATATACACGAGTTAACATTATCAAATGAATTCTTCACAAATCAAGACATATTTTTGAACATGAAAATAACATTCAGTAAGTTAACATTACTATTGAAAGTAGAATTTGACGTGATTTTTATTTCAATATATCTCAATATTGACATATAGCAGTTGGTTGCAAGTCTAGCAGGGACCACATTTGTCTTCGTAAATAAGACAAAAACACTTAAATGCAAGTCAACAAAATGAAACTAAAAATACCTAAAACATCGAAATGTTTATTCCATTTTAGATGTGTCATTACTTAGTGTTTTTAAACAAACACAATTGTAATATGTTCAAAACATCTTAATGTGTTTCTTTCCAATAATTATCCCTCCTCCCATGTGATTTCCGAAAAGCTATTAAAAATAGAAGTCGCGGGCTTCTGCCCGGCGACTAATAAATGTTTATCACAATCGCGCTCCATTCTTCTTCACTGCGAGTGTCTTGTTTGCCGTGTATCGTTTTCTTCCACACACCGTTTTCTTCCACACCCCTACCCCAAATGTTAACAAAGAACTGACTAAGACTTTCTCAGTATTACCCGTCGAATATTATCATTACACTATCTTTACTTGATGAATATTAGTTCATATATACACCAAATTATTGTCACTGTTGTCTGCTTCACATATCTGGTATGTGGGTGTCACTCATCGCGGGAATAGAAGTCCTGCCGAGATCGCCAAATGTCACGAATTTCCCGCTCATATGTCCGAAATGACAGCACAACATAGTCATCTTTTAGTTTAGTTTAATGTTCTAATCATACATAAACAAATTCGGGCGTGCCACCCTATAATTCTACTCTGGACACTAAGTCCCCTACTCAACCCCACTAAGTGGTTTTTGTAAGTTTTCCCAGACACGAAGTCCCTAGACACAAAGTCCCCTTTGACTGCCTTAAACACCCAATACAACATTTACATTGACTGGAACAGTTGTCTTACACAGAATGGCCACCTGAAAACAAGGATAAATACATCTTGTACTACAAGTTATATACAAGCATGTCTTAAAGTATGGAAACATATAGTAACATTACACTTTCCCCAAATGCAATCTCATGACACAACTGTGACAATGAGTAACTTTCAATATATTCACAGTGAATTTATACCATGTAACATATGGTACTTTAGTAGAATATACCGTAAACAACTGACATTTTGTTATACAGTAATACACGTTGTGACTAGACTCTTTTCAAGAAAGTATGATATTTATTGTCCTCAGTGTAAGATAAATACTAATTGTGAAGTAACACACTTGCTGCTTTTCTGTCCAGATACTGAACATATACGCGAAGAACTGTGGAAAATTGTAATCTGCATTGGGAGAAAGCAATTTCCTTATGCTTACCAGCATGGCTCCGCAAGAACAAATTCTGCAGCTATTAAATGGATGTTTGTGTTTCACTCTCAGTAATGAATCAAGAGTCGTTTGTTTCAAACAGTTTATAAGATACATCCATAAACTAGCTAAATGCTCTTTGCATTCATGAATCATGGTAATCGGTGTAGACATACTCATATGTGTGTGTATATGTGTATGTATGCGCGTGTATGTATGTGTTTGTGTGTATGTGTGTATATATGTATATATGTGTGTATATATATGTGTATATATATATATATGTGTATGTGTATGTATATATATATGTATGTATGTGTATGTGTGTGTATATGTATATATGTATGTGTGTATGTGTGTGTATGTATATGTGTATGTATGTGTGTATAGTATTGCATACTGCATTGTTTGATTTCACTAATGTTCTATTTTGTCACATGTCTTTTTTATGTTTGTAATGTTTTGTCTTTCGTATAAATTGTATGTATGTAACACTCTCCGTTAATGGGGGCAATAAAGAACTACTACTACCTTAATTATCAAATCAGATCAAAAGTATAAGATCTAGAGCCATGAAACTTTCATTTTTAATATGTCAGCATTAACTCCTCATTCGTTCACAGATTGCCAAATTGCACTTTTTAATATTTTTGTTTCATATTCCAAAATAAACTGATGCATCGCATTAGATATGTTAAATTTTGAAAACTGACAATTGGACTTTTTCAAACTATGTGGATATATTTTTATGGTCAAAACGTGTCTTTGAAACAACCTGATTTTTTAAGCGTTAGTAAAGCCATGCAAACCTGTCTTTATATCGAAGGTATTACTCAAAACAATTACAAACCTCCATGGCCGAGTGGTAAACGCGTTGGATAATATCTTTGGACTTATAGTCGTAAGGTGGGTAGATCGTGAGTTCGAAACCCCATAAAGAATAGTTTTCCAGGAAAGGGGTGTGGCGTTTGTAAACAAAATTATAATTTACTAAATTCAATGTGACTCTGGCGTGATGGTGAACAGTAAGTGAAGGTGTTATTCTGATTGGTCATGTGTCATCATGATTAGCGAAAAGCTCCGCCCAGTGAGTTAGTGACAAGATGCCGAAAAAGAATATCAAAGACGCCGACACTGCCTTTGATGTGACAAGTTTAAACGCAACGATGCCGAAAAAGAATATCAAAGACGCCGACACTGCCTTTGATGTGTTGTTCTTTTCGCGCCAAAGTGAAAACGATTCACATTCTCTTCCTAGCCAGCAAGCACGATGGATGGTTTAGAAGAAATTAAAAGGTATATTCTAAAAAATGAATATCCAAGCCGATTGAAGAATGTTCATGAAAAACGAAACTTTAGAAGACTGTGTGTAGGCTACACAGTGGACTCCGGGGCTTTGATGAAACACGACAAAAGGGTGTTGGGAGACTCGGAGCTGGATGATGTATTGAATAGCGTGCACAGCCAACCCCATGGTGGACACTTGGGTATAAACAAAACGTAAGTGCAAGTAAATTTGATTTTCATATACTCATCTTGTAATGGCGTTGTCGCTCTTTCTCATTTTTCGCTGCGACGGGCTTGTTTGTCGCTCTATTGTGTCGTCGTTAAGACTTGGCAGAATTCGGGCATCTAAGTAATGGTGTGCCATGATTAAAAGAAATGAGGTATGAATGTGGCAGTGACAGGTTGATTTTATACACCATACATTTTCTGATGCGGGAGGGCATATAATGATCTTCCTGTCCGTTCGTCCATCCGTCCGTACGAGGTTGACCAAATAGGACCGTTATGTCTAGCACCAACGTCCCTTGCTACACTGCGTCAATGCTCATGCAATTATTACCTGTGACCATTTCTCATCCTCCAACATAACCACACCTTAATTTGACATCGACCTAATTATGTCTCTGAAGGGACGTCGGTGGCATATAGTAAACGAACCGCCCGTCCGTCCCCACTCGTGTCCGCTCCATATATCCTAAATGCCTTGAAGGATGTTCATAAAACTTTGGTCAAATGTACGCCTCATCGAGACAATGTGCAGAACCCACCTTCCAGACACGCTGGTTCAAAGTCAAGGTCACAGTTGAAGGTCAAATGTTTGAGCCTTGAACGTTTGTGTCCGCTCCGTATCTCCTAGATGCCTTGAATGATTTTCATCAAACTTTGGTCAAATGTACACTTAAATGTGAAAACGTGCACAACATACCTACCAGGCACGCTGGTTGAAGGTCAAGGTCACAGTTGAAGGTCAAAGGTTGGAGCCTTGAACTTATTTTAAACTCAATATCTAATAAACCCTATGTAGGATATTCATAAATCTTGGGTCATAATTTTACCTCGTCGCGACGATGTGCAGAACCAATCTTCCAGGCACGCCGTTCAAGGTAAAGGTCACAGTTTCACAGTGGAGGTCAATGGTTCAAGCCTTGAACTTTATGGACTTTCGTGGAACATCGGTCAAATGCTCACCTCATCGAGATATTGCCTTTACTCATCTTCTTATTTCATGTACATACAGCCTTTACTTTCAACACTAACCTGCTTTGGGGGCATTTGTTAATGTGACAGCTCTTGTTTTGGATTGTGACGTGGTCGTGACCGGGTAAAGGGACTTTGCATACATGCACTGAAACCATTATGAAATGGTGATCGGTAAAAAAACAGCATAGCGCTATGGTGCGAGGCTTTTAGCTCTCCTCTTCCCCATAGGGGTATGGTTAGTACAATTGGTACACGGAAATCTGCTCAATTATGCAGCATGCCTTGTATGATGAGTTTTATCAGTACCAAGAACTTGCTTTTCATACATTCGCGGAGTCCATCCCACCCTGACCTATTGGCAACATATACGTTAGAAACTTACTTGTATAATTGAGTTATTTTTTAAGATTTTTTGGTTGTCCATATTTGAGGGTGGGTTGGATCCCCCTGGCCATCAAGTCTCAATCCGCGTATGGATGAGGTCATATTGAATGTGATTGAAGAGTTTGTAACACATCTGTAATAAAATAAACGTCACATTATCTTCTGCTTCTCCCAACTAATTTTGTTTTATATCAACATACAATATATACAATATTTTAGACCATGTCGTACCAATTAATGAAATGAAGTACATTTTATCTTTACAGCAAAATACAACAGCGCTACTACCATGAAGGTAGCACGACACAACAATCTCCGTTTTTCCTTGTGTATGGAAGGGAAGCACGTCTCCCTATAGATGTAGAGCTGCCATCAACTGCTGGTACACAAACGGATCTCACCGACAGGGTTAATGTATTTCTGGAATTAACCAGGCATCGCGAGTCTGCAGCTAAAAACATAGAGATAAAACAGTTAAAGCAGAAAAAACATCACGATAAAAATGTTAAGACATCCGTGTTTGAAGTTGGTGACGAAGTGCTACTACAAAACACCCGGAAACTTACACGAAAAGGCGGAAAGCTAGATCCGTTGTGGACGGGGCCGTTCATTGTTGAACGAATATTAAACAATGGTTGTTATCGGCTATCGGGAAGACTAACGGCCATAAATGGGAACCGACAGAAAGCATATAGACGATCGGAGACATCTGACACGGCAAATCAACCTGACAACGTGGCAAACAATCAAAATCAGCGTGACAAGACAACACACACCGCCAGTCCGCGTGACAAGACACCAAACCCCGCCAGTCAGCGTGACAAGACACCAGACCCCGCCAGTCAGCGTGACAAGACACCAAACCCCGCCAGTCAGCGTGACAAGACACCAGACACCGCCATTAACGGTGACAAGACACCAGACACCGCCAGTCAGCGTGACAAGATACCAGACACCGCCAGTCAGCGTGACAAGACACCAAACACCGCCAGTCCGCGTGACAAGACACCAAACCCCGCCAGTCAGCGTGACAAGATACCAGACACCGCCAGTCAGCGTGACAAGACACCAAACCCCGCCAGTCAGCGTGACAAGATACCAGACACCGCCAGTCAGCGTGACAAGACACCAAACACCGCCATTCCGCGTGACAAGACACCAAACCCCGCCAGTCAGCGTGACAAGATACCAGACACCGCCAGTCAGCGTGACAAGACACCAAACCCCGCCAGTCAGCGTGACAAGATACCAGACACCGCCAGTCAGCGTGACAAGACACCAGACACCGCCAGTCCGCGTGAAAAGACACCGAACACCGCCAGTCAGCGTGACAAGATACCAGACACCGCCAGTCCGCGTGAAAAGACACCGAACACCGCCAGTCAGCGTGACAAGACACCAAACACCGCCAGTCAGCGTGACAAGACACCAAACACCGCCAGTCAGCGTGACAAGGCACCAGACGCAGCAAGACAGCGTGACAAGACACCAAACACCGCCAGTCAGCGTGACAAGACACCAGACACCGCAAGACAGCGTGACAAGACACCAAACACCGCCAGTCAGCGTGACAAGATACAAGACACCGCCAGTCAGCGTGACAAGACACCAGACACCGACAGTCAGCGTGACAAGACACCAGACACCGCCAGTCAGCGTGACAAGACACCAAACACCGCCAGTCAGCGTGACAAGATACCAGACACCGCCAGTCAGCGTGACAAGACACCAAACACCGCCAGTCAGCGTGACAAGATACCAGACACCGCCAGTCAGCGTGACAAGATACCAGATACCGCCAGTCAGCGTGACAAGACACCAGACACCGACAGTCAGCGTGACAAGTCACCAAACACCGCCAGTCAGCGTGACAAGATACCAGACACCGCCAGTCAGCGTGCCAAGACACCAGACACCGACAGTCAGCGTGACAAGACACCAAACACCGCCAGTCAGTGTGACAAGATACCAGACACCGCCAGTCAGCGTGACAAGACACCAGACACCGCCAGTCAGCGTGACAAGACACCAAACACCGCAAGAAAACAATACAAAAGAAAGGATCAAGAAATGGGAATTCCCTTAAAAAAGAGAAAAGTATGTATTGATGAAGACGAAGATGTTGTAATTAGTCACGTAGAGACGAGTAGCATCATATCATTTGACCCGGTAGGTCATACTTGGCAAAATGAAAAATGTCAGGTGTTGGATATTAAAGTAAGGAACTATCACAGACAGGTTCAGAACAGACCAGTTACTATTACTGCCAGACCTAAGAATACGGCACAAATGAGAGGAGATGGCAATTGCTTATTTAGAACATTTAGCTATTTGCTATCGGGAGTGCAAAGCTACCACGCCGAAGTAAGACATAGCGTTGTAAATTACATCTTAACTAATTCGGCACTCTTTGAGGGATATACAGATGAAACTTTATCTTCGTATTTAAATACAACCGAAATGTGGAAATGTGGGCAATGGCGGACGGATATAGAAATTCTGGCTTTTGCCACAATGTTGAACACGAACGTGTTTGTATACTGCAAATATGGAGGACAAATGTGCTGGACAAAATTTTCGCCAATGAATTCAACGGCCGAATGCAACGTTTACTTGCTTCACCGTAATGACCACTATGAGCCCGTATTAGACGTAACAGATATCTTCAGCAAACCCCCGTATCTACCAATAGGAAAATATGTTCCAGAACAATGTAAGGTATATGTGTCAGGCGCTGTGCTGGGTGCTGCACTTGTGAACGACTTCTGCGATGAGAGAGTGTTAGAGGAATCTGAAACGCCCCCAGACATTTTTTTTGTTCGTGCTTTTAATTCCAGCCCTAACAATATTCCTGGAACCGAACGTATAGCAAAACTTATGGACCCAAATGTTTTCAATCTGCTGTGCGACGAAGAGGACTTCGCTAATCACTGGCTATAATTTCAGTCTCTCAAAGTGCAGTTACTGTTTACTTTCCCATATTAACACACTGGGCGTATATAACTATGATTTGAAAGTTTAGTAGATGATTTCATGTTAATAGTCATGAATGTACGTCACATGTTTGATATGTTTGAAGGAGCTAAGAACTCAGTTTTCTTGTTTGTTGTTTTCCATAAAAATCGGGGATTTGATCGTGTTTTGTCACTTTGCATGAGTTTGGTTACTCCATAACGTGGTTTTCGTAATACAACTTTGGTTATTAACAATTTTTCATTCATTACCCCCAATAAGTTAAAGAATCACAAACATGTCGAACTCCCACCAAAAACACATAATTGACGCCATTTAAGGTATTCAAAAGATGTTCATATTATCATATGATTAAAATCGGGACACAATTTCTACAATCAACTTATAATCGAAAAAGATTGGAAAATTCCTTTTGCGATTTCTAGCTTTATCAAGTGAAACCTTTTCTACTTTTGCTACAATATTTAATAGGCAAGGGTACAAGCCCTTTTAACGCTGAACTGTAAAGTAGTGGCGGGACCTTTGAGCATTGTGATCACCCATTGTCCGTCCGTCCGTCGTTCGTTCATAATTGTTTGTATATACCTGGAGTGAGTTTGAAAGAGACCACATTTTGCAAACAGAAATGCACAACTTGTATTGGCGTAATTTGTCAGATCCATTACGGGCTCTTGAGTCACGACGCATTGAAGAGCGAATTTGCTATTCTGGTTTTGCAGCCATATATAATCTATTAAATAGTATATTGGATACAAACTTTCAAAATGCATGTGTCGTCATATGCGTTGTGGGAAACTTGGTAGCATTGAAAAATATAGGTCATCTGTTCAAATCGAAGGGAAAGCTTGTTTACACATTTGATGTGCATGTTAAAAGGCTAAGTCACATGGTCGAGTTAAAAAATAAGCTTGTTATCACCCAAGGCCATGCTATGAAAAGGAGAGGATTCGATTTCGCACAAAATTGGCTTAAAACGGTCTCGAAAATGAGTCAAAACCTGTTTCTTTTGTCAAAACAAATATTTTATCAAACTGCACACACTATTCATTCTTCAATATACTCATTATTATTAGAGGAAACTAAGTAACAGTTGTCTAGGAAGACTTGTAAATGATGTTTCAACTTATTTTATCAAATGGTTTCTGAATCAGAATTTCTGTAGTCGATTAGGGGCCACATTCGAGCAAGAGTAACTTTATTATTTTGAAAAGGCTGATCACTGCGATGGCCGATGAGACGTTTCTATCCAGTCCATCGGTTGGCTATTGAGATATGACTTTGATAATGACTAAATGAAACCCCAACCATGGTTCATTATAATTATACATCTTAATACAAAACTCGTACGAAAACTGATGGGTTTCAAATAAAGGTACATTATTTTGAAGACCCAAGATGTCCTCCATGAATTATTTCATCAGGAAATACATTCGAATACAGACACCCAAATATAAAGCATAGCGTACGAAAGACACATTTTGCAATTACACCAACGGTATCTACAATTGTGAAGAAGACGTCAAGTTATTGTAAAGTACTCGTAAACGATTTGGTCCTAAATTTTAACATGCCTGGAAAACTATCCTTTATGGTCAATGTTTTATCCTGATGCTGTTTGACATATATATTATGAAAATAAAAAATGCAAAAAGCAAAAACAAATGGCAGAGCGGGGTTTCGAACCAACGAACTACCGACCTCACGACTATAAGTCCAAAAGTATTTTCAGCGTGTTAGACCACTCGGCAACGGAGTCGGTACACTACCTTCGATATAAATAGAGGTCTGCAGAGCGTTATTAACGCTGTAGAAATCAAGCGGTTTCAAAGAGTCCAGTTGTCAGTCTTCAATTTTTAACATATCTAATGCGTTGCATCAGTTTATTTTGGAATATAAAAAAAAAAATCTTAAAAAGTGCAATTTGGCAATCTGTGAACGAGCCCCTTTAATCACTTAAAATTAAAAATATGAAAATGATGCCAAAATGTTTATCTTACAACTGTATGGTAAAAGGCGTATTGCGTAAGCTTATCCGGATATGTTTTCAACGTTGAAATATGACCTGCATACAGCTGATCAGTTTTCAACGGGGTCATTTTTTAATGCGTGGCTGAGGTCATTAAATAACGGGCAGGGTCATGTTTCAACGTTGAAAATTGATCAATAATCCGTTGAAAAATGACGCATGGGGGTCACTTTTTCAACGGGGTCAAAATTTAATGTTACACCGGCCTGAGGGTTATCCAACGGCGGACCCACCACCTCCTATCCCGACGGCGTGTCATCCGGATCGCAAGATTTGTGCATAAATGAGTGTGAGGTTCATGTTGGACTGGCTAAGTCTCAGCAAGAGCAGTCTTTATTCGTTGTCCATGGCTGTGGAACTAGTAAGACCATCCTATATATATAGATCGAGAAACCTTCCCGGAGTTTTATGTTCACGTGTCTTTTTGTTTTGCCAAAGTGGTAGAGATCGTCGCACGAGAAGTTAATGGAATGCAGGATTCCGTAATAATCCGTATTAATTCGCAATTTTTCGCATTCATCCGCACAAAAAGGTATCTGTCAGTATTGGAACGCAAACTATCCGTATTGAAACGTTTCTGTAGGTAACAATACGCAGAACGAAACCTGTAATTAACCGTAACTAAAGGTAACGATCCGCAAGAAAACGGATTAATCCACAAAGTGGGGTGAACCCCGGAATGATAGGTTTAGATACGGGTTAGATACGGATTAGATACGGATAAATGCCTTCAGTTTCGGATAATTACGGTTTTCTAGTCCGCGCCTGAATTTTGAAACTTTTCAAAATTTGGACGCGGATTGTTTTGACCCTGCGGATACGATACATACAGTTACGGACTCTGCGGATGCGATAAGGACCATTACGGATTGGACGGATAGATACGGACTAGCCATCCGTAGCATCCGCAGAGTCCGTATGTGTGTGTCTGACTGGGGCATTAGTATACCAATCAGAACGAACGTAAATTACATGTTTCTGGTTTATTACCAATCAGAACGAACGTAAACTACCTGTTTCTGGTTTATTACCAATCAGAACGAACGTAAACTACCTGTTTCTGGTTTGACGAGAAATAAATGTTTTGTTTTATTCGGGTTTTACGCCGTTTTCAACATTATTTAAGTTATATTCATGATCCCTGTGTAAACAAACCAGTACTAAGCTAAGAAATGTACCTCGCCGATAGGTAATCCACCATATTCATTTACCGACGCATCGCGACTGGGAATCGAAGTCGGTACGCTCGGTTCCAAATTCACTAACCACTCGGCCACGGCGGATTCTCCGAGGAATAATCATTCGATGAATAAAGGTGGTGTCTTTGTAGTTTACACCAACCATTTACCTTATGTTGAGCAATTTCTCCTTTTGCCAGTATCTTGGTGGGAAAGTGTCGAATTTTAACACCATTGTAGGAAAAGGAGACACATTATGGTAAGGATTTACGGGTCGCGTGTAATATTTCCCTCATTATCCCATCTAAACATGTTTGGTCATGAGTTTAGGTGGGAAAGTGTCGAATTTTAACACCATTGTAGGAAAAGGAGACACATCATGGTAAGTATTTACGGGTCGCGTGTAATGTTTCCCTCATCATCCCATCTAAACATGTTTGGTCATGAGTTTAGGTGGGAAAGTGTCGAATTTTAACACCATTGTAGGAAAAGGAGACACATTATGGTAAGGATTTACGGGTCGCGTGTAATATTTCCCTCATTATCCCATCTAAACATGTTTGGTCATGAGTTTAGGTGGGAAAGTGTCGAATTTTAACACCATTGTAGGAAAAGGAGACACATTATGGTAAGGATTTACGGGTCGCGTGTAATATTTCCCTCATTATCCCATCTAAACATGTTTGGTCATGAGTTTAGGTGGGAAAGTGTCGAATTTTAACACCATTGTAGGAAAAGGAGACACATCATGGTAAGTATTTACGGGTCGCGTGTAATGTTTCCCTCATCATCCCATCTAAACATGTTTGGTCATGAGTTTAGGTGGGAAAGTGTCGAATTTTAACACCATTGTAGGAAAAGGAGACACATCATGGTAAGTATTTACGGGTCGCGTGTAATGTTTCCCTCATTATCCCATCTAAACATGTTTGGTCATGAGTTTAGGTGGGAAGGTGTCGAATTTTAACACCATTGTAGGAAAAGGAGACACATTATGGTAAGTATTTACGGGTCGCGTGTAATGTTTCCCTCATTATCCCATCTAAACATGTTTGGTCATGAGTTTAGGTGGGAAAGTGTCGAATTTTAACACCATTGTAGGAAAAGGAGACACATTATGGTAAGTATTTACGGGTCGCGTGTAATGTTTCCCTCATTATCCCATCTAAACATGTTTGGTCATGAGTTTAGGTGGGAAAGTGTCGAATTTTAACACCATTGTAGGAAAAGGAGACACATCATGGTAAGTATTTACGGGTCGCGTGTAATGTTTCCCTCATTATCCCATCTAAACATGTTTGGTCATGAGTTTAGGTGGGAAAGTGTCGAATTTTAACACCATTGTAGGAAAAGGAGACACATTATGGTAAGTATTTACGGGTCGCGTGTAATGTTTCCCTCATTATCCCATCTAAACATGTTTGGTCATGAGTTTAGGTGGGAAAGTGTCGAATTTTAACACCACTGTAGAAAAGAGAGACACATTATGGTAAGTATTTACGGATTGCGTGTAATGTTTCCCTCATCATCCCATCTAAACATGTTTGGTCGTGAGTTTAGGTGGGAAAGTGTCGAATTTTAACACCATTGTAGGAAAGGGAGACACATCATGGTAAGGATTTACGGATCGCGTGTTATATGTCCCCCATTATCCCATCTAAACATGTTTGGTCATGAGTTAAAGTCGGAAGGGTTCGAATTGTAACACCATTGTCGAAAAGGGATACACATTATGGTAAGGATTTACGGATCGCGTGTAATACTTCCCGATTATCCCATCTAAACATGTTTGGTCATGAGTTAAGGTGGTCCCTTTGTTTGACTTCACAAACATTTCA
Source organism: Serripes groenlandicus (assembly GCA_031761405.1). Lineage (NCBI taxonomy): Eukaryota > Metazoa > Mollusca > Bivalvia > Cardiida > Cardiidae > Serripes > Serripes groenlandicus. Next base: position 28,862,207 of record JASEVX010000008.1, on the reverse strand, counting down.
CCTCATAGCCTTGTTTGAAAATATAGAAGAACAAGAAATACATCATAGAACTGGTTAAATATATTGCGAATTGTTTAATTCATTCGTGAACGAAAGTTACGAGAACTTGAAACATTTTCTCTGAATCCGCGATGTACCAATTTAAAGGAAGGTTAAAAAAACACAAAAAAAACCATTATGGGTGAAAAGAAGACATATTGAGGAAAGGCTAATGGGTTGAGTGATCTCATTTAACTCCCAAATAACCGTCTACAAATCGTAATCATTACACAGACGTGTAAAAAAGGATTAAGCAACCCGTCCATTCTCGGATGTTCTTTAACATTAATATGCACTGAACGATTTTGAACACATAGTGAAAAAAGGAATGGCGTAATGATCTCATAAGATAAGTCAAAACTCAGTAATGAGGAAAATTCCCATAATGAACAATTTCTCATTTTGCCACAATTTTTAATATTTGTGCTCATATATTTATTCAAAGTCGTCTGCTGTATATGTGTTTAATATGGTTTCCATATTTTTGCTTATATGTATTTGTCTGCTTTATATGTGTTGTATGTGGGAATGGATTAATGATCGGAAAACAAACTATGTTCGAGGAGTCGGGGTTCTAACTCACGAAATGGATTGATAGTCCTCGTCGTTACCCACTGACCTATGGAGGTTCAAAACTTTGCAAAAGGCCTATAATGTGAGTATTGAGTTGAAAACATTGTGGGTTAAACTTGCAACAAATCGGTAGAAGACGCCTTTCAAACGCTTAAGAATGAACACAAAAGGAAATCTTAATTATTGATTAAATTTGAAAAATCAAAGAAATTATTTTGCCCCAATGTTTCCACAATACATTTGCAATTGATGCGTCGAAATAGGTATGCATCAGGAAAGGGTTATGCAGAAATTTCTGAAATGTTTTCTAATATTATCGTGAGAAAGTCTCCGTTGGCTGACTATTGGCAATCCTTCAATCAAATAACAATTACTTCAGCCCCAGGAACTAACCGTAACGCACCAAACTGATTCACTAAACGCGAGGAGGAAGTCGTCTATATGTGAAAAAGGGTTCCCATATATATCCTACTTGTACAAGGGTTGAAATCGATTTTGATTAAACATATCTAAATCTGCAAGTGTTTTTGTAGTTGTATTACTATTTTCTATGATAAAAAAACCCTATAAATCATAAGACCAAATACCTGAAATGTAGCGGCATTACTAGATACATGGATATAGCCCATGGAAAAACTAAACACACAGCCTTTTTTACCAATTACTTCCTGTATCCAAGTAGTGAAGCTCTATTCATACGCGGATCCCTAGCTAGTATGTTGAAAAATAGCTGCAATCTTGCCAAAATAGTCCGTAAGAAAAACCTGATTTTAAATAGAAATGCTTGCGTCGTTCTAGCTGACTGCATTCAACATTCAATTATTATTTGGAATCGAGTTTACAGAATATTTTTTAGAATTTGACCTTCAACGAAGCTGAACCTTTTTTAATTAAGCGACAAGTTCCTTCTCTTTTAACATAAGCTGAAAGAATGTTTTTTAATAGATATATATGAGCCGTTCCACGAGAAAACCAATATTATAGTCTCTACGTAATGTATCGACACAGATCAGCCTGCGCAGGCTTATCCAGGCCGAAACATTCCGTCTCAGGGGGATAGAGGTATAGATTTATGATTTCTGAAACAGAAAATCCACAGTAGGCGAAAAGTGTCTGTCCGGGTTAGCCTGCGCGGCATGCTTAGGCTGACGATACTTTAATCAGTCAACAATGTTGGTTTTCTCGTGGGACGGCTCATATTTGTGCCACCTGGAAATATCAAAGTGTCATACCCGAGGGATGATATTTGTTAATTTACATTAAAAAATAGAATTAATTATTTTGGCTGTCTATATAACCTTCAAACTGACAAGATATTGCTTACACGTTTTAAGTTGACAAAAATACAATAAATTTTAATGACATTCACAGGTGGCGTGTTTATGGTGGCAGGTTACTCCAGACGATTGAGCACGTCATATTGATGTAGTCTCCCTTTTTTATTTCTTTTTTTGTTATTATAGGATAAAGCTCAATTTGTTATTATGTATATTGATACGCGTTCGTGCCTGTGCCCTTTATGCAATTATGTATATGCATATCTAAGGTATATACTGAATAGTTAACATAACATGGATATATGTTACATCTTTTATCTAGCAACTAGCGTATTTACTGACTGATAAAGGGGGACCGATAACATTAAGTGATATCAGTCAATAGACCACGTGATCCACTCCACATGACGAGCTGCCGGAACTACTTTTGACCCGGGGTCATGTTTACGATACTGAAATATAAATAAGCCGTTCCTCTGAAAACCAACTGTTTTGACTTCGAAAAGTATCGACTTAGATCACCCTAAGCATGCCGCGCAGGCTAAACCGGACACACACGTTTCGACTCCTGTTGATTTTCTGTTTCAGTCGGAACTCTTTAGCTTCCGTATGACGTGTGTACACAATGTAATTCGGCGCGTATTTGTGCACGCGCGTGACGTCATTCTATGTTTAGGTGACGTCATTTATGAATGGGCTTTTGTTATTGTGAATGCTATTTCTTAAAACTAGTGAAAATGAGTGTAGATTTACCTGAAAACATAATTTTACATGCAAGATAAATAGAATAGAATATTATGACTATTGTCTTTTGATATGGATGTTATCCTAACCCTTGCCCGATAACATCCATATCAAAAGACAATAGCATAATATTCTCTATATCTACGTCCTTTCTATTACTATGTCCTCATATCACATGCTGTAAACAAATCCAAAAATAATCAAAGCGCTGAAAGCGCTAATGGTATAGGGGCATATGTAAGTTAACATTATATGGCATAGATAATATGGACAAACATTGTTGAAACAATATCAATGACCTTTAAAACAAACGAAACCAAAAATGTGTGAAGCAACACATACTGCCTGCCAATAACATATACCTTATTTATCAAAGTTTGACCCTTTTCTTGTATAAAGAAAATAAATCAGGAAGGACAAAAGATTGACAATAAACCGAGCAGCGACCTTTAATTAAAATATTTCCAGTTCCGAAATCACTAAAGATCCACAATGTATAGTGTAATCATGCTGATAAATGAAAGACAATCGAAAAGCATGCTAGAGTTATGTTTCTTTTTGCACTGCACATCTGTAGCTCTGAGTTCCCTATACACCAAGTCTTAAATGGATACATTGGACATCTATTGAGACAATAACCGAAGAAATGAAAAAATGAGCTTACACCTAAAACACCGGGGCCCGTATTCACCAAACCTTTTAATTTAGATTTTTGACTAAATCTAAATCTAAATATTTAGTTCACTTTTTGGATTCCCGGAGATTTAGATTTAGTCCGTATTCACCAACGCGTTTTAAACCGATCTCAATTCACCCCACCCATTCATTTTGTTCATCGATTGGTTCATTGAAAAACTTACCAGTGTAAGATTGGCCGCTTTAGGATTGATGTTGACTGTACGAACATTATAGACATGCCCACATTGTCTGTCTTGTCGTTCTTTCGAATTACATGATCATTGAAATACGTTTCCTGAATTTCTGAATGCTAATCACGACATGAGTTCACATCATTTTCGTCGACTCGAGACTGTTCGTTTGTAATTCCACATCTTTGATTATAAATATCCTTCACTGGTATCCAACTTTAAAGCTTTATGTGGCAGTATAAGACACCTAAGTGTCGTTTTCTCACCAGAAAACATCAACAATCCATCGTAAGCCTGGGTCCGCTAGCTCAAAATTCCATTTTTGACACAGGCCGGAAGTGTGTCCTTTTTTCTGCTAGAAACGGGAGACAACTATAAATGACTCGCTTACAAACCCTTTTCGACCCCAACTTTTGGTTTTACACCTATTAAAAGTCAATTTGAAATATTCTAACGGTGGGCACAAAACAGTCGCCATTTTGTTTCCAATTTAGTCAGCTAATTTAGCATGCCCCGAAGCGGACTAAATATTTAGTCCGAAAATCTAAATATTTAGTCCGATTTACAATTTAGACGCGTTGGAGAATACGGACCAAATCTAAATCGACGTAATTTAGTCAGATAATTTAGATTTAGTCCGAAAATCGAATTTAGACGCGTTGGTGAATACGGGCCCAGATCAGATTTGTGTTCAAAATATTGTATCGATCTCCGAATCCCAATGTATACGTGTGACGACTTTGAAATGGATCCGCGAAACAGAAACAAAGTTTTGAACCATTAATGCAAACCGTAACTGACAGACGGACGGACGGATGAACACAAAAACTGACAGACAGTCAGTCGCTCCGGACAAAGTACACTGCTTGGGAAGCACTCATTAACGAACAAGGAAATACATTTGTAGGTGAACTGGCCGCCGTGGTATTACTGAGGAAATGTTAAAACACGGCGTTAGCCCCAATCAATGAATGTTGAAATTAACTTATCTCTAATTTGTAGATTTAATTTCTATTTCCTATTTTGAATAGTGATGATAACATTGTGGAAAAAGACAAACTTGCTGATTATCATTCATCTGTTAAGGTGAGTCAAATGTGTCTAAAAGGAGAAACGGTTAAAATAATAACTGTAGACAAATATTTTCGTTATCTAGGTCATAGAAAAAATGTATTCATGTTTCAAAGCATTGTTTGGAAAGAAGGAATTGCTCATTGTCAGCAATTGCTCCGTTTGCAAATACACTTTCAACATTCGTATGTAACTAAGTAGCTATAACGGAAACGGTTCAACCCTTTCCCGCTTACAGTCACTGGTTGACGCATGTGCAGCAGATGGCTGCAAAATTGTTTATCGTGACTCATTTCCTCTTTTTCCACAAAGGTTTCAACTATATATTTTTCCCCTTGATGTAAGGCAACATTGCTCGTTATCATTCATCTCTAGCATGCTATTCAAAATGTGTCGAGTAAACAAATGTCCATAGTAAACCGTTCAAATATGAATATAATTAATTGCAAACGTATTTAAAAGCATTGTGTGAAAAGGAGGAATTGTTCATTGTCAGCAATTGTCAGCAATAGCTCCATTTTCAACAATATTTTCAATATTCGAACTGTTATAGTATCACGGAAAGGGTTCCGCTTCCACGGGGACGATGTAACCATTTTCCGCTTACAGATGTGCAGCAGACGACAATCGAAAACATTGTGACAAAAGGAGAAATTTCTTATCGTAGACAATTTCTACTTTTGCCACAATGGTTTCAACTCCTTTCAATAATTTTATTTACAGTGATTTGCACATTTCTCTATATAAGTCGACTGTTGTAAACTAATGGGGTCACAGAACGATCGACGTTACCTAACACCACTGACATTAAAGTCAAGCATAGTTCAGAGTGTGTTACACACGTTGGAACTATTTTGTCTCATTAATTAATGCAAGCGGAGGGTTTTTCGTGATTCGGTCGAACCAATGAAATCGTTGAAAAGGCAGAGTATAACCAATCAAAACTCGAATTTGGCGTAGGAACTCAATTATGTGAACTGTGGTTGCAGCCGTAATCCGACTTTTCGAAAGCAGCATGAATATGGGATAGTGGCGAAACGTCCCAATCCCTAAAATCATTAACTATTTATTCTGATTCGTTTGACTTACGGAATCCGCTGTGGTCGAGTGGTGAGCGTCGGGGATTTCGAAACCGGGTGTCCCGGGTTCGATCCCCAGTCGCGGCACTACGGTCATGGTGGAGTGAGGCACATTTGGGCAAGGCACATTTTCTAGCCTAGTACTGGTTTGTTTACCCAGGGATCATGAATAATTAAATTTAATTGCGCGCTAAATGACCTTAGCTGTCGATGCGCCATAAAACAGTATACATTCATTTGACTTACATGTTGCAGACGAGCACTGGATACATTGTACAATGACTTTTAACCTTTTCCCACATACAACAAATCTGCAGCCGAGTTTGAAAACAAGATCAAACTATGAAAACTATAAAGAGGCAAGAACAATTATTGAATAAAGTTGAAAACATTGTTGCAAACGGAGAATTTGCTCATTGTGAGCAATTCCTCCTTTTACCACAATGTTTTCACAAGTCGCAAGGCGCAAGGCGTCTGCAACTTGGAAGCTTACCAGATAGTATAATACTTGACTCATTTGTGTTCAAAGCAGGCAGTTTTAAAAGTGTTTATCATGTAAGAAAATAAAAAGATATTACGCTGTTTAAATGTTAAAATGGCCCTGAGTCAATACCCAATATTTGACTATTTATGGAGAACAAAGCAGAAAATCCATGTAAATTAAAGCATATTACCGATACATAATTTGATAAGCAGTCGAAAACACTGAGAGAAAAAGGCACCAGCGTCAGCAAAGGTATTAAAGTAGCGTACGAATAAGTAAAACCCAAAACGTCAAAATAAACCCCGGACATTAAAACACCAGTACTAAATTCTTGCAATCACTTTCTATAGTGGTTTCAGATTATAATATTCTATATTTTATCGTTTCGTCTAATTTCTGTGGAATCTAATGGACTCGTGGTAATTTGTTTGTTTGGAGTTTAACGCCGCTTTCAACAGCTTTGGTCATATCACGGCGGTCAGTGCACCTACCCATGTTTTCCTGGCTTTCCCACACCAGTACTTACACAACATTCTTTCGAAGCCACTGACTACTTTCTCACATAGATCAGAGGTGAGAGGCAATGGAAAACATCGCCCGAAAGAATGTCGCCGCAACCGGGTATCGAACCCGTGACCTCCAGATCACGAGTCAGATACGCTACCAATTGAGCTACCCGGCCGGGCTGGACTCGTGGTAAACAATTTGAAAAGAATCATCCAAAAAACTTTTTCTGTAAAATATGGTGTAACCCTTTCGTACATACTGATACAACAAATCTGCAGCAGACGAATTTGATCATTTTAGCAAAACATTATTGTAAGCAATTTCCTCTTGATATTTTTTTCTTATAGTCCTCTTTGTTGTATAGAGGTCAAAAAGTGTCTGTATGAGGTAAAGGGTTGAAACGGTTCATATGTTATTTAAGTGTAATTTGAATAACTCGTTCAAAAATACACGAACTATGCTGCAAATGAGTGGAGTATGGTTGGGTTTTTTTACGGTTAAATTCGTCTAAATGAAATAACACTTGTATAAGGGGAGAAACATTGTTGGAAAGGGAGACATTGCATATCATGATCAATTTCTTCCTTTTCGGTTTCTTTTTTTTCAAAAATCGTCTGCTGCCAACGCGCCTGCATGTTATAGTTACCTTAATTATTGCCTATGCTTTGTTTGCATGTGAACTTTAAACTACAGGACTATGACAGCTCTGGATCGCCCACTTGAGTTATGCAGTATGATTTGTAATGTCAACCACAATAACTCATTTTGCGATCAGGTAAGCTAATACAAGATACCCAATGCCCAGTATAGCCCCACTTGCCAGAAGGCGAAATAACTCAACCAATGTTATATGTCTTTTGCATAATGAATATGTCTTGGGGAAACTGATAGGTTTGTTTCAGATAAAATCTGTTTTCATATAGCTATGAAAATCAAGTAACCACAGGGGCAGGGCCAATGTTGACCGGGTTATAATATAAAATTCTTGAAAGAGGACAGCTAGACAATGCCACATACCAAATATCTAAGCTATAGGCGCTTTGTTTTCAGACAAGATTTTTAAAGTTGTCCTTTACATCTCTATATGTAAAACACATGACTTCCGGGCGGGGCAAATTGTGACCACAGGAGCATAATTTGAACAGTTTTGGTAAAAGACCACTAGAAAATGCTTCACACCAACTATTTAAGCTCTATTCATTTCGGTAAGCTTTCCCTAGATATCTCTATGTAAAACAGGTGACCACCGGGGCATCATTTAAACAATCTTGGTAGTGGACCACTAGACAAAGATGCAAACAAAAAATATAAGCTCTAGGTCTTGTGGTTTCAGGCAAGAAGATTTCCAAAGTTTAAACAAATCCAGGAGCAACACCCCTTTAGTTTCTAGGAACTATTTTACAAAAACAACGTCTTTCTCTGATGCAGATAATTTTCTTTTGCACACACTAGTTTGAAGAGCTCTTTGTGAGGTTTAGTGATCACCCAGTGTCTATCGTGCATCGTCAACAGTTTGATTGTGGCCGCTTGAACCCGCGGTTTTCCGCCGAACTTCACGAAACTTATTTAGAATGTTTGTCATAGTGATAACTCGTATTAGTTCCAATATGAGACACGTCTGGTCAAAAACAATGTCACACTTGAGAACACTCTTTCATGCCACCGCATTTGTAACTCTCGAATGATATAACTTTCATCAGAATGTTTGTGTTTGTGATTGTTTGGCCAATTTCGAATATGGATCATAACTAGGTCACAATACCAAATGTAATAAAACTTTTCTGAACATTCTAGAGGCAGCACATTATTCCATTAACAAGAGGGCTTAAGATAAAGAGTAAATCGATAAAACTTTAAATAAGTAAATGATAAACAAGTAAAAGATGCAGCTTCCAGAGTCCACAATAACTTAAGTTTGGTCTATTGACCTAGTTTTAGACTAAATATGATCCAAATTTGAATTTAGCTTAGATATCATTAATACATAAATTCTAACAAGGTTGCAACAATTGGTTTCATAAATTTAGCCTAGAAACATAACTTTTCGCCCAACATAGCCAATATTTGAACAAAGCCTACCTTTTACCAATACAAACAAGCCGACAGTTTTAAAATGCTCAAATAAAAAATACAGCTTCTTAAACGTACACAAGATCCCATGCTCAAGTGAAAATTACGGAAGCGTCCTAGTGCCAAATCATAATGTTCTATAAAAAAAAAAAATCCTACGTAGGAGATAAAAAAGCCTAATTAGGACTTTGTAACTCCTACGTAGGACTTTATAACTCCTAATTAGGCTTTTTTATCTCCTACGTAGGACTTATAAAGTCCTACGTAGGAGATAAAAAAGCCTAATTAGGACTTTGTAACTCCTACGTAGGACTTTATAACTCCTAATTAGGCTTTTTTATCTCCTACGTAGGACTTTATAACTCCTACGTAGGACTTTGTAACTCCTACGTAGGAGATAAAAAAGCCTACGTAGGACTTTGTATCTCCTACGTAGGAGATAAAAAAGCCTACGTAGGACTTTATAACTCCTACGTAGGAGATAAAAAAGCCTAATTAGGACTTTGTAACTCCTACGTAGGACTTTATAACTCCTAATTAGGCTTTTTTATCTCCTACGTAGGACCTAATTAGGACTTTATAACTCCTACGTAGGACTTTATAACTCCTAATTAGGCTTTTTTATCTCCTACGTAGGACTTTATAACTCCTACGTAGGACTTTGTAACTCCTACGTAGGAGATAAAAAAGCCTACGTAGGACTTTGTATCTCCTACGTAGGAGATAAAAAAAAGCCTACGTAGGACTTTATAACTCCTACGTAGGAGATAAAAAAGCCTAATTAGGACTTTGTAACTCCTACGTAGGACTTTATAACTCCTAATTAGGCTTTTTTATCTCCTACGTAGGACTTTATAACTCCTACGTAGGACTTTGTTACTCCTACGTAGGAGATAAAAAAGCCTAATTAGGAGTTTATAACTCCTACGTAGAACTTTATAACTCCTAATTAGGCTTTTTTATCTCCTACGTAGGAGTTATAAAGTCCTACGTAGGCTTTTTTATCTCCTACGTAGGAGTTACAAAGTCCTACGTAGGCTTTTTTATCTCCTACGTAGGAGTTATAAAGTCCTAATTAGGCTTTTTTATCTCCTACTTAGGAGTTATAAAGTCCTACGTAGGCTTTTTTATCTCCTACGTAGGAGTTATAAAGTCCTACGTAGGAGTTATAAACTCCTAATTAGGCCTTTTTATCTCCTACGTAGGAGTTACAAAGTCCTACGTAGGAGTTATAAAGTCCTACGTAGGAGATAAAAAAGCCTAATTAGGAGTTATAAAGTCCTACGTAGGAGTTACAAAGTCCTAATTAGGCTTTTTTATCTCCTACGTAGGAGTTATAAAGTCCTACGTAGGCTTTTTTATCTCCTACGTAGGAGTTACAAAGTCCTACGTAGGCTTTTTTATCTCCTACGTAGGAGTTACAAAGTCCTACGTAGGAGTTATAAAGTCCTACGTAGGAGATAAAAAAGCCTAATTAGGAGTTATAAAGTCCTACGTAGGAGTTACAAAGTCCTAATTAGGCTTTTTTATCTCCTACGTAGGACTTTATAAGTCCTACGTAGGAGATAAAAAAGCCTAATTAGGAGTTATAAAGTCCTACGTAGGAGTTACAAAGTCCTAATTAGGCTTTTTTATCTCCTACGTAGGACTTTATAACTCCTACGTAGGAGATAAAAAAGCCTAATTAGGAGTTATAAAGTCCTACGTAGGAGTTACAAAGTCCTAATTAGGCTTTTTTATCTCCTACGTAGGAGTTATTTTTTTTATAGAACATTATGATTTGGCACTAGGACGCTTCCGTAGAAAATGCAGGTAAAGTGTCCCACAATATTTTTTCATTGGTCACGTGATCTAGTGTTTGCCATGATGACACTTATATACGAACTGGACCTAGATATCATCAAGTCAGACGTTCTTTCAAAGTTCCATTAGTCTTGAGTAAAAAATGTAGCATCTTGTGTGGCTATACTATATTTGTTGAAGTTGACCTTGTGACCTAGTTTTTTCATATTACATAACCGATATTACTTGTGATGTCACCAAGACAAGCATTCAAAATTTCACTATTCTCAACTAAAACATTCGATCTTTATTGCGTTATTAAGTTGTTTGTCTAATTCTGCCTAGTGACCTTGTATTTGGCCCGGGCTGGCCCATAATTCGGTGTTAACATAGTTTCTCCAAATTACCCATTTTCGATCTTGGCCTAAATCATTAAAATAAACAAACTGAAGTTTCATGAAGATCGGATACAAAGTGTTGCCTGTAAAGTGTTAACAAGCGGCAAGTGTTGACGAAGCGCACAGTTTGATCGCAATTACTCTCATTGAGTACCCAGTGCTAAGGTGAACTAACATTATTAAACTTCATCCATATATAGACTATTAACATATTGTTAGATGTTTATAATCGGCTGCTGCAAGTAGGGAAGAAATAAAGAAATACTTAAGATTTTCCTACATTGGATTACAAACACGAATTGTATCTTTCTGTATTTGTGTTACGACACGGCAGATTCCAACAGTTAATGTATTGTTGTTGATCAATGAGGGTAGGACAAAAACAACCACAATGTTTTGACTGCAATTTTTAATTTTACAAACATTAATAATTTGACGAAGAAAACAGTGAAAAGGTATGCACAACAAAACTATGTACATGGACAATTTTAACCAACCACGTGACCGCATATTTTATATATGGTTATAGTCGCGGGTCGGTCAATGAATTTAAAAATCTGTCTGTGAGCCTGTCTCTAATGGCACTGACTGGGATGGGACACACATTCTCATAACAAAAACAAGAGGACAATGATTGCCATGGATCGCTCACCTTGAAACTATATATTCAGGAAAGGAAATCAACCTCCACCCCATGGCAGCCATGTTTTCAACGGATTTGAATAATTTGAACACTCTTGGAAGAGGTTCTCCCAAGGAACATATGTGCAAAGTGTTTTCAAATCGGTCCAGGACTTTTGGATACATTTTTTTAACTTTTCATTTAACACATGTAAGGAAAACAAGCTCCACCCCCTGCTGGCCATGTTTTTCAATGGATCAGAATAATTTGAAAATCCTGAAAGAGGATCTACCAAGGAACATCTGTGCCAACCTATTTTCAAATAAGGCTAGTACTTGTGGACAACAAGATCTTTGAAGTTTTTACCATTGATACATATAGAGAAAACAAGAAGATGTTTTAAGTTTTCACTATACTCATATAAAGAAAACAAGCTCCGCCCCCTGTCGGCCACGTTTTAAGGCGGATCAGAATAATTTGCACAATCTTGGTAAAGGGCCATCCAAAGAACATTTGTGCACAATCATTTTTAAATCAGGCCTGTACTTTTGAACAATGAGAGTTTTCCTTTCCGTTGACATGGCAACCAGATTCCCGCTTAAATTCAATCCTTTAAACAACTTTAAAAGGGGACTACCCAAGGAACATCCTTGTTAAGTTGTATCAATTGGAACAGTGACTTTCGTCGGAAAGAATGTTGACCGAGCTGGGATTCGAACTCACAACTCCTGGAGTGACAGCCCGCCTCGCTACCGACTGAGCTCCCTGGGCACAAAGTAAAGTAACATTTCTTTCGAGTTTGGCTGAAATAGGTCCTGTGGATAAGGAGGAGATGTCATTTGAAGCTATAATTTAATTGTACTTTTCTTCTGATGCCACCTGTATGCTATGTATTTCAACCAAGCAGTTTTGCTTGGAAAAAATGATGTAGGGGGCTACTGAAGGAACATTTCCATACATTTATCTTAAAAATGAAATTTTTTAACAATCGTCATTTTACCCATTTTATGAATCCACCTGGCTGCCATGTTTTTCAACCAATCAATATGGCTTGAACCAATTGTGTAGAGGGTCCCCCAAAGATCATTTATGTCAGAATAATATTGGAATCCGACAAGCGAATTAAGTGGAGAAGAATTTTATAGATTGGCCGTTTGCCCATCTTTTCTGATTCTGCAGCAACTTTTGAAACAGGATAATTCCAGTGAAGTTTGGTTGAAATTGGCCCAGTTGTTAAGAAGATGTTGTTTAAAGCTAAAAGTTAACGACGACGGAGGGATGGAGTGTGATCAGAATAGATCGCACTGCGCCTTCAGTTCAGCTGATCTAATAAGTGCCAATCAAGACAATAATTACTTCATTGATAAACATAGAACATTGAACAAAACTTCAACAAAAAACACGCAAATAGCAGAATGACCGATTATAAGAAAATCATTAAAACTAACTAAAATTCATAGGTTAAACGTAGAAAAGATCTCACCTGGTGATATACCATGTGAATTTCATTGACCTATGACAGTTGAGTTTAAGATATTAACCTAAATGCAAATATCAACTTTAGTCAAAATCAAACTTAAGTCATAGCCTAATCATCAAAGTGAAATCATATGTGCTATTCCATTGATTAATGACAAGTCAAGTCTAAGATATTGGCCTATTTGTAAACAACAAGATTAATGGAAATCAAAATCAAACTTAAGTTATACTCATCAAGAAGACATCACATGTGATATTTCATTGACCTATGCCAAGTCAGGTCCAAGACATTTGCCTAAACGCAATGATTAATGAAAGTCAAAATCATACTTAATTTATACTCATCAATGTTACATGTGATATTTCATTGACCAATGACAAGTCTAGTCTCATGTGTTGCCCTTACGAAAACGCAAAGATGAACGAAAGTCACAATCAAACTAAAGTCAAACTCATCATTGTCACATGTAATATTTCATTGAATTATGACAAGTAAAGTCTCAGATATTGTCCTTCATGTAAACACAAAGATGAACGAAAGTCACAATCAAACTAAAGTCAAACTCATTTCATTGAATTATGACAAGTAAAGTCTCAGATACTGTCCTTCATGTAAACACAAAGATGAACGAAAGTCAAAAGCAAACTTAAGTCATACTCATCAAGATTAAAATCGCAAAGATGAAAGGATGTCAAAATCAAAATAAAGTTATACGCATCAAGATTGAAATCCTATGTTACGTTGTCATCCTCCTCAACTCCTGCCATCATCAATGGTTGTGGGTTGTAATGTTCACTCTGTAGAAGTTCAAGAAACATGGTCCATGGTCAGTCGGGTTGTATATATATCCATCGGGGTCCAATCGTAGCTCAAATAGTGATCACCCTCAATCCTCATCGTGAAGACATCGCGACCACAATCGTATCCTATCGCAACAGATCGCATCGGTTCAGGATGATCGTATCGGAAGACATCCGAACGTATCTGCACGTACCAGATCGTCTCAAATCGGGGACCCCGATCGTGATGATCGTGTCAGATCGAGACCCAATCGTGGACTCAATCGGGACAATCATATCGAAACGTATATGATCGTATCTGAACGGGAGACCAGATCGTGATAGATCGTGTCACCTGAAATGTACCAATCGTGACCATATCACATCTAAGCGCACCAAATCGTACCAGAACGTATCGACTCATATCACCTCGTATCCAAGCCTGACATTTCAGAGAAGTTTCACGATCAGCTACGAATATCCAATTGTAACGGATCGTACGACAGTTTGAACCTAGCATTACAGCAAATATGTAGTTTGAAAATATCTTTAGGCAAAATTAGCGAAACTCTCTATAAATGTAAGTACACTTATTGAATAGAGTTGAAATCATTGCCACAAACGGGTAATTGTCCATTAAGAGCTAAATCGCTTTTGTCACACTGTTTTTAAAAATTATCTGGTACAAAAGCGTTAAAATGAATGTACATGTTGAAACAGGTTAAGCTTTACAACCAGTTCTTATTGATATTAATGTTGACCAGTGAGAAATCAAGATACCTAATACTACTATGGTGGATTTACCATTCGTATTATTGTGATTCACGTCGTTTTCAATAGCATCTATTTCACGTATAACTGTGGCTAACAGCAATACCTATTATTTATTTTAAGAAAATCCTTGAATTGATATCCCCGCGGATTAGGATCGTAACTCTGATCACACAGAAGCGTGTATGGAAATATGTTCCTTGAATTGATATCCTCGCGGATCAGGATCGTACCTATGATGTTCACTATGCAATCACACAGAAGAGTGTAGGGTAATACTTTCTGATGGAAGTCTCTGAAGTTTAAATCAAATTCCTCTTTACATGTCTTAGAGGTGACTTCTGATGGACGAACGGACATTGCCAATACTGTAAAGGAAATTGCTAATAATGAGCAATTTCCCCTTTTGCCCTGTTGTGTTGAACTCCATTCAATAATAATATATCAATTATGAAGCCTTTTCATTGTTTGACTTCGAGTAATGCAGGACTTATATCCATTGTAATGCATTTTAAGTGACTTCGCACCATACACACTCAACATCATCATGTGTCTTGCAGTACTGAGTCACGAACTCAGATTTGTGAATCCAGCGAAGTACACATTTTACAGTTGGCTTGACTGGTGGCATGGAATACTTGTCTTGCAAGACGTGATGTTTTGATGGCCGTGGTATCTTGTGATTCCTGTAACAAGGTTTACATAGATAATCGTTGCAGTCCACACAGAAACCTCCAGCAGTTACCGTGATGCCATCGTCCTTACAGGGATCGCATTCTGCATTGATATCACATTCATTCTGTAATTCTTCGGATGTGTTTTTGTACTGTCCCTCGGCCATTCTTTTATCAGTATATTTGAGGTACCGTTATTCTGCTGCAGCCATGATACATGTACCATTTAACATGATGTCCAGGTCCAAACCAACCCCCCCTTCCCACCCCCCTCCCCCCCCCCCCCCCCCCCCCCCCCCTTAATTTCCGATTAAGCTTGTCGGATTATAATGTTTTCTACTAAAATAAAATATGTTATTTGTCAACCCTTTCCAACAAATAACACATTCGTAGCAGACGACTTGTAAAACGTTTAATCAAAAATATGGGAACTGTCTCAAAATGAAAGTATACTTTTTTAATAAAGTTGAAAACATTGTGGCAAAATTCCGTGTGTGGGAAAAGGTTAATTAACAACATTGGAAGACAGAGGTGCAGAGGTAGAGCGTTGAAATCTCGTACCAAGGGTCCCAGGTTCGAGTTCAGTGATGAACGGGTTCTGACATTTTGGATTTTAGCACACAAACGGCGAGAGTACTTGTTAAGTCTCCAAGAAGCAGACATCAAGTGATTAGTATAAGCTGAAAGTTTGTTTCGCAATCGATGTAAAATAAATATGTTACAACAGTGTAGGGAAGGGAGACGCACTGTGGTAAGGATTTATGGGTCGCATGTGATATTACCCTGATACGGTTTGATCATTGTCCAATCTAAACATGTAAAGGTCATGAGATAATGCCGTCCATTCAGCAACAGTTTACTTCATAGCTTCGTTTGGACACATCGACGAACTATTATCTTACGTATTGTTTAATTCATTCGTGAATAAGATATATGAGCCATTCCTTGAGAAAACCAACATTATGGACTCTGCGTAATGTATCGACCTATATCAGGCTAATCCGGGCAGACACATTCCGGGGGATAGAAGTTTAGAGTAATGATTCATGAAACAGAAAATCCGCAGGATGCGAAAAGTGCCTGTCCGGGTTAGCCTGCGTGGTATGCTTAGGCTAATCCGGGTCGATACTTTACGCAAAGTCCACAATGTTGATTTTCTCACGGGACGGCTCATATGAGAATTTTAACCAATTGTATTAAAATCCACGGTAAATCTATTTAAAGGAAGAAGGAAAAAGTAAGAAATGAAATAACTCTGGGTGAAAAGAAGACATTGCGCGAAAGGTTTATGGGTTGCGTGACATTATCTAACTCGATAAACCATTTGGTTTACCAGAAACCCTATGTTCACTTTCAGACAAGGTCAACCTACCAACTTATCAAATCCAGTGAATCCTATATATATACACTTACTGAATTTGAACTAATTGTCACATATCCAATGTATTCTGGCGAAGGAATACACTCAGTTATGAGCAAACACATGTTCTTTTAAGGGACGGGACTATTTGGCCGTGTATGAATTTGGTATATTTCACCTATATGGTCAATTCAAGCCGAACTTTTACGCCATGTCGTCAGATCAAATAAACGAATAGCGAAGTATTTTGCTATAGTTTTAATGAGTATATATCGTTTTTCAAACATAACCGTGTCCAAAGTTGAACTCAACATATTCGTTACTTTACAACGTTGTTTGTAAACATCGTTGTAAACGTAGGAAAGCCCGTGTGTCGATGAGGTCATGCGGTGGCCCCAACTGAATAGCTAATTATGGAGTATCCGATGACGTCACGATGTCCAAACTGATAAACGAGTACACAATGTGCGAGGACGTAACGTTGCATCACAGGCGTCCGAATTTCTATTAAAGCAAAACATGCGGAAAAACACACAATACCTCGTTAAAATACCCAAAAAGTCTCTCTATATTGTCTATACGCTATGATAACATTGATTGTAATGGTAATTTGGGGAATCCTGAACGTGTTACTATAAATAGCCCCACTACACGTCCATAAAGTGTAATAATAATCATTATTATTACACTGTAATAGAAATTCGGACGCCTGTGGTTGCATCAATTCTTCTCGTCTGCCCGAATTATGCTACTTTCATAACCTTCTCTCACCAGTATTCCATACAAAAATTTTCTTCCGGGGTAACAATATCTCAATGCAATGGATTTTGTTTACTCTTTCCCTCATATATACGCCTTTGCAGCAGACGACACTGGAAAACATTGTGACTAATGGAGAAAATGCTCATAAATAGTTATTTCTCCTTTTGCCACAATGTTTTCAAATCTTTTCAACTATCATAGTTTTATTTACAGAGAGTTTCCATATTTTTGCTTATATGTATTTGTCTGCTTTATATGTGTTGTATGTGGGAATGGATTAATGATCGGAAAACAAACTATGTTCGAGGAGTCGGGGTTCTAACTCACGAAATGGATGTATAGTCCTCGTCGTTACCCACTGACCTATGGAGGTTTAAAACTTTGCAATATAATGTGCATATTGAGTTGAAAATATAGTGGGTCTAAGGGAAAATGGAGAAACTGCCCACTAATTTTGCCACAATGTTATTTATAACCATATTTTGTATATGTGTCAATAGAGGTCTGCATGTGGCAAAGGGTTATGTAAACATGCTGATATCCATGAAATGTTTTCTAATAAAATCGTGAGTAGCGCGTTCTGTAAAAGTATTGCCAAGCCTTCAATCAAGTAACAGCTTCTTCACCCCCAGGAACTAACTGTAACACAACGTTAGCTACCAAACGGATTCACTGAACGCGAGGCGGAAGTCGTCTATATGTTGGAAAGGATTCCTATATTCTACGTGTAAAAGGCTTGAAATCGACAAAATAATAACTCATTAAATATATTTAGGGGTTCTACAAGTTGTCAGTGAAAGTTTACGTTGGCCAACTGTTGCCAATCCACCAATCAAATAACAGCTACTTCAACCCAAGGAACTAACCGGAACACAACGTTAGCTACCAAACGGATTCACTTAACGCGAGGCGGAAGTCGTCTTTATGTGGGAAAGGGTTCCCATATCCTACGTGTAAAAGGGTTGATATCGACAGGTTAATAACTCATTGAACATATGTAGGGGTACTACGAGTATTTCATAGTTGTATAACTATTTTTCGTATAATAAACGAACTATAAACTACTAACTATATGCAGAATTAATAAAAACCAAATACCTGAACTGTGTTGACGGTACACTATACCTGTACTTGTAGCCCAAGGAAACACTAAACAACACTAAATTCTTTATCATCAAACTGTGGTTATATTCATTCGCGACAATGTTGATAAAAAGTTGCAAACAGCCAAAATAGTCCGTAAGAAAAACCTGATTTTAACTTCAAAAGCTTGCGTGTTTAAAATTGACTGCTTTGAATATGAGGAATTGAGTTTACAGACTATGTGCATGTATATGTGATGAAGTTAAAGTGTTTTAGTTTAAGGTTTTTGTTATTCTTTAGACATTGACCTTACAAGTGAGAAAGTGGGTATATGGGGGTATCAATCTGGACCAGTTCTGACGGGCTACTGAAAAGGGGAACATATTGTAAGCAACAGGTTCCTTTTGTAAGAAACATAACCCATCTCCTTTTATAGGGCTAAAAAGAAATTCTTTACAGTGATATATGTGTTTGGCACCTGAAACAATCAAAGTATTACAGTCAGGTGACACTATTTGTTAATTTACCTTTTAACAAGAGGCCCAAGAGGGCCAGTATCGCTCCATGGCCAAAAGGCAAAAATAAAATGTCCAAACAGCCTATACCCTGGTGGCTATTATTTTTACCAACCACCATGGCTTAAAGGAATCTTGTAGAGTGTCACCCACGGAATGTTCCTGCAAAATTATTTGAAAAATGGCCTGACACTTTCGGAGGAGAGGATATTTTAAGTTTTCACTATATCCATATAAGGCAAAATAGCCCCACCCCCTTGCAGCCATATTTTTCAACCAATCAACATGGCTTGAAGGAATCTGATAGAGGGTAAGCCTAGGAACATTTCTACAAAATTATTTGAATATCAGCCAAACACTTTCGGAGAAGAAGATTTTTTAAGTGTTCACTATGGTCATATAAGGCAAAATATCCCAGCCCTCTGGCGGCCATGTTTTTCGACCAATCAACATGGCTGGAAGGAATCTGATAGAGGGTCACCCAATTAACATTTCTACAGAATTATTTGAAAATCGGCTGAACACTTTCGGAGAAGAAGATTTTTTAAGTTTTCACTTTAGCTATTTAAGGCAAAATAGCCCCACCCCCTGGCGGCCATGTTTTTCAACCAATCAACATTTCTTGAAGGAATCTAATAAAGGGTCACCCAAGGAACATTTCTACAAAATTATTTGAAAATCTGCCCGACACTTTTGGAGGAGAAGATTTTTTAAGTTTTCTCTTTAGCCATATAGGCAAAAGAGCCCCGCCCTGTGACGGCCATGTTTTTTTACCAATCAACATGGCTTGAAGGAATCTGATAGAGGGTCACCCATGGAACATTTCTACAAAATTATTTGAAAATCGGCTGAACACTTTTGGAGAAGAAGATGTTTTAAATTTTCACTATAGCTATATAAGGCAAAATAGCCCCGCCCCCTAGCGGCCATGTTTTTCACCCAATCAACATTTCTTGAAGGAATCTAATAAAGGGTCACCCAAGGAACATTTCTACAAAATGATTTGAAAATCGGCCTGACACTTTCGGAGAAGAAGATTTTTTAAGTTTTCTCTATTTGTTTATTTTGGTTGCCATGGAAACCAGAATTATGGATGGATAAAAAAAAATTGAAGGAATTTAAGAGAGGACATTGAGAGGATGCTTCCTATGAAGTTTCAACCAAATTGGTTAGGGAGAAGAAGTGGTTTAAAGGAAAAAGTTAACGCACGCATAGACGCACGGACGCACAGACGCACAGACGCACAGACGCACGCACGCACGACGGACAATTCGCCATGACATAAGCTCGACTGGCTTTCAGCCAGTGGAGCTAATAAAAATTGATTTGTTTTGGTTGTCTGTTTAACCTGCAAAATGGCATGACATCAACAAGTTTCAAGTTAACCGAAAAACAATACAGTCGATAGCGATGCGGGCTGTCAATCCAAGGGTTGTCGGTTCGAACCCAAGCTCGGACAACATCCTTTCCAGCGTTTGAAAAAAGTCACTGAGACAAGCGGCATACGTGGGTCACCAATGTGTTAATTGTCTATGTGGAAAAGCAGCCAGTTGCTTGGAAAGTATTTTGGTGTGGAGTACTGGTGTAAGAAAGCCAGAAAACACATGCGTATGTAAACTAGCCGCCGTGATATGACTGAGAAGTTGTTGAAACATCATTCAACAATCAACTTTATTACATGTACAAGGGCACTGGACTCAAAATGATGTGTACTTCACAATGAAGTAATCTCCCTTTACTATTATGCCCTCCTTTCCCGCATACAACACATCTACAGATAACTAAGTCAATATTACGGATGGAAGAACAATCCTTTGATAACGATGAAAACATATTGGCGCAAGGAAGTTTTCATAAGTCGTCTGCTGAAGATGCGTCATAATGCGTCTATATGTAGGGAACGGTTAATAATAATATCGGCCTGGCCGGGAGAATGTAGAGTTACGCTTAAATGTCCATTTCTGTCTTCTCCCTATATCTCAAGATATATTTGTTTGGGATCTAATAAGAATTGATAAGAGAACAGGTCCAAAGACGATCTGGTAATCTTGCTATCAGTTTGAAGTAGTTTCGTGTGAATTACTACAAAAGCAATAAATAGAAATTCATGTTTCTTAACCCTTTCCCTCTAACAGCAAATATGTAGTTTGAAAATATCATTAGGCAAACATAGCGAAACTCTCTATAAATGTAAGTACAGTTATTGAATAGAGTTAAAATCATTGCCACAAAAGGGGTAGTTGTCCAGTTAGCAATTTCTCTTTTGTCACACTATTTTCAAAATTTATCTTGTACAAAAGCGTTAAAATGAATGAACATCTTGAAAAGGGTGAAGCTTTAAAATCAGTTATTGTTGATATTAATGTTGATATTAATATTGATATTAATGTTGAACAGTGAGAAATCAAGATACCTATTACTACTATGGTGGATTTACCATTCGTATTATTGCGATTCACGTCGTTTTCAATAGCATCTATTTCACGTATAACTGTGGTTACCAGCAATATCTATAAGGTTTATCGCGATACTGTTGCATGCATCAGTTGCAATGCAATCCATGTTTTTTGAGCGCCAAGGTGGGGAGCCACTAGTACCAATTATATTTAAAAATATATATGTTATGTCCCGACCAGGGATCAAACAAAGGTCATCCGCTCTGGAACGCCAAGGAGGAGAGCCTCTAGTACCATTTATATCTTAAAACATCTCTGTTATGTCCCCATCAGGGATCAAACAAAGGTCATCCGCTGTAGGGGACTCAAACTCCCACTCCGCCATAGTGCACATATACTGAAGACAATAACACAGCCACTTGATTCAAAATTCATGTAATCAAATGGTACCCGGCGTACTATAGTAAGTTAGTGAGTCTTGCTAGAACCAACAATGGCGACTTGCATTGGGGTAGGGTAACCAGCTTATTATAGCAAAAAGGTACGGCTGGCATACATTCAACAGTGGATATTTGCATTGTGGTATTGTACCCGGCGTACAATGGTAATTAAGTACGTCTGGCATTTATCTGGTACGTTGTTAAGTTAATAATTAAATAAACAATTGATTTTCTTAAAATCTACATAGGACAATAACATGATGTTTGAAATAAATACACAAATGATAAATACGATATTTGAAAGAATTGGTCTGGAGTACCTTATCTTATCATAGAGAAGGGTGCAGGGTAATGTCTCTAAAGTCTCAACCCTTGCCCTCTTATAGACGCTTTCTAACGCCTTTGCAGGAGACGACTTTTGAAAACATTAATGCAAAAGGAGAAAGTGTTCAAAACGAGCAATTTCTCCATTCGCCACAGTGTTTTCAACTTTTTGCATTCATTATACCTTATATCAGACGACACAAATACATTTACTGTACCCCTCCGCTTTACGAGGGTATAATAATCTTCTTCGCCTCTATTTCGGCTAGATTAACCCGAATATAGTCAGATGCAACCGGAGAGAAAGGAGGCTTGAATACATATTTGACCCTGCACACAATTCTGGCCATAGAAGAAATTGTTTATAAGTAACAATTTCTCCTTTTGTATTTTTTGTTCAACCCTTTTCAATAAATATACTTTTATGTACAAATATATGTCACATGTTTTTCCTCAATGTGTTTGCTGTCGTCTGCTGCATATTTGCTGTATACTGGAAAGGGTTAGGAGTTAAATACCCTTTGAGTGTGGACTCTGATCCTTATTCATGTAAACAAATTCCTTGAATTGATATCCTCGCGGATCAGGATCGTAACTCTGATTTTTCTTACACAGAACAGATTAGGATAATAATTTCTGGTAGTTGACTCTGAAGTTTAAATCAGATCTTGCTTTTCAGGTCTTAGATGTGACTTAAGACGGACAAACGGACAACGCTAATGTTGTACCTTTAGGCGGGTCATGATAAACTTCAACACTTTTTTTTTTAATACGGTCAGATGCACTCGAAGAGAAAAGATGGTTTAATACCTATCTTATCCTTTCCTCCGCATGATCACGCATATACAGCAGGTGACATCTTGTAAACAGTGAGACAAAAGAAGAAATTGGTCATAATGAGCAATTACCCCTTTTGTCCCAATGTTTTTGACCCCGGTGAATAATAATAATATTGTCATTGTTTTACTTGGATGTATTTGTGACACAAAGGGGAACCACATCGTATACATCTTCGTCTTATGATTTTCTACATTTGATTTACTACTGAATATAAACTATAGGAAACAACAAAATAACATGTCTACGGAACAACTCAAGATCTACTGCGTCTCTCACATCCTTCAAAAACTGTCAACGCCAATCAAAGCGGCCCATCACTCTCTCCACTAACGTCCATCAAAAGCTGCCCATCCCCTGATGATACTTATGTGAGTAATTTCCCAGGGACGGATGCTATGCCGTCTTGACATGTGCACACATGTACCAAAGGGGCATTATATTACATTTACAAAGTCGACTGCAGAAGATAAGTTTTGGTTAATTGTTTACATAATCAAAATAAAGCATTATCAAAAATGGAAAGGAATGCATCGCGTCACTCGAATTGGGATCTGATTGCATCTGCGAAACAGTCTAGGAAACAACAAAATAACATTTCTACGAACTACTCAAGATCTACTGCGTCTCTTACGTCCTGTCATAACTTCCGACGCCAACCTAAGCGGCCCATCACTCTCTCCTCTAACGTTCCTCGAAACCAGCCCATCCCCTGATAATACTTATGGGATTAATTACCCAGGAACTGATGCTATGTCATTTCTGGCATGTGCACAAATGTACTCAAGTCGACCGCAGCAGATTAGTATTGGCAATTGTTACATTATAAAAAATAAATCAATACATGTATATCAAAAATGGAAAGAAATGCAATGCGTCATTCGAATTGGAATCTTATTGCATCTGCGATACAGTGAAGTCTCCGGTGCCTTTGTATTACGCACGGCCTCACTAAAAACCTTCTGTGTCCACCTTCACTTGTTAGAGCCAAAACGATGTAATTTCTTACAATACAAAACACAAGTTCAACCTCATTACTACAAATCGAGTACAGTTGAATTCCGATAATTCGAATGGGAAAGGGATCCATAAATTACTTCGAGTAATCACCGCGTCTGAGCTTATAGTTGTGAAAAACCCGTTTCTAATAATAGAATTATGTCATATTCTAAATATAACTCAGATCATATATCATATATAAACCACATATAGATGTTTATAGTAACACGGTCTTATGGTTTTTTTCCAATATTTCTCAAACGCAAAGTCAGACGCCTATGGAGTTATCGACGTAGTCGAGTGGACCTTCGATTGATTCTAACTTCATTTATGTATTTTCATTTTCGTTATTTCATTTGTACTTGAATGATTATCAGGACAAACAAGTCCGTGATAAAATCATACAAAGAAGACACTGTTGCAACAGTTCTGATTGTTCGTCCAAGCTCGATAAAAATGATCTTGAGTCCACTGTATCTATCCCTTTTCTTCTGACGTAGCTCATGTGTACATAGAAGTTTGAGCCGGGCTGAAAGAAAACCAACCAACATTAAATAGTTTGTGAAAATATAGATTAAGATAAGCCTTCACATCCATGTTGCTAAATCCCAGTCTACAATAATTGTTAGACTTTTCTTAAATATCCGTGACTAATTGGTGAAAAGTGCAGATTCAGACTGCCATGTTGCACATGGAAATCTGGTCATTTTTTTTTTGAAATTGAAATTGAATGTGAAACTAACCCTACAACTTATATATATATATATATTTCTTTGTTTTCTCGTTGTCAGTTTCATGCATATATCGATAGAAACAATATTAAAAAATTGACAACGAAAAAAAAAAAACATAAACACACAGTTTCTGACAATATTCATACATGGAAAGATGGACGTAAACTAGTTTAAGATACGATGTTCTATCCATTATTATTTTAACCATGTCATTTAGAATAGTCTTAATGCTCCGAGTCAAAGTACAGTTCTTCAAGTACCTACAACTTTATAAAAGATTACGGCCTACTGAACGCTGCAATAAGTCTATCCCGTGTAGGAGCCAAGCAAATATGACAATCGTTAACAGCAATGGTATGACAGCATTTGATGGAATCAGTTATCTGTATTATCTGACTCCAGTCTGACAGATCTTTCGAATTGCATTCAAACACACCTCTTTCTCTCAATATAATGTAGAATGTGTTTGCATATTTCACAACTATTGGAATAGATGTTCCAATTCCTGTCTCTTTCTCTCCGAGTAGCGTTTTGGTGTCCCCGTCAAAAAGCGTCATAGTTTGATGAGAAAAAGATAGAAAGGCCCCGGAATCTGTTTCATGGTATATTATAGTTCTGTACATATCATCTATTTCTATACTTTGTACGTTACCGCCAACCTTTTGAAAAGAGATAGTGCTGCCACTAAGCCCTGTACCAGCATGAAGGCTAATCACTGACTGTCCTACGAACTTTCCGGCTATACCTATTTTAAAGGTATCGGCATTGTTAAGCGGTCCTGTGCCCTGGTATTTCCGGTAAAATTTTACTATTCCTTGTTCGCTTAAATTATTCGCGTATGCTGCAACAAAAAGCTTGTGGTTGCTGTACGAGATGTAAGTGCCTGTTACATTACTTCCAGAAAGACTTCCAGTGTTTGGTTCAAAATATGTCGTTTCCTCTACCAGTCCCTTTGAACTGTTAATAGTTATAATGTCATAAGTTGTAGTATCACAGCCTTTAGTATATACTGTAAACTTCACCAGCGCGTATATCATATCACCGTGGCCTGTAATCCCTTTTATTTCCATAGTTGTATTCTTCTTCTTTATAGGGTCAACTGGAATTACTCTGTAATCGTTATTGGATGTCCAAAGTAGATGCGTCGATCCATTTCTGCTCACAGTGGACGCATTCTCAATGATACCGAAATTGGTTGGATTTGTTTCCTGTTTCAATAAAGAAGAGTGTTCTCTCGTCTTGTGTACAATCATCTTTGCTGTTTTCATTTTGATGAATGAATACTCTTCACTGCAAAGTTGTGCTGCTATATCAATTTGGACCGATATAAACTCATTTTGAAGACTTTCAGATGTACACCTTAACGAATTATTCAATCTAATATCATTATCTTTTAAGACCATCAACATATTTTCAATGCGTTTCTGTGTGAATGCGTAATGCTGATCAATGTTTGACTTAACACAATCAAATTTGTGTTTGTCCTCCTTAAATCCCTCAATAAATTCTTAAATTCTAAGGTACCTCGAACATTCTTGATCAATGCAGGACTAATATCCAATGTAACACATTTTAAGTGACCTTGCATCATACACACACTGCAACCAACTACATCATGCGTCTTGCAGTACTGATTCATGAACTCGGATTTGTGAATCCGGCAAAGTACACACTTTACCGTCGGTTTTGCTGGAGGCATGTCATATTTGTCTTGAAGGACGTGATGTTTTGATGGCCGTGATATCTTGTGATTCCTGAAGCATGGTTTACATAGATAATCGTTGCAGTCCACGCAGAAACCTTCAGCATTAACATTGATTCCATCTTCCTTACAAGGATCGCATTCTGCATTGACATCATATTCATTCTGTAATTCTTCCGATGTGTTTGTGTACTGTCCCTCGGCCATTATTGTATCTGTATGTGTCAAATATCGTTATTCGAAATAAGCTTGAACACAAGTTGTGTTCCTTGAGTTGATAAGGATGATATACGTGTTTTGTTGGAGATGTACCAGCATAAATAAATGCACGCTTAACTGCGTCTGAAATGAAAATC
Source organism: Serripes groenlandicus (assembly GCA_031761405.1). NCBI lineage: Eukaryota > Metazoa > Mollusca > Bivalvia > Cardiida > Cardiidae > Serripes > Serripes groenlandicus. The sequence goes on along the minus strand of JASEVX010000008.1, from coordinate 28,835,480 downwards.
AAACACTCATATTAATTGAGCCGTTCCTCGAGAAAACCAATATGATGGACTCCGTGTACTGTATCGACCTAGATCAGCTAATCCGGGCCGATACATTTCGTTTCAGGGGGATAGAGGTATATAGTAATGATTCCTTAAACACAAAATCAACAGCAGGCGAAACGTGTTAGCCTTCGTGGCATGCTTAGGCTGATCCGGGTCGATACTTACGCAGAGTCCACACGGTTGGTTTCTCGCGGGACGGCTCAAAAATATGTCATTGCTAGTTAAAGTTAACATATTTTCACTATTGTAACTCGGATTTAATGACTGATCATATGTAAGGAGATAAAATGGTTAAAGCTAATTATAACCTGGTATGATATTGAAAGATTCGTTAAGTTGTATGAGTAGTATGGTACGGACAGAAGAGGAAATAGGTCAACATGCGTGACGTCATCGGACATTATCAGTTGGTACAAAGTGACGTCTTTGGACGTTATGTTCTCTCTTATCATATTTTCGAACTCAACAGTTGCGGCAACAGGGACGTCAGACGTTATGCAAATGGGGAGACATAAGTTGGGTGGCGCAGCCGCGTGACGTTACATAAATGCCCTATCTCTGTCCTGACGATGATGCCGATTTTAAGACAAGAGAACAGAATGGTGTGAACAGAAAAATGAACGGGTTATGTACGGGAAGTAGATCCTAGACTAATCACAAACCAAACACTAGGCTTACTAAATTAGAGTGCTGGACAAACAGTCAAAAACGTGTTTAAAGACCACCTATGGGAAGTGAATAGACTGGTCTTTGTTCACAGGTGGTCTTCAATTACAGGGTCATTTATACAGAAAATTAATATTTGGGAAACTATGGACAGGGAATTGCTATTTCAGTGTGGTCTTTAGCACTGGTTTGAATGAACGTGAAACAACGGGACACTGTCTACTCGCATCCATTTAGTACTTAAAACGGTGACCACTTTACAGAAAATTCGGAAAGAGACAGTGAGTGCAACAGTACTAATGAAGACGATTAAATAATGATGCTATAATGAAAAGAACATTGATGTCAGAATGGCTGTTTATTATCGGGGGTCTCAATGAAACAAGGGTGTTCACAATGTTGGAACATCAGTTTCTATTGGATTACATACACGATGTGTTGTATTACATCAGCCTACAGGTCATGCATAATCACGTTTAGAAAAAACATTGCCAGAAGATTTAACAAAGGAGGGAAACACCATATGTATGAATAAAGACACTCAATGATATGGTGTCATTTTTGAGAGGCAGTCGTGACATAGTTTGCCAATATAATTAGAACAAAGTTTCTGGTTTAACAAAAGTGAAATACATCAATAAATCATCTTGGTTATGATTCAAGGAATAAATGATTTGTTTTATTCGGGTTTTACGCCGTTTTCAACATTTTTTCAGTTATATTCATGATCGCTTGATAAACAAACCAGTTCAAGGCTAGGAAATCTTCCAAATTCCAGACACTAACCACTCGGCCACGGCGGATTCCCGACTCTAACCACTCGGCCAAGGCGAATTCCCGACTCTAACCACTCGGCCAGGGCATATTCCCGACCCTAACCACTCGGCCACGGCGGATTCCCGACTTTAACCACTCGGCCACGGCATATTCCCGACCCTAACCACTCGGCCACGGCATATTACAGAACCTAACCACTCGGACACGGCGGATTCCCGACCCTAACCACTCGGCCACGGCGGATTCCCGACACTAACTACTCGGCCACGGCGGATTCCCGACTCTAACCACTCGGCCACGGCGGATTCCCGACCCTTACCACTCGGCCAGGGCGTATTCCCGACCCTAACCACTCGTCCACGGCGGATTCCCGACGCTAAACACTCCGCCACAGCGGAATCCCGACCCTAACCACTCGGCCAAGGCGGATTCCCGACGCTAACCACTCGGCCACGTTAGATTCCCGACCCTAACCACACAGCCACGGCGGATTCCCGACGCTAACCACTCGGCTACGGCGGATTCCCGACCCTAGCCACCCGGCCAGGGCGGTTTTCCGACCCTAACCACTCGGCCCCGGAAGATTCCCGACGCTAACCACTCCGCCACGGCGGAATTCCGACGCTAACCACTCCGCCACGGCGGAATCCCGACCCTAACCACTCGGTCACGGCGGATTCTTGACGCCCACCACTCGGCCACGACGGTTTCCCGACACTAACCACTCGGCCACCGCGGATTCCCGATTCTAACCACTCGGCCACGGCGGATTCCCGACGCTAACCACTCGGTCACGGCGGATTCCCGATCCTAACCACTCGGCCACGGCAGATTCCCGACGCTAACCATTCGGCCACGGATGATTACAGACGCTAACCACTCGTCCACGGCGGATTTCCGACCCTAACCACTCGGTCATGGCAGATTCCCGACCGTAACCACTCTGCCTCGGCGGATTCCCGACCCTAACCACTCGGCCACAGCGGATTCCCGACCCTAACCACTCAGCCCGAGGAATAATCATTCGAGGAATAAACGTGGTGACTTTGTGGTTTACACCAACCGTTTACCTTATGATGAGCAATTTCTCCTTTTGCCAGTATGTTTATGGGAAAGGGTCGAATGTTAACACTATTGTAGGAAAGGGAGACACATTATGGTAAGGATGTATGTATCCTTTGAGTGTGGATCGTAACTCTGATGTTTCTTATGCAATCACGCAGAATAGTCTAGTGTAATACTTTCTGATGGAAGTCTCTGAAGTTTAGATCAGATCTCTCTTCACATGTCTTAGCTGTGACTTCTGATGGACGAACGGACATTGCCAATACTGTACCTTTAGTACATGTTTGTTTTTCGACTGGATTTACGGTCAGATGCAATCGAAGAGAACAGATGGTTTTAAGACCTATTTCATCCTTTCCTACGCATTTTGACGCAGCAGGTGACATCTTGTAAACAGTGTGGCAAAAAGTAATTGGCTAATAATGAGCAATTTTCAGTTTGCCCTTATGTGTTTAACTCCATTCAATAATAATATATCAATTATGAAGATTTTCCTTTGTTTAACTTGGATGTTTTTGTGACACAAAGGGGTACAACATCGAATAAGTCTTCCAAGTAATGATTTTTTACCTTTTATTTATTACTCAATATATAGTCTATAAACAACAAAATAAGATGTCAACGAAACCACTCAAGATCTGCTGCGTCTCTCACGCACTTCCATAACTTTCGACGGCTCATGACTATTTCATCTGACGTCCATCGAAACATGCCAATCACCTGCTAATAAGTGTTGGCTTAATTGACCAACTACATATTATATGCCGTTTCTGGCGTGTACATAATGTTATGCAAGGGACATAATGGTACATTGTCAAATTATGGATTGGTTAATTTATTCTAAATCCATATATGCATTTTCAGCTTCATAAATCATTTGTACTTAAATATTTATTATGAAAAGCAAGCCAGAAATAAAATCATACCAAGAAGACAGTGTTTCAGCAATTATGTTTGCTCATTTAAGTAATCAGAATATCTGCTACGCTGTTTTCAAAAGAAAAAACCGTATAAGGAATTGGTTTGCGTTAAGCGATACATTCGAATTATTTTGAGTCCAATGAATCCCCTTTTCTTCTGACGTAGCTTATGTGTACATAGAAGTTGATCACCATTTGAGCCGGTCTCAAATAAAACCAACATTACGGAGTTTGTGAAAAGTAAAGATTAAGACCAGCCTACGCGTCCATGTTACTCAATCTCAGTCTACAATAAATGTTAGACTTTTTTTAAATTTCCGTAAATAATTGGTGAACAGTTCAGATTCAGACTACCTGGATGCAAATGATCATTGGAATATACACTGGTCGTAAATGCACATTGGTTGTTGGTTTAACACAGGTATCATTTAAATGTTGTCCAAGTATGGTGAATCAAATACAATTTCAAACATTTTTACATAATATTAGTTTAAAATTGAATATGAAACTGACCCTACAGCTTATATATATAATTCTCTGTTGTCTCGTTGTCTGTCGTTGGATATACCGATAGAATGAGTGTTGATCAATTGATAACGATGTTCTATCAATTATTATTTGAGCCAGGGACACTATATTACAGTAATATAGTGTCCCTGTTTGAGCCACGACCTTTCGTTTTTTAAATAGTTCACTTATGACTTTTTGTGCCGGGTACGGCGTTTATATACAAGGAGTCTTAAAGTTTCGAGACAAAGGACAGTTCGTCAAATAACTGAATTTTATAAATTCTTACGGCTTTCTGAACACTGCAATAAGTCCATCTTGAGTAGGAGCCAAACAAATATGGCAATCGTTTACAGCCATTGTTTCACAGCATTTGATGGACTCCGTTATCTGTATTATCTTACACCAGTCTGACAGATCTTTCGAATTGCACTCAAACACCCCTATTCCGCTCCATAGTATGTAGAATTTGTTTGCATATTTCACAACTGTTGGATTCTCCTTTTCGATTCCCGTCTCTTTCTCTCCGAGTAACTTCGTGGTGTCCTCGTCAAAAAGTTTCATAGTTTGATGAGAAAAAGATAGAAAGGCCCCGGAATCTGTGTCATGGTATATTATATTTCTGTACATATAATCTATTTCTATACTATGTACTTTATCCCCGACCTTTTGAAAAGAGATAGTGGTGCCACTTCTCCTTGGAGAAGCAGGACTGCTAAGAGCTGTTTGTCCTACGAACTTGTCGATTATATCCATCGTAAAGGTAATATAGTGTCCCTGTTTGAGCCATGCCCTTTCGTTTTTTAAATAGTTCACTTATGACTTTTTGTGCCGGGTACGGCGTTTATATACAAGGAGTCTTAAAGTTCCGAGACAAAGGACAGTTCGTCAAATAACTGAATTTTATAAATTCTTACGGCTTTCTGAACGCTGCAATAAGTCCATCTTGAGTAGGAGCCAAACAAATATGGCAATCGTTTACAGCCATTGTTTCACAGCATTTGATGGACTCCGTTATCTGTATTATCTTACACCAGTCTGACAGATCTTTCGAATTGCACTCAAACACCCCTATTCCGCTCCATAGTATGTAGAATTTGTTTGCATATTTCACAACTGTTGGATTCTCCTTTTCGATTCCCGTCTCTTTCTCTCCGAGTAACTTCGTGGTGTCCTCGTCAAAAAGTTTCATAGTTTGATGAGAAAAAGATAGAAAGGCCCCGGAATCTGTGTCATGGTATATTATATTTCTGTACATATAATCTATTTCTATACTATGTACTTTATCCCCGACCTTTTGAAAAGAGATAGTGGTGCCACTTCTCCTTGGAGAAGCAGGACTGCTAAGAGCTGTTTGTCCTACGAACTTGTCGATTATATCCATCGTAAAGGTATCGGCTTTTTGAAGCTGCCCTGTTCCCTGGTATTTTCGGTATAATGTTACTGTTCCGTGATTGCTTGAATCCGTCTTTGCTGCAACAAAAAGCCCGTGGTTGCTGTACGAGATGTAAGTGTAAGTTATATAACGGCCAGAACGACTTCTAGAGTATAGTACCGAATATGTTGTTTCTTCTACCAGTCCCTTGGAACTGCTAATAGTTATAATGTTATAAGTCATATTGCCTCGAGGCTCTCTATACTCCACAAGCGCGTATATCATATCACCGTGGCCTGTAATCCCTTTTATGGCCAAACTAGTATTCTCCTTCTTTATAGGGTCAACTGGAATTAAGCTGTAATCGTTATTGGCTGTCCAAAGTAGATGCGCCGATCCATGTCTGCTCACAGTGGAAGTATTCTCAATGAAACCGAATTGAGTTGGATTAGTTTCCTGTTTCAATAACGTGGAGTGTTCTCCCGCCTTGTGTACAATCATCTTTGCTGTTTTCATTTTGATGAATGAATACTCTTCACTGCGAAGTTGTGTTGCGCTATCCGTTTGGACCGATCGAAGCCCCTTTTGTAGACTTTCTGATGTATACCATAACTCATTAATCCGTCGAATATCATTGTCTTTTAAGACCATCAAAACATTTTCAATGCTTTTCTGTGTTGATGCATAATGCTGATCGATGTTTGACTTAACAACATCTATTTTGTGTTTGTCCTCCTTACATCCCTCAATAGATGCGGATACTGATTCCAAGTAACTCTTAAATTCTAATGTCTCTTGAACGTTCTTGACCAATGCAGGACTTATATCCATTGTAACACATTTTAAGTGACTTTGCATCATACACACTCTACAACCAACTTCATCATGCGTCTTGCAGTACTGAGTCACGAACTCAGATTTATGAATCCAGCAAAGTACACATTTTACATTTGGCTTTACTAGAGGCAAGGCATATTTGTCTTGAAGCACGTGATGTTTTGATGGCCTTGGTATCTTGTGATTCCTGTAACATGGTTTACATAGATAATCATTGCAGTCCACACAAAATCCATCAGCAATAACATTGATGCCATCGTCCTTACAAGGATCGCATTCTACATCGACATCACATTCATTCTGTAATTCTTCTGATGTGTTTTTGTACTGTCCCTCGGCCATTATTTTATCTGTATGTGTCAAATATCTGTATTCCAAATAATTTTGGACACACTGTATTCCTTGAGTTGATATGATGAGTTGAGTTAATGCTATACGAGTTTGGTCGGAGCTGTACCAGCATGAATAAATGCACGCTGAACTATTTCTGAAATGAAAATCAAACACTTTTAATAATTGAGCCGTTCCATGAGAAAACCAACATTATGGACTCTGCGTAATGTATCGACCCAGATCAGCCTGCGCAATCTGCGCAGGCTAATCCGGACCGACATATTCCGTCTCAGGGGGATAGAGGTATATAGTAATGATTCCTGCAACAGAAAATCCACAGGAGGCGAAAAATGTCTGTCCGTGTTAGCCTGCACGGCATGCTTTGGTTGATCCGGGTCGATACTTTACGCAGAGTCCATACTGTTGGTTTTCACGCTGGACGGCTCATATTATGTCATTGCTGGTTAAAATAAACATATTTTAACTATTATAACTCGGATTTATTGACTGATCATATGTAATAAATACGTAATATTCCTTTTATTATATACCTACGATCTATGAAGAGCGAAAAAACTAACAAATATAAAGATTCAATATATTTTTTATTCGGATACAATTTTGTAATCTTGAAAAGAAAATATGAATGGCGGATGAATATTTACCACAATACTTATTATCCCGCCCAATAACATTATCAAATTAAATTTCCATTGTTTTGTGGGAGAAAATGACAACATAATCTTTACTTGCGGAGTTTTATTAAACTGGACGCTAGGTTTTCGATACATACAATAGAAACAATTTTCCTAAATAGTACTGGTTGTCTGCATATTTTACTACGTAGCGCAGATTCAAAACGGGAACCTCGCTGAAAGTAGTCCGCGCACTGTCTGACGTCACAATCTCGTATTTACACCGGATGTAGATACGGAATTTTAATTTGTCGTGGTGTATTTACGCATGTCAATCTGCATGTATTTCCACCGGAAAATGTACAGGCATGTAATAAGATAAAATGGTTAAAGCTAATGTATGATATTGAAAGAATCGTTGAGTTGTATGAGTAGTATAGTCCGCACAGAAGAGGAAAATCGGAGCAATGGAACAACGTGACATCATCAGACGTTACGTAAGTATTTTTATCATTCGGGACAAATTGACATCATCGGGCTTCAGGTTCTCTCTTATCATTTGTTCGAACTCATCAATTGAGGCAACAGGGACGTTATGTAATTAGGGAGACATAAGTTGGTGCAGCCGCGTGATGTTACATAAAATCCCTACTCTCTCGTGCGTCGTGAATTGGAAAATGAAGATGATGATGACGATGATGCCGATTTTTAGACAAGTGAAGAGAATGATATGAACAGAAAAATGAATGGGTTATGTACTTGAAGTAGATCCTAGACTAATCACAAACCAAAAGTTCAGAAATCATGCCGCATTTATATGGAATCACGCGAATAATGAAACATGCACTTTGTGGAAACCACGCGTTGTTAAAGTGAACCTCGGAAATAAATGTATAATTGACAAACACAAGGCCTACTAAATTAGGGTGCTGGACATACAGTCAAACATGTGTTTAAAGACCACCTATTGGAAAGTGAACAAGCTGGTCTTTATGCATAGGTGCTCTTCAATTACAGGGCCATTTATACAGAAACTGAATATTTGGAAAACTAAAAGCATGGTCGCTATAGCCAGGGAACTGCTATTGCAATGTGGTCTTTAGCACAGGTTTGACTGTACGTGAAACAATGAGAGACTATCGCAGAGACAAAATATTATCCATTTAATACTTAGAACTATATAAGTCGATAATGATAATGCACGGGAGAGCGATTGCACATTCCTGCTCATTTATCGGTACACTCAGCGATTACAGAGGCTTTGTACGTTACTATACATATCTGAGCAAGGTCTTCATTCACGAAAATTTGGAAAGAGACAGTGCAACAGTACTAATGACGAAGATATTTAAAAAATGATGTAAAAATGAAAAGAACATTGATGTCAGATCGGGGGTCTCAATGAAACAAGAGTATGTACAAAATCTGGAAACATCAGTTTCCATTGGATTACGTACACGATTGGTTGTATTACAGCGGCCGACAGGTCATGCATAATCACGTTTGGAATAAACAATGCCAGAAGATTTAACAAAGGAGGGAAACATAATATGTATGCTTAAAGACACTAACTGATATGGTGACATTTTTGAGAGGCAGTATTTACCAAACGCACGGTGGTGCCTGTGGTGACATATTATACCAATCAGAATGAACGTAAACTACCTGTTTCTGGGTTAACAATCGTCAAATACATCAAAACATCATCTTGGTCATGATCCGAGGAATAAATGTTTTGTTTTATTCGGGTTTTCTACATTTTATCAGTTATATTCATGATCCCTGGATAAACAAACCAGTACTAGGATAGGAAATCTAAATTGACCATGGGTACTCCACCATAACCGACGAATAGCCACTGGGGAATGAACTCGGGACACCCGGTTCCAAATTCCCGACGCTAACCACTCGGCCACGGCGGATTCTCCGAGGAATAAACGTGGTAACTTTGTGGTTTACACCAACCGTTAACTTTATGATGAGCATAACGGTTCAAGATGCAGATTTGTTTTTCTTTTTCATTTGTACTAATTCAAATAATTATTTTTAAAATATATTTTGGTCCTTTTTGAACATTTATGTAAAATTCGATGCCTCAGAAAGGTAAAATGCCTGTGTATTGGTGTGTGCGGTATTGTTTCATCTCAGTGGGATATTATTACCCCCATCAGCTTATCCCAAAGTGTATGACCTGATAACGGAAGTTTGATGACCATATTGATATTTGTACAATTTTAGAGATTTTATTAATTACAGTATTTGATTGTTTATAGCTAATTTTTAATAGCAAAGACAAAGACATGTATTTAAACTTTTAGAACGAATAAACAAAGATAAATGTATACATTGCAATCAATCTGTCTTTTAAAATGACGAATATAGATATAAAAATAATCTTCAATCACATCATTTTTTCTCTTTGTATACGCGCATTGGAAGTACAGCAGTACTAATTTCCGCCAAAGCCTTACATAAACAAATATCAAAGTTTTCAATCGGGACTGAGGATATAATAAAACAAAACTTGTTATGACCCCCACAAATTACTATAGCTTATCAAGCCCAGCCGACAGCTCAGATTACTGGTAAACTAGCTTATGTAAACGCCAGTATAGCTCGGAGATAGAGATCGCTCGATAGCCTGATAAGCCCTAAAGTTGGCAATGTAAGGATTTACGGGTCGCGTGTATTATTTCTCCCAACATCCCACCTAAACATGTTTTGTCATGAGTTAAGGTTGTCCCTTTTTTTGACTTGTTTGCAATCATAAAAGAACAAGGAAGAAATCATAGAAATGGTTAAATATATTGCGGATTGTTTAATTCATTCGTGAACGAAAGTTACGAGAACTTTAAACATTTTCTCTGAATCCGTCTACAAATCGTTATCATTACACAGAACGTAACCGAAGTTGAACATATTCTTTACTTTTATACTTTTAACACCTGGTCTTGTTCAATTCTCTTGTGCAAACTGAGTTGAAAGCATAGTGGGTTAAACTTGCAACACATCAGAATCAGATGACTTTCAAGCCATCTATGCAGACATAAGGAAGCATTAATTATTGAATAGTCTTGAAAAATGTGGCAATCAGAGAAATAGCTCACTTATCTTGCCACAATGTTTTCTCAAGCCATTTGATGTATACGCGTCAAAATTGGTATGCGTGTGGAAAGGGTTTAGCAGAAATTAGTGATTTATCCATGAAATGTTTTCTAATGAAATCGTGAGTAGCGCGTTCTGTAAAAGTCGGCTAACTGCTGTTGCCAATCCTTCAATCAAATAACATATTATTCACCCCCAGGAACTAACCGTAACACAACGTTAGCTTCCAAATGGATTCACTGAACGCGAGGCGGAAGTTGTCTACATGTTGGAAAGGGTTCCCATATTCTACGTGTAAAAGGGTTGAAATCGACAAATTAATAACTCATTGAACATATGTAGGGGTACTTCAAGTGTTCAGTGAAAGTTTACGTTGGCCGACTGTTGCCAATCCACCAATCAAATAACAGCTTCTTTAACCCCCAGGAACCAACAGTAACACACCGTTAGCCACCAAACGGATTCACTTAACGCGAGGCGGAAGACGTCTAAATGTGGGAAAGGGTTCCCATGTTCTACGTGTAAAAGGGTTGAAATCGACAGACTAATAATTCATTGAATATATCTAGCGGTACTTCAAGTGTTTTGCTGTTTTATTTACTATGATAAACTAACTATATGCAGTATTAATAAAACAAAATACCTGAACTCGGGCGGCACTTCTAGGTACATATACTTTCATAGCCCATGAAACACTAAACAATACACATGCTTTATCAATTACTTCCTGTATCAAACTATTGATATATATATTCATTCGCCGCTTGCTTGATAACAAACTGTAAACATGCCAAATAGTCCGTAAGAAAACCCAGATTTTAACTTCAATCTCTTTGCGTTTCTCTAGCTGACTGCATTGCATATGGGAAATTTAGTGTATAGACTATGTGCCTTTATACGCAAAGTTTAAGTCTTTTGTTATTTTAAGAATTTTACCTTAAACATGAACAAGTTATATGGGGCTATCAATCTCGGACTATTTCTGGTGGGCTTCCAAAAAAGATAACATATTTTTAGCCACAAATGTCTTCTTATAAGTAACATATCACATTTCTTTGTATATAGCTGAAAGAAAATTCTTTACAGTGATATATATGTGCCACCTTGTGAAATCAAAGTGTTGCATTTGAGGGATGATATTTGTTAACTTACCATTATATGAAGAATGAATTGTTTTGGTAGCCTGTTTAACCTTCAAACTGACATGACATCATTATATTTCAAGTTCACCGAGCTACAATCACCTTTATTACATTCACAGGGGCACTGCACTACGAAATGTTGTGTAAGTCATAATGAAGTAGTCTCCCATAATTAACTAGTATGCAGATGTGTTTGAAATATCATAGCAGACCAGCACTGTTAGGATTGTACAATGGTTTTAAACCCTTTCCCAGAAGACAATTTCGAAAACATAGTCAAAATAATGGAAACTCACTATAAATGGAAGAACAATTATTTATTAAAGTTGAAAACATTTTAGCAAAAGGATGTTTTTTCATACATGAAAATCGTTTGCTTTTCAAATGCGTCACAATGCGTCTATATGTTGGGAACGGTTAATAACAATATCGGCCAGGTCATCATCTCCCAAAGACGCCCTAGGGCAAACGTTTGACAACATAGCTGACAAAACTACGAAACTACTCAAGATGTACTTCGTCTCTTACATCCTTCCAATACTTTCGATGACAACATAAGCAGCCCAACACTCATTATAGCGTTAACGTCCCTCGAAACTTGCCTACCTTCTGATATTACTTATGGGCTTAATTGCTAAGGTTCAAATGCTTTGCCGTTCCTGGTATGTGCACACATCTACAAAAGGGACATTATGGAACATTTTCAAAGTCGACTGCAGCAGATTAGTATTGGTTAATTGTTACATAATCAAAATAAAGAAATACATGTATATCAAAAATGAAAAGGAATGCATTACGTCATACGAATGGGGATCTTATAGCATCTGCGATACAGTGAAGTCCCCGGTGCCCATGTATTACGCACGGCCTCACTATAACCTGCTGTGTCCACCTTTACTTGTTTGAGTCAAAATGATGTAATTTCTTACAATAATAATCAAAGCGCTGTAATCGCTAATGGTATAGGGGCATATGTAAGTTGAAAATATATGGCATAGATAATATGGACAAACATTGTTGAAACAATAAACAATGACCTTTAAAACAAACTAAACCAAAAATGTGTGAAGCAACACATTCTGCCTGCCAATAACAGATACCTTACTTATCAAAGTTTGACCCTTTACTTGTATAAAGAAAATAAATCAGGAAGGATAAAAGATTGACAAAAAACCGAGCAGCGACCCTTAATTAAAATATTTCCAGTTCAGAAATCACTAAAGATCCACAATGTATATTGTAATCATGCTGATAAATGAAGGACAATCGAAAGCATGCTAGAGTTATGTTTCTTTTTGCACTCCACATCTGTAGCTCTGAGTTCCATATACACCAAGTCTTAAATTGATACATTGGACAGCTATTGAGACAATAACCGAAGAAATGAAAAAATGAGTTTACACCTAACATACCAGATCAGAGTTGTGTTCAAAATATTGTATCGATCTCCTAATCCCAATGTATACGTGTGACGACTTTGAAATGGATCCGCGAAACAGAAACAAAGTTTTGACCCATTAATGCAAAGAGTAACGGACAGACGGACTGATGGATGAACACCAAGACGGACAGACAGTCAGTCGCTCCGGACAAAGTACACAGCTTGGGGAAGCACTCATTAACGAACAAGGGCATTTCATGGAACGCATGTGTTGCATGCGAAAGTCATATAATAAGTGAGAACATGGAAAGACAAAAGTATACACACTCCAAACGCAGCATGCTAAAGTTATAGTAATGGTGCACTGCAAATCTGTAGGTCATAAGTTACCTACAAACCAAGTTTTAAATGGATACAATGGAAATTAATTGAGACAATCGCTGAACTATATAAGGAAAAATGGAGATAACTAAAATAAACAGACCAGAGTTATGTACCTAGTACTTTGCCGTTCTCCTGATCACACGGTATAAGTGTGACCACTTTGAAATAAATCTGCCATACAGTAATAACGTGTTGACCAATACATGCAATCCATGACGGACGGACGAATGCACATTCAGGCAGACAGCCGGCCGGACGCCGGATTATACCTCCAAGCTTTACAGACAGAGACAACTCATAAAGTATTGATTACAGAAGTCGTACAAGGTTAATTTATTAAAACTTATTTAGACTACATTTCTAGTTTATTTGTCAACAGATACATCAAGGACTAGATTACACGTTGACGGACGTTGAGTCTTCAATTAACGCAAATGCATATACATTATAAATGTTATCCCAAAATCGCTAGAAGCGCCTCAATTATAAAATAAATAATGCCCTTGCGGTTTTAACTCGTGTGTATTGACACTTTCGGCCAAATTTCTTTCCGACGTTTGACAAAAGTCAATGCGACATGCGTCATTCGTCTTTCACCAATGGGCTAAGTCTATGTGGAAAAGCAGCCAGTTGCTTGGGAAGATTGTTGTGTGGAGTACTGATATGAGAAAACCAGGAAATACATTTGTAGGTGAACTGGCCGCCGTGGTATAACTGAGGAAATGTTAAAAACGGCGTTAACCCCAATCAATGAATGTTGAAATTAACTTATCTCTAATTTGTAGATTTAATTTCTATTTCCTGTTTTGAATAGTGATGAAAACATTGTGGAAAAAGACAAACTTACTGATTATCATTCATCTGTTAAGGTGAGTCAAATGTGTCTAAAATGGGCAACGGTTAAAATAATAACTGTAGACAAATGTTTTCGTTATCTAGGTTATAGAAAACAATTGATTTATGTTTCAAAGCATTGTTTGAAAAGGAGGAATTGCTCATTGTCAGCAATTGCTCCGTTTGCAAATACACTTTTAACATTCGTATGTAACTAAGTAGCTATAACGGAAACGGTTCAACCCATTCCCGCTTACAGTCGCTCGTTGACGCATGTGCAGCAGACGGTTGCACATTTTTTATCGTGACCCATTTCCTCTTTTTCCACAAAGGTTTCAACTATATATTTTTCCCCTTGATGTAAGGCAACATTGCTCGTTATCATTCATCTCTAGCATGTTATTCAAAATGTGTCGAGTAAAAGAATGTCCATAGTAAAAAGTTCAAATATGAAAAGAATTGATTTGAAACGTGTTTGAAAGCATTGTGTGAAAAGGAGGAATTGCCCATTATCAGCAATAGCTCCATTTTCAACAATACTTTCAATATTCGAACTGTTATATTATCACGGAAAGGGTTCCGCTTCCATGGGGAGGATGTAACCATTTTCCGCTTACAGACGTGCAGCAGACGACAATCGAAAACATTGTGTCAAAAGGAGAAACTTCTTATCGTAGGCAATTTCTACTTTTGCCACAATGGTTTCAACTCCTTTCAATAATTTTATTTACAAACAAGCCGACAGTTTCAAAATGCTCAAGAAAAAAATGCAGCTTCTTTAAAGTCCGCATGATCCCATGCTCAAGTGAAAATGCAGCTAAAGTGTCCCACAATAATCTTTAATTAATTTGTTTCGTGTTTGCAACGATGACACATATATACGAACTGGACCTATATATCAAGTCAGACGTTCTCTCAAAGTTCCATTAGTCTTGATTTAAAAATGTAGCATCTAGAGCGGCCATACTATATTGTTATGAAATTGACCTTCTGACCTAGTTGTTCATGTTACATAACCGATATTCAAAATTGTAAGATGTTTATAATCGTCTGCTGCAAGTAGGAATGATATATGGAAATACTTTATCCAAGATTTTCCTGCATTGGATTACAAACACGAATTGTATCTTTCTGTATTTGTGTTACAATAAATGCTTTTAAGTTATTTTATTGGTGTTTTTTTTACGTGGGTTTCAACGTTAATTTCAATCATATCACGGCAACTGTTCACTTATTCATGATCCCAGGGTAAACAAACCAACCAGAACTAGGATGAGAAATGCGTCTTGCCCAAAGGTATTCCACTATACTACTAAGTACTATACTACATTCTTGCTCAAAGGTATTCCAACCTGACCGCCGCCATTGGGGATTGAACCAGAATCGCCCGGTTCCAAATCCCCGGAGCTAACGACCCGGAGACGGCGGATTCCAACAGTTAATGCTTTGTTGATCGATGAGGGTAGGACAAAAACAACCACAATCTTTTGACATTAATAATTTGACGAAGAAAACAATAGAAAGGAATGAAAAACAAAACTATGTACATGGACTTTTTTACCAACCTCATGACCGCATATCTAAACTGGTTATAGTCGCGTATCGGTAAATGAAATTCAAAAATCTGTCTGCGGCACTGACACTGGATGGGACACACATTCTTATATAAAAACAAGAGGGCCGTGATGGCCCTGGATCGCTCAGCTGATTTTTTTTTTCACTTCAGCCATATAAGCCCCGCCCTCTGGTGGCCATAGTTTTCGTCCAATAAACATGGCTTCAAGGAATCTGATAGAAGGTCACCATAGGAATATGTCTACAAAATTATTTGTAAATCGGCCAAACACTTTCAAAGAAGAAGATTTTTTAAGTTTTCGATAAAGCCATATAAGGCAATATAGCCCCGCCCTGTGGCGGCCATGTTTTTCAATTAATAATCATGGCTTTAAGGAATCAGATTGTGGGTCACCTTAGGAACATTTCTACAAAATTATTTGAAAATCGACCTGACACTTTCAGTAGAAGATTTTTTAAGTTTTCACTATAGCCATATACATGTAAGGCAAAATAGCCCGCCCCCTGGCGGCCATGTTTTCGACAAATCAACATGGCTTGTAGGAATCTGATAGAGGTTCACCCAAGGAACATTTCTACAAAATTATTTGAAAAGCGGTCTGACACTTTTGAAGGAGAAGATTTTAGTTTTCACTATAGCCATATAAGGCAAAATAGCTCTGCCCCCAGGCGGCCATGTTTTTCGACCAATCAACATGGCTTGAAGGAATCTGATATAGGGTCATCCAAGGAACATTTCTACAAACTTATTTGAAAATCTGCCAACAAGTTTGGGAGAAGAAGAATTTCTTTTTCGTTTCGTTGAATGTTGCATGGATACCAAAACTTTGAAGGAATTCTGGTGAGGTCATTGAGCGGATGCTTTCTGTGAAGTTTCATCCCAATTGACCCACTGGTTACTGAGGAGAAGAAGTTGACGGACGACGGACAAAAGGTGATCACAATAACTAACCTTGAGCACTTCGTGCTCAGGTGAGCTAAAAAACAAGAGGGCCATGATGGCCGTGTATCGCTCAGCTTGAAACTATTTATACATGCAAGGAAATAAGCCCCACCCCATGGCAGCCATACTTTTCAGCAGATTGGAATAATTTGAACAATCTTTGTAGAATCGGTTTAGGACTTTTGGACAAAAATAATATTTTTTACTTTTCACTTAGCACAAGAAACGAAAACAAGCTCCGCCCCCCTGGTGGCCATGTTTTTCAACGGATCAGAATAATTTGAACATGTCTACCAAGGAACAGAATATTTTCATACCAGTCTAGTACTTGTGGACAAGAAGATTTTTAAAGTTTTACCATTTATACATATAGAGAAAACAAGCTTTTTTAAGATTTCACTATACATATATAAGGAAAACGAGCTCCGTCCCCTCACAAGGAGCAATGGCACCTAAATTTCAATTGTTTACCAAGAAAAATGATTTAACGCTTATAAAGACTTTATGGCGAGGTAATTTACCTTGGTAAAAAAAATACAAATTTTAGTTACAACCATTTCACGCCAAACCCTCGATTTGTGTGTGGCACAAGGATGTTTTCATAAGTCGTCTGCTGCAAATGCGTCAACATGTGTCTATATGTGGGGAACGGTTAAACATAATATCGGCCTGGCCGGTCCTCTTCCACTGAATCATTCGCACACGGGAGCTTGTAAAGTTACGCTTATGATCTGACAAAAACACTGATAATAAGAGTCGTCTGCTTTGAAAACATTCGAGGGTAGTTCATTAATGATTAAATTATACATATGCATCTGGAGAATGGAGTAAGAGGGGTACGTTTGAAAGAGTGTTGAAAATAGCGTTGTGAAACGATTAGTTTATTTAAATAAGCAATCGTTTTTACCCCATAATGTTTCAAAAGTTCCGAAAGTTTGCCAAAATGTCTATTTCTGTCTTTCCCCCGGTATATCTCAAGATATTTTAGTTTGAGATCTATAACAAGAATTGATAAGAGAACAGGTCCAAAGACGATCTGGTGATCTTGCTATCAGTTTGAAGTAGTTTCCTGTTAAAGTGAATTACTACAAAATCAATAAATAGGAATTCATGTTGCTGAACCCTTTCTTTCTCTCTTACAGCAAATATGTAGTTTGAAAATATAATAGCGAAACTCTCTATAAATGTAGGTACACTTATTGAATAGAGTTGAAATCATTGCCACAAAAGGAGTAATTGTCCATTAAGAGCTAAATATCTTTGTCACACTGTTTTCGAACAGTATCTGGTACAAAAGCGTAAACATGATTGTACATGTTGAAACAGGTTAAGGTTTAAATAAATCAGTTGTTGTTGCTATTAATGTTGAACAGTGATAACTCATATCTATTACTACTGTGGTGGATTTACCATTCGTATTATTGTGATTCACGTATAGCATCTATTTCACGTATAACTGCAATACCTATAAGGTTTATCGCGATACTGTTGCCTCAGTTGCAATGCAACCCACGTATTCTTGAGCGCCAAGGACGGGAGCCACTAATACCATTTATATCAACAACAAAAACCTGTTATGTCCCGACCAGGGATCAAACAAAGGTCACACGCTCTAGGGGACTCAAACTCTCACTCCGCCATAGTGTCACATATACTGAGTACAATCACCCAGTCACTTGATTCAACATTTATGTAAACAAATTCCTTGATTATTGTGGTACATGTTAACAGCTAAAACCATCATGAACTGGACAGTCAGAGCGGAATGTGATTGGATCGTGAGCGTGATTGGAACGAAGTTGGAACGCTTTAAGAGCGAAACGGAATTTTGCGCCCTAAACGAAACAATCATAAAGAACGAAAAAATTTAAATCACATGATTTCTTCGCTCATTGAGCGGTTGCAACAATTTACTCAATAATTATTTTAAGAAGCTACTTTTGATCGGAAAAAAACACGTTCCCAGTGAGCGTTAAAAATCGATCAATTTGAACGGAACGGAAAAAGGCAATCACAATCATTTGAACGACTGAACGCTTAAAGAGCGGATTGGAACGTGAAATAAGTACGTCTGGCATTCTTCTGGTACCCGGTGCTCTTAAGTTTATAAGTAAATAAGCAATTGACTTTCGTAAAATCTACATAGGACAATAACTTGATGTTTGAAAAAAATACACAAATATTGCATACGATATTTGAAAGATTTGCTACAAATAAAGGTAGCGTCTATAACGTTTTGATTGCTCCATCATGTCTTAAGGGCACCGACATTATTGGTATGTTCATGACCCGATAATATACTGGTAGGGGCAGGTAACTCCAGACTATTTCCTTGAACTGGTATCCCCGTCGAACGGGGACCGTAACTCTGGGCGTACCTAAGTTAATCACAGAGAAGAGTGCAGGGTAATATCTCCGGATGGTAGTCTCTGAAGTATTTACCATTTCCACAATATAAACGCTTGCTAACGCCTCTGTAGGAGACGACTTTTGAAAACATTGTGGCAAAAGGAGATATTGTTCAAAACGAGTATCTTTTCCATTTGTCACAATGTTTTCAACTTTTTGCATTAGTTATACCTTCATTTATGGAGATTTTCTGTGTATTTGGCAGCATGCTTTCAAAGTCGTCTACTGCAGGTTTGCTGTATGTGTAAAAGGGTTAAACAAACCGCTCTTCACATGTATTTGACGTATTAAATTTGGCTCCGGACGGACGATGCCAATACTGTACCCTTCCGCTTTAAGTGGATATAATAATCTTCGTCGCCTCTTTTTCGGCTTGATTAACCCGAATATAGTCAGATACAATAAAAAAGAAAGGCTATTAATACATATTAACTCTTTCCCATGCTTGTTGACGCATTTTCATCAGAAGGCATCTTGAAAACAGTGTGACAAAAGAACAAAATGCTCATAGTGAACAATTTCTCCTTTGCATCAATGTTGTCAACCCCTTTCAATAAAAATTATTTCATGTACCGATATATGTCACATGTTTGTCTTCAATGTGTTTGAAGTCGTCTGCTGCAGATTTGCTGTATATGGGAAATAATTAAGAGTTTAAATATCCGTTGAGTGTGGACTCCGCACCTTATTCAGGTTAACAAATTCCTTGAATTGATATCATCGCGGATCAGGATCGTACATTTCTGATGGTAGTCTCTGAAGTTAAAATCAGATCCGTCTTTAAATGTGTTGGATATGAATTCGGATGAACGAACGGACAGCGCCAATACTGTTAAGGAAAGTGCTAACCATGAACCCTTTTGCCCTCATGTGTTTAACTCCATTAATTAATAATATATAAATTATGAAGATTTTCCATGGTTTTGTGACACAAAGGGGTACAACATTGAATAAGTCTTCGAGTAATGATTGTTTACATTTTATTAACTAATGAATATATTGTCTAGAAACACAAAAATAACATATCAACGAAACTACTCAAGATCTACTGCGTCTATCACGCAATTCAATAACTTTCAACGCCAAAATAAACGGCCCATCACTCTTTCATCTAACGTCCGTCGAAACATGCCGATCTCCTGCTAACGAGTATTGGCTTAAGTGCTCAAGTACAGATGCTAAGCCGTTCCTGGCATGTACACAACTTTACGCAAGGACCATTATATTTCATTTTCAAATTCAACTGCAGCCGCTTATGAATTGGTTAAATTATTCAAAATCAATATATGCATTCTCTTCTTCGTAAATCAGTGTTTTCTTAAATATTTACTATGAAAAGCAACCTAGAAATAAAAAAAATCATACCAAGAAGACAGTGTTTCAGCAATTATGTTTGCTCGATTGAGGAATCAGAATTGCTACTACGCTGTTTTCAAAAGAAAGAAAAAACCGTATCAGGAATTGGTTTGCGTTAAGCGATATATTCGAATGATCACATGTACGAGTTATCTTGAGTTCACTGAATCCCCTTTGCTTCTGACTTAGGTCATATGTACATAAAATATGATCACCATTTGAACCGGGCTCAAATAAAACCAACAATAGGGAGTTTGTGAGAAGTATAGATTAAGGCCAGCCTATGCGTCCATGTTACTCAATCCGAGTGTACAATTATTGTTAGACTTTTCTTAAATGTCCGTGACTAATTAGTGAACAGTTCAGATTAAAACTATCTGGATGCATATGAACATCTGTATATACAGTGGTCGCAAATGCACATTGGTTTGTTTTACACATGTATAATTGAGTGTTGTGGAAGTATGTTGATTTAAATAAAATTGCAAACATTTTTACATAAAATAAGTAATGAAATTGAATTTGAAACTAACCCTAAAGCTAATATATATAATTCTTTGTTGTCTCGTTGTCTTGTCTGTTTCTGGATAAATCGCTAGAAATAATGTTGAACAAAACACATAAACTTTTAGATACGATGTTCTATCAATTATTATTTGAGCCATGCCCTTTTTTTTTTAAATAGTTTACTAATGGCTTTTTTGTGCCAGGTATGGCGTTTATATACAATGAGTCTTAAAGCTCCGAGTCAAAGGGGACTTCTTCAAATAACTGTCAGTTAATACAATCTTACGGCTTTCTGAACGCTGCAATAAGTCCATCTCGAGTAGGAGCCAAACAAATATGGCAATCGTTTACAGCCATGGTATGACATTGGGCGATGGAATCAGTTATCTGTATTATCTGACACCAGTCAGACAGATCTTTCGAATTGCATTCAAACACCCCTCTTCCGCTCCATAGTAAGTAGAATTTGTTTGCATATTTCACAACTGTTGTAATCTCTTTATCGATTCCCGTCTCTTTCTCTCCGAGTAATGTCATGGTGACCTCGTCAAAAAGCTTCATAGTTTCGTGAGAAAAAGAGAGAAAGGTCCGTGAATCTATGTCATGGTAAATTAGATTGACGTACATATCATTTATTTCTATGATTCTTGGTTCTCTATCGCCGACCTTCTGAAAACAGATAGTGCTGCCACTGCGCTCTGTACAATGAGATTTGCTAATGACTGACTGTCCTACCAACTTTCCTTCTATACCCATATAAAAGATATCGGCTTTTTCAAGCGTCCCAGCACCCAGGTATTTTCGGTATAATGTTACAGCTTGTTTCATTGAATTCGTGTGTGCTGCTACAATAAGCCCCTAGTTGCTGTAAGAGATGTAAATGTGTACTAAAGAACTACCGTAGCCTAGTGCTGATATTTTTATTGGCTGTCCAAAGTAGCTGTGTCGGTCCGTGTCTGCTCACAGTGGACAGTTTATCAATGAAACGGAATCTGGTTGGATAAGATCCGTGTTTCAATAAAGTGGAGTGTTCTCTCGTCTTATCTACAATCATTTTTGCTGTTTTCATTTTGATAAATGAATACTCTTCACTGCAAAGTTGTGTTGCTACACCCTTTTGGACCGATAAAAGCTCATGTTGCAGACTTTCAGATGTACACCTTAACGCATCATTCAGTCGAATATCAGTGTCTTTTAATTTCATCAAAATATTTGCAATGCATTTCTGTGTTGATGCATAATGTTCATCAAGGTTTGACTTAACACGATCTATTTCTTTTATTGTTTGTTTACATTCCTCAATAGATGCAGACACTGACTCCACGCAACTATTAAATTCTAATGTATATCTAACTTGATTGACCAAGGCAGGACTTATATCCATTGTAATGCAATTTAAGTGATTTTGCACCATACACAATCTACAACCAACTGTATCATGTGGCTTGCAGTACTGAGTCACGAACTCAGATTTGTGAATCAAGCAAAGTACACATTTTACAGTTGACTTTACTGATGGCATGGAATACTTGTCTTGCAAGACGTGATGTTTTGATGGCCGTGGTATCTTGTGATTCCTGTAACAAGGTTTACATAGATAATCGTTGCAGTCCACACAGAAACCTTCAGCAGTTACCGTTATGCCATCGTCCTTACAAGGATCGCATTCTACATCGACATCACATTCATTCTGTAATTCTTCGGATGTGTTTTTGTAATGTCCCTCGGCCATTCTTTTATCTGTATGTGTGAGGTACCGTTATTCCCAATAATCTTGGATACACTATATTTCTTCAGTTTATTAGGCTGCTAATTGTGTTTAATTGGCGCAACAGCATAAATAAATGCACCACGAACTGCGACTGAAATGAAAATCAAACATACATGTATCTCCTTTGCCTTTACCGTGCGTTTTAGTAATCATGCATCCAGTCTTTGCGGGTTAAAACAATCACATTTTCACTTTTGAAATTCGTATTGACTGATCATATGTAACTGGATAACATGATTACAGCTTATTTTAACCTGGAAGAATATTTAAATGCATCTGCTTTGAAAACATTTTTGAAAATGTGTTAACGCCTAGAAAATTGGATTGATTTATAAGAGGGTAAGTTATGCCACAGCGGTGAGTTTACCTGACCATGTGTTTTATGAATAGTATGGTTAGCGTCAGGGATTTCGAAACCGGGTGTCCCGGGTTCGATTCCCAGTAAGGGCACTACGGTCATGGTGGAGTGCCCTTGGGCAAGGCACATTTCCTAGCCTAGTACTGGTTTGTTTACCCAGGGATCATGAATATGTTAACTGTCGCCGTGATATAACTGAAATAATGTTGAAAGCGGCGTAAAGCCCCAATAAATAAATAAAATAAATTATGAATAGTATAAAACGGACAGATGGGGGGAAATCGGGGCGATGTGACTTCATTAGACCTTACGGAATCAGTTCTTATTATCAGTCATCGGTATTATTAATTTAATCATTAGACTTAATGTGATCGGGGAGCCATCAGTTAGGAGAGCCGCAAGTGCCCTTCTCCCTCGTGCGTTGTTAATTGGAAGATGACGGTGATGTTGATGATGATGATTTTAAGAGAGGAAAGTGATGTAGATGTAGAAAGAAATAATAGAACACCGTCATGTATTACATCCTTGACACATCAGAGATAATGCGGTATTTCAATTAAATCATACAGATAAGGAAAGATGCATTTTGCGGTAAACTGTCTCAAAATGAAATTATAATTTTTGAATAAAGTTGAAAACATTTTGGCAAAATTCCGTGTATGGGAAAAGGTTAATGAACAACATTGGAAGACAGTGGTTCAGAGGTAGAGCGTTAGCATCTCCTACCAAATGTCCCAGGTTCGACTTTAGTGATGAACGGGTTCTGACTTTTTGGATTTTCGCGAGTACTGGTTAAGTCTCCAAGAAGCAGACATCAAGAGTGATTAATATAAGCTGAAAGTTTGTTTCGCAATCGATGTAAAATAAATAAGTTACAACATTGTAGGTAAGGGAGACGTACTTTGGTAAGGATTTATGGGTCGCATGTGATATTACCCTGATACGGTTTGATCATCGTCTAATCTAAACATGTAAAGGTCATGAGATAATGCCGTCCCTGTATTTGACTTCAGCAACAGTTTACTTCATAGCTTCGTTTGAACACATCGACGAACTTCGACGAAAAGGTAAGTATCTTACGTATTGTTTAATTCATTCGTGAATAAGATATATGAGCCGTTCGATGAGAAAACCGACATTAAGGACTCTGCGTAATGTATCAACCCATATCAGGCTAATCCGGGCCGACACATTCCGTCTCAGACGGATAGAGGTATAGAGTAATGATTCTTAAAACAGAAAATCCGCAGGATGCGAAAAGTGCCTGTCCCGGTAAGCCTGCGTGGCATGCTTAGGCTGATCCGGGTCGATACTTTACGCAGAGTCCACACTGTTGGTTTTCTCACGGGACAGCTCATGTGAGAATTTTAACCAATGTTATTAGAATCCACGGTAAATCTAATTAAAGGAAGAAGAAAAAAGAAAGAAATGAAATCACACTGGGTGAAAAAAAAGACATTGCGTGAATGGTTTATGGGTTGCGTGACCATTTGGTTTACCAGATACTCTATTGTCACTTTCGGACAAGGTCAACCTACCAAAAATGATCAAATCCAACAGTTCCAGTGCATCCTATATACACATACTGAATTTGAACTAATTGTCACATATCTAATGTATTCTGGCGAAGGAATACACTCATTTCTGAGAAAACAATGTTCTTTTAAGGGACGGGACTATTTGGCCGCGTATGTATTTGCTATAGTTTCACCTATACGTTGAATTCAAGCCGAACTTTTACGCCATGTCGTCAGATCAAATAAACGAATAGCGAAGTATTTTGGTACGGTTTTAATGAGTATTTATCATTTTTCAAACATAACCGTGTCCAAAGTTGAACTCAACCTATTCGTTACTTTACATCGTTGTTTGTAAACATCGTTGTATGCCCCAACTGAATAGCTAATTATGGAGTATCCGATGACGTCACGATCGTCCAAACTGATAATCGATTACACAACGTCCGATGACGAAACGTTGCCTCAATTCTTCTCGTTTGCCCGAACTATACTACTTTCATAACCTTCTCAAACCAGTATTCGATACACAATTTTCCCCGTGTAACAATATCTCAATACAATGGATTTTGTTTACTCTTTCCCGCATAAATATACGCCTGCGGCGGCCGTGGGGTCTGAAATATATACGGCCAATACCAATAATTATTATAGGGCCGTCTATACTGCATCAGTCACATGTGTTAGGGTACCCGCACGGTGTACCCGCACGAAAACATGCGGATGCCGTACGGCCTAAGACGTGATGACGAAGGGTTGCCTTATGGCGTCCCTGCGGCGGCCGTAGGTTTTTGACAAATACCAAGGCAGACGCAAGGTAGCAGCACTGGTATATATACCTGCTCCATGCACGGCGCAGAATGCCACTTGGTCCGTATGGATGACGTGCGGAAAGCGTACGGGAGCCGAGCGTGTGCCTTGCGTTACCCGCAGGGTGTGTCGCACAAGGCTACAGTACGGGCACCGTAGGGCCATCCAAGGGTGCCCGTGGAATTCCTGCGGCCGTAATTCATAAGACCCTAGGGTAGCCGCACGTCAAACGCAATGCCACCGTACGCCCGACGTATGGTCGCCGTAGAACCGCTCTACGGAATGACTACTGCGTGACTAATTACTACGACGAACCTAGATATGTAAACAGTTATCACTCCGCTCTACAATGCCACGGCGACCCCTACGGCCTGTAAAAGATAGAGATACACCCTAGGGTGACCCTGAGGCCAACGCAGATCCTCTGCGGCCGCCGAATGTATCTCTCGATTTCGGGGGCCTACGGACGCCGTGTCCTAGCCGTAGAGCAAATGTGACTGAGGCATTACTCCCTCGTGCGTTGTAAATTAGAAGATGACAATAATGTTGATGATAATGGTATTACAAAAACTGAAGATGAGGAAAATGATGTAAAAATAAATGGTAAAGCCTCGTTGTGCATTGCATCCTTATCATAAACCGAAACATCAGAGATAATGCGGTATTTCAATTGAATCACGCGAATAAGGAAATATACATTTTACGGTAACTACGCGTTTTGAAAAGTGAATCTCAGATATATACGTCAAATTGAAGCCTATTCAAAGCCGCGACAGTTGGGATTAAAACATGCTTACACGTGCGGGCAGACTGCAGCAGTGTATATACATGTATGAATAAAAACAGTGGAAAGCGACACTTAATAAGTAAGTATATTACATGCTTCGATACTGGTAGTAGATGGGGTTTTCTTAAATAGGGTTTAATACTATTTTCAACAATATTTAAATGTGCTCTGCGGCGGCCAGATCAATTTCGGTCTTTTTACCCGTTTACCAAACAGAATATTTATCTCACTTTATCTCATTTGTGTAAAACAGTGTGAAGTATTTTCCGCTGTCTTAAGACAAAAGGTTGACATTTCATCTAGGATCAACAGCAATGACGAAACGTCCCTTTATTTGACATTATGATACACAACTTCTCTTTACTAAAAAAAACCGATGCATAAAAACTGCGTTGAACAGGATTAATACGTCATTTTAATTTTTGGATGGGGCTTGTCGAATGTTTAACCAGGACTATTTTAGTGGTAAAACCCTTTCCCACATATAACACATATTAGCAGACGACTTCGAAAACGTTAAGTCAAATATATGGAAACTGTCTATCAATGAAAGTATAATAATTGAATAAAGTTGAAAACATTGTGGCAAAACTCTGTTTGTGGGAAAAGGTTAATTAACTACATTGTAGGTGGAAGGGAAACGCATTGTAGTAAGGATGTATGGGTCGCGTGTAATATTACCTCGGTAAGGTTTGTTCATTGATAGAGCCTGTCCCTTTATTTGACTTCACCAACATTTTACTTCATAGCCTTGTTAGAAAACAACGACGAAAGGGTAAGACATTATTAAATATCTTATGTATTGTTTAGAATATTTATGAATGAGATGTATGATCATTTTAACCCATTTTATCTAAATCAACGGTGAATCTATTAAAAGGAAGAAGTAAAAAGAAACAAATGAAACAAATGAGGGTGAACAGAAGACATTGCGTGAGAGCAATCACAGGTGCTTTTCAGGGACTATTTGGCTATAATCAGTCTGGCCGCGGATGTATTTGGTATACTTTGACCTATATTGTCAATTCAAGCTGACCATTCACGCGGTGTCGTCAGATCCAATAAATCGTTTTCAATCATAACGGTTGAAAGTTGAACTCAACCTATTCTTTACTTTTAACGTCGTTTGTAAACAACGTTGGAAAAGAAGGAAAGTATTGATAATTCGTGTCTCGATGATGTCATGCGGTTTTCCTAACTGAAGAGAAACGTTGTATACGATGACGTAACGTTGCCCGAACTGATAAACCATAACATGTAATGTCCGATGACGTAACGTTGCCTCCTCGTCTGTCCGAACCTTACTATTTTAATAGTATTCCACACAACATTTTCCCAGAGTAACAATATCTTAATGCAATGGCTGTTGTTAAGCAGTTTCCTCATACAGACGCCTTTGAAGCAGACGACATTTGAAAACATTGTGACAAATGGAGAAAATGGTCGTAAAATGCAAATTCTCCTTTGCCACAATGTTTAAACTCTTTTCAATTAGTGTACTTTCATTTACAGAGAGTTTTCATAGTTTTACTAAGATGTATTCAAAGTAGTCTGCTGTAGATTTGTAGTATATGGGAAAGGGTAAATGATGGGAAAACAATCAATGCCCGAGACGGGTTTCTAACTCACGGAATGGATTGATAGCCTTCGTCGTAACCAACTCAAAACTTTGCAGTAGGCCTAATATTTGTTTATTGATTTGATAACATACATGTAGTGGATTAAACTTGCAACACATCAGCATCAGACGACTTTCAAACCCTCTATGCAGAAATATTGATTATTGAATAGACTTGGAAAAAATGTGGCTATCAGAGAAATTGCTCACTAATTTTACCACAATGTTTCACAAGCCATTTCCTGTATCTGCGTCAAAATAGGTCTGCATGTGGAAAAGAGTTAGGCAGAAGGTACTGATTTATCCATGAAACGTTTTCTAATAACATCGTTAGCAGCGCATTCAATGAGATTTTACATTAGATATTTGTTGTCAACCCACCAATAAAAAACAGCTACTTCACCGATGATACGAACCGTAACACACCGTTAGCTACTAAACTGATTCTCTGAACGCGAGGCGGAAACCGTCTATATTTGGGAAAGGGTTCCCTATTGCCTACGGGTAAAAGGGTTAAAATCGACAAAATAATAATTCGTTAGATAAATCTAGGGGCACTACAACTGTTCAATGAAAGTTAGCAATGGCTTACTGTTGCCAATGCACCAATCAAATAATAGCTACATCAACCCCAGGAACCAACCGTAACACACCCTGGGTTACCAAACTGATTCACTGACCGCGAGGCGGAAGTAAAGGGTTCCCATATCCTACGTGTAAAAGGGTTGAAATCGACAGATCAATAATTCATTGGTACAAGTGTTTTGTTGTTTAATGTACTATGATAAACTAACTATATGCAGTATTAATAAAACAAAATACCTGAAATCGGGCGGCACTTCTAGATACATATACTTGTATAGCCCATGGAAACACTAAACAACACACATTCCTTATCAATTACTTCCTGTATAAAACTATTGAAGATATATTCATTCGCCGCTTGCTTGATACATAGCTGTAAACATGCAAAATAGTCCGTAAGAAAAACCTGATTTTAACTCCAATCGTTTGCGTGTCTCAAGCTGACTGCATTGCATATGGGAAATTTAGTTTATAGACTATGTGCTAAGTTTATGTGTTTTGTTATTATTTTACCTTAAACATATCAATCTCGGTCCGGTTCTGGCGGGCTACTAAAAAGGGGAACATATTTTTAGCAACAAATATATTATTATAAGAAACATAACACATTTCTTTTAAAATAGCTGAAAGGAAATTCTTTATAGTGATATATGTATGCCACCTTGCGAAATCAAAGTGTTGAATTTGAGGGATGATATTTATTAATTTACATTGATATAAAGTATGAATTGTTTTGGTTGTCTGTATAACCTTCAAACTGACACGACATCATTCAATTTCAAGATCACCGAGATACAATAAACTTTATTACATTCACAGGGGCACTGCACTACGAAATGTTGTGTAAGTCATAATGAAGTAGTCTCCCATTATTTACTAATATGCAGATACATATGATGAAATATCATAGCAGACCAGCACTGATAGCATTGTACAACGGGTTTAAACCCTTTCCCACATACCGAAAATCTGCGGAAGACAATTTTGAAAACATAGTCAAAATAATGGAAACTCACTATAAATGGAAGAACAATTATTTAATAAAGTTGAAAACATTTTAGCAAAAGGATGTTTTCATACATGAAAATGCGTCACAATGCGTCTATATGTTGGGAACGGTTAATAACAATATCGGTCAGGTCACCATCTCCCAAAGACGCCTTAAGGCAAACGTTTGACAACATAGCTGACAAAACTACGAAACTACTCAAGATGTACTTCGTCTCTTGCATCCTTCCAATACTTTCGACGCCAACCTAAGCGGCCCAACACTCTTTACGCTAACATCCCTCGAAACCTGCCTACATTCTGATATTACTTATGGGCTTAATTACTCAGGTACAGATGCTATGACGTTCCTGGCATGTGCACACATCTACGCAAGGGACATTATGTAACATGCTCAAGGTCGACTGCAGCAGATTAGTATTGGTTAATTATTACATAATAAAAATAAAGCAATACATGTATATCAAAAACTAAAAGGAATGCATCGCGTCATTCGAATGAGGATCTTCTTGCATCTGCGATGCTGTGAAGTCTCCGGTGCCTTTGTATTACGCACGGCCTCACTAGAACCTTCTCTTGTTAGAGCCAAAATGGTGTCATTTCTTACAATAAAAAACACAAGTTCAACCTCATTACTTCAGATCGAGTACAGTTGAATTCCGATGGGAAAGGGATCTATAAATTACTTCGAGTAATCACCGCCTCTGAGCTTATGGTTGTGAAAAACCCGTTTCTAATAATAGAATTATGTCATATTCTAAATATAGCTCAGATCATATATCATATATAAACCACATATAGAGGTTCCTTGAGTTGATAAGGATGATATATGTGTTTTGTTGGAGATGTACCAGCATAAATAAATGCACGCTTAAATGAAAATCAAACACTCATATTAATTGAGCCGTTCCACGAGAAAACCAACATAATGGACTCCGTGTAATG
Source organism: Serripes groenlandicus (assembly GCA_031761405.1). NCBI lineage: Eukaryota > Metazoa > Mollusca > Bivalvia > Cardiida > Cardiidae > Serripes > Serripes groenlandicus. The sequence goes on along the minus strand of JASEVX010000008.1, from coordinate 28,805,285 downwards.
TATCGACCTAGATTAGCCTGCGCAATCCGTGCAGGCTAATCCGGGCCGATACATTCCGTTTCAGGGGGATAGAGGTATATAGTAATGATTCCTGAAACAGTAAATCAACAGGAGTCCACACGGTTGGTTTTCTCGCGGGACGGCTCAAAAATATGTCATTGCTGGTTAAAGTTAACATATTTTCACTATTGTAACTCGGATTTAATGACTGATCATATGTAATGAGATACAATGGTTAAAGCTAATTATAACCTGGTATGATATTGAAAGATTCGTTGAGTTGTATGAGTAGTATAGTCCGGACAGAAGAGGAAATAGGTCAACATGCGTGACGTCATCGGACATTATCAGTTGGGACAAAGTGACGTCTTTGGATGTTAGGTTCTCTCTTATCATATTTTATCATATTTTCGAACTCATCAGTTGCGGCAACAGGGACGTCGGACGTTAGGCAAATAGGGAGACATAAGTTGGGTGGCGCAGCCGCGTGGCGTTACATAAATGCCCTATCTCTCTCTCCTGACGATGATGCCGATTTTAAGACAAGAGAACAGAATGATGTGAACAGAAAAATGAACGGGTTATGTAATTGAAGTAGATCCGAGACTAATCACAAACCAAGCGCTGAGAAATCATGCCGCATTTATATGGAATCACGCGAATAATGTAACACGCACTTTGTGGAAACTACGCGTTGTAAAAGTGAACTTCGGATATAAATGTATAATTGACAAACACTAGGCCTACTAAATTAGGGTGCTGGACATACAGTCAAAAACGTGTTTAAAGACCACCTATGGGAAGTGAACAAGCTGGTCTTTGTTCACAGGTGGTCTTCAATTACAGGGCCATTTCTACAGAAAATTAATATTTGGGAAACTAAAAGCATGGTCGTTATGGACAGGGAATTGCTATTTCTGTATGGTCTTTAGCACAGGTTTGATTGTACGTGAAACAACGAGAGTCTGTCTACTCGCATCAATTTAATACTTACGGTGACCACGTTACAGAAAATTCGGAAAGAGACAGTGCAACAGTACTAATGAAATCGATATTTAAATAATGATGCTATAATTAAAAGAACATTGATGTCAGAATGGCTGTTTATTATCGGGGGTCTCAATGAAATAAGGGTGTTCACAATGTGGGAACATCATGCATAATCACGTTTGGAATAAACATTGCCAGAAGATTTAACAAAGGAGGGAAACACCATATGTATCAATAAAGACACTCAATGATATGGAGTCATTTTTGAGAGGCAGTCGTGACATAGTTTACCAATATAATTAGAACAAAGTTTCTGGTTTAACAAAAGTGAAATACATCAATAAATCATCTTGGTCATGATTCAAGGAATAAATGTTTTGTTTTATTCGGGTTTTACGACGTTTTCAACATTATTTCAGTTATATTCATGATCCTTGGCCGGGTAAACAAACCAGTTCTAGGCTAGGAAATCTTCCAAATTCCCGACGCTAACCACTCGGCTACGGCGGATTCTCCGAGCGATAAACATTCGAGGAATAAACGTAGTGACTTTGTGGTTCACACCAACCGTTTACCTTATGGTGAGCAATTTCTCCTTTTGCCAGTATCTTGGTGGGAAAGTGTCGAATTTTAACACCATTTTAGAAAAGGGAGACACATTATGGTAAGGATAAACGGGTAGCGTGTAATATTTCCCCCATTATCCCATCTAAACATGTTTGGTCGTGAGTTAAGGTGGGAAAGGGTCGAATGTTAACACCAATGAAGAAAAGGGAGACACATTATGGTAAGGACAAACAGGTAGCGTGTAATATTTCTCCCATTATCCAATCTAAACATGTTTAGTCGTGAGTTAAGGTGGTCCCTTTGTTTGACTTCACAAACATTTTACCTCATAGCCGTGTTTGAAAACATAGAAGAACAAGAAATACATCATAGAAATGGTTAAATATCTTGCGAATTGTTTAATTCATTCGTGAACGAACATTTTTCTGAATCCTCGATGTATCAATTTAAAGGAAGGGGGGGAAAATAAATAAAATCATTATGGGAAAAAATAAATAAAATCATTATGGGTGAACGGAAGACATATTGTGGAAAGGCTAATGGGTTGAGTGATCTTATCTAACTCCCAATAAACCGTCTACAAATCGTAATCATTACACAGAACGTAAACAAAGTTGAACATATTCTTTAATTTTATACTTTTAACGTATCGACCCGTCCATTCTCGAATGTTCTTTAACCCTATGATCAATATGCACTGAACGATTTTGAACACATAGTGAACAAATCATTAGTAATTTTCTTTTTACAACATTGTACAATACTCTATTCAATTATTATACTTTCGTTTACAGAGCTTTTCAATACGATGTTTATGTGAAAAAAGGAATGGCGTAATGTTCTCATAAGATAAGTCAAAACTCAGTTATGAGGAAAATACTCATAATGAGCAATTTCTCAATTTGACACGTGTTTTCAACTTTACTCAATTTTTCATATTTGTGCTCATATTTATTCAAAAGCCGTCTGCTGTATATGTGTTTATTATGGTTTTATTTACAAAAATTCTCGAATATTCTTTAACCCTATGATCAATATGGACTAAACGATTGTGAACACATAGTGACAAAAGGAATGGCGTAATGTTCTCATCAGATAAGTAAAAACTTAGTAAATTTTGCCAGATTTTTTCAATGTTTCAATTTTGTGCCCATATTTATTCAAAGTCGTCAGATAAGTAAAAAATATATGTTTATTATGATTTTATTTACAGAGAGTTTCCATATTTTGGCTAAGATGTATTCGTCTGCTTTATATTTGTTGTATGTGGGAAAGAGTTAATGATCGGAAAACAAACAATGTCCGAGGAGTCGGGATTCTAACTTACGAAATAGATTTATAGCCCTCGTCGTTACCGACTGACCTATAGCGGCCCAACACTTTGCATTAGGCCTATAATTCGCATATTAAGTTGAACACATAATGAATTAAACTCGCAACAAATCAGTAGCAGACGCATTTCAAATGCTTAAGAATGAACAGAAAAGGAAATATTAATTATTGATTAAATTTGAAAAATCAAGGAAATTGCTCACTTATTTTGCCCCAAAGTTTCCACATGACATGTTCAGTTTATGTGTCGAAATAGTATGCATATGGAAAGGGTTATGCAGAAATGTCTGATTTATCTATGAAATGTTTTCTAATATCATCGTGGGTAGCGCTTTCTGTAAAAGTCTATGTTGGCTGACTATTGGCAATCCTTCAATCAAATAACAATTACTTCAGCCCCAGGAACTAACCGTAACGCACCAAATTTATTCACTCTACGCGAGGAGGAAGTCGTCTGTCTGTGAGAAAGGATTCCCATATATATCCTACTTGTAAAAGGGTTGACATCGATTTTGATTAAACATATCTAAATCTATAAGAGTTTTCGTAGTTTTATTACTATTTTCTATGATAAAAAAAAATATAAATCATAAGACCAAATACCTGAAATGTAGCGGCATTACTAGATACATGGATATAGCCCATGGAAACACTAAACACACAACCTTCTCTACCAATTACTTCATGTATCCAAGTAGTGAAGCTCTACTCATACGCGGAGCCCTAGTAAGTTGAAAAATAGCTGCAATCTTGCCAAAATAGTCCGTAAGAAAAACCTGATATTAAATAGAAATGCTTGCGTCGTTCTAGCTGACTGCATTAAACATTCAATTATTATTTGGAATCTAGTTTACAGAATATTGAATATAAATTTTGACCTTCAACGAAGCTGAACCTTTTTTAATTAAGCGACAAGTTCCTTCTCTTTTAACATAAGCTGAAATAATGTTTTTTAATAGATATATATGATCCGTTCCACGAAAAAAAACACAATATTATGGTCTCTACGTAATGTATCGACACAGAACAGCCGGCGCAGGCTAATCCGGGCTGACACATTCCGTCTCAGGGGGATAGAGGTATAGATTTCTGATTTCTGATTTTTGACACAGAAAATCCACAGTAGGCGAAAAGTGTCTGTCCGGGTTAGCCTGCGCGGCATGCTTAGGCTGACGATATCAGTCAACAATGTTGGTTTTCTCGTGGGACGGCTCATATTTGTGCCACCTGGAAATAACAGTGTTATACTCGAGGGATGATATTTGTTATTTACATTAAAAAAAAAAGAATGAATTGTTCTGGCTGTCTATATAACCTTCAAACTGACAAGATATGTTTTAAACGTTTTAAGTTGACAAAAATACAATAAATTTTAATGACATTCACACGTGGCATGTTATGGTGGCAGGTTTCCCCAGAGGTTTGAGCAAGTCATATTGATGTAGTCTCCCTTTTTTATTTCTTTTTTTGTTATTATAGGCTCAATTTGTTTTTATGTATATTGATTTACAGATTCGTGTCTGTGCCCTTTATGCAATTATTTATATGCATATCTAAGGTATATACTGTATAGTTAACGTAACATGGATATATGTTACATCTTATCTACGTCCTTGCTATTACTACATGTATGTCCTCATATCACATGCTGTAAATGAATCCAAAAATAAAAATCATTAACTATTTATCCTGTGTCGTTTGACTTATATGTTGCAGGCGAGCACTGAACACATTGTACAATGGTTTTTAACCATTTCCCACATACAACAAATCTGCAGCAGACGACTTTGAAAACATAATCAACCTATGGAAACTATATAGAGGCAAGAACAATTATTGATTAAAGTTAAAAACATTGTTGCCAAATGTCAAGTTGCTCATTATGAGCAATTCCTCTGATTACCACAATGTTTTCACAAATCGTCTGCTGCAAAGGCGCCGAATTGCGTCTGCAACTGGGAAGCTTACCAGATAGTATAATACTTGACTCATTTGTGTTCAAAGCAGGCAGTTTTAAAAGTGTTTATCATGTAAGAAAAAAAAATATTACGATGACTAAATTTTAAAATAGCCCTGAGTCAATACCCAATCATTGACTATGAATGGAGAAAAAAGCAGAAAACCTATGTAAATTAAATCATATTACCGATACATAACTTGATTAGCAGTCGAAAACACTAAGAGCAAAAGGCACCAGCGTCAGAAAAAGGTATTAAAGTAGCGAATGAATAAGGAAACCCCAAACGTCAAAACGCGGACATTAAAACACCAGGACTTAATTCATGCAATCACTTTCTATAGTGGTTTCAGATTAGAATATTCTATATTTTATCGTTTCGTCTAATTTCTGTGCTAATTGGATTCGTGGTAAACAAGTTTAAAAGAAACAACTTCTCTGTAAAATATGGTGTAACCCTTTCATACATACTGATATAACTAATCTGAAGCAGACGAATTTGATCACTTTAGCAAAACATTATTGTAAGCAATTTTCTCTTTGCCATTTTTTTTCTTATAGTCCTCTTGGTTGTATAGAGGTCAAACTGTGTCGGTATGAGGTAAAGGGTTGAAACTGTTCATATATTCTTAAGTGTAATTTGAATAACTCGTTCAAACATACACGAACTCTGCTGCAAATGAGTGGAGTGTGGTTGGGGTTTTATACGGTTAAATTCGTCTAAATGAAATAACACTTGTATAAGAGTAGAAACATTGTCAGAAAGGGAGATATTGCATATCATGATAAATTTTCCCTTTTCCGTTTTTTTTCTTTTTCAAAAATCGTCTGCTGCCAACGCGCCTGCATGTTAAAGTTACCTTAATTATTGCCCATGCTTTGTTTGCATGTGAACTTTAAACTACAGGGCCATGACAGCTCTGGTTTGCCCACTTGAGTTATGCAATATGATTTGTAATGTCAATCACAATAACTAATTTTGCGATCAGGTAAGCTAATACAAGAGGCTCAATGCCCAGTATAGCCCCACTTGCCAGAAGGCGAAATAACCCAACCAATGTTGTATGTCTTTTGCATAATTAATATGCCTTGAGGAAACTGATAGGTTTGTTTCAGATAAAAAAAATCATATAGCTATGAAAAACAAGTAACACAGGGGCCGGGCCAATGTTGACCGGGGTATAATTTGAAATTCTTGGAAGAAGACCGCTAGACAATGCCACATACCAAATATCTAAGCTATAGGCGCTTTGGTTTCAGACAATATTTTTAAAGTTTTCCTATACATCTCTATATGTAAAACAGATGACTTCCGGGGCGGGGCAAATTGTGACCCCATGGGCATAATTTGAACAGTTTTGGTAAAGGACCACTAGAAAATGCTTCACACCAACTATCTAAGCTCTATGCATTTCGGTTTCAGAAAAAAAGATTTTCAAAGTTTTCCCTAGATCTCTCTTTGTAAAACAGGTGACCCCCAGGGAATCATTTAAACAATCTTGGTAGTGGACCACTAGCCAAAGATGCAAACTAAAAATATAAGCTCTAGGTCTTGTGGTTTTAGACAAGAAGATTTCCAAAGTTTAAACAAATCCAGGAGCAACACCCCTTTAGTTTCTAGGAACTATTTTACAAAAACAACGTCTTTCTCTGATGCAGATAATTTTCTTTTGCACACACAAGCTTGAAGAGCTCATTGTGAGGTTTTGTGATCACCCCGTGTCTATCGTGCATCGTCAACAGTTTGAGTGTGGCCACTTGAACCCGCGGTTTTCCGCCGATCTTCACGAAACTTATTTAGAATGTTTGTCATTAGTTCCAATACAGGACACGTCTGGTCAAAAACAAGGTCACACTTGAGAACAATCTTTCATGCCACCGCATTTGTAACTCCAGAATGATTGAATTTTCATCAGAATGTTTGTGTTTGTGATTGTTTGGCCAATTTCGAATATGGATCATAACTAAGTCGCAATACCAATTTTAAGAAAACTCTTCTGAACACTCTAGAGGCAGCATATTATTCCATTAACAAGAGGGCCATGGTGGCTAGTTCCGTAACGCTCATCGAAATACCCTGACTCTATAAGATAATGAGTAAATCGATTAAACTTTAAATAAGTAATTGATAAACAAGTAAAAGGTGCAGCTTCCGGAGTCCACAATAACTTAAGTTTGCTCTATTGACCTAGTTTTAGACTAGATATGACCCAAATTTGAACTTAGCTTAGATAGCATTAAGACATAAATTCTAACAAAGTTGCAACAATTGGTTTCATAAATTTAGCCTAGAGACATAACTTTTCGCCCAACATAGCCCATATTTGGAGAAAGCCTACCATTTACCAATTGAAACAAGCCGACAGTTTCAAAATGCTCAAATAAAAAATGCAGCTTCTTGAATGTCCACATGATCCCATGCTCAAGTGAAAATGCAGCTAAAGTGTCCCACAATAATCTTTCATTAATTTGGTCACGTGAACTAGTGTTTGCTACGATGACACATCTATACGAACTGGACCTAGATATGATCAAGTCAGACGTTCTTTCAAAGTTCCATTAGTCTTGAGTCAAAAATGTAGCATCTTGTGTGGCTATACTATATTTGTTGAAGTTGACTTTGTGACCTAGTTTTTCATGTTACATAACTGATATTACTTTTGATATCATCAAGACAAGCATTCAAAATTTCAACATTCTCAACTAAAACATTCGATCTTTATTGCGTTAACAAGTTGTTTGTCTAATTCTGCCTAGTGACCTTGTATTTGACCCTAGCTGGCCCATATTCCGGTGTTAGCACAGTTTCTCCAAGTGTCCCATTTTCGAACTTGGCCTAAATCATTAAAATAAACAAACTGAAGTTTCATGAAGATCGGATACAAAGTGTTGCCTGTAAAGTGTTAACAAGCGGCAAGTGTTGACGAAGCGCACAGTTTGATCGCAATTACTCTCATTGAGTACCCAGTGCTAAGGTGAACTAAAATTATTAAACTTCATCCATATATAGACTATTAACATATTGTTAGATGTTTATAATCGGCTGCTGCAAGTAGGGAAGAAATAAAGAAATACTTTATCTAAGAGTTGTATCTTTTTGTATTTGTGTAACGACACGGACACGGCGGATTCCAACAGTTAAAGCTTTGTTGTTGATCAATGAGGGTAGGACAAAAGCAACCACAATCTTTAGACTGAAATTTTTAATTTTACATACATTAATAATTTGACGAAGAAAACAGTGAAAAGGTATGCAAAACAAAACTATATACATGGACATTTTTAACCAACCACGTGTCCTCATAGTTTATATGTGGTTATAGGAGCGTGTCGGTCAATGAATTCAAAAATATGTCTGTGAGCCTGTCTCTAATGGCAATGACTGGGATTGGACACACATTCTCATAACAAAAACAAGAGGGCAATGATGGCCCTGTATCGCTCACCTTGAAACTATATATTCATGAAAGGAAATCAAGCTCCACCCCATGGCAGCCATGTTTTCAACGGATTTGAATAATTTGAGCACTCTTGGAAGAGGTTCTCCCAAGGAACATATGTGCAAAGTGTTTTCAAACCGGTCCAGGACTTTTGGATAAAACTATTTTTTAACTTTTCATTTAACACATGTAAGGAAAACAAGCTCCACCCCCTGCTGGCCATGTTTTTCAATGGATCAGAATAATGTGAACAATCCTGAAAGAGGATCTACCAAGGAACATCTGTGCCAACCTATTTTCAAATAAGGCCAGTACTTGTGGACAACAAGATCTTTGAAGTTTTTAACATTGATACATATAGAGAAAACAAGAAGATGTTTTAAGTTTTCACTATACTCATATAAAGAAAACAAGCTCCGCCCCCTGGCGGCAACGTTTTAAGACGGATCAGAATAATTTGCACAATCTTGGTAAAGGGCCATCCAAAGAACATTTGTGCACAATCATTTTTAAATCAGGCCTGACCTTTTGAACAAGGAGATTTTTCCTTTCCGTTGACATGGCAACCAGAGTCCCGCTTAAATTCAATCCTTTAAACAACTTTAAAAGGGGACTACCCAAGGAACATCCTTGTTAAGTTGTATCAATTGGAACAGTGACTTTCGTCAGAAAGAATGTTGGCCGAGCTGGGATTCGAACTCACAACCCCTGGAGTGACAGCCCGCATCGCTACCGACTGAGCTACCTGGGCACAAAGTAAAGTAACATTCCTTTCGAGTTTGGCTGAAATAGGTCCAGTGGATAAGGAGGAGATGTCATTTGAAGCTATAAAATTGGATTTTTTTAACAATCGTCATTTTACCCCTTTTCTGAATCCACCTGGCTGCCATGTTTTTCAACCAATCAATATGGCTTGAACCAATTGTGTAGAGGATCCCCCAAAGATCATTTATGTCAGAACAATATTGGAATCCGACAAGCGAATTAAGTGGAGAAGAATTTTATAGATTGGCCGTGTGCCCATCTTTTTCTGCAGCAAATTTTGAATTTTCAAATTCCAGTGAAGTTTGGTTGAAATTAGCCCAGTTGTTTAGAAGATGCTGTTTAAAGCTAAAAGTTAACGACGACGGACGGATGGAGTGTGATCAGAATATATCACACTGCGCCTTCAGTTCAGCTGATCTAAAAAGTGCCAATCAAGACAATAATTACTTCATTGATAAACATTGAACAAAACTTCAAAAAAACACGCAAATAGCAGAATGACCGATTATAAGAAAATCATTAAAAGTAACTGAAATTCGGTTGTGTGAAGTTAGCTAAACATACGACATTCGACATTCAAAAAATGAAAAAAAATAAAAGGAATGTCGTGCTGGCACGACATTCGACATTCGACATTCAAAAGTTGAAAAAAACAAACGAATGTCGTGCTGGCACGACATACGACATTCGACATTCAAAAATTAAAAAAAAATCTCAACGGAGTGGAACAACGGCCTTAAGGCTGATTTCTACTCGAGTCTGCTGCGTGTATTACGGGGAGCACTTGGGCCTACAAGCCCTTGTCACGGTAGTCTAAGAAAAAAAAAATCACAATGGAGTGGAACACTTTTATTTTTATTACAGGTCCCGCAGTCTACCCGCGCTTACGGCGAAGTGCAGAGCTTTGTTTTACGCTAGCACTCCGCTGCTAGTAGGGGAAATATGCGCCGGTGCCGCATATGATATACGGCCGGTCCAGCAGTATAGCCGCGCGTAAGGCGAAGTGCTGAGCCTTGATTTAGGCGAGCAATCGGCTGCTAGTAGGGGAAATGTGAGCCCGGGTCGCATACGCTATAAGGCAGGCCCTGCAGTAAACATTCGACATTGGAAATTCAAAAACGAATGTCGTGCTGGCACGACATTCGACATTCGACATTCAAAAAATAAAACTTCGAAAAATCGAATGTCGTGCTTGCACGACATTCGACATTCGATAAAGTTAGAAAAAAAAACGAATGTCGTGCTGGCACGACATTCGACATTCGACATTCAAAAGTTTAAAAAAAAAAACGAATCTGGCACGACATTCGACATTCAAAATAAAACTTCAACAAATCGAATGTCGTGCTGGCGAGACATTCGACATTCAAAAGTTAAAAATATCTCACGGGAGTGGAACAACGGCCTTAAGGCGGATTTCGACCCGAGTCTGCCGCGTGTATTACGGGGAGCACTTGGGCCTACAAGCCCTTGTCACGGGAGTCGAACAAAAAAAATCACAATGGAGTGGAACACTTTTATTTTTTTCTTTCGGGCGTGGAACAACGGCCTTAAGGCGGATTTCTACCCGAGTCTGCCGCGTGTATTACGGGGAGCACTCTGGCCTACAAACCCTTGTCACGGCAGTCGAACAAAAAAAAATCACAATGGAGTGGAACACTTTTATTTTTGTTCTTACGGGCGTGGAACAACGGCCTTGATGCGGATTTCTACCCGAGTCTGCTGCGTGTATTACGGGGAGCACTTTGGCCTAAAAGCCCTTGTCACGGGAGTCGAACAAAAAAAAAAATCACAATGGAGTGGAACACTTTTATTTATTTTTTCTTACGAGCGTGGAACAACGGACTTAAGGCGGATTTCTACCCGAGTCTGCCGCGTGTTTTACGGGGAGCACTCCGACGCTAGTCGGGGAAATGTAAGTCGGGGCCGCATACATATTTAAGGCAGGTCCCGCAGTCTACCCGCTCTTACGGCGAAGTGCTGAGCTTTGTTTTACGCTAGTACTCCGCTGCTAGTAGGGGAAATGTGCGACGGTGCCGCACATGATAAACGACCGATCCCGCAGTCTACCCGCGCTTACGACGAAGTGCTGAGCCTTGGTTTTGCGAGCACTCGGCTGCTAGTAGGGGAAATGTGAGCCTGGGCCGAATACGCTATAAGGCAGGTACCGCAGTCTACGCGCGCTAACGGCGAAGTGCTGAACCTTCTTTTACGCTAGCACTCCGCTGCTAATAGGGGAACTGTGCGCCTGGGCAGCTTATGCTATACGACCGCATATGCTATACGGCAGGTAAAAACTAAAACTTCAAATTATCGAATGTCGTGCTGGCACGACATTCGACATTCTACATTCAAAAGTTGGAAAAAAAAATGTTGTGCTGGCACGACATACGACATTCGACATTCAAAAGTTGGAAAAAATATCTTACGGGAGTGGAACAACGTCCTTAAGGCCGATTTCTACCCGAGTCTGCTGCGTGTATTACGGGGAGCACTTGGGCCTACAAGCCCTTGTCGAACAAAAAAAATTCACAATGGAGTGGAACACTTTTATATTTTGTCTTACGGGCGTGGAACAACGGCCTTAAGGCGGATTTATACTCGAGTCTTCTGCGTGTATTACGGGGAGCACTTAGGCCTACAAGCCATTGACACGGGAGTCGAAAAAAAAATCACAATGGAGTGGAACACTTTTATCTTTTTTCTTACGGGCGTGGAACAACGGCCTTATTTGCTACAAAGCAGTCCCGTCGTTAGAACTATCGCTGACAGTGAACTGCTCTTCTTGTCTCAAAGCAGCACTCTGCATATAGCTGGGGAAATGTGCGTGCGCTGGGGTCGAATTTGCAATAAGGCAGTCCTGCCGATGAATCCAGCGCTGAAGGCGAAGTCCTCGCCTTGTTTCGAGGCGTATGGCCGAGGAAATGTGCGCTGAGGCCGAATTTGCTATAAGGAAGTCCTGCTGTTTACCCAAGCTGACGGCGAAATCCTCGCCTTGTTTCTAGACAGCACTCTGCGTATGGCTCGGGAAATGTGCGCCGGGGCCGAATTTGCTACAAGGCAGTCCCGCCGTTAGAATCCGCGCTGACGGCGAAGTGCTCCCCTTGTTTCAAGGCAACTCTCCGCATATGACTGGAGAATTGTGCGCTGGGCCCTGATTTGCTATTTCCCCTACTAGCAGCGGAGTGCTAGCGTAAAAGAAGGTTCAGCACTTCGCCGTAAGCGCGCGTAGACTGCGGGACCTGCCTTATAGCGTATTCGGCCCCGGCTCACATTTCCCCTACTAGTAGCCGAGTGCTCGCATAAATCATGGCTCAGCACTTCGCCGTAAGCGCGGGTAGACTGCGGGACCGGCCGTATATCATATGCGGCACCAGCGCACATTTCCCCTACTAGCAGCGGAGTGCTAGCGTAAAACAAAGCTCAGCACTTCGCCGTAAGCGCGGGTAGACTGCGGGACCTGCCTTAAAGAGTATGCGGGCCCGGCTTACATTTCCCCGACTAGCAGCAGAGTGCTCCCCGTAAAACACGCAGCAGACTCGAGTAGAAATCCGCCTTAAGGCCGTTGTTCCACGCCCGTAAGAAAAAAATAAAAGTGTTCCACTCCATTGTGATTTTTTTTTTCGACTGCCGTGACAAGGGTTTGTAGGCCCAAGTGCTCCCCGTAATACACGCAGCAGACTCGAGTAGAAATCCGCCTTAAGGCCGTTGTTCCACGCCCGTAAGAAAAAAAAAAAGTGTTCCGCTCCATTGTGATTTTTTTTTGTTCGACTCCTGTGACAAGGGCTTGTAGGCCTAAGTGCTCCCCGTAATACACGCGGCAGACTCAGGTAGAAATCCGCCTTAAGGCCGTTGTTCCACTCCCGTGAGATATATTTTCAACTTTTGAATGTCGATCTTTTGAAGTTTTATTTTTTTAATGTCGATTGTCGAATGTCGTATGTTTAGCTAGAAAAAATCTCACCTTAAATGTTTTCATTAATCTTAAGTCACGAAATGCTACGGGCAAGGGTGATATACCATGTGAATTTCATTGACCTATGACAAGTTGAGTTTAAGATATTGACCTAAATGCAAATATCAACTTAAGTCAAAATCAAACTTAAATCATAGCCTAATCATCAAAGTGAAATCATATGTGCTATTCCATTGATTAATGACAAGTCAAGTCTAAGATATTGGCCTATTTGTAAACACAAAGATTAATGGAAATCAAAATCAAACTTAAGTTATACTCATCAAGAAGACATCACATGTGATATTTCATTGACCTATGCCAAGTCAGGTCCAAGATTTTTGCCTAAACGCAAGGATTAAAGAAAGTCAAAATCATACTTAAGTCATACTCATCAATGTTTCATGTGATATTTCATTGACCAATGACAAGTCTAGTCTCCGGTGTTGCCCTTACGAAAACGCAAAGATGAACGAAAGTCAAATTCAAACTAAAGTCAATCTCATCATTGTCACATGTTATATTTTATTGAATTATGACAAGTAAAGTCTCAGATATTGTCCTTCATGTAAACACAAAGATGAACGAAAGTCAAAATCAAACTTAAGTCAAACTCATCAAGATTGAAATCGCAAAGATGAAAGGATGTCAAAATCAAAATAAAGTTATACTCATCAAGATTGAAATCCTATGTCACGTTGTCATCCTCCTCAACTCCTGCCATCAGCAATGGTTGTGGGTTGTAATGTTAACTCTGTAGAAGTTCAAGAAACAATGAAGTCCATGGTCAGTCGGGTTGTATATATATCCATCGGGGTCCAATCGTAGCTCAAATCGTGATCACCCTCAATCCTCATCGTGAAAGACATCGCGACCACAATCGTATCCTATCGCAACAGATCGCATCGGTTCAGGATGATCGTATCGGAAGACATCCGAACGTATCTGCACGTACCAGATCGTCTCAAATCGGGAACCCCGATCGTGATGATCGTGTCAGATCGAGACCCAATCGTGGACTCAATCGGGACAATCATATCGGAACGTATATGATTGTATCTGAACGGGAGACCAGATCGTGATAGATCGTGTCACCTGAAATTTACCAATCGTGACCATATCACATCTAAGCGCACCAAATCGTACCAGAACGTATCGACTCATATCACCTCGTATCCAAGCCTGACATTTCAGAGAAGTTCCACGATCAGCTACGAATATCCAATCGTAACGGATCGTACGACAGTTTGAACCTAGCATTACAGCAAATATGTAGTTTGAAAATATCTTTAGGCAAAAATAGCGAAACTCTCTATAAATGTAAGTACACTTATTGAATAGAGTTGAAATCATTGCCACAAACGGGTAATTGTCCATTAAGAGCTAAATCGCTTTTGTCACAATGTTTTTAAAAATTATCTGGTACAAAAGCGTTAAAATGAATGTACATGTTGAAACAGGTTAAGATTTACAACCAGTTCTTATTGATATTAATGTTGACCAGTGAGAAATCAAGATACCTATTACTACTATGGTGGATTTATCATTCGTATTATTGTGATTCACGTCGTTTTCAATAGCATCTATTTCACATATAACTGTGGCTAACAGCAATACCTATGATTTATTTTAAGAAAATCCTTGAATGGATATCCCCGCGGATTAGGATCGTAACTCTGATCACACAGAAGCGTGTATGGAAATATGTTCCTTGACTTGATATCCTCGCGGATCAGGATCGTAACTATGATGTTCACTATGCAATCACACAGAAGAGTGTAGGGTAATACTTTCTGATGGAAGCCTCTGAGGTTTAAATCAAATTTCTCTTTACATGTCTTAGAGGTGACTTCTGATGGACGAACGGACATTGCCAATACTGTAAAGGAAATTGCTAATAATGAGCAATTTCCCCTTTTGCCCTTATGTGTTCAACTCCATTCAATAATAATATATCAATTATGAAGCATTTTCATTGTTTAACTTCGAGTAATGCAGGACTTATATCCATTGTAATGCATTTTAAGTGACTTCGCACCATACACACTCAACATCATCTTGTGTCTTGCAGTACTGAGTCACGAACTCAGATTTGTGAATCCAGCGAAGTACACATTTTACAGTTGGCTTGACTGGTGGCATGGAATACTTGTCTTGCAAGACGTGATGTTTTGATGGCCGTGGTATCTTGTGATTCCTGTAACAAGGTTTACATAGATAATCGTTGCAGTCCACACAGAAACCTTCAGCAGTTACCGTTATGCCATCGTCCTTACAAGGATCGCATTTTGCATTGACATCACATTCTGTAATTCTTCGGATGTGTTTTTGTAATGTCCCTCGGCCATTCTTTGATCTGTATATGTGAGGTACCGTTATTCTGCTGCAGCCATGATACATGTACCATTTAACATGATGTCCAGTCCAAACCCCCTCCACCCCCCCCCCCCCCCCCCCCCCCCACCCCCCCCGTTGTTTATCTCACTTGATCCTATCTGTGGAAAACGGAGTGTGAAGTATTTTCCACTGTCTTAAAAGGTTGTCATTTCATCTAAGATTAACATCAACGACGAAATGTCCATTTGTTCGATTGTTTTATGGTAAACAACTTCCCTTACTTCAATAAACAATGATCAACACAGCGTTGAAAAGGAAATATATGCTCTGTTAAATTTCCGATTAAGCTTGTCGGATTATAATGTTTTCTACTAAAATAAAATATGTTATTTGTCAACCCTTTCCAACAAATAACACATTCGTAGCAGACGACTTGGAAAACGTTTAATCAAAAATATGGGAAATTGTATTAAAATCCACGGTAAATCTATTTAAAGGAAGAAGGAAAAAAGTAAGAAATGAAATAACTCTGGGTGAAAAGAAGACATTGCGCGAAAGGTTTATGTGTTGCGTGACATTATCTAACTCGATAAACCATTTGGTTTACCAGAAACCTTATGTTCACTTTCAGACAAGGTCAACCTACCAACTTATCAAATCCAGTGAATCCTATATATATATATATATACACTTACTGAATTTGAACTAATTGTCACATATCCAATGTATTCTGGCGAAGGAATACACTCAGTTATGAGCAATCACATGTTCTTTTAAGGGACGGGACTATTTGGCCGTGTATAAATTTGGTATAGTTTCACCTATATGGTCAATTCAAGCCGAACTTTTACGCCATGTCGTCAGATCAAATAAACGAATAGCGAAGTATTTTGCTATAGTTTTAATGAGTATATATCGTTTTTCAAACAAAACCGTGTCCAAAGTTGAACTCAACATATTCGTTACTTTACAACGTTGTTTGTAAACATCGTTGTAAACGTAGGAAAGCCCGTGTGTCGATGAGGTCATGCGGTGGCCCCAACTGAATAGCTAATTATGGAGTATCTGATGACGTCACGATGTCCAAACTGATAAACGATTACACAATGCGAGGACGTAACGTTGCATCACAGGCGTCCGAATTTCTATTAAAGCAAAAAATGCGGAAAAACACACAATACCTCGTTAAAATACTCAAAAAGTCTCTCTATATTGTCTATACGCTATGATAAAATTGATTGTAATGGTAATTTGGGGAATCCTGAACGTGTTACTATAACTAGCTCCACTATACGTCCATAAAGTGTAATAACAATCATTATTATTACCCTGTAATAGAAATTCGGACGCCTGTGGTTGCATCAATTCTTCTCGTCTGCCCGAATTATGCTACTTTCATAACCTTCTCTCACCAGTATTCCATACACACATTTTCTTCGGGTAACAATATCTCAATGCAATGGATTTTGTTTACTCTTTCCCTCATATATACGCCTTTGCAGCAGACGACACTGGAAAACATTGTGACTAATGGAGAAAATGCTCATAAATAGTTATTTCTGCTTTTGCCACAATGTTTTCAAATCTTTGCAATTATCATAGTTTTATATACAGAGAGTTTCCATATTTGTGCTAAGAGGTATTTGTCTGCTTTATATGTGTTTATTATGGTTTTATATACAGAGAGTTTCCATATTTGTGCTAAGAGGTATTCGTCTGCTTTATATGTGTTTATTATGGTTTTATATACAGAGAGTTTCCATATTTGTGCTAAGAGGTATTCGTCTGCTTTATATGTGTTTATTATGGTTTTATTTACAGAGAGTTTCCATATTTGTGCTAAGAGGTATTCGTCTGCTTTATATGTGTTTATTATGGTTTTATATACAGAGAGTTTCCATATTTGTGCTAAGAGGTATTCGTCTGCTTTATATGTGTTTATTATGGTTTTATTTACAGAGAGTTTCCATATTTGTGCTAAGAGGTATTCGTCTGCTTTATATGTGTTTATTATGGTTTTATATACAGAGAGTTTCCATATTTGTGCTAAGAGGTATTCGTCTGCTTTATATGTGTTTATTATGGTTTTATATACAGAGAGTTTCCATATTTGTGCTAAGAGGTATTCGTCTGCTTTATATGTGTTTATTATGGTTTTATATACAGAGAGTTTCCATATTTGTGCTAAGAGGTATTCGTCTGCTTTATATGTGTTTATTATGGTTTTATATACAAAGAGTTTCCATATTTGTGCTAAGAGGTATTCGTCTGCTTTATATGTGTTTATTATGGTTTTATATACAGAGAGTTTCCATATTTGTGCTAAGAGGTATTCGTCTGCTTTATATGTGTTTATTATGGTTTTATATACAGAGAGTTTCCATATTTGTGCTGAGAGGTATTCGTCTGCTTTATATGTGTTTATTATGGTTTTATATACAGAGAGTTTCCATATTTGTGCTAAGAGGTATTCGTCTGCTTTATATGTGTTTATTATGGTTTTATATACAGAGAGTTTCCATATTTGTGCTAAGAGGTATTCGTCTGCTTTATATGTGTTTATTATGGTTTTATATACAGAGAGTTTCCATATTTGTGCTAAGAGGTATTCGTCTGCTTTATATGTGTTTATTATGGTTTTATATACAGAGAGTTTCCATATTTGTGCTAAGAGGTATTCGTCTGCTTTATATGTGTTGTATGTGGGAATGGATTAATGATCGGAAAACAAACAATGTTCGAGGAGTCGGGGTTCTAACTCACGAAATGGATTGATAGCCCTCGTCGTTACCGACACAGCTATAGTGACTCAAAACTTTGCAATATAATGTGCATATTGAGTTGAAAATATAGTGGGTCTAAGGGAAAATGGAGAAAGTGCCCACTAATTTTGCCACAATGTTATTTATAACCATATTTTGTATATGTGTCAATAGAGGTCTGCATGTGGCAAAGGGTTATGTAAACATGCTGATATCCATGAAATGTTTTCTAATAAAATCGTGAGTAGCGCGTTCTGTAAAAGTATTGCCGAGCCTTCAATCAAATAACAGCTTCTTCACCCCCAGGAACTAACTGTAACACAACGTTAGCTACCAAACGGATTCACTGAACGCGAGGCGGAAGTCGTCTATATGTTGGAAAGGATTCCTATATTCTACGTGTAAAAGGCTTGAAATCGACAAAATAATAACTCATTAAATATATTTAGGGGTTCTACAAGTTGTCAGTGAAAGTTTACGTTGGCCAACTGTTACCAATCCACCAATCAAATAACAGCTACTTCAACCCAAGGAACTAACCGGAACAAACCGTAAGCTACCAAACGGATTCACTTAACGCGAGGCGGAAGTCGTCTTTATGTGGGAAAGGGTTCCCATATCCTACGTGTAAAAGGGTTGATATCGACAGGTTAATAACTCATTGAACATATGTAGGGGTACTACGAGTATTTCATAGTTGTATAACTATTTTTGGTATAATAAACGAACTATAAACTACTAACTATATGCAGAATTAATAAAAACCAAATACCTGAACTGTGTTGACGGTACACTATACCTGTACTTGTAGCCCAAGGAAACACTAAACAACACTAAATTCTTTATCATCAAACTGTGGTTATATTCATTCGCGACAATGTTGATAAAAAGTTGCGAACAGCCAAATAGTCCGTAAGAAAAACCTGATTTTAACTTCAATAGCTTGCGTGTTTAAAATTGACTGCTTTGCATATGAGGAATTGAGTTTACAGACTATGTGCATGTATATGTGATGAAGTTAAAGTGTTTTAGTTTAAGGTTTTTGTTATTCTTTAGACATTGACCTTACAAGTGAGAAAGTAGGTATATGGGGGTATCAATCTGGACCAGTTCTGACGGGCTACTGAAAAGGGGAACATATTGTAAGCAACAGGTTCCTTTTGTAAGAAACACAACCCATCTCCTTTTATAGTGCTAAAAAGAAATTCTTCACAGTGATATATGTGTTTGGCACCTGAAACAATCAAAGTATTACAGTCAGGTGACAATATTTGTTAATTTACCTTTTAACAAGAGGCCCAAGAGGGCCAGTATCGCTCCACGGCCATAAGGCAAAAATAAAATGTCCAAACAGCCCTGCCCCCTGGTGGCTATTATTTTTACCAACCACCATGGCTTAAAGGAATCTTGTAGAGTGTCACCCACGGAATGTTCCTGCAAAATTATTTGAAAAATGGCCTGACACTTTCGGAGGAGAGGATATTTTAAGTTTTCACTATATCCATATAAGGCAAAATAGCCCCACCCCCTGGCAGCCATATTTTTCAACCAATCAACATGGCTTGAAGGAATCTGATAGAGAGTAAGCCTAGGAACATTTCTACAAAATTATTTGAATATCAGCCAAACACTTTCGGAGAAGAAGATTTTTTAAGTGTTCACTATGGTCATATAAGGCTTAATAGCACAGCCCTCTGGCGGCCATGTTTTTCGACCAATCAACATGGCTTGAAAGAATCTGATAGAGGGTCACCCAATTAACATTTCTACAGAATTATTTGAAAATCGGCTGAACACTTTCGGAGAAGAAGATTTTTTAAGTTTTCACTATAGCTATATAAGGCAAAATAGCCCCACCCCCTGGCGGCCATGTTTTTCAACCAATCAACATTTCTTGAAGGAATCTAATAAAGGGTCACCCAAGGAACATTTCTACAAAATTATTTGAAAATCTGCCCGACACTTTTGGAGGAGAAGATTTTTTAAGTTTTCTCTTTAGCAATATAGGCAAAATGGCCCCGCCCTGTGACGGCCATGTTTTTTTACCAATCAACATGGCTTGAAGGAATCTGATAGAGGGTCACCCATGGAACATTTCTACAAAATTATTTGAAAATCGGCTGAACACTTTTGGAGAAGAAGATGTTTTAAGTTTTCACTATAGCTATATAAGGCAAAATAGCCCCGCCCCCTGGCGGCCATGTTTTTCGCCCAATCAACATTTCTTGAAGGAATCTAATAAAGGGTCACCCAAGGAACATTTCTACAAAATTATTTGAAAATCGGCCTGACACTTTCGGAGAAGAAGATTTTTTAAGTTTTCACTATTTGTTTCTTTTGGTTGCCATGGAAACCAGAATTATGGATGGATAAAACAAAAATTGAAGGAATTTAAGAGAGGACATTGAGAGGATGCTTCCTATGAAGTTTCAACCAAATTGGTTAGGGAGAAGAAGTGGTTTAAAGGAAAAAGTTAACGCACGCATAGACGCACGGACGCACAGACGCACAGACGCACGGACGCACAGACGCACAGACGCACGCACGCACGACGGACAATTCGCCATGACATAAGCTCGACTGGCTTTCAGCCAGTGGAGCTAATAAAAATTGATTTGTTTTGGTTGTCTGTTTAACCTGCAAAATGGCATGACATCAACAAGTTTCAAGTTAACCGAAACACAATACAGTCGATAGCGATGCGGGCTGTGAATCCAAGGGTTGTCGGTTCGAACCCAAGCTCGGACAACATCCTTTCCAACGTTTGACAAAAGTCACTGAGACAAGCGGCATACGTGGGTCACCAATGTGTTAATTGTCTATGTGGAAAAGCAGCCAGTTGCTTGGAAAGTATTTTGGTGTGGAGTACTGGTGTAAGAAAGCCAGAAAACACATGCGTATGTAAACTGGCCGCCGTGATATGACTGAGAAGTTGTTGAAACATCATTCAACAATCAACTTTATTACATATACAAGGGCACTGGACTCAAAATGATGTGTACTTCACAATGAAGTAATCTCCCTTTACTATTATGCCCTCCTTTCCGGCATACAACACATCTACAGATAACTAAGTCAATATTACGGACACTCGCTTTAGATGGAAGATTTGTTTGTTTGTTTGTTTGGAGTTTAACGCCGCTTTCAACAGCTTTGGTCATATCACGGCGGTCAGTGCACCTACCCATGTTTTCCTGGCTTTCCCACACCAGTACTTACACAACATTCTTTCGAAGCCACTGACTACTTTCTCACCTAGATCAGAGGTGAGAGGCAATGGAAAACATCGCCCGAAAGAATGTCGCCGCAACCGGGTATCGAAACCGTGACCTCAAGATCACGAGTCAGATACGCTACCAATTGAGCTACCCGGCCGGGTCTTAGATGGAAGAACAATCCTTTGATAACGATGAAAACATATTGGCACAAGGAAGTTTTCATAAGTCGTCTGCTGAAGATGCGTCATAATGCGTCTATATGTAGGGAACGGTTAATAATAATATCGGCCTGTCCGGGAGAACGTAGAGTTACGCTTAAATGTCCATTTCTGTCTTCTCCCTATATCTCAAGATATATTTGTTTGGGATCTAATAAGAATTGATAAGAGAACAGGTCCAAAGACGATCTGGTAATCTTGCTATCAGTTTGAAGTAGTTTCGTGTGAATTACTACAAAAGCAATAAATAGGAATTCATGTTTCTTAACCCTTTCCCTCTAACAGCAAATATGTAGTTTGAAATTATCATTAGGCAAACATAGCGAAACTCTCTATAAATGTAAGTACAGTTATTGAATAGAGTTAAAATCATTGCCACAAAAGGGGTAGTTGTCCAGTTAGCAATTTCTCTTTTGTCACACTATTTTCAAAATTTATCTTGTACAAAAGCGTTAAAATGAATGAACATCTTGAAAAGGGTGAAGCTTTAAAATCAGTTATTGTTGATATTAATGTTGATATTAATGTTGATATTAATGTTGAACAGTGAGAAATCAAGATACCTATTACTACTATGGTGGATTTACCATTCGTATTATTGCGATTCACGTCGTTTTCAATAGCATCTATTTCACGTATAACTGTGGTTACCAGCAATATCTATAAGGTTTATCGCGATACTGTTGCATGCATCAGTTACAATGCAATCCATGTTTTTTGAGCGCCAAGGTGGGGAGCCACTAGTACCAATTATATTTAAAAATATATCTGTTATGTCCCGACCAGGGATCAAACAAAGGTCATCCGCTCTGGAACGCCAAGGAGGAGAGCCTCTAGTACCATTTATATCTTAAAACATCTCTGTTATGTCCCCATCAGGGATCAAACAAAGGTCATCCGCTGTAGGGGACTCAAACTCCCACTCCGCCATAGTGCACATATACTGAAGACAATAACACAGCCACTTGATTCAAAATTCATGTAATCAAATGGTACCCGGCGTACTATAGTAAGTTAGTGAGTCTTGCTAGAACCAACAATGGCGACTTGCATTGGGGTAGGGTAACCAGCTTATTATAGCAAAAAGGTACGGCTGGCATACATTCAACAGTGGATATTTGCATTGTGGTATTGTACCCGGCGTACAATGGTAATTAAGTACGTCTGGCATTTATCTGGTACGTTGTTAAGTTAATAATTAAATAAACAATTGATTTTCTTAAAATCTACATAGGACAATAACATGATGTTTGAAATAAATACACAAATGATAAATACGATATTTGAAAGAATTGGTCTGGAGTACCTTATCTTATCATAGAGAAGGGTGCAGGGTAATGTCTCTAAAGTCTCAACCCTTGCCCTCTTATAGACGCTTTCTAACGCCTTTGCAGGAGACGACTTTTGAAAACATTATTGCAAAAGGAGAAAGTGTTCAAAACGAGCAATTTCTCCATTCGCCACAGTGTTTTCAACTTTTTGCATTCATTATACCTTATATCAGACGGCACAAATACATTTACTGTACCCCTCCGCTTTACGAGGGTATAATAATCTTCTTCGCCTCTATTTCGGCTAGATTAACCCGAATATAGTCAGATGCAACCGGAGAGAAAGGAGGCTTGAATACATATTTGACCCTGCACACAATTCTGGCCATAGAAGAAATTGTTTATAAGTAACAATTTCTCCTTTTGTATTTTTTGTTCAACCCTTTTCAATAAATATACTTTTATGTACAAATATATGTCACATGTTTTTCCTCAATGTGTTTGCTGTCGTCTGCTGCATATTTGCTGTATACGGGAAAGGGTTAGGAGTTAAATACCCTTTGAGTGTGGACTCTGATCCTTATTCATGTAAACAAATTCCTTGAATTGATATCCTCGCGGATCAGGATCGTAACTCTGATTTTTCTTACACAGAACAGATTAAGATAATAATTTCTGGTAGTTGACTCTGAAGTTTAAATCAGATCTTGCTTTTCAGGTCTTAGATGTGACTTAAGACGGACAAACGGACAACGCTAATGTTGTACCTTTAGGCGGGTCATGATAAACTTCAACACTTTTTTTTTTAATACGGTCAGATGCACTCGAAGAGAAAAGATGGTTTAATACCTATCTTATCCTTTCCTCCGCATGATCACGCATATACAGCAGGTGACATCTTGTAAACAGTGAGACAAAAGAAGAAATTGGTCATAATGAGCAATTACCCCTTTTGTCCCAATGTTTTTGACCCCGGTGAATAATAATAATATTGTCATTGTTTTACTTGGATGTATTTGTGACACAAAGGGGAACCACATCGTATAAATCTTCGTCTTATGATTTTCTACATTTGATTTACTACTGAATATAAACTATAGGAAACAACAAAATAACATGTCTACGGAACAACTCAAGATCTACTGCGTCTCTCACATCCTTCAAAAACTGTCAACGCCAATCAAAGCGGCCCATCACTCTCTCCACTAACGTCCATCAAAAGCTGCCCATCCCCTGATGATACTTATGTGAGTAATTTCCCAGGGACGGATGCTATGCCGTCTTGACATGTGCACACATGTACCAAAGGGGCATTATATTACATTTACAAAGTCGACTGCAGAAGATAAGTTTTGGTTAATTGTTTACATAATCAAAATAAAGCATTATCAAAAATGGAAAGGAATGCATCGCGTCACTCGAATTGCGATCTGATTGCATCTGCGAAACAGTCTAGGAAACAACAAAATAACATTTCTACGAACTACTCAAGATCTACTGCGTCTCTTACGTCCTGTCATAACTTCCGACGCCAACCTAAGCGGCCCATCACTCTCTCCTCTAACGTTCCTCGAAACCAGCCCATCCCCTGATAATACTTATGGGATTAATTACCCAGGAACTGATGCTATGTCATTCCTGGCATGTGCACAAATGTACTCAAGTCGACCGCAGCAGATTAGTATTGGCAATTGTTACATTATAAAAAATAAATCAATACATGTATATCAAAAATGGAAAGAAATGCAATGCGTCATTCGAATTGGAATCTTATTGCATCTGCGATACAGTGAAGTCTCCGGTGCCTTTGTATTACGCACGGCCTCACTAAAAACCTTCTGTGTCCACCTTCACTTGTTAGAGCCAAAACGATGTAATTTCTTACAATACAAAACACAAGTTCAACCTCATTACTACGAATCGAGTACAGTTGAATTCCGATAATTCGAATGGGAAAGGGATCCATAAATTACTTCGAGTAATCACCGCGTCTGAGCTTATAGTTGTGAAAAACCCGTTTCTAATAATACGAAAAAAAACCATGAATGGGTTTTTTCGCTTATAGTTAACGGGTGTGAGATTTTTTTTTTTTTTTTTTTTTTTTCAATAACCCATGAAGCTTTCTGAAATGAAACTGGCCAAATCCATGGGGGCCGCCATTTTGGGTATGTATAAAATGAGCCGAGAAACACGGATTGAAAAAAAATTATTGTCGTCTTTTTAATATTTTTTTTTTAAATCGATATTTTGGGTATGTATAAAATGACACGAAAAACACGGATTTTTTAAATTATTGTCGTCTTTTTAATATATTTTTTTTTAAATCGATATTTATTAAAGTGCTGTGTTTTGGGGGAATTAACATTAAAAATAAATGGAACTCTGTAAGAAATATGTTTTCCCGTTCGTCAAAAAAACGACAGCATTAGACTTCTACGCCTGAACCTAAATGTTGACTGTATCGTAGCCAAAGAAGGACGTGACGTCATTTCCGTAACACTTCATCTTGGCGTAACGTCAATGGAGCGACGTCGTTTCCCGCAAAAAAGTGGTATCAACATGAAATACCCCAAATTCCTATACATGAGCTATTTATCAAACATTGTTGCAAAAGGATAACTTTCTCATAAGGAGCAATTGTTCTTTTAGCGACAATCTTTCCCTAAATCGTCTGTTGCAAAGGCCTCAGAAACCGTCTCTAATAGGGAAAGGGTTAAGCAGAAATGTGACCCCTTACATCATTTGTTCCAGTCATATTGACTGGTTGAAAAAGGCAGTTGCCAGGTGGCATCAGCAAAGAGCTGATCTTTTTGCTTCTTTACCATAATGCAGGTGATCGATTTAGGATCATCTTGGCCATCATGTTTTAACCTCGTTCATTATAAATGTATTCCTTGATGTTCTGAAAGTCTTTACTTTATCATTTTCTGTTCGTAATAATAGACGACAGCAATACGAATTCCAAATATTTTTTGATAATGCACGAAACATGACATTAACATTATTATTGTCTAGTCAATTACTTATAAATCCTTTTTTATGGCCAAAGTATGCTCTTTAATTTTTGTTTATAATTATCTTGCGTTTTTTTCGTAAATAGGTAGTACCTATAGATATATTAGAATTATGTCATATTCTAAATATAGCTCAGATCATATATCATATATAAACCACATATAGATGTTTATAGTAAGTAACACGGTCTTATGGTTTTTTTCCAATATTTCTCAAACGCAAAGTCAGACGCCTATGAAGTTATCGACGTAGTCGAGTGGACCTTCGATTGATTCTAACTTCATTTATGTATTTTCATCTTCGTTATTTCATTTGTACTTGAATGATTATCAGGACAAACAAGTCCGTGATAAAATCATACAAAGAAGACACTGTTGCAACAGTTCTGATTGTTCGTCCAAGCTCGATAAAAATGATCTTGAGTCCACTGTATCTATCCCTTTTCTTCTGACGTAGTTCATGTGTACATAGAAGTTTGAGCCGGGCTGAAAGAAAACCAACCAACATTAAATAGTTTGTGAAAATATAGATTAAGATAAGCCTTCACATCCATGTTGCTAAATCCCAGTCTACAATAATTGTTAGACTTTTCTTAAATATCCGTGACTAATTGGTGAAAAGTGCAGATTCAGACTGCCATGTTGCACATGGAAATCTGGTCATTTTTTTTTTGAAATTGAAATTGAATGTGAAACTAACCCTACAACTTATATATATATATATTTCTTTGTTTTCTCGTTGTCAGTTTCATGCATATATCGATAGAAACAATATTGAAAAATTGACAACGAAAAAAAAAAAAGCATAAACACACAGTTTCTGACAATATTCATACATGGAAAGATGGACGTAAACTAGTTTAAGATACGATGTTCTATCCATTATTATTTTAACCATGTCATTTAGAATAGTCTTAATGCTCCGAGTCAAAGTACAGTTCTTCAAGCACCTACAACTTTATAAAAGATTACGGCCTACTGAACGCTGCAATAAGTCTATCCCGTGTAGGAGCCAAGCAAATATGACAATCGTTAACAGCAATGGTATGACAGCATTTGATGGAATCAGTTATCTGTATTATCTGACTCCAGTCTGACAGATCTTTCGAATTGCATTCAAACACACCTCTTTCTCTCAATATAATGTAGAATGTGTTTGCATATTTCACAACTATTGGAATAGATGTTCCAATTCCTGTCTCTTTCTCTCCGAGTAGCGTTTTGGTGTCCCCGTCAAAAAGCGTCATAGTTTGATGAGAAAAAGATAGAAAGGCCCCGGAATCTGTTTCATGGTATATTATAGTTCTGTACATATCATCTATTTCTATACTTTGTACGTTACCGCCAACCTTTTGAAAAGAGATAGTGCTGCCACTAAGCCCTGTACCAGCATGAAGGTTAATCACTGACTGTCCTACGAACTTTCCGGCTATACCCATCTTAAAGGTATCGGCATTGTTAAGCGGTCCTGTGCCCTGGTATTTCCGGTAAAATTTTACTATTCCTTGTTCGCTTAAATTATTCGCGTATGCTGCAACAAAAAGCTTGTGGTTGCTGTACGAGATGTAAGTGCCTGTTACATTACTCCCAGAAAGACTTCCAGTGTTTGGTTCAAAATATGTCGTTTCCTCTACCAGTCCCTTTGAACTGTTAATAGTTATAATGTCATAAGTTGTAGTATCACAGCCTTTAGTATATACTGTAAACTTCACCAGCGCGTATATCATATCACCGTGGCCTGTAATCCCTTTTATTTCCATAGTTGTATTCTTCTTCTTTATAGGGTCAACTGGAATTACTCTGTAATCGTTATTGGATGTCCAAAGTAGATGCGTCGATCCATTTCTGCTCACAGTGGACGCATTCTCAATGATACCGAAATTGGTTGGATTTGTTTCCTGTTTCAATAAAGAAGAGTGTTCTCTCGTCTTGTGTACAATCATCTTTGCTGTTTTCATTTTGATGAATGAATACTCTTCACTGCAAAGTTGTGCTGCTATATCAATTTGGACCGATATAAACTCATTTTGAAGACTTTCAGATGTACACCTTAACGAATTATTCAATCTAATATCATTATCTTTTAAGACCATCAACATATTTTCAATGCGTTTCTGTGTGAATGCGTAATGCTGATCAATGTTTGACTTAACACAATCAAATTTGTGTTTGTCCTCCTTAAATCCCTCAATAGATTCTTAAATTCTAAGGTACCTCGAACATTCTTGATCAATGCAGGACTAATATCCAATGTAACACATTTTAAGTGACCTTGCATCATACACACACTGCAACCAACTACATCATGCGTCTTGCAGTACTGATTCATGAACTCGGATTTGTGAATCCGGCAAAGTACACACTTTACCGTCGGTTTTGCTGGAGGCATGTCATATTTGTCTTGAAGGACGTGATGTTTTGATGGCCGTGATATCTTGTGATTCCTGAAGCATGGTTTACATAGATAATCGTTGCAGTCCACGCAGAAACCTTCAGCATTAACATTGATTCCATCTTCCTTACAAGGATCGCATTCTGCATTGACATCATATTCATTCTGTAATTCTTCCGATGTGTTTGTGTACTGTCCCTCGGCCATTATTGTATCTGTATGTGTCAAATATCGTTATTCGAAATAAGCTTGAACACAAGTTGTGTTCCTTGAGTTGATAAGGATGATATACGTGTTTTGTTGGAGATGTACCAGCATAAATAAATGCACGCTTAACTGCGTCTGAAATGAAAATCAAACACTCATATTAATTGAGCCGTTCCTCGAGAAAACCAATATTATGGACTCCGTGTACTGTATCGACCTATATCAGCTAATCCGGGCCGATACATTTCGTTTCAGGGGGATAGAGGTATATAGTAATGATTCCTTAAACACAAAATCAACAGCAGGCGAAACGTGTTAGCCTTCGTGGCATGCTTAGGCTGATCCGGGTCGATACTTACGCAGAGTCCACACGGTTGGTTTCTCGCGGGACGGCTCAAAAATATGTCATTGCTAGTTAAAGTTAACATATTTTCACTATTGTAACTCGGATTTAATGACTGATCATATGTAAGGAGATAAAATGGTTAAAGCTAATTATAACCTGGTATGATATTGAAAGATTCGTTAAGTTGTATGAGTAGCATGGTACGGACAGAAGAGGAAATAGGTCAACATGCGTGACGTCATCGGACATTATCAGTTGGTACAAAGTGACGTCTTTGGACGTTATGTTCTCTCTTATCATATTTTCGAACTCATCAGTTGCGGCAACAGGGACGTCGGACGTTATGCAAATGGGGAGACATAAGTTGGGTGGCGCAGCCGCGTGACGTTACATAAATGCCCTATCTCTGTCCTGACGATGATGCCGATTTTAAGACAAGAGAACAGAATGATGTGAACAGAAAAATGAACGGGTTATGTACGGGAAGTAGATCCTAGACTAATCACAAACTAAACACTAGGCTTACTAAATTAGAGTGCTGGACAAACAGTCAAAAACGTGTTTAAAGACCACCTATGGGAAGTGAATAGACTGGTCTTTGTTCACAGGTGGTCTTCAATTACAGGGTCATTTATACAGAAAATTAATATTTGGGAAACTATGGACAGGGAATTGCTATTTCAGTGTGGTCTTTAGCACTGGTTTGAATGAACGTGAAACAACGGGACACTGTCTACTCGCATCCATTTAGTACTTAAAACGGTGACCACTTTACAGAAAATTCGGAAAGAGACAGTGCAACAGTACTAATGAAGACGATATTTAAATACTGATGCTATAATGAAAAGAACATTGATGTCAGAATGGCTGTTTATTATCGGGGGTCTCAATGAAACAATTAAGGGTGTTCACAATGTTGGAACATCAGTTTCTATTGGATTACATACACGATGTGTTGTATTACAGCAGCCTACAGGTCATGCATAATCACGTTTGGAAAGAAGATTTAACAAAGGAGGGAAACACCATATGTATGAATAAAGACACTCAATGATATGGTGTCATTTTTGAGAGGCAGTCGTGACATAGTTTACCAATATAATTAGAACAAAGTTTCTGGTTTAACAAAAGAGAAATACATCAATAAATCATGATTCAAGGAATAAATGTTTGGTTTTATTCGGGTTTTACGCCGTTTTCAACATTTTTTCAGTTATATTCATGATCGCTTGATAAACAAACCAGTTCAAGGCTAGGAAATCTTCCAAATTCCCGACACTAACCACTCGGCCACGGCGGATTCCCGACGCTAACCACTCGGCCACGGCGGATTCCCGACCCTTACCACTCGGCCACGGCGGATTCCCGACCCTTACCACTCGGCCAGGGCATATTCCCGACGCTAACCACTCGTCCACGGCAGATTCCCGACGCTAACCACTCCGCCACTGCGGAATCCCGACCCTAACCACTCGGCCACGGCGGATTCCCGACGCTAACCACTCGGCCACGTTGGATTCCCGACCCTAACCACACGGCCACGGCGGATTCCCGACGCTAACCACTCGGCCACGGCGGATTCCCGACCCTTACCACTCGGCCAGGGCATATTCCCGACCCTAACCACTCGTCCACGGCAGATTCCCGACGCTAACCACTCCGCCACTGCGGAATCCCGACCCTAACCACTCGGCCACGGCGGATTCCCGACGCTAACCACTCGGCCACGTTGGATTCCCGACCCTAACCACACGGCCACGGCGGATTCCCGACGCTAACCACTCGGCTACGGCGGATGCCCGACCCTAACCACCCGGTCATGGCGGATTCCCGACCCTAACCACTCGGCCAGGGTGGATTCACGACCCTAACCACTCCGCCACGGCGGATTCCCGACGCCCTCCACTCGGCCACGACGGTTTCCCGACACTAACCACTCGGCCACGGCAGATTCCCGATTCTAACCACTCGGCCACGGCGGATTCCCGACGCTAACCACTCGGCCACGGCGGATTCCCGACGCCCTCCACTCGGCCACGGCAGATTCCCGACGCTAACCACTCGGCCACGGCGGATTACAGACGCTAACCACTCGGCCACGGCAGATTCCCGACGCTAACCACTCGGCCACGGCGGATTACAGACGCTAACCACTCGGCCACGGCGGATTCCCGACGCACTCCACTCGGCCACGGCAGATTCCCGACACTAACCACTCGGCCACGGCGGATTCCCGACGCTAACCACTCGGCCACGGCAGATTCCCGACGCTAACCACTCGGCAACGGCGGATTACAGACGCTAACCACTCGTCCACGGTGGATTTCCGACCCTTACCACTCGGCCACGGCGGTTTCACGACCCTAACCACTCGGCCATGGAAGATTTCCGACCCTAACCACTCGGCCTCGGCGGATTCCCGACCCTAACCACTCGGCCACAGCGGATTGCCGACCCTAACCACTCGGCCACGGCGGATTCCCGACCCTAATCACTCAGCTACGGTGAATTCCCGACCCTAACCACTCAGCCCGAGAAATAATCATTCGAGGAATAAACGTGGTGACTTTTTAGTTTACACCAACCGTTTACCTTATGATGAGCAATTTCTCCTTTTGCCAGTATGTTTATGGGAAAGGGTCGAATGTTAACACTATTGTCGGAAAGGGAGACACATTATGGTAAGGATGTATGGGTCGCGTGTAATATTTCCCCCATTATCTCATCTAAACATGTTTGGTCATGATTCTAGGTGGTCCCTTTGTTTGACTTGACAAACATTTTACCTCATAGTATTTCAAGTTCCAAAGAGATAGCTTTGTTTATTTTCATGTAAGTTACCGTAACCTAAATCTCAACCGAAATTCTGACTTAAAAATGATATAAGTTTGACAAAATGCACTCAAGAGTTATGACACTTTTACCTGTCGTTGCTATCATCCTCTAAAACAATTATATGAAGTTTCAAAGCTATACCTCGAATGGTTACTGAGAACAAGACAACTTTACCGAAATTCTGACTTTAAAAAGGGGCATAACTTTGGCAAAATGCAATCAATGGTACGTGTTCCTGTGGCTGCTACTACGATGTCAGACAACTATATTTAGTTTCAAAGCTCTACATTGAATGGTTAGTGAGGATAAATTTACTTTAACAAACACACAATTAACCAAATATACGACGCAGGACGACGACGAAGGACGACGACGACGGACGACGACGAAGGACGACGACGAAGGACGCCGAGGAAGCTATGACATTGCATTGTAAGGCTTATCGCGATACTGTTGTTTCAGATACAATGCATTCCACGTAATCTGGAGCGCCAAGGATGGGAGCCACTAGTACCATTGCATATTTTTGAGAATCTATTGAATGACTCGACTAGGGGTCAAACCAAGGTCACCCACTCTAGGGGACTCAAACTCTAACTCAGCCAAGGTGTCACATATACCGATTAAATACATTTAATTACTTTATTCAAAATGAATGTAAGCAAATTCCTTGATTGGTCTAATATTCGGCGTACTATGGTAAGTTAGCATGTCTGGCATGATAAACCATGTCGAATTGCAGTGTAGCATGGTACCCAGGCATTACTCTGATACCCAGCGCTATTTAGTTTATAAGTAAATAAACAATTGATTTTTATGCTGGGGGATTCAGCTATGCTGAAGTCATGCCCAGCTTTCAGGAAGTGTAAATTTGTAAATTTTTTGTGCTGCCCTCTCTTTTTTCAAAATGGACATTTTTCCGGATTGTCCAGGGATCAGTTAAATACGTTTCACAACAAGTCTAACATTATGCACATTATACAAAGTAAACGTACACAATGTAAAGTTTTAATCCATGAAGTTGTAAACATAATTTAGACATTTTAGGACATAACATAAGGATCTTAAATGTTTCTTTAAAATATATGGAAAACGAATATCTTGAAAGCGGGTAGCTCAAAAACCATTTGAGAATATCCCTGTCGTCAACATTTTCCCTTGTTAACACTCTACAGGCTACATTTTGCATCGGATCTTCATGACAGTTTATCAGAACATTCATCTCCATCAAATCTTGGACAGTTCGAAACTGGGCCATTTGAGGTCAAAAACTAGGTCACTAGGTCAAATTGAAGGAAAATCCTGTTAACACTCTAGAGGCCATATTTTCAACTTGAGCATGTTGAAACTTTATCAGAATGTTTGTCTTGATGATGTAAGTCAAACTCGAACATGAGTCATGTCGGGTCAAAAAGTAGGTCACTAGGTCAAATTGAATGGAAATCTTGTTAACACTCTAGAGGCCTTATTTTCAACTTGAGCATGTTGAAACTTTATCAGAATGTTTGTCTTGATGATATGTAGGTCAAGTTTGAACATGGGTTATGATGGGTCAAAAAGTAGGTCACTAGGTCAAATTGAAGGAAAGGCTTGTTAACACTCTAGAGACCGCAATTTTTGCCTCTTGTTAAATCTTAACTCTGTAGAAGCATCTTTTTTTTGGCTACAGCAGCTTGACATTTGGTCAGAATTCTATCTAAATTATATCTAGGTCAAGTTTGAATATGTGTCATGCCGGGTTTTAAACTAGGTCACTAGGCCAAATTGAAGGAAAATCTTGTTAACATTCTTGATACTGCATTTTTAGATTGAACATGTTGAAACTTTATCAGAATGTTTTTCTTGATGATATCTAGGTCAAGTTCTAACATGGGTCATATTAGGTCAAAAAGTAGGTCACTAGGTCAAATTGAAGGAAAATCTTGTTAACACTCTAGAGCCAACATCCACCGCATTTTAGTACTTTCAGTACTTTGATTGTAAAATCTACAGCGGACCATTACTTAATGTTTGAAATAAATACACAAATAATGAATTCGGAGTTTGAAAGATTTGATCTACAAAAAAGATTGCGTATATAAAGTTTTGATGCTCCATCATCCGCCAATACTGTACCCTTACGCTTTAGGTGGATCAAAATAATATTCATCACATCTTTCGCAGCTAGATAAACCGAATATGGCCAGATGTAATCGAAAATAAAGGAGGTTTGATTACCTAATTAACCCTGCACGCATATTCATGCTCATAATGAACAATTTCTACTTTTGCAACAATTTATTAAACCTATTCAATAAATAAACTTTCATATACACAGAGTTGTCATATGTTTGCCTAATAGTATCTGTATTCGTCTCCTGCCGATTTGCTGTATGTGTGAAATTAAAAGTTAAAATGATCTTTACATTGTTAACCTCTCGCGAACAGGACCGTAATTGTAGCATTCCTGTTGGTATTCTCGAAGATTTAATCAAATCCCTCTTAACATGTCTTAGATGTGGCTTCGGACGGACGGACGGACAACGCCCGTACTGTACCCCCCGGCTTTAGGTGGGTCAAAAATATCTTCGTCATAATATTGCCGTTGGATAAATCCGAATTTGGTCAGATAAACATATTTAACCCTGCACACATTTTGACGAATATATACAGTAGATAGCATCTTGAATGGTTAATACTTTTGTCGAAATTTTTCCAACCTATTCAAACAACATACTTGCATGTTTAGGCATTTGTCATATGTTTGCCTCAATGTATCTGTAGTTGGCTGCTGCAGATTTGCTGTAAGTGGGAAATGATTAAGAGTTTAAATACCCTTTGAATGTGGACTCCGACCTAATTCATGTAAACAAATTCCTTGAATTGATATCCTCGCGGATCAGGAACGTAACTCTGATGTTTCTTATGCAATCACACAGAAGTGTGTAGGGTAATACTTTCTGATGGTAGTCTCTGAAGTTTTAATTCCTCTTCACATGTCTTAGATATGACTTCGGATGGACGAACGGACATTGCCAATACTGTACCTTTAGTATATATTTGTTTTTCGACTGGATTTACGGTCAGATGCAATCGAAAGAACAGATTGTTTTAAGACCTATTTAATCCTTTCCTACGCATGTTGACGCATACACAGCATGTGACATCTTGTAAACAGTGTGGCAAAAAAGGTAATTGCTAATAATGAGCAATTTCCAATTTGCCCTTATGTGTTTAACTCCATTTAATACTTATATATCAATTATGAAGACACAAAGGGGTACAACATCGAATAAGCCTTCGAGTAATGATTTTTTACCTTTTATTTATTACTGAATATATAGTCTAGAAACACAAAAATAACATATCAACGAAACTACTCAAGATCTGCTGCGTCTCTCACGCACTTCCATAACCTTCGACGTCAAAATTAACGGCCCATGACTATTTCATCTGACGTCCATCGAAACATGCCCATTTCCTGCTAACAAGTATTGGCTTAATTGACCAACTACATATGATATGCCGTTCGTTGCATGTACATAATGTTATGCAAGGGACATAATGGTATATTTTCAAATTATGGATTGGTTAATTTATTCTAAATCCATATATGCATTTTCATCTTCATAAATCATTTGTACTTAACTATTTATTATGAAAAGCATGCCAGAAATAAAATCATACCATGAAGACAGTGTTTCAGCAATAATGTTTGCTCATTTAAGTAATTAGAATTTCGGCTTCGCTGTTTTCAAAAGAAAAAACTGTATCAGGAATTAGTTTGCGTTAACCGATATATTCGAATTATCACATGTACGAGATATCTCGAGTTTAATGAATCTTCTTTTCTTCTGACGTAGCTTATGTGTACATAAAAGTTGATCACCATTGGAGCCGGTTTCAAATAAAACCAACATTACGGAGTTTGTGAAAAGTAAAGATTAAGACCAGCCTACGCGTCCATGTTACTCAATCCCATTCTACAATAATTGTAAGACTTTTCTTAAATTTCCGTAAATAATTGGTGAACAGTTCAGATTATCTGGATGCACATGATCATTGGAATCTACACTGGTCGTAAATGCACCTTGGTTGGTTTAACACAGGTATCATTTAAATGTTGTCGAAGTATGGTGAATCAAAAACAATTTCAAACATTTTTACATAATATTAGTTTCAAATTGAATGTGAAACTGACCCTACAGCTTATATATATAATTATTTGTTGTCTCTTTGTCTCTTTCTGGATATATCGATAGAAATAGTGTTGATCAATTGATAACGAAACAAAACGCATAAACACAGTGTATTACGATATTCATACATGGAAACTTTTAGATACGATGTTCTATCAAT
Source organism: Serripes groenlandicus (assembly GCA_031761405.1). Classification (NCBI taxonomy): domain Eukaryota; kingdom Metazoa; phylum Mollusca; class Bivalvia; order Cardiida; family Cardiidae; genus Serripes; species Serripes groenlandicus. The sequence goes on along the minus strand of JASEVX010000008.1, from coordinate 28,769,341 downwards.
TATTATTTAAGCCATGCCCTTTTTTTGTAAAAATAGTTCACTAATGGCTTTCTGTGCCGGGTACGGCGTTTATATACAAGGAGTCTTAAAGTTCCGAGACAAAGGACAGTTCGTCAAATAACTTCAAGTTAATATAATCTTACGGCTTTCTGAACGCTGCAATAAGTCCATCTTGAGTAGGAGCCAAACAAATATGACAATCGTTAACAGCCATGGTTTGACAGCATTCGATGGAACCAGTTATCTGTATTATCTGACACCAGTCTGACAGATCTTTTGAATTGCACTCAAACACCCCTATTCCGCTCCATAGTATGTAGAATTTGTTTGCATATTTCACAACTGTTGGATTCTCCTTTTCGATTCCCGTCTCTTTCTCTCCGAGTAACTTCGTAGTGTCCTCGTCAAAAAGTTTCATAGTTTGATGAGAAAAAGATAGAAAGGCCCCGGAATCTGTGTCATGGTATATTATATTTCTGTACATATAATCTATTTCTATACTATGTACTTTATCGCCGACCTTTTGAAAAGAGATAGTGGTGCCACTTCTCCATGGAGAAGCAGGACTGCTAATGACTGTTTGTCCTACGAACTTTCCGGTTAAATTCATCGTAAAGGTATCGGTTTTGTTAAGCTGCCCTGTTCCCTTGTTTATCCGGTAGAGTGTTACTGTTACGTCATTGCTGCTTGAATTCGTCTTTGCTGCAACAAAAAGCCCGTGGTTGCTGTACGAGATGTAAGTGTAAGTTATATAACCGTCATACTTACTTCCAGAGTACAGTACCGAATATGTTGTTTCTTCTACCAGTCCCCTGGAACTGCTAATAGTTATAATGTTATAAGTCATTTTGCCTCGAGGCTCTCTATACCCCACAAGCGCGTATATCATATCACCGTGGCCTGTAATCCCTTTTATGGCCAAACTAGTATTCTCCTTCTTTATAGGGTCAACTGGAATTAAGCTGTAATCGTTATTGGCTGTCCAAAGTAGATGCGCCGATCCATGTCTGCTCACAGTGGAAGTATTCTCAATGAAACCGAATTGAGTTGGATTACTTTCCTGTTTCAATAACGTGGAGTGTTCTCCCGCCTTGTGTACAATCATCTTTGCTGTTTTCATTTTGATGAATGAATACTCTTCACTGCGAAGTTGTGTTGCGCTATCCGTTTGGACCGATCGAAGCCCCTTTTGTAGACTTTCTGATGTATACCATAACTCATTAATCCGTCGAATATCATTGTCTTTTAAGACCATCAAAACATTTTCAATGCTTTTCTGTGTTGATGCATAATGCTGATCGATGTTTGACTTAACAACATCTATTTTGTGTTTGTCCTCCTTACATCCCTCAATAGATGCGGATACTGATTCCAAGTAACTCTTAAATTCTAATGTCTCTTGAACGTTCTTGACCAATGCAGGACTTATATGCATTGTAACACATTTTAAGTGACTTTGCATCATACACACTCTACAACCAACTTCATCATGCGTCTTGCAGTACTGAGTCACGAACTCAGATTTATGAATCCAGCAAAGTACACATTTTACATTTGGCTTTACTAGAGGCAAGGCATATTTGTCTTGAAGCACGTGATGTTTTGATGGCATTGGTATCTTGTGATTCCTGTAACATGGTTTACATAGATAATCATTGCAGTCCACACAAAATCCATCAGCAATAACATTGATGCCATCGTCCTTACAAGGATCGCATTCTACATCGACATCACATTCATTCTGTAATTCTTCTGATGTGTTTTTGTACTGTCCCTCGGCCATTATTTTATCTGTATGTGTCAAATATCTGTATTCCAAATAAGTTTGGCACACTGTGTTCCTTGAGTTGATATGATGAGTTGAGTTGATGCTATACGAGTTTGGTCGGAGCTGTACCAGCATGAATAAATGCACGCTGAACTGTTTCTGAAATGAAAATCAAACACTCTTAATAATTGAGCCGTTCCATGAGAAAACCAACATTATGGACTCTGCGTAATGTATCGATACAGATCAGCCTGCGCAATCTGCGCATGCTAATCCGGGCCGACATATTCCGTCTCAGGGGGATAGAGGTATATATTTATGATTCCTGCAACATAAAATACACAGGAGGCGACAAATGTCTGTCCGTGTTAGCCTGCACGGCATGCTTTGGCTGATCCGGATCGATTCTTTACGCAGAGTCCATACTGTTGGTTTTCACGCTGGACGGCTCATATTATGTCATTGCTGGTTAAAATAAACATATTTTCATTATAATAACTCGGATTTATTGACTGATCATATGTAATAAGATAAAATGGTTAATGCTAATTATAACCTGGTATGATATTGAAAGAATCGTTGAGTTGTATGAGTAGTATAGTCCGCACAGAAGAGGAAAATCGGAGCAATGGAACAACGTGACATCATCGGACTTTACGTAAGCATTTTTTGAAGCCGCGTGGAAGCGCGGCGTCAGTATGTGATAGGTTTTAATGTTGTACCATGGGGGTGACGTAATCGAAAAGGTAGCAATCAACAAATATTATTGTAAAGAAAAACTCTGTAATATGTTTGAAAAAACAGCCTTTATGATGGAATAAATTGTATTATCTGATTTAAGAAACAACAAGCTACAAAATATGTTCATCGTTTACCGTTGTTACAAAACTTTAGACACATTTAAATTGTTTTTAATAACTGTTCCCCAACTAACTAGGCTAAGCCGTTTTCATGAGTTGGTTTACGGAGTTCACTAGGCTACGCCTTTTTAATTGTTTGGTTTACTGCTCTGACGACTCGATTCATCAAAGCTCAGAAAAAAGATTCGGATGATGTTTTTTCCTATTTATTTCTGTTGTATTACTAAACTTAAAACGTTCCTCCCCATACAGTTGTTCATTCAGACCATTGTATTCTTGCTATATGTTGACTATACATGAGAACATTTTCTTTTAATTTCATAAATGCTTAATTTTGATATTAAATATCTTTAAACTTGTTAGAATTATTTGTATTTTTTGTTTATATACTCTCGTTTTTTGTTATCATAATTCTGCTCAACTGGAAGGAGAATAGACAACCCTCTCTCCTTCCAAAGCTTGTGTCACACTTAACTTATAACTAGAGGCATTAACACTTAAGTTAATATCTGTAAATATTTCAGTATATATGTTTTTTGTTTATCTAATTGATCTAGTTAGAGCAGATTTAAAATTAAGAAACTTCAGCTTGTATGACACTTTAGTGTTGCAGTCAATGTTAAGCAAACGGTAAGCCAAATGGTTTGAAGACTAAACTTTACATGCTGAATATCACATAAATCGTAGCATATAAAGTGTATAATCCCTACGTCAAAATTGACCCTTTTTGCTCTTGATAACATTTTATTATAAACTATGGTATCCAGGTGAGCAATAAAGGAACGTCTTGGCCTTCTTGCTTAAGATAAAGGTACATTTGGCCTTCTTGTTCAAACTATTTACATCCTGTCCGTTTGCACAGGTTATTAAAATGTATTGAACTGCATCTGCTTCCCTTTAAGTCATGCTTTAAATCGTGCGCGGCGTCTTTGATGCCTAGCATCAAAATTCGTCTTGTTATCATTTGGGACAAATTGACATCATCGGGCTTCAGGTTCTCTCTTATCATTTTTTCGAACTCATCAATTGAGGCAACAGGGACGTTATGTAATTAGGGAAACATAAGTTGGTACGTCGTGAATTGGAAAATGAAGATGATGATGACGATGATGCCGTTTTTTTAGACAAGTGAATAGAATGATATGAACAGAAAAATGAATGGGTTATGTACTTGAAGTAGATCCTAGACTAATCACAAACCGAACGTTCAGAAATCATGCCGAATTTATATGGAATCACGCGAATAATGAAACATGCACTTTGTAGAAATCACGCGTTGTTAAAGTGAACCTCGGAAATAAATGTATAATTGACAAACACTAGGCCTACTAAATTAGGGTGCTGGACACACAGTCGAACATGTGTTTAAAGACCACCTATTGGAAGTAAAAAGCTGGTCTTTGTTCACAGGTGGTCTTCAATTACAGGGCCATTTATACAGAAACTGAATATTTGGAAAACTAAAAGCATGGTTGCTATAGCCAGGGAACTGCTATTGCAATGTGGTCTTTAGCACTCGTTTGACTGTACGTGAAACAATGAGAGACTATCGCAGAGACAAAATCTTATCCATTTAATACTTAGAACGATACAAGTCGATAATGATAATGCACGGGAGAGCGATTGCACATTCCTGCTCATTTATCAGTACACTAAGCGATTACAGAGGCTTTGTACGTTTCTATACAGACCTGAACAAAGTCTTCATTCACGAAAATTTTGGAAGAGACAGTGCAACAGTACTAATGACGAAGATATTTAAAAAATGATGTAAGAATGAAAAGAACATTGATGTCAGATCGGGGGTCTCAATGAAACAAGGGTGTACAAAATGTGGAAACATCAGTTTCCATTGGATTACATACACGATTGGTTGTATTACAGCGGCCGACAGGTCATGCATAATCACGTTTGGAATAAACATTGCCAGAAGATTTAACAAAAGAGGGAAACATAATATGTTTGAACAAATGGTGACGTTTTTGAGAGGCAGTATCTACCAAAAGTGCCTGTGGTGACATGTTATACCAACCAGAATGAACGTAAAGTTCCTGTTTCAGGTTAAACAATCGTCAAATACATCAAATCATCATCTTGGTCATGATCCGAGGAAAATGTTTTGTTTTATTCGGGTTTTCTACATTATATCAGTTATATTCATGATCCCTGGATATAAACAAACCAGTACTAGGATAGGAAATCCAAATTGACCATCGGTACTCCACCATAACCGACGAATAGCGACTGGGGATCGAACTCGGGACGCCCGGTTCCAAATTCCCGACGCTAACCACTCGGCCACGGCGGATTCTCCGAGGAATAAACGTGGTGACTTTGTGGTTTACACCAACCGTAAACTTTATGATGAGCATAACGGTTCAGATGCAGATTTGTTTTTCTTTTTCATTTGTACTAATTCAAATAATTATTTTTAAAATATATTTTGGTCCTTTTTGAACATTTATGTAAAATTCGATGCCTCAGAAAGGTAAAATGCCTGTGTATTGGTGTGTGCGGTATTGTTTCATCTCAGTGGGATATTATTATCCCCATCAGCTTATCCCAAAGTGTATGACCTGATAACGGAAGTTTGATGACCATATTGATATTTGTACAATTTTAGAGATTTTATGAATTACAGTATTTGATTGTTTATAGCTAATTTTTAATAGCAAAGACAAATACATGTATTTAAACTTTTAGAACGAATAAACAAAGATAAATGTACACATTGCAATCAATCTGTCTTTTAAAATGACGAATATAGATATAAAAATAATCTTCAATCAAATCATTTTTTCTCTTTGTATACGCGCATTGGAGTACATCAGTACTAATTTCCGCCAAAGCCTTACATAAACAAATATCAAAGTTTTCAATCTTCTAGAATAAATCGGGACTGAGGATATATTAAACAAAACTTGTTATGACCTCCACAAATTACTATAGCTTATCAAGCCCAGCCGACAGCTCAAATGACTGGTAAACTAGCTTATGTAAACGCCAGTATAGCTCGGAGATAGAGATCGCTCGATAGCCTGATAAGCCCTAAAGTTGACAATGTAAGGATTTACGGGTCGCGTGTATTATTTCTCCCAACATCCCACCTAAACATGTTTGGTCATGAGTTAAGGTTGTCCCTTTGTTTGACTTGTTTGAAAACATAGAAGAACAAGGAAGAAATCATAGACATAGTTAAATATATTGCGGATTGTTTAATTCATTCGTGAACGAAAGTTACAAGAACTTTAAACATTTTCTCTGAATCCGTCTACAAATCGTTATCATTACACAGAACGTAACCGAAGTTGAACATATTCTTTACTTTTATACTGTTAACACCTGGTCGAAAAGGATTAATAACCCGTGTATCGACCCGTCCATTCTCAAGTGTCTTTAACCCTATGATAAATATGCACTGAACGATTTCGAAGACATAGTAACAAAAAAAGGAATGGCCTTATGTTCTCATGAGATAAGTCAAAACTCAGTAATGAGGACAATTCTCATAATGAGCAATTTCTCATTGTGCCACATTTTGTCAACTTTATAAAATTTTGCATATTTGTGCTCATATTTATTTAAAGTCGTCTGCTGTATATTTGTAGTATGTGGGAAAGGGTTAATGATGGAAAACATATGTCCGAGTCGGGATTCTAACTTACGAAATGGATTGATAGCCCTCGTCGTTACCGACTGACCTATAGCGGCCCAAAACTTTGCATTATGCCTATAATGTGTATATTAAGTTCAAAACATTGTGGATTAAACTCGCAACAAATCAGCAGCAGACGACTTTCAAACGCTTTATGAAGAAATACTTTGAAAAATGTGGCAATCAAAGAAAATGCTCACTAATTTTGCCCCAGTGTTTTGCTGCTCATGCGTCTAAATAGGTATGCACGTGGAAAGGGTTATGCAGACATTACTGATTTATCCATGAAATGTTTTCTAAAAACATCGTGAGTAACGCTTTCTGTAAAAGTCTACGTTGGCTAACTGTTGCCAATCCACCAATCAAATAACAGCTTCTTCAACCACATAAACTAACCGTGAGTTACCAAACTGATTCACTGAACGCGAGTAGGAAGGCGACTCCCATATCCTACGTTTAAAAGGGTTGGAATTGAGTTTTATGAAACAAATCTAAATCTATAAGTGTTTATGTAGTTCTATAACTATTTTCTATGATAAACTCACTATAAATCATTAGACCAAATACCTGAAATGTAGCAGCATTACTAGATATATATATATTCTTTTATAGCCCATGGAAACACTAAACAACACAAGCTTCTTTACCAATTACCTCATGTAACAAAGTATTGAAAGTAAATTAATTCGCGGAGCCCTAGTATGTTGAAAAATAGCTGAAAACATGCCAAATAGTCCGGAATGAAAATCAGATTTTAACTAGAAATGCTTGCATCTCTCTAGCTGAGTTATTTCAATAATTATTTGAAATCGAGTTTACAGAATATGTATGACTATATGTGATGTGGTGAAACTGTTTGACTTTAATGTGTTTTTTTATTTTATTTTTTGGATTTTTTTTTTATATAATTTGACCTTAAAGCGACTGAACTAAAATTTCCAATTTTAAGAAAATAAGTGTTATTTTTGTATTTGGGGCATTAAAATATGATAACTGACATATTACATACCCCTATAATCGGTGAGATTGTCTTGTTTTCGATACTTTTCCATCGCAAATTCTACCCTGTCAGTAACAGGGTAAGTATTTTTAAATAGGAAACCCCTTCATCGGGACAATTGAAAACGACTCAAGTTCACTTTATTGATAAAAAACGATACATTTTCTACCCTGGTTTTACTTGGATAACATAAAGAATAACATTTAAGGGCGAATTCGATTTTTTTTTTTTTTTTTTTTTTTCGTGCAATCTGGATTTCAGTCGCTTTAAACGAAAAGTGAAAGTAGTTAAAAGAAGTACCAATCTGAACCCAGTTCTGACAGCGCTGAATCATTGTTAAATGACATGTTCCTCCTCTTTTGTTAAATGACATGTTCCTCCTCTTTTTATATTAGCTGAAAGGAGGGTTTTTAGTTATATATGCGTGCATCCTTGAAAACATAGAAGAACAAGAAAGAAATCATAGAAATGGTTAAATATCTTGCGAATTGTTTAATTAATTCGTGAACGAAAATTACGAGAACTTTAACCATTTTTCTGACTGCGATGCTTCAATTAAAAGGAGGGGGGGGGGAAGAATAAAACCATTGTGGATGAAGAGAAGACATATGTTGGGTTGAGTGATATTATCGTAATCTCAATAAACCGTCTACAAATCGTTATCAGTACACACAAGTTGAACAAACATATTCTTTACTGTTATACTTTGGATACCTGGTCGAAAATGAATGATACCCGTTGAATCGACCCGTTCATTCGTGAATTCTCTTTTACCCGTATGATTATGATACACATAGTGGAAAAGGAATGGTAATGTTCTCGTAGGATCTCATAATGAGCAACTTTATTATTTGCCACATTTTTTCCAACTTTATTCAATTGTTGTAGGACTACCTTCATCACAGATAGTTTTCATATTTTTGCTGAGATGCATTCGAAGTCGTCTGCTGTATATTTGTAGTATATGGGAAAGGGTAAATGATGGAAAACAATCAATGCCCGAGTCGGGATTCTAACTTACTCAAAACGTTGCAATAGGCCTAATATGTGCATATTGAGTTGAAAACATAGTGGGTTAAACTTGCAACACATCAGAATCAGGTGACTTTCAAGCCATCTATGCAGACATAAGGAAGCATTAAGTATTGAATAGTCTTGAAAAATGTGGCAATCAGAGAAATAGCTCACTTATCTTGCCACAATGTTTTCTCAAGCCATTTGCTGTATACGCGTCAAAATTGGTATGCGTGTGGAAAGGGTTAAGCAGAAATTAGTGATTTATCCATGAAATGTTTTCTAATAAAATCGTGAGTAGCGCGTTCTGTAAAAGTCGGCTAACTGCTGTTGCCAATCCTTCAATCAAATAACAGATTATTCAACCCCAGGAACTAACCGTAACACAAAGTTAGCTACCAAACGGATTCACTGAACGCGAGGCGGAAGTTGTCTATATGTTGGAAAGGATTCTCATATTCTACGTGTAAAAGGGTTGAAATCGACAAATTAATAACTCATTGAACATATGTAGGAGTACTTCAAGTGTTCAGTGAAAGTTTACATTGGCCGACTGTTGCCAATCCACCAATCAAATAACAGCTTCTTTAACCCCCAGGAACCAACAGTAACACACCGTTAGCCACCAAACGGATTCACTGAACGCGAGGCGGAAGACGTCTATATGTGGGAAAGGGTTCCCATATCCTACGTGTAAGTGGGTTGCATCGACAGACTAATAACTCATTGAATATATCTAGGGGTACTACAAGTGTGTTGTTGTTTTATTTACTATGATAAACTAACTATATGCAGTATTAATAAAACAAAATACCTGAACTCGGGCGGCACTTCTAGGTACATATACTTTCATAGCCCATGAAACACTAAACAATACACATGCTTTATCAATTACTTCCTGTATCAAACTATTGATATATATTCATTCGCCGCTTGCTTGATAACAAACTGTAAACATGCCAAACAGTCCGTAAGAAAAACCAGATTTTATCTTCAATCTCTTTGCGTTTCTCTAGCTGACTGCAATGCATATGGGAAATTTAGTGTATAGACTATGTGCCTTTATACGCAATTAATTAAATTACTTTGAGTTTAAGTCTTTTGTTATTTTAAGAATTTTACCTTAAACATGAACAAGTTATATGGGGCTATCAATCTCGGACTATTTCTGGTGAGCTTCCGAAAAAGATAACATATGTTTAGCCACAAATGTCTTCCCAGAAGACAATTTCGAAAACATAGTCAAATGGAAGAACAATTATTTAATAAAGTTGGAAACATTTTAGCAAAAGGATGTTTTTTCATACATGAAAATCGTTTGCTTTTTAAATGCGTCACAATGCGTCTATATGTTGAGAACGGTTAATAACAATATCGGCCAGGTCATCATCTCCCAAAGACGCCCTAGGGCAAACGTTTGACAACATAGTTGACAAAACTACGAAACTACTCAAGATGTACTTCGTCTCTTACATCCTTCCAATACTTTCGACGCCAACATAAGCAGCCCAACACTCAGTATAGCGCTAACGTCCCTCGAAACTTGCCTACCTTCTGATATTACTTATGGGCTTAATTGCTAAGATTCAAATGCTTTGCCGTTCCTGGTATGTGCACACATCTACAAAAGGGACATTATGAATCATTTTCAAAGTCGACTGCAGCAGATTAGTATTGGTTAATTGTTACATAATCAAAATAAAGAAATACATGTATATCAAAAATGAAAAGGAATGCATTACGTCATACGAATGGGGATCTTATAGCATCTGCGATACAGTGAAGTCCCCGGTGCCCATGTATTACGCACGGCTTCACTAGAACCTGCTGTGTCCACCTTTACTTGTTTGAGCCAAAATGATGTAATTTCTTACAATAATAATCAAAGCGCTGTAAGCGCTATTGGTATAGGGGCATATGTAAGTTGAAAATATATGGCATAGATAATATGGACAAACATTGTTGAAACAATAAACAATGACCTTTAAAACAAACTAAACCAAAAATGTGTGAAGCAACACATACTGCCTGCCAATAACAGATACCTTACTTATCAAAGTTTGACCCTTTACTTGTATAAAGAAAATAAATCAGGAAGGACAAAAGATTGACAAAAAATCGAGCAGCGACCCTTAATTAAAATATTTCCAGTTCAGAAATCACTAAAGATCCACAATGTATATTGTAATCATGCTGATAAATGAAAGACAATCGAAAGCATGCTAGAGTTATGTTTCTTTTTGCACTGCACATCTGTAGCTCTGAGTTCCCTATACACCAAGCCTTAGATTGATACATTGGACAGCTATTGAGACAATAACCGAAGAAATGAAAACATGAGTTTACACCTAAACCAGATCAGATTTGTGTTCAAAATATTGTATCGATCTCCTAATCCCAATGTATACGTGTGACGACTTTGAAATGGATCCGCGAAACAGAAACAAAGTTTTGACCCATTAATGCAAAGAGTAACGGAACAGACGGACGGATGGATGAACACCAAGACGGACAGACAGTCAGTCGCTCCGGACAAAGTACACAGCTTGGGGAAGCACTCATTAACGAATAAGGGCATTTCATGGAACGCATGTGTTGCATGCGAAAGTCATATAATAAGTGAGAACATGGAAGGACAAAAATATACACACTCCAAACGCAGCATGCTAAAGTTATAGTAATGGTGCACTGCAAATCTGTAGGTCATAAGTTACCTACAAACCAAGTTTGAAATGGATACAATGGAAATTAATTGAGACAATCGCTGAACTAAATAAGGAAAAATGGAGATAACTAAAATAAACAGACCAGAGTTATGTACCTAGTACTTGGCCGTTCTCCTGATCACACGGTATAAGTGTGACCACTTTGAAATAAATCTGCCATACAGTAATAACGTGTTGACCAATACATACAATCCATGACGGACGGACGAATGCACATTCAGGCAGACAGCCGGCCGGACGCCCGATTATATCTCCAAGCTTTACAGACAGAGACAACTCATAAAGTATTGATTACAGACGTCGTACAAGGTTAATTTATTAAAACCTATTTAGACTACATTTCTAGTTTATTTGTCAACAGATACATCAAGGACTAGATTACACGTTGACGAACGTTGAGTCTTCAATTAACGCAAATGCATATACATTATGAATTTTATCACAAAATCGCTTGAAGCGCCTCAATTATAAAATAAATAATGACCTTGCGGTTTTAACTCGTGTGTATTGACACTTTCGGCCAAATTTCTTTCCGACGTTTGACAATGCGACATGCGTCATTCGTCTTTCACCAATGGGCTAAGTCTATGTGGAAAAGCAGCCAGTTGCTTGGGAAGATTGTTGTGTGGAGTACTGGTGTGAGAAAACCAGGAAATACATTTGTAGGTGAACTGGCCGCCGTGGTATAACTGAGGAAATGTTAAAAACGGCGTTAACCCCAATCACTGAATGTTGAAATTAACTTATCTCTTATTTGTAGATTTAATTTCTATTTCTTATTTTGAATAGTGATGAAAACATTGTGGAAAAAGACAAACTTACTGATTATCATTCATCTGTTAAGGTGAGTTAAATGTGTCTAAAATGGGCAACGGTTAAAATAATAGCTGTAGACAAATGTTTTCGTTATCTAGGTTATAGAAAGAAATTGATTTATGTTTCAAAGCATTGTTTGGAAAGGAGGAATTGCTCATTGTCAGCAATTGCTCCGTTTGCAAATACACTTTTAACATTCGTATGTAACTAAGTAGCTATAACGGAAACGGTTCAACCCTTTGCCGCTTACAGTCACTCGTTGACGCATGTGCAGCAGACGGCTGCAAACTTGTTTATCGTGACCCATTTCCTATTTTTCCATAAAGGTTTTAACTATATATTTTTCCTCTTGATGTAAGGCAACATTGCTCGTTATCATTCATCTCTAGCATGTTATTCAAAATGTGTCGAGTAAAAGAATGTCCATAGTAAAACGTTCAAATATGAAAAGAATTAATTTGAAACGTGTTTGAAAGCATTGTGTGAAAAGGAGGAATTGCTCATTGTCAGCAATAGCTCCATTTTCAACAATACTTTCAATATTCGAACTGTTATATTATCACGGAAAGGGTTCCGCTTCCATGGGGAGGATGTAACCATTTTCCGCTTACAGATGTGCAGCAGACGACAATCGAAAACATTGTGACAAAAGGAAAAACTTCTTATCGTAGGCAATTTCTACTTTTGCCACAATGGTTTCAACTCCTTTTAATAATTTTATTTACAAACAAGCCGACAGTTTCAAAATGCTCAAGTAAAAAATGCAGCTTCTTTAAAGTCCACATGATCCACATGATCCCATGCTCAAGTGAAAATAAACAAGCTAAAAAACAAGAGGGCCATGATGGCCGTGTATCGCTCAGCTTGAAACTATTTATACATGCAAGGAAATAAGCCCCACCCCATGGCAGCCATACTTTTCAGCAGATTGGAATAATTTGAACAATCTTTGTAGAATCGGTTTAGGACATTTGGACAAAAATAATATTTTTTTAACTTTTCACTTAGCACATGAAAGGAAAACAAGCTCCGCCCCCCTGGTGGCCATGTTTTTCAACGGATCAGAATAATTTGAACATGTCTACCAAGGAACAGAATATTTTCATACCAGTCTAGTACTTGTGGACAAGAAGATTTTTAAAGTTTTACCATTTATACATATAGAGAAAACAAGCTTTTTTAAGATTTCACTATACATATATAAGGAAAACGAGCTCCGTCCCCTCGCGGCCACGTTTTTCAACGGATCAAAATAATTTGAACAATCTTGGTAGAGGGACATCCAAAGAACATTTGTGCACAATACTTTTCAGGCTTGTACTTTTGGACAAAAAGATGTTTCCTCTCCGTTGGCATGGCAACCTGAGTCCCACTTAGATTCAATTCTTTGAACAATTTTGAAAGGGAACACACAAGGAACATTCCTGTTTAGTGTTATCAATTGGCACAGTGACTTTTGTCAAATGTCGGAAAGAATGTTGGCCGAGCTGGGATTCGAACTCACAATCCCTGGATTGACAGCCCGCGCCGCTACCGACTGAACTAAAGGGATTCGAAAGAGGGACGCCAAAGTAAAGTAACATTCCTTTCAAGTTTGGCTGAAATAGGTCCAGTGGAGATGAAGGAGATGTCATTTGAAGTTAAAGTTTTATGTTATGTCTTTCAACCAAGCATTATTGCTTGGAAATATTATATAGAGGGTTACTGAAGGAAATCTTTTACATATTTATCTTAGAATGCAATATTTAAACAATTGTCATTTTACCCCTTTTCTGAATCCACATTACAAAATGATGTGTAATTCACAATGAAGTAATCTCCTTTAACTATTATGGTTAACCCTCCTTTCCAACATACAACACATCTACAGAAGACGATTTTGAAAACAAAGTCAACGTTATGGAAACTCTCTTTAGATGGAAGAACATTGATGAAGATGATTTCGAGGGCTTGGCGTGAAACGGTTGTAACTAAAAACCTATTTTGAAAACCTTGGTTTAGGGGCAATTTAGACCCTTTTGTAAACAATGCAAATTTAGATGCCATTGCTCAGAAGGAGCAATGGCACCTAAATTTCCATTGTTTATCAAGAAAAATGATTTAACGCTTATAAAGACTTTATGGCGAGGTAATTCACCTTGATAAAAAAAATACAAATTTTAGTTACAACCATTTCACGCAAAACGCTCGATTTGTGTGTGGCACAAGGATGTTTTCATAAGTCGTCTGCTGCAAATGCGTCAACATGTGTCTATATGTGGGGAACGGTTAAACATAATATCGGCCTGGCCGGTCCTCTTCCACTGAATCATTCGCAACACGGGAGCTTGTAGAGTTACGCTTATGATCTGACAAAAACACTGATAATAAGAGTCGTCTGCTTTGAAAACATTCGAGGGTAATTCATTAATGATTAAATTATACATATGCATCCGGAGAATGGAGGGAGAGGGGTACGTTTGAAAGAGTGTTGAAAATAGCGTTGTGAAATGATTAGTTTATTTAAATAAGCAATCTTTTTTACCCCATAATGTTTCAAAAGTTCCGAAAGTTTGCCAAAATGTCTATTTCTGTCTTTCCCCCGGTATATTTCAAGATATTTTAGTTTGAGATCTAACAAGAATTGATAAGAGAACAGGTCCAAAGACGATCTGGTGATCTTGCTATCAGTTTAAAGTAGTTTCCTGTTAAAGTGAATTACTACAAAATCAATAAATAGGAATTCATGTTGCTGAACCCTTTCTTTCTCTCTTACAGCAAATATGTAGTTTGAAAATATAATAGCGAAACTCTCTATAAATGTAAGTACACTTATTGAATAGAGTTGAAATCATTGCCACAAAAGGAGTAATTGTCCATTAAGAGCTAAAAATCTTTGTCACACTGTTTTCGAACAGTATCTGGTACAAAAGCGTTAACATGATTGTACATGTTGAAACAGGTTAAGGTTTAAAATCAGTTGTTGTTGCTATTACTGTTTAACAGTGATAACTCATATATATTACTACTGTGGTGGATTTACCATTCGTATTATTGTGATTCACGTATAGCATCTATTTCACGTATAACTGCAATACCTATAAGGTTTATCGCGATACTGTTGCATCAGTTGCAATGCAACCCACGTATTCTTGAGCGCCAAGGACGGGAGCCACTAGTACCATTTATATCAACAACAAAAACCTGTTATGTCCCGACCAGGGATCAAACAAAGGTCACACGCTCTAGGGGACTCAAACTCTCACTCCGCCATAGTGTCACATATACTGAGTACAATCACCCAGTCACTTGATTCAACATTTATGTAAACAAATTCCTTGATTATTGTGGTACATGTTAACAGCTAAAACCATCATGAACTGGACAGTCAGAGCGGAATGTGATTGGATCGTGAGCGTGATTGGAACGAAGTTGGAACGCTTTAAGAGCGAAACGGAATTTTGCGCCCTAAACGAAACAATCATAAAGAACGAAAACAATTAAATCACATGATTTCTTCGCTCATTGAGCGGTTGCAACAATTTACTCAATAATTATTTTAAGAAACTACTTTTGATCGGAAAAAAACACGTTCCCAGTGAGCGTTAAAAATCGATCAATTTGAACGGAACGGAAAAAGGCAATCACAATCATTTGAACGACTGAACGCTTAAAGAGCGGATTGGAACGTGAGCGGAGCGGAACTGAGGGAACGGAGCGGAACTGAGCTGAACGGAGCGGAGCGAGAACGGTAAATTTGCCAATTTCATGATGTTCTAAACTGTACTCGGCGTACTGTAGTAAGTTAGTACGTCTTGCAAGAACTAACAATAGCCACTTGCATTTTAGTATGGAACCCAGCTTATTATAGCCAAAATAGTACTTCTGGCATAAATCAACAATGGCGACTTGCATTGTGGTATGGTACCCAGCGTATAATAGAAATAAGTACGTCTGGCATTCTTCTGGTACCCGGTGCTCTTAAGTTTATAAGTAAATAAGCAATTGACTTTCGTAAAATCTACATAGGACAATAACTTGATGTTTGAAAAAAAATACACAAATGATGCATACGATATTTGAAAGATTTGCTACAAATAAAGGTAGCGTGTATAACGTTTTGATTGCTCGATCATGTCTTAAGGGCATCGACATTATTGGTATGTTCATGACCCGATAATATACTGGTAGGGGCAGGTAACTCTGACTAATTCCTTGAACTGGTATCCCCGTCGAACGGGACCGTAACTCAGGGCGTACCTTATGTAATCACAGAGAAGAGTGCAGGGTAATATATCCGGACGGTATTCTCTGAAGTCTTAACCCTTGGACTCATATAGACGCTTTCTAACGCCTCTGTAGGAGACGACTTTTGAAAACATTGTGGCAAAAGGAGATATTGTTCAAAACGAGTAATTTCTCCATTTGCCACAATGTTTTCAACTTTTTGCATTAGTTATACCTTCATTTATGGAGATTTTCTGTGTATTTGGCAGCATGCTTACAAAGTCGTCTACTGCAGGTTTGCTGTATGTGTAAAAGGGTTAAACAAACCGCTCTTCACATGTATTTGACGTATTAAATTTGGCTCTGGACGGACGATGCCAGTACTGTACCCTTCCGCTTTAAGTGGGTATAATAATCTTCGTCGCCTCTTTCTCGGCTGGATTAGCCCGAATATAGTCAGATACAATCAAAGAGAAAGGATATGTGAATACATATTAACTCTTTCCCATGCTTGTTGACGCATTTACATCAGAAGGCATCTTGAAAACAGTGTGACAAAAGAACAGAATGCTCATAGTGAACAATTTCTCCTTCAGCATCAATGTTGTCAACCCCTTTCAATAAAAATTATTTCATGTACCGATATATGTCACATGTTTGTCTTCAATGTGTTTGAAGTCGTCTGCTGCAGATTTGCTGTATATGGGAAATAATTAAGAGTTTAAATATCCGTTGAGTGTGAACTCCGCACCTTATTCATGTAAACAAATTCCTTGAATTGATATCATCGCGGATCAGGATCGTACATTTCTGATGGTAGTCTCTGAAGTTAAAATCAGATCCGTCTTTACATGTTTTAGATATGACTTCGGATGAACGAACGGACAGCGCCAATACTGTTAAGGAAAGTGCTAATCATGAGCAATTCCCCTTTTGCCCTCATGTGTTTAACTCCATTAAATAATAATATATCAATTATGAAGATTGTCCATGTTTTTGTGACACAAAGGGGTACAACATTGAATAAGTCTTCGAGTAATGATTTTTTACATTTTATTTACTAATTAATATATAGTCTAGAAACACAAAAATAACATATCAACGAAACTACTCAAGATCTACTGCGTCTATCACGCAATTCAATAACTTTCAACGCCAAAATAAACGGCCCATCACTCTTTCATCTAACGTCCGTCGAAACATGCCGATCTCCTGCTAACGAGTATTGGCTTAAGTGCTCAAGTACAGATGCTAAGCCGTTCCTGGCATGTACACAACTTTACGCAAGGACCATTATGTTTCATTTTCAAATTCAACTGCAGCCGCTTATGAATTGGTTAAATTATTCAAAATCAATATATGCATTCTCTTCTTCGTAAATCAGTGTTTTCTTAAATATTTACTATGAAAAGCAACCTAGAAATAAAAATCATACCAAGAAGACAGTGTTTCAGCAATTATGTTTGCTCGTTTGAGGAATCAGAATTGCTACTACGCTGTTTTCAAAAGGAAAAAAAATCCGTATCAGGAATTGGTTTGCGTTAAGCGATATATTCGAATGATCACATGTACGAGTTATCTCGAGTTCAATGAATCCCCTTTGCTTCTGACGTAGGTCATGTGTACATAAAATGTATGATCACCATTATACATTTTTATTGGCTGTCCAAAGTAGATGTGTCGATCCGTGTCTGCTCACAGTGGACAGTTTATCAATGAAACCGAATTTGGTTGGATAAGTTCCGTGTTTCAATAAAGTGGAGTGTTCTCTCGTCTTATCTACAATCATCTTTGCTGTTTTCATTTTGATGAATGAATACTCTTCACTGCAAAGTTGTGTTACTACACCCTTTTGGACCGATAAAAGCTCATGTTGCAGACTTTCAGATGTACACCTTAACGCATCATTCAATCGAATATCTTTGTCTTTCAATTCCATCAAAATATTTGCAATGCATTTCTGTGTTGATGCATAATGTTCATCAAGGTTTGACTTAACACGATCTATTCTTTTTATTCTTTGTTTACATTCCTCAATAAATGCAGACACTGACTCAACGCAACTCTTAAATTCTGATGTATCTCTAACGTTCTTGACCAATGCAGGACTTATATCCATTGTAATGCATTTTAAGTGACTTTGCACCATGCACACTCTACAACCAACTTCATCATGTGTCTTGCAGAACTGAGTCACGAACTCAGATTTGTGAATCCAGCAAAGTACACATTTGTCAGTTGGCTTTACTGGTGGCATGGAATACTTGTCTTGCAAGACGTGATGTTTTGATGGCCGTGGTATCTTGTGATTCCTGTAACAAGGTTTACATAGATAATCGTTGCAGTCCACACAGAAACCTTCAGCAGTTACCGTGATGCCATCGTCCTTACAAGGATCGCATTTTGCATTGACATCACATTCATTCTGTAATTCTTCGGATGCGTTTTTGTAATGTCCCTCGGCCATTCTTTTATCTGTATGTGTGAGGTACCGTTATTCCAAATAATCTTGGACACACTATATTTCTTTAGTTTATTAGGCTGCTAGTTGTGTTTAATTGGCGCAATAGCATAAATAAATGCACCACGAACTGCGACTGAAATGAAAATCAAACATACATGTATCTCCTTTGCCTTTACCGTGCGTTTAAGTAATCATGCATCCAGTCTTTGCTGGTTGAAATAATCACATTTTCACTTTTGAAACTCGGATGTATTGACTGATCCTATGTAACTGGATAACATGATTAAAGCTTATTTTAATCTGGAAGGATATTTAAATGCATCTGCTTTGAAAACATTTTTGAAGATGTGTAAACGCCTAGAAAATTGGATTGATTTATAAGAGGGTAATACCGTTTTAAGTTATGCCACAGCGGTGAGTTTACCTGACCATGTGTTTTATGAATAGTATAGTTATCGTCAGGGATTTCGAAACCGCATGTCCCGGGTTCGATCCCCAGTCGCGGCACTACGGTCATGGTGGAGTGCCCTTGGGCAAAGCACATTGTCTAGCCAAGTCATGGTTTGTTTACCCAGGGATCATGAATATGTGAACTGTCGCCGTGATATAACTGAAATAATGTTGAAAGCGGCGTAAAACCCCAATAAATAAATAAAATAAATTATGAATAGTATAAAACGGACAGATGGGGGGAAATCGGGGGTAATGTGACGTCATCAGATCTTACGGAATCAGATCTTGTTATCAATCATCGGAATATAAATTTAAGCATCAGACTTAATGTGATCGGGGAGCCATCAGTTAGAAGAGCCGCAAGTGCCCTTCTCCCTCGTGCGTTGTGAATTGGAAGATGACGGTGATGTTGATGATGATGATTTTAAGAGAGGAAAGTGATGTAGATGTAGAAAGAAATAATAGAACACCGTCATGCATTACATCCTTGACACATCAGAGATAATGCGGTATTTCAATTAAATCATATGTATAAGGAAATATGCATTTTGCTCTAACTACGCGTTTATAAAACTGAACCTAGACACAGGCGCGACAAAGGGGAGTAAACATACAAACATGTGCTTATTTCCCCTACCCCCAACCCCCGCCCCAATATTATCCATATAGCTGTTGGTGCTACGGGGGGCATCATTATTAATGGTACATGTATCAGAATACACATGCGGGCAGGCTGCAGCAGTATGTGCAGTTGATGTGGTTCTCTTAAATAGGGTTTAATACCATTTCAACAATATTTAAATATGTACTGCGGCGGCCAGATCAATATCGGTTTGTTTATCTCACTTGATCCCATCTGTGGAAAACGGAGTGTGAAGTATTTTCCGCTGTCTTTAAAGGTTGTCATTTCATCTAAAATTAACATCAACGACGAAATGTCCATTTGTTCGATTAGTTTAAGGTAAACAATTTCCCTTACTTCAATAAACAATGATCAACACATCGTTGAAAAGGATAAATATGCTCTGTTAAATTTTGGATTGGGCTTGTCGGATGCTACCGTTTTCTACTAAAAAAAATATGTTATTTGTCAACCCTTTCCAACATATAACACATGCGTAGAAGACGACTTGGAAAACGTTTAATCACAAATATGGAAACTGTCTCAAAATGTATAATTTTTGAATAAAGTTGAAAACATTGTGGCAAAATTCCGTGTATGGGAAAAGGTTAATGAACAACATTGGAAGACAGTGGTGCAGAGGTAGAGCGTTGGCATCTCGTACCAAAAAATGTCCCAGGTTCGAGTTCAGTGATGAACGGGTTCTGACTGTTTGGATTTTCGCACACAAACGGCGCGAGTACTGGTTAAGTCTCCAAGAAGCAGACATCAAGAGTGATTAATATAAGCTGAAAGTTTGTTTCGCAATCGATGTAAAATAAATAAGTTACAACATTGTAGGGAAGGGAGACGTACTGTGGTAAGGATTTATGGGTCGCATGTGATATTACCCTGATAAGGTTTGATCATCGTCCCGTCTAAACATGTATAGTCATGAGATAATGCCGTCCCTGTATTTGACTTCAGCAACAGTTTACTTCATAGTTTTCTTCGACGAAAAGGTAAGTATCTTACGTAGTGTTTAATTCATTCGTGAATAAGATATATGAGCCGTTCAATGAGAAAACCAGCATTATGGACTTAGCGTAATGTATCGACCCATATCAGGTTAATCAAGTCCGACACATTCCGTCTCAGAGGGATAGAGGTATAGAGTAATGATTCTTAAAACAGAAAATCCGCAGGATGCAAAAAGTGCCTGTCCCGGTTAGCCTGCGTGGCATGCTTAGGCTGATCCGGGTCGATACTTTACGCAGAGTCCACAATGTTGGGTTTCTCACGGGACGGCTCATGTGAGAATTTTAACCAATGTTATTAGAATCCACGGTAAATCTATTTAAAGGAAGAAGAAAAAAGAAAGAAATGAAATCACTCTGGGTGAAAAAAAAGACATTGCGTGAATGGTTTATGGGTTGCGTGACCATTTGGTTTACCAGATACTCTATTGTCACTTTCGGACAAGGTCAACCTACCAAAAATGATCAAATCCAACAGTTCCAGTGCATCCTATATACACATACTGAATTTGAACTAATTGTCACATATCTAATGTATTCTGGCGAAGGAATACACTCATTTCTGAGAAAACAATGTTCTTTTAAGGGACGGGACTATTTGGCCGCGTATGTATTTGCTATAGTTTCACCTATACGGTGAATTCAAGCCGAACTTTTACGCCATGTCGTCAGATCAAATGAACGAATAGCGAAGTATTTTGGTACGGTTTTAATGAGTATTTATCATTTTTCAAACATAACCGTGTCCAAAGTTGAACTCAACCTATTCGTTACTTTACAACGTTGTTTGTAAACATCGTTGTATGCCCCAACTGAATAGCTAATTATGGAGTATCCGATGACGTCACGATTATCCAAACTGATAATCGATTACACAACGTCCGATGACGAAACGTTGCCTCAATTCTTCTCGTCTGCCCGAACTATACTACTTTCATAACCTTCTCAAACCAGTATTCGATACACAATTTTCCCCGGGTAACAATATCTCAATACAATGGATTTTGTTTACTCTTTCCCGCATAAATATACGCCTGCGGCGGCCGTGGGGTCTGAAATATATACGGCCAATACCAATAATTATTATAGGGCCGTCTATACTGCAGCAGTCACATGTGTTAGGGTACCCGCACGGTGTACCCGCACGAAAACATGCGGATGCCGTACGGCCTAAGACGTGATGGCGAAGGGTTGCCTTATGGCGTCCCTGCGGCGACCGTAAGTTTTTGACAAATACCAAGGCAGACGCAAGGTAGCAGCACTGGTATATATACCTGCTCCATGCACGGCGCAGAATGCCACTTGGGCCGTACGGATGGCGTGCGGAAAGCGTACGGGAGCCGAGCGTGTGCCTTGCGTTACCCGCAGGGTGTGTCGCACAAGGCTACAGTACGGGCACCGTAGGGCCATCCAAGGGTGCCCGTGGAATTCCTGCGGCTGTAATTCATAAGACCCTAGGGTAGCCGCACGTCAAACGCAAGGCCACCGTACGCCCGACGTATGGTCGCCGTGGAACCGCTCTACGGAATGACTACTGCGTGACTAATTACTACGACGAACCTAGATATGTAAACAGTTATCACTCCGCTCTACAATGCCACGGCGACCCCTACGGCCTGTAAAAGATAGAGATACACCCTAGAGTGACCCTGGGGCCAACGCAGATCCTCTGCGGCCGCCGAATGTATCTCTCGATTTCGGGGGCCTACGGCTGCCGTGTCCTAGCCGTAGAGCAAATGTGACTGAGGCATTACGCCCTCGTGCGTTGTAAATTAGAAGATGACAATACTGTTGATGATAATGGTTTTACAAAAACTGAAGATGAGGAAAATGATGTAAAAATAAATGGTAAAGCCTCGTTGTGCATTACATCATTACATTACTAATCATAAACCGAAACATTAGAGATAATGCGGTATTTCAATTGAATCGCGCGAATAAGGAAATATACATTTTAAGGTAACTACGCATTTTTAAAAGTGAATCTCAGATACATACGTCAAATTGAAGCCTATTCAAAGCCGCGACAGATGGGATTAAAACATGCTTACATGTGCGGGCAGACTGCAGCAGTGTATATACATGTATTACTGAAAAACAGTGGAAAGCGACACTTAATAAGTAGGTATATTACATGCTTCGAGACTGGTAGTAGATGAGGTTTTCTTAAATAGGGTTTAATACTATTTTCAACAATATTTAAATGTGCTCTGCGGCGGCCAGATCAATTTCGGTCTTTTTACCCGTTTACCAAACACAATAGTTATCTCACTTTATCTCATCTGCGTAAAACAGAGTGTGAAGTATTTTCCGCTGTCTTAAGACAAAGGTTATCATTTCATCTAGGATCAACATCAACGACGAAATGTCCCTTTATTTGACATTATGATACACAACTTCTCTTTACTAAAAAAAAACGATGCATAAAAACTGCGTTGAACAGGATTAATGTCATTTTAATTTTTGGATGGGGTTTGTCGAATGTTTAACCAGGACTATTTTAGTGGTAAAACCCTTTCCCACATATAACACATATTAGCAGACTACTTTGAAAACGTTAAGTCAAATATATGGAAACTGTCTATCAATGAAAGTATAATCAATTGAATAAAGATTAGTTGAAAACATTGTGGCAAAACTCTGTTTGTGGGAAAAGGTTTATTAACTACATTGTAGGGGGAAGGGAAACGCAATGTAGTAAGGATTTATGGGTCGCGTGTAATATTACCTCGGTAAGGTTTATTCATTGAAGCCTGTCCCTTTATTTGGCTTCACCAACATTTAACTTCATAGCTTTGTTAGAAAACAACGACGAAATGGTAAGACATTATTAAATATCTTATGTATTGTTTAGAATATTTATGAATGGGATGTATGATCATTTTAACCCATTTTATCTAAATCAACGGTGAAGAAGTAAACAGAAACAAATGAAACACATGAGGGTGAACAGAAGACATTGTGTGAGAGCAATCACAGGTGCTTTTCAGGGACTATTTGGCTATAATCAGTCTGGCCGCGGATGTATTTGGTATACTTTGACCTATATTGTCAATTCAAGCTGACCATTCACGCGGTGTCGTCAGATCCAATAAATCGTTTTCAATCATAACGGTTGAAAGTTGAACTCAACCTATTCTTTACTTTTAACGTCGTTTGTAAACAACGTTGGAAAAGAAGGAAAGTATTGATAATTCGTGTCTCGATGATGTCATGCGGTTTTCCTAACTGAAGAGAAACGTTGTATACGATGACGTAACGTTGCCTTCTCGTCTGTCCGAACCATACTTCTTTAATAGTATTCCACACAACATTTTCCCCGAGTAACACTATCTTAAAGCAATGGCTTTTGTTAAGCAGTTCCCTCATACAGACGCCTTTGAAGCAGACGACATTTGAAAACATTGTGACAAATGGAGAAAATGCTCGTAAAATGCAAATTCTCCTTTGCCACAATGTTTAAACTCTTTTCAATTAGTGTACTTTCATTTACAGAGAGTTTTCATATTTTTGCTAAGATGTATTCAAAGTAGTCTGCTGTATATTTAAAGTATATGGGAAAGGGTAAATGATGGGAAAACAATCAATGCCCGAGACGGGTTTCTAACTCACGGAATGGATTGATAACCCTCGTCGTTACCGACTCAAAACATTGTAGTAGGGCTAATATTTGCATATTGAGTTGATAACATAGTAGATTAAACTTGAAACACATCAGCATCAGACGACTTTCAAACCCTCTATGCAGAAATATTGATTATTGAATAGACTTGGCAATCAGAGAAATTGCTCACTAATTTTACCACAATGTTTCACAAGCCATATCCTGTATCTGCGTCAAAATAGGTCTGCATGTGGAAAAGAGTTAGACAGAAGGTACTGATTTATCCATGATGAAACGTTTTCTAATAACATCGTTAGCAGCGCTTTCAGTGAAATTTTACATTAGATATTTGTTGTCAATCCACCAATCAGAAAACAGCTACTTCACCGATGGTACGAACCGTAACACACCGTTAGCTACTTAACTGATTCTCTGAACGCGAGGCGGAAACCGTCTATATTTGGGAAAGGGTTCCCTATTGCCTACGGGTAAAAGGGTTAAAATCGACAAAATAATAATTCGTTAGATAAATCTAGGGGCACTACAACTGTTCAATGAAAGTTAGCAATGGCTTACTGTTGCCAATCCCAATCAAATAATAGCTACATCAACTCCAGGAACCAACCGTAACACACCATAGGTATGCCAAACTGATTCACTGACCGCGAGGCGGAAGTAAAGGGTTCCCATATCCTACGTGTAAAAGGGTTGAAATCGACAGATCAATAATTCATTGAAAGTACAAGTGTTTTGTTGTTTAATGTACTATGATAAACTAACTATATGCAGTATTAATAAAACAAAATACCTGAAATCGGGCGGCACTTCTAGGTACATATACTTGTATAGCCCTTGGAAACACTAAACAACACATATGCTTTATCCATTACTTCCTGTATCAAACTATTGAAGATATATTCATTCGCCGCTTGCTTGATACATAGCTGTAAACATGCAAAATAGTCCGTAAGAAAAACCTGATTTTAACTTCAATCGTTTGCGTGTCTCAAGCTGACTGCATTGCATATGGGAAATTTAGTTTATAGACTATGTGCTGAGTTTAAGTGTTTTGTTATTTTTAGAATTTTACCTTAAACATAACAAAATCTCGGTCCGGTTCTGGCGGGCTACTAAAAAAGGGAACATATTTAGCAACAAATATATTCTTATAAGAAACATAACACATTTCTTTTAAAATAGCTGAAAGGAAATTCTTTATAGTGATATATGTATGCCACCTTGCGAAATCAAAGTGTTGAATTTGAGGGATGATATTTATTAATTTACATTTATATAAAGTATGAATTGTTTTGGTTGTCTGTATAACCTTCAAACTGACATGACATCATTCAATTTCAAGTTCACCGAGATACAATCAACTTTATTACATTTACAGGTGCACTGCTCTACGAAATGTTGTGTAAGTCATAATGAAGTAGTCTCCCATAATTAACTATTATGCCGACAAGTTTGAAATATCATAGCAGACCAGCAATGTTAGGATTGAACAATGGATTTAAACCCTTTTCCAGTAGACAATTTCGAAAACATAGTCAAAATAATGGAAACTCACTATAAACGGAAGAACAATTATTTAATAAAGTTAAACACATTTTAGCAAAAGGATGTTTTCATACATGAAAATGCGTCACAATGCGTCTATATGTTGGGAACGTTTAATAACAATATCGGCCAGGTCACCATCACCCAAAGACGCCTTAGGGCAAACGTTTGACAACATAGCTGACAAAACTACAAAACTACTCAAGATGTACTTCGTCTCTTACATCCTCCCAATACTTTCGACGCCAACCTAAGCGGCCCACCACTCATTACGCTATCGTCCCTCGAAACCTGCCCATTGTCTGATACTTCTTATAGGCAAGGGACATTATATTACATTTTCAAAGTCGACCGCAGCAGATAAGTATTGGTTAATTGTTACGTAATCAAAATAAAGCAGTATATATATGTATCAAAAATGAAAAGAAATGTATCGCGTCATTCGAATGGGGATCTTATTGCATCTTCGATACAGTGAAGTCTACGCTGCCTATGTATTACGTGGGGCCTCACTAGAACATAAGTCAAACTTCCTTTCTACAACCCTGCGTACATTGACTTCCTGATAATTCGAATGCGAAAGGGATCAATAACTTCGGGTTATCACAGGCGTCTTGGTTAAACCCGTTCCTAATAATAGAATTATGTCATATTCTAAATATAGCGCAGGTCATATATCATATATAATACCACATATAACATTTTATAGTAACTTGGTCTGATGTTTTTTCGAATATTTCTCAAACACAAACTCAGACGCCTGTGAACTAATCGACTTGTTCGAAGGAACCCTTGATTGATTCTAACTTCATCTATGTAATTTGAACAAGCAAGTCCGTGATCATACAAAGAAGAAAGTGTTGCAACAATTCTGATTGCTCGTCCAAGCTCGATACAATTCGTTTCAGCAATAGGTCCAAGATAAACGATACATTCGAATTATCACATATTCGAGTTATCACATGTTCGAGATTTCTAGAGTCCATTGTATCCATTTTCTTTTGACGTAGCTCGTGTGTACATAGAAGTTTGAGCCGGGCTCAAAGAAAACCCACCTTTGGGAGTTTGTGTAAAGTATAGATTAAGATCAGCATACACATCCATGTTACTCAATCCCAGTCTTCAATAATTGTTAGAAAGTTATAAAATGTCTTTGATTAATTGGTGAACAGTGCAGATTCAGACTGCTTGTAGGCACATGGAGATCTTAATCTATATTGGTCGCAAACGCCCCTTAGTTGTTTTACACATGTTTCACTTAAATGTTGTGGAAGTATGGTGAATCAAATATAATTGCCTACATTTTTATGTAAAATTTGTCTTAAAATTGAATTGAAACTAACCCTACAGCTTATATATATATTTCTTTGTTTTCTCCTTGTCAGTTTCATGAATATATCGATAGAAACAGCGTTAGATAAATTGACAACGCAATAAATCAAAGCGCTGAAGGCACTAAATTTGTTTGGGTACATAAAACTGTCCAAACATTTGCCTTTGCAAAGATGTGTGATTTATAAACTATGCATTGTTTATAAATATTACAACTTCGGGTAAAAGAATAAATGACGCATCCGTTAAAATTAAATGCCATTTTAATTGTCTATAAAAATAAATCATGAGACATACATGTGAATATTATATTTAATTTCCAAGTTTCAAAAGACATGTAAAACAAATGGATAACCATTATGGCCCCGACTCACTCATTAAAGTATTTACCAATTTTTGTTACAAAAAAAATCACAATTGACCAAGGGTTTTCTAAAATCTTACTCAAAAGCTTCCTGCTTGACAAGAGATTATTCAAGTTTTCACTTTAGCCATATAAGGCCAAATAGCCCTGCCCCTTGGCGGCCATGTTTTTCGATCAATCAACATGGCTTGGAGGAATCTGATAGATGGTTTCCCAATGAACATTTCTACAAAAAGAATTGAAAATTGGCCAAAGTTTTTTTTCAAGTTTTTACTATAGCTATATTAGGCAAAAAAGCCCCGCAAATCAACTTGGCTGGAAGGAATCTGATAGAGGGTCACCCTTGGAACATTTCTACAAAATTATTTGAAAATCGGCCTCACACTTTTGGAGGAGAAGATTTTTTTGAGTTTACACTATAGCCATATAAAGCAAAAATGCCCCGCTCCCTGGCGGCCAAGGAACACTTCTTTAAAATAATTTGAAAATCTGCCAACAAGTTTGGTAGAAGAAGAATTTTAAAGTTATTTTATTTTCGTTGCCATGGAAACCATAATTCTGCATGAATCACAAACATTTGAAGGAATTCTGGTGAGGTCAATGAGAGGATGCTTTCTGTGAAGTTTCATCCCCAATTGACCCACTCGTTACTGAGGAGAAGATGTTGACGGACGACAGACGCCGGACAAAAGGAGATCACAATAACTAACTTTCAGCACTTCGTGCTCAGGTGAGCTAAAAAAGAAACATCTATCCAAATGAAAGAGTAATTGAAATCATGTAGAAAATATTGTGGAAAAAGGCAGTACTAATATTTATATGAACACTTTAAAAGAAACATGCTTCAGACTTCAGAGGCTTTTGAATTCATTTGCATTATAAAAGGATTAAATGCTCCAGAGAAAACCAATACCTGTGCCGTCCCCATTTTACTCTACAGTATACACCTAAGCTGGCCGCTGTTTCCTTTAAAGGGTGTTTAAGCTTGCCAAATCAATTGAGGATGCGTGACCATACACTGTTAATTACCATTGTGTACGAGTGTCATTCCAAACAAATTATAAATGTAACCCCTTTTCCCAATAAACCTATCATATACATTTATGTATTTGTAACTTGCCGGGATGTTTCGATACCGCCATGGTACAATGTGATATATGCACAAATTGGTTTCACAAATCTTGTGTTAATGCACCTGTGGATATTTCGACAACAGATGCGGACTTTAATTGTAACTTTTGTTAAATATTTGGCTATTATAATGATAAGATATGTGATTAAATTGGCAACATTTAAGTTTTTTACTTATAACAGCCTTCAAATACAAATTTGGTTTATACGACGTTAAAGAAAGGTTATAGGAATTAAGAAATTGTTTAAATAAGCAAATTCTCCTTTTCCTACAATGTTTTCAACATATGTTGCTTTTTACTGTTTACACAGCAAGAAAAAAACATTTAACTTATTTGTTATAGATTAGTATTATTGTTGTATATATATATATATAATTACTAGAAACAAATTAAGATTAAAAGTGTTGTATATATATATATACTTATTGTTTATTTGTTATTTAAATTGTTCTGCCCCTTCCAAGTACCCTACAGAATAGAATGTTGCATGGATCATTTGCCTCGTAGTATGGCACATGGAAAACTGTTGAAAGTTACAAAGTAGAAAATGAAGAGGCCAAACAATAACTAGAACCCATGACCCTTCAATCGATTGTAAAGGAGAAGATATAATTGAAGCAAAACCTATGGCTAGTTACTAGCAACCTATTCTTTATACTATAATTATATGGCCGACAAGGCACAAAGAAAATATTTTCAATTCTGTTTTTATCTACATTTTCAATGCGTGATTGAAAATTCAAATACCGTATCTGGAGCTTAAATCGGAAATAGTTCTCCCTGTAGCAGTTAACTCATTGAGATTTATAAATCTCTCCGCGTTCATGTTTTAAAATACAATGTTTCATTTTATTTCCAAATTCTCTTTGAGTATAAGAACCACATAAGAAAACAAAGACGATATAAATATATCATTATTTCAAATATCGTGATACATTTGAAAAGTAAGAGCAAGTATTGAGTACTACTTTCACGCGTATGAAATTTAGGGAATTTTCCATAAGACGTATGGCTTCAGAATTTCAGCTATCACTAAATTTGTTTGTTCCAAACAAATAAAAACAATAAACACACAGGTTCTGACAATATTCATACATGGAAACGTGGACGTAAACTAGTTTAAGATGTTCTATCCATTATTATTTTAACCATGTCATTTAAAATAGTCCACTTGTGGCTTTTTTTGTGCCAGGGACGGACATTTATATACAAACAGATATGGCAATCGTTTACAGCCATGGTATGACATTGGGCGATGGAATCAGTTATGCACCTATCAATATATTGCCCCGGGAGGGGGGGGGGCATACAGGGGACTTTAGACAGGCGGGAATTTGACACGCCGAATGATTCCGGGTCCCAGGAAATAGACATTGGCCGGATTTTACATCCCGGTACCCGGAGAGTACACAGAGCATCTCTCACTATGGGGGTTTAGACAAAATGATTTGCTCTAGGTTGGGGAATTATCCATAAAGGAAGACTTGTCTAATTCCCCTGGGATGAGAAAAATATAGAAAGGCCCCGGAATCTGTGTCATGGTACTGTATATTATAGTTCTGTACATATCATCTATTTCTATACTATGTAACGTTAACTGTGCCGCCACTAAGCCCTGGACAAGCAGGACCGCTAATGACTGACTGTCCTACAAACTTTCCGGCTATACCCATCTTAAAGGTATCGGCTTTGTTAAGCGGCCCTGTACTTGCATTTCGGGTATAATGTTACTGTCCCTTGTTCGCTTAGATCGTTCGGGTATGCTGCAACAAAAAGCCCGTGGTTGCTGTAAGAGATATAACTGTCAGTTGCATAACTCCTAGAATGACTTCCAGTGTTTAGTCCCACACATGTTGTTTCTTCTACCAGTCCCTTGGAACTGTTAATAGTTATGATGTAATAAGTTATACCAATACAGCCTTTAGTATATACTGTATACTTCACCAGCGCGTATAGTATACCACCGTGACATGTTATTCCTTTTACTGCCATTGTTGTATTCTCCCTTTTTATAGGGTCAACTGTAATGAAGCTGTAATCGTTATTGGACGTCCAAAGTAGATACGTCAATCAATTTCTGCTCACAGTGGACATATTCTCAATGAAACCGAAAGTGGTTGGATTTGTTTCCTGTTTCAATAAAGTAGAGTGTTCCATCGTCTTGTGGTCAATCATATTTGCTGTTTTTATTTTGATGAATGAATACTCTTTACTGCGAAGTTGTGTTGCTATATCCGTTTGGACCGATAGAAGCTCCTTTGAAGACTTTTAGATGTACACCTTAACGAATCATTTTTGCATTTAATCATACCTTCATTTATGGAGATTTTCTGTGTTTTTGACATCATGTTTTCAAAGTCGTCTGCTGCAGGTTTGCTGTATGTGGGAAAGGGTTAAACAGACCGCTCTTCACATGTGGCTGCTCCGGACGACTGATGCCAATACTGTACCCCTCCGCTTTAGGTGGGTATAATAATCTTATTCGCCTCTTTTTAGGCTGGATTAACCCGAATATAGTCAGATACAATCAAAGAGGAAGGATATTTGAATACATATTAAGCTTTTCCCACGCCTTTTGACGCATCTTGTAAACAGTGTGACAAAAACAAATGCTCATAATGAACAATTTCTCTTTTTACAACAATTTGTTCAACCTATTAAATAATTAAACTTTCATGTACATAGATATGTCATATGTTTGCCTAATAGTATATGTATTCGCCTGCTGCAGATTTGCTGTATGTTGAAAAGAAGTAAAACGTAAAATTCTCTTAGATTTAATATCCTCGTGAACAGGACTGTAATTGTAGCGTTCCTTATGAAATCACACAGAAGAGTGTAGGTTAGTTAATAATTGCTGTTAGTATTCTCTGACGATTTAATCAAATCCCCCTTCACATTTCTTAGATGTGACTTCGGACGGACGAACGGACGACGGACAACGACAATACTGTACCCCACGGCTTTAGGTGGGTCAAAAATATCTTCCTCACAATATTACCGCTGCAAAAATCCGAATTTGGTCAGATGCAATCGAAGAGAATGGAGGTTTGAATACCTATTTAACTCTGCACACATTCTGCAGATTTACTGTTAGTGGGAAAGAATTAAGAGTTTAAATACCCTTTGAGTGTGGGCTCCGAACCTAATTCATGTAAACAAATTCTTTGAATTGATAACCTCGCGGATCTTGATCGTAACTCTGATGTTAATTATGCAATCACACAGAAGAGTGTAGGGTAATACCTTTTGATAGTAGTCTCTGAAGTTTAAATCAGATACGACTTTTCATGCCTTAGATGTGACTTCAGACGGACGAACGGACAACGCGAATACTGTTCCTTAAGGCGGGTCATGACGAACTTCAACACTTTTATTATTCGACTGGATTTACTCAAATACGGTCAGATGCAATCGAAGAGAAAATACTTTTTTAAATACCTATTTTACCATTTCCTACGCATTTTGACACATATACAACAGGTGGCATATTGTAAACAGTGTGGCAAAACAAGGAATTGCTCATAACGAGCAATTACCCCCTTTGTCCCAATGTTTTTTACCCCAATCAACAATAATAATATCAATTATAAATAATTGTCATTTTTTTACTTGGATAATTTTGTGACAAAAAGGTGTACACCATTGTATAAGTCTTCGTATTATGATTTTCTACATTTTATTTACTCTTGAATATATAATCTAAGAAACAAAACAAAAAGAACATGTCTACGAAACTACTCAAGATCTTCTTCGTCTCTCACATCCTTCAAAAACTTTCGACGCCAACCTAAGCATCCAACCACTTATTACTCTTACGTCCCTCGAAATATGTCCATCTCCTGCTAACACTTATGAGAGTAATTTCTCAGGTACAGATGCTATGCCCTTCCTGGCATTTACCCAAGGGTCATTATGTTACATTTTCAAAGTAGACTTCTGAAGATTAGTGTTGGTTAAATGCATCGAGCCTTACGCACGGCCTCACTAGAAGCTTCTGTTTCCACATATAATTGTAAGAGCCAAATAGTTGTCATTTCCTACAATATAAAAACAAGTTAAACCTTTTTTCTACAAACCTACGTACAGTGGATTCCAGATAACTCGAAGTCGAAAGGGATACATAACGAGATAATCAAGGCATTTGTGTTTATATGTGTGAAAACCCCGTTTCTAATAATAGGATTATGTCATATTGGGTTTTTCCCAATACTTCTCAGACTCAAACTCAGACGTCTGTGGAGAAATCGACGTATTCTAGGGGACCCTCGATTGACGCTAACTTTATTTATGGATTTTCAGCTTCGTTTTTTCATTTGTACACGCAAGTCCGTGATCATACAAAGAAGACATTGTTGCAACAGGTCTGATTGCTCGTCTAAGCTCGATTAAAATCAGTTTCAGGAATAGGTTGTAGTTAAACGATACATTCGAATTATCACATAGTCGAATTATCACATAGTCGAGATATCTAGAGTCCACTGTATCCCTTTTCTTCTGACGTAGCTCATGTGTACATAGAAGTTTGAGCCGGGCTCAAAAAATCTTATATATATACATATATTTCTTTGTTTCCTCATTGTCAGTTTCATGAATATATCGATAGAAACAGTGTTGAAAAATTGAAAAATAAACATACAGTTTGTAACAATATTCATACATGGACGTAAACTGGTTTAAAATACGATGTTCTTTCCATTATTATTTTAACCATGTCATTTAAAATGGCTTTCTTTGTGCAACGGACGGAAATTTATATACAAGATGTCTTAATGCTCCAAGTCAAAGGACAGTTCGTCAAATAGCTACAAGTTTATACAATCTTACGGCTTTTTAAACACTGCAATAAGTCCATCCCGAGTAGGAGCCAAACAGATATGGCAATCGTTAACAGCTATGTAATGACATTGGTTGATGGAATCAGTAATCTGTATTATCTGACACCAGTCTGACAGGTCTTTCGAATTGCATTCAAACACCCCTCTTCCTCTCGATAGAATATAGAATTTGTTAACATATTTCACAACTGTTGGAATAAAATTTTCGAATCCCGTCTCTTTCTCTGCTAGTAACTTCGTGGTGACCTCGTCAAAAAGCTTCATAGTTTGATGAGAAAAAGATAGAAAGGCTCCGGAATCTGTGTCATGGTATATTATATTTCTGTACATATCATCTATTTCTATACTATGTACGTTACCGCCAACCTTTTGAAAAGAGATAGTGCTGCCACTAAGCCCTGTACCAGCATGAAGTCTAATCACTGACTGTCCTACGAACTTTCCTGGTATTCCCATCTTAAAGGTATTGGTTTCTTCCAGCGGCCCTGTACCTTGGTTTTTTCGGTAAAATGTTACTTGTCCGTTATAATTATTCGCGTATTCTGCAACAAAAAGCCCTTGGTTGCTGTAAGAGATGTAAGTGTCTGTTAAATAACTCCTAGAATGACTTTCAGCGTTTAGTTCCACACCTCTTGTTCCTTCTACCAGTCCCTTGGAACTGTTAATAATTATAATGTAATACGTTATACCAACACAGCCTTTACGCCGCATATACTGCACCAGCGCGTATATCATATGACCGTGGCCTGTAATCCCTTTTACTGTCATAGTTGTATTCTCCTTCTTTATAGGGTCAACTGGAATTAAGCTGTAATCGTCATTAGATGTCCAAAGTAGATGCGTCGATCCATTTCTGCTCACAGTAGACGCATTCTCAACGAAACCGAAGTTGGTTGGATTTGTTTCCTGTTTCAATAAAGTAGAATGTTCTCTCGTCTTGTGTACAATCATCTTTGCTGTTTTCATTTTGATGAATGAATACTCTTTACTGCGAAGTTGTGTTGCTATACCCGTTTGGACCGAGAGAAGCTCCTTTTGTAGACTTTCAGATGTACACTTTAACAAATCAATTCGTCGAATATCATTGTCTTTTAAAACCATTAGAACGTTTTCAATGCGTTTCTGTGTGGATGCATAATGCTGATCAATGTTTGACTTAACAGCATCTATTTTTTGTTTGTCCTCCGTGCATTCCTCAATTGATGCTGATATTGATCCGAAGCACCTCTTCAATTCTAATGTATCTCGAACGTTCTTGACCAATGCAGGACTTATAGCCAGTGTTACACATATTAAGTGTCCTTGCCCCATACATACTCCACAACCAACTTCATCATGCGTCTCGCAGTACAGAGTAACGAACTCAAATTTGTGAATCCAGCAATGTACACCTTTTCCGGTCGGCTTTACTGGAGGCATGGCATATTTGTCTTGAAGGACGTGATGTTTTAATGGCCGCGATATTTTGTGATTCCTGTAACATGGTTTACACAGATAATCGTTGCAGTCCACGCAGAAGCCTTCAGCAGTTACCGTGATGCCATCGTCCTTACAAGGATCGCATTCTGCATTGACATCACATTCGTTCTGTAATTCTTCTGATGTGTTTTTATACTCTCCCTCTGCCATTCTTTTATCTGTATGTGTCAAATATCGTTATTCAAAACAATCTTGGACACACTGTGTTCCTTAAGTTTACAAGGATGATATAGGTGTTTAGTTGGAGCTGTACCAGCATAAATAAATGCACTCTGAACTGCGTCTGAAATGAAAATCAAACACGCATATGTCATTACTGGTTGAAATAAACATATGTTCACTATTGTAACTCGGATGTATTGACTGATCATAGGTAATGAGATAAAATGGTCAAACCTATTATAACCTGGTATGATATTGAAAGACTCGTTGAGTTGTACGAGTAGTATAGTCCGGACAGAAGAGGAAAATCGGAGCAACGGGTCAACGTGACGTCATCGGACGTTGCGTAAGCATCTTTTATCAGTTTTGGGACAACGTGACGTCATCGGACTTTAGGTTCTCTCTTATCATTTGTTCGAACTCATCAGTTGAGGCAACTAGGACATTATGTAATTAGGGAGACATACGTTGGTGCAGCCGCGTGACGTTACATAAATTCCCTTCTAATTTAAAACAAGTGAAGCGGATGATATGAACAGAAAAATGAATGGGTTATGTAAATACTACGCGTTGTTCAGGTTAACCTCGGATATAGTCTACTTGAGGCCCAGACAAAGAATACTAAATATTGTGCTGGACATACAGTCAAACATGTGTTTAAAGACCACCCATGGGACGTGAATAATATGGTCCCTCTTCACAGGTGGTCTCCAATTACAGGGACATTTATACAGAACATGAATATTTGGGGAACTAAAAGCATGGTCTTTATAGACAGTGAATTGATATTCAAATGTGGTCTCTAGCACAGGTTTGATTGTACGTGAAACATCGAGAGACATAATCGCATCCATTTAATACTTAGAACGGTGACCACTTTACAGGTCGATAATGAACACAGGAGAGCGATTGCACATTCCTGCTCATTTATCACTAAGCGATTACAGAGGCTTTGTACGTTTATACATATCTGAACAAGGTCCTCATCCACGAAAATTCGGAAAGAGACAGTGGAACAATACCATTGAAGAAGATGTTTAAATAATGAACGTTAGAATGAAAAGAACATAAATGTCAGAATGGCTGTTTATTATCGGGGGTCTCAATAAAACAAGGGTGTACACAATGTGGAAACAGTTTCCATTGGATTACATACATAATTTGTTGTATTACAGCAGCCGACAGGTTATGCATAATCACGTTTGGAATAAACAGTGCCAGAAGATTTAACAAAGGAGGGAAACACCATATGTATGAATAAAAACACTAAATGATATGGTGACATTTTTATCTATCAAAAACACGGAGGTGACTGTCGTGACGTAGTATACCAATCCGAACGAACGTAAACTACCTGTTTCTGGTTTAACCCTTCCACATACAGCAATTCTGCAGCAGACGAAAAAAAAACGTGAAAAATCTCCAGAAATGAGAGTTTAGTAATAAAAAATGTATAAAACATTGTGGCAAAAGGAGAAATTGCTGGTTTGAGCAATTTCTTCTTTGGTCACAATGTTTTCAAAAGACGTTTGCTTCAGAGGCGTCAGAAAGCATCTGCTGGAAAGGGTAAACACTAGTGAAATACATCATCTTGGTCATGATCCGAGGAATAAATGTTTTGTTTTATTCGGATTTTCAATATCGGTTATATTTATGATCCCTGCATAACAAACCAGTACTAGGATAGGAAATGTACCATGCCCATGGGCACTCCACGATGACCGACGCATCGCGACCTGGGATCGAACTCAGGACGCCCGGTTCCGAATTCCCGACGCTAACCACTCGGCCACGGGGGTTCCCCGAGGAATAAACGTGGTGACTTTGTGGTTTACACCAACCGTTAACCTTATGATGAGAAATCTCCCTTTTGCCAGTATGATGGTGGGAAATTTCTCGGATTTTAACACCATTGTAGGAAAGGGAGACACCTTATGGTAAGGATTTACCGGTCGCGTGTAATATGTCCCTCATTTTCCCATCATAAAAATGTTTGGTCATGAGTTTAGGTGGGAAAGTGTCGAATTTTAACACCATTGTAGAAAAGGGAGACACATTATGGTAAGGATTTACGGATCGCGTGTAATATTTCCCCCATCATCCCATCTAAACATGTTTGGTCATGAGTCAAGGTCGTCCCTTTGTTCGACTTCACAAACATTTTACCTTATAGCCTTAGTTGAAAACAAAGATGAAATACGAAATACATAATAGAAATGGTTAAATATCTTGCGAATTGTTTAATTCATTCTTGAAGAAAGTTACGAGAAATACTTTAAACGAGAACTTTAAACATTTGTTTCTGAATACGCGATGTATCAATTTAAAGGAACTTTATTCAATTTTTTTTCATATTTGTGCTCATATTTATACAAAGTCGTCTGCTTTATATTTGTAGTATGTAGGAAAGGATTAATGATGGGAAAACATTCAATGCCCGACGAGTCGGGATTCTAACTCATGAAATGGATTGATAGCCCTCGTCTGCTGTAGGCTATACCGTGAGTCACCAACTGATTCACTGGACACGAGGAGGAAGTTGTCTATGTGTGAGAAAGGATTCCCTTATATATCCTACGTGTCAAAGGGTTGGAATCGATCTTTGTTAAACATATCTAAATCTATAAGTGTTTATAAAGTTTTATTACTATTTTCTATGATAAACTAACAATAAATCATAAGACCAAATACCTGAAATATGGCGGCATTACTAGATAAATATTCTTTTATAGCTCATGGAAATGACTTCCTGTATCAAAGTAGTGAAGTTTAATTCATTCGCGGAGCCCTAGTATGTTGAAAAATAGCTGCAAACATGCCAAAATAGTCCGTAAGAAAAACCTGATTTTGAATAGAAATGCTTGCGTCGCTCTAGCTGAATGCATTCAATAATTATTTGGAATTAAGTTTACAGAATATGTATGACATTTATATATGTGAAAATGTTTGATTTCCTTTATTGTAATTTCGAAATAAGAAGTTCCAATCTGAACCCAGTTCTGACAGGCAAATGAACCCTTTTTAAGCGACAAGTTCCTTCTCTTTTTACACAAGCTGAAAGGAGGTTTTTTTAACAGATATATATAAATATATATATATATGAGCCGTTCCACGAGAAAACCAACATTATCATCTATGCGTAATGTATCGATCCAGATAAGCCTGCGCAGGCTAATCAGGGCCGACAAATTCCGTCTCGGTGGGGAGGGAATAGAGGTTATTAATGATACCTGAAACAAAAAATCCACAGTAGGCGAAAAGTGTCTGTCCGGGTTAGCCTGCGCGGCATATGCTTAGACGGATCCGGGTTTATACTTTACAAAGCGTTAACAATTTTGGTTTTCTCGTGGAACAGCTCATATGTGTGCAACGTGGAAAAGTCAAAGTTTTACACTCGAGGGATGATATTTATTAATTTACATTTAAATAAGGAATGAATTCTTTTGGTTGTCTATGTAACTGACAAGATATTTTCACGTTTCAAGTTTACCAAAATACAATAAACTTTAATGATATTCACACGGGCGCGTTATGATAGGGTTACTCAAGACATTTGAGCAAGTCATAGTGATGTAGTCTCCTTTTTTGTCAACATAGGATAAAGCTCAAGTTGTGTGTATGTATATTGCCCTTTATGTATATACTGTATAGGTAACGTAACATGGATATATGTTACATCCTATCTACGTCCCTGCTATTACTTTGTTCTCATATGACATGATGTAAATGTGCTTAGTGTACAAATAAATCAAAAAATAAAAATCCTTAACTATTTATCCTGATTCGTTTGACTTATATGTTGCAGACGAGCACTGAACACATTGTACAATGGCTTTTAACCATTTCCCACATACAACAAATCTGCAGCAGACGAGTTTGAAAACATGATCAACCTATGGAAACTATATAGAGGCAAGAACACTTATTGAATAAAGTTGAAAACATTGATGCAAAGGAGAAGTTGCTCATTATAGAATCATTATAAGCAATTCCTCCTATTACAACAATGTGTTAATAAGTCGTCTGCTGCAAAGGTGGGAAAGGGTTAACTCTGTATGCATCAATATTTCACTTTCAGCTTACCAGATAGTATATTAATATGACTCATTTGTGTTCAAAGCAGGCAGTTTTTAAAAAAAAAGTGTTTATCATGTAAGAAAAAAACAACTATTACGATGTCTAAATTAAAAAAAAGTAGAAAACCCATGTAAATACAAGCATATTACCGATACATAACTTGATTAACAGTCGAACACACTGTGAGCAGAAGGTGCCAGCGTCAGAAAAGGGTTTTAAAGTAGCGTATGAATAAGTAAACACCAAACGTAAAAAAAAACCGGACATTATAAAACCAGCACTAAATTTGTGCAATCACTTTCTATAGTGGTTTCAGATAAGAATATTATATATGTTATCGTTTCGTCTAATTTCTGTGCTAATTGGACTAGTGGTAAACAATTAAAATAGAATCATCCAAACAACTTTTTTGTAAAAGTTGGTGTAACCCTTTCGTACATACTGATATAACAAATCTGAAGCAGACGAATTTGATCATTTTGGCAAAACATAATTATGCCGAGCCCCGGTAGTTCAGTCGGTAGCGACGCGGGCTGTCAATCCAGGGGTTTTGAGTTCGAATCCCGGCTCGGCCAACTTTCTTTCCGACGATTGACAAAAGTCAATGCGACATGCGTCATTCGTCTTCCACCACTGCGCTAAGTATATGTGAAAAGCAGCCAGTTGCTTGGGAAGATTGTTGTGTGGAGTACTGGTGTGAGAAAACCAGGAAATGCATGAGTAGCTGAACTGGCCGCCGTGATATAACTGAGAAATTGTTAAAAACGGCGTTAAACCCCAATCAATCAAAACATTATTATAAGCAATTCCATCTTTGCCAAAGTCCTCTGGTTGTATAGAGGTCAATCTGTGTCTGTGTGAGGTAAAGGGTTGAAACGGCTCATATATTCTTAAGTGTAATTTGAATAACTCGTTCACACGTACACGAACTCGGCTGCAAATGAGTGGAGTGTGGTTGGGGTTTTATACGGTTAATTTCGTCTAAATGAAATAACACTTCTTGAATAAGACTAGAAACATTGTCGGAAAGGGAGACGTTGCATATCATGATCAATTTCTCCTTTTCCGGCTATTTCTTTAAAAAAAAAACGCGCCTGCATGTTAGAGTTACCTTAGTGTTTGCCCATGCTTTGTTCCATTGGATTTTTTTATAACCCTTTTCATCATATAGACGCTTTCTGACGTCTCTGCAGCAGACGGTTTTCTGTAAACATGGGCTACAAAAGAAAAAAATGCACAAAAGTTTCTCCTTTTGTCATCTTGTTTTCAACTCTATTTAATAATTGTACTTTCATTTTAAAGGGAGTTTTAATTTTTGTTCGGGTATGTTTTCAAAGTCGTCTGCTGCAGATTTGTTGTATGTGGGAAAGGGTTAAACTAGAGGGCCATAAAAGCCCTGGATCACCCACATGAGTTATGCAATATGATTTGTCATGTCAACCACATTAACTCATTTTGCGATCAGGTGAGCTAATACAAGAGGCGTTTTGGTTTCAGACAATATTTTTAAAGTTTCCCTATACATCTCTATATGTAAAACAGATGACTTCCTGGGCGGGGCAAATTGTGACCTCAGGGGCATAATTTGAACAGTCTCGGTAAAGGACCACTAGAAAATGCTTCACACCAACTATCTAAGCTCTATGCATTTCGGTTTCAGAAAAGAAGATTTTCAAAGTTTTCCCTGTATATCTCTATGTAAAACAGGTGACCTCCGGGGCATCATTTAAACAATATTGGTAGTGGACCACTAGACAAATATATAAACCAAAAATCTAAGTGTTTCATTTCAGACAAGACGATGTGTTTTAAGATTGTTATTTTCAATAATCTTGATCTAAAGTTAAATGACAACATATGATAATCATATGAGCGAAGCTCCGTGAAAAACCACCCGTATGTCATTTGTGACCAGTGTCGGACTCTACATTGTTCGTCAATTATTCATAGAAGATGTTCAGCAATAATGCCCATGCAGGTATTTTTTCACGTATAGTAATTACCCCCAAGGTTTGTATGCCAGGAGCAACAGCCCTTTAGTTTCTAGGAACTATTTTACAAAAAACGACGAATCTTTCTCCGATGCAGACAATTTTCTTTTGCTCAGGCGAGCTTGAAGAATGTGAGGTTTTGTGATCACCTGTGTCTAACGTGCATCGTCAACTGTTTGATTGTGGCCACTTTAGAACCTGCAGTTTTTCACGAAACTTAATAAGAATGTTTGACAAAGTGGTAATTAACACGTTCAAGTTCCAATATGAGACCCATCTGGTCAAAAACAAGGTCACTAGGCCAAACTTAAGAAAACTCTGTCATGCCACCGCATTGGTATCTCGAACTTCAGACATAGACAGGCATTAAGTAAACTGAGATGTTCAAGCCATTCTTTAGAGATCGAAACCGGTCGACATAACAACACACCACGTACCAGTAGAATATGTAAAAAATGCACAATGAATGTTTTGGAAAATGAATATCACTTTATTCTAGTTTGTCCCTATTATCGAGAATTAAGAAATACTATTCTGCCTAAATACTATTGTAAATGGCCAACTAGGCAACAGTTTGTACAGCTGCTTAAATGTCAATCTACAATAGTTATGAGCAAGTTGGCTAAATTTACATACGAGGCTTTTATTTATCGCCAGATAGAAAATGACAATTCTGTTTAACATTCCTAACTAACCATTTATTATATTGTTCTCATGTTATATAATATATATGTTGTTGTCCGCCTGTAAGGACTATAAAACATTTGTAATGTTTTTCGTCAATAAAAACTTTTGACTTGACTTGGTATCTCCTAAGTGATTGAACTTTCGTTTGTGATTGTTTGGCCAATTTCAATGTCTCCTAAGTGATTGAACTTTCGTTAGTGTTTGTGATTGTTTGGCCAATTTCAACAGAACAGAACAGAACAGAACTTTATTACATCTCTCGGTACATACAGTACAACATGAGGAAATGGTATAATTACAAGAAATCTATTTAAATACTATCACGTGATCACATATTTCATTTTTGCCTAAAGGTAGAATTGAACTCAGTCTTCCGTGGATACTCTGCTTATGAGAGGCAGGGTATTCATGGCTAACCATGTACACAAATACAAATTTAAGTCGGGGTTTCCATTGGAGGGAAAATAACATACAATAAGGATTATTCTTCAGTTTCGGAACGAAAAGGTAAAGAAAAGAAAAACATTGTGGAAAGGAGACAAACAGTGATTGAACTTTCGTTTGTGTTTGTTTGGCCAATTTCAATGTCTCCTAAGTGATTGAATTTTCGTTTGTGTTGGTGATTGTTTGGCCAATTTCGAATATGGATCATGTCGGGTCAAAACTAGGTCTCAATACCATATTTAAGAAAACTCTTCTGAACACTCTAGATGCAGCACATTATTCCATTAACAAGAGGACCATGGTGGCTGGCCTCGTAACGCTCATCGAAATACCCTGACTTTGTAAGATAAGGAGTAAATCGATAAAACTTTAAATAAGTAATTGACAAGAGAAAGTTGATGCAGGGCATCAATGTCGCCGGAAAAGACTGCATTGATTTATTTATGTATTCTTGACTTTCCTTAGTCTATTCAAACATTAGGAACGTTGAAATGAAAACATTTGCTTATAAATTTTATATTCATACCTATACATTAGGGTATCTTTAAAAAATTAACGAAATGTGTACACATTTATCTTGGCTTAAATTTAATTTTGCTGTTGTTACTTATTTAAATAATAGTATTCATTCATAAAATTTCAATGTTTGTCAATCTTATTCGAATCACAAGGTAAATATCCTGGTATTGCTTTAAAGGGAGGTAATTTGAAGAAAACAAAAGTCTTCAAAAGGAGAAATATATCAGCATTACCGTCTACAGTTTAAATTGTTCTATTGATTGTGGATTTAAAAATGTTCTTTTTTTCTTATTTCTACATGTACAACGAAATATTGCGGCTTCTCTTTGACGCTTTGCGTCAAACATTCGTCTTGTACTTGTCTAAAATAAAATAATATCACTCGCTTTTTCATATCGAAATGCGCATGCGCGAAAATCGATGTTAAAGGTCACGAAACTACACAACAGAATAGGGTCTATATTTAGCTTAGAAACAGTTCCTACTTTAGATATTCATGGATTAACATTATTAAATGAATTCTACACAAATCAAGACATCTCTTTGAACATGAAAACAACATTTAGTAAGTTTAAATTGCTATTAAAAGGAGAATCCGAAATTGACCTCAATGATGACACATAAGAGTCTGCATTAGGGGGTGTTGGTTCACGTCTTGAAGGGACCACTTTTGTCTTCGTAAATAAGACAAAAAACTTATATGCGAGTGAAATAAAAAAAACTGCAAACATTAAAAAATCGGAATATTTATTTCATTTTAGATGTGTCATTTATTAGTGTTCGTAAACAACCACAATTGTAATATATTCAAATCATCTAGATTTGTTTCTTTCTAATAATAAGCCGCCCTCCCATGTGATTTCCGA
This sequence comes from Serripes groenlandicus, assembly GCA_031761405.1. NCBI lineage: Eukaryota > Metazoa > Mollusca > Bivalvia > Cardiida > Cardiidae > Serripes > Serripes groenlandicus. Next base: position 28,725,682 of record JASEVX010000008.1, on the reverse strand, counting down.
AAACCTATTAAAAATAGAAGTCGCGGGCTTCTGCCCGGCGACTAATAAACAAGTAAAACATGCAGCTTCCAGAGTCCACAATAACTTAAGTTTGGTCTATTGACCTAGTTTTAGACGAGATACGACCCAAATTTGAACTTAGCTTAGATATCACAGGGACACTATATTACATGTAATATAGTGTCCCTGGATATCATTAAGACATAAAATAAATAATGACAAAGTGGCAACAATTGGTTTCATAAATTTAGTCCAGAGACACAGCTGTTAACCCCAACATAGCTCATATTTAAAGAAAGCCTACCTATTACCAATACAAACAAGCTGACAGTTTCAAAATGCTCAAATAAAAAATGCAGCTTCTTGAGAGTGCACATGATCCCATGCTCAAGTGAAAATGCAGCTAAAGTGTCCCACAATAATCTTTCATTCATTTGGTTTCGTGATCTAGTGTTTGCAACGATGACACAATTACTTTTGATATCACCAAGACAAGCATTCTTTTAAAATTTCAGCATGCTCAACTAAAAAATTCGGTCAACAAGGTTTTTCTCGAATTGTGCTTAGTGACTTTGTATTTGACCCGAGATGGTCCATATACTCCGGTGTTAATATTTTCTTCAATTTGGCCAAATGACCCATTTTCTAACTTGGCCTAAATCATCTAGATCAGCAAACTGAAGTTTCATGGGTAAACAAGCCAAAACTAGGCTGGGAAATGCGTCTTTCCAAAGGGTATTCACCCTGACCGCCGCGACTAGGGATTTAACCCGAATCGCACGGTTCCAAATCCCCGGAGCTAACGACACGGACACGGCGGATTCCAACAGTTAATGCTTTGTTGTTGATCATTGAGGGTAGTACAAAAACAACCACAATCTTTTGACGGCAATTTTTAATTTTACAAACATTTATAATTTGACGAAGAAAACAGTAAAAAGGAATGCAAAACAAAACTATGTACATTGACTCTCTTTTTTTTACCAACCACGTGGCCGCATATCTAAACTGGTAATAGTCGCGTGTCTGTAAATTAATTAAAAATATGTCTGTGAGCCTATTTCAAATGGCAATGACTGGGATGGGACACACATTCTTATAAGAAAAACAAGAGGGCCACATTTCTACATATTTATCATAAACATGCAATGTTTAAACAATTGTCATTATACCCCTTTTCTGATTCCAACTGACTGCCATGTTTTTCAACCAATCAATATGGCTTGAACTAATTTTCTTGAGTGTCCCCCAAGGAACATTTCTGTTAGAATAATATTGGAATCCAACAAGCGAATTAAGTGGAGAAGAATTTTATTGATTGTCCTTTTTCTAATCTTTCTGATGCTGAAGCAACCAAAGTTCTTCAACTAATTTAAATATCTAAACAATTTTGAAAGAGAATCATTCCAGTGAAGTTTGGTTGAAATTGGTCCAGTTCTTTAGGAGGAGTTATTTAAAGCTAAAAGTTAACGACGACGGACGGACGGAGAGTGGTCAGAATAGATCATACTGAGCCTTCAGTTCAGCTGATCTAAAAGGTGCCAATCAAGACAATTATTACTTCATTGATAAACATTGAACATTGAACAAAAATTCAACAAAAAACACGCAAATAGCAGAATGACCTATTATAAGAAGAGCATTAAAACTAACTGAAATTTATAGGTTAAAACGTAGAAAAAATCTCACTCTTTTTTTTCCATTAAGTCACGAAATACTATGTGGCAAAGTTGTATCCCATGTGAATTTCATTGACCTGTGACAAGTTGAGTTTAAGATATTGCCCTAAACGCAAATATAAACTGAAGCCAAAATCAAACGTAAGTCATAGCCTAATCACCAAAGTGAAATCATATGTGGCTATTCCATTGATTAATGACAAGTCAAGTCTAAGATATTTGCCTACTTGTAAACACATAAATTAATGGTAGTCAAAATCAAACTTGAGTCATACTCATCAAGAAGACATCACATGTGATATTTCATTGACCTATGACAAGTAAACGCAATGATTAATGAAAGTCACAATCAAACTGAAGTCAAACTCATCATTGTCACATGTGATATTGCATTGAATTATGTCAAGTAAAGTCTCAGATATTGTCCTTCATGTGAACACAAAGATGAACGAAAGTCAAAATCAAACTTAAGTCATGCTCATCAAGGTGATATTTCATTAAAATGATAACAATCCACACTTATCAAGGTGATATTTCATTGACCTATGACAAATCTAGTCCAAGACATTTGCCATAGCACAATAATTAATGAAAGTCAAAATCAAACTTAAGTCACACTCATCAATGTCACATGCGATATTGCATTCGTATATACCCTTACGAAAACGCAAAGATGGAAGGATGTCAAAATCAAACTTAAGTCATACTCATCAAGATTGAAATCCTATGTGATATTTTATGGATTAATGATAATTCGAGTATCAGATAATGGCCTAAATGCAAAGATTAACGGAAGTGAAAATCAAACTTAAGTCATACTCATCAAGTTGTGATATTTCATTGACATGTGACAATAAGATATTAACCAAAAACATTTGACACAAGACTAAGAAAAACAGTCTATCAACGAGTCACCTTTGAGATGTAATTTAATCAAAAACTGTTTTCCATATAGAACAAATCCTGTTTGACAAGGAACCAGCATAGTTCTTGGTTAAATTTCCGATACAAATTGAAAACATTGTGGCAAATGGAGAAATTGCTTGCTTTGAGCAATTTCTCCTTTTGCCACAATGTTTTCAAAGGGAGTCTGCTACAGGGGCGTTAGAAAGCATATATATGAGGTAAAGGGTATAAAACCAGGATCACTTTTGTCCGGCTAGCATCCTTGCTTTTGCCATAACGTAATCTACAATCTCAAATTGGTTCTTCTCGACGAGTTCAAATTTTGTCATAACACGTCCTGTGTTTACCACAGCTACAAAGAATTGAACAAAAATGTAGCTCAAAAGAAACACAAAACTGGCCATGTACAAAGGTCCGAAGATGGGGCTGGTATCTTTAATGTCCTGTCCAATGGCCTTACCGAAAATGATTAAAGTGTTGCTATAAAACGAGTGCTGCAAATTTCGATAAGCCGTCATCATGCGACCAAAATATAAAAATCCACAAAGCATATAAGCTATTGATACAATGAAAAATAAAAACAAAAGACCGTTAATGCTTGGTCGTATTTTTGCCAGTGTTGCACTAAGCAGCTTTGTTTTTGCATTGAAACGGAGTAACTTTGTTGCTTTCATAATCACTAATGTACCTAGAGCAGCCATGACATTAATCAGAACGTAATTCCAAAAGAAAGCTTCATAGAAGTTAATGAATTTTGTGTCATGATTCTCATTGTAGTCCTGAAGTATATCATAAACTGTGATCTCCCTTTTAAAGAACAACCCAACTGTCACAAAGGAAAGAGTTATTTGTAAAAGCTCCATAAAATTCCATATGTCCGAAAAATACTCCTTCTTACCAACATTTTTAAATCTTCTATACTCAAGAAAAAGAAAGAAGATATTGAAAAAAATGAATAGTCCCTCACATGTAGAAATGACACTCTGAAACTCCGATGAGGAGTGGTGCAAGTTCATTGATAACACGTCATGTTTTGGATAGACACCACCAACAGACGCGATCTCAAATATTAAATTAACCAGTGTAAACAGGTCCACTTTTGGGTTGTAGAGGGTATCCTCCACTTCATTAAAAGGGAGATCACAGTTTATGATATTCTTCAGGATTATAATGAGAATCATGACACAAAATTTCAGCCTTTATTGTCCAAATCTGTTTTTGTAGCTGCAAAATTTAAGAATCCTATGAATTTTAGATTTGTAACCCCCTTTCCCACAAACAACAAATTAGCATCTGAAGCAGACGATTATGTGTGCATTTAGACAAAAATACGTCTCTACTTATAAATGAAAGAAAAATTATTGAATAAAGTCGAAACAAGTGTGGCAAAAGGAGAACTTAGTCATTGTTTATCATGAGTTATTTCTCCTTTTCCTACACTGTTTTCAGATTATGGTCTGCTACCAAGGCATTAAATGTCATTTCAGAGAAAGGTTAAATTCAAATTATTTTGTTTAAGACCTAGACCAGCCGTGGTTTTTTATCAATGTGTCACAGTACTAAATTACATCATTTTGTTTGATTGTATTGTGTTTTATGCCACTTTCAACACATGTTCAGCTATATTACAGCACTTCCTTGGTAAGTTACCAGTACTTCTGGTCCATTTATAGAGACACCATATATACCACTTTCAACAATTGTTCAGCTATATTACAGCACTTCCTGGGTAAGTTACCAGTACTTCTGGTCCATTTATAGAGACACCAGCTATGTCACTTTCAACAATTGTTCAGCTATATTACAGCACTTCCTGGGTAAGTTACCAGTACTTCTGGTCCATTTATAGAGACACCAGCTATGCCACTTTCAACAATTGTTCAGCTATATCACAGTACTTCCTGGGTAAGTTACCAGTACTTCTGGTCCATTTATAGAGACACCAGCTATGCCACTTTCAACAATTGTTCAGCTATATCACAGCACTTCCTGGGTAAGTTACCAGTACTTCTGGTCCATTTATAGAGACACCAGCTATGCCACTTTCAACAATTGTTCAGCTATATCACAGCACTTCCTGGGTAAGTTACCAGTACTTCTGGTCCATTTATAGAGACACCAGCTATGTCATTTTCAACAATTGTTCAGCTATATCACAGCACTTCCTGGGTAAGTTACCAGTACTTCTGGTCCATTTATAGAGACACCAGCTATGTCATTTTCAACAATTGTTCAGCTATATCACAGCACTTCCTGGGTAAGTTACCAGTACTTCTGGTCCATTTATAGAGACACCAGCTATGCCACTTTCAACACATGTTCAGCTATATCACAGCACTTCCTAGGTAAGTTACCAGTACTTCTGGTCCATTTATAGAGACACCAGCTATGCCACTTTCAACAATTGTTCAGCTATATTACAGCACTTCCTGGGTAAGTTACCAGTACTTCTGGTCCATTTATAGAGACACCAGCTATGCCACTTTCAACAATTGTTCAGCTATATCACAGCACTTCCTAGGTAAGTTACCAGTACTTCTGGTCCATTTATAGAGACACCAGCTATTTCACTTTCAACAATTGTTCAGCTATATCACAGCACTTCCTAGGTAAGTTACCAGTACTTCTGGTCCATTTATAGAGACACCAGCTATTTCACTTTCAACAATTGTTCAGCTATATCACAGCACTTCCTAGGTAAGTTACCAGTACTTCTGGTCCATTTATAGAGACACCAGCTATGTCATTTTCAACAATTGTTCAGCTATATTACAGCACTTCCTGGGTAAGTTACCAGTACTTCTGGTCCATTTATAGAGACACCAGCTATGTCATTTTCAACAATTGTTCAGCTATATTACAGCACTTCCTAGGTAAGTTACCAGTATTTCTGGTCCATTTATAGAGACACCAGCTATGTCATTTTCAACAATTGTTCAGCTATATCACAGCACTTCCTGGGTAAGTTACTAGTACTTCTGGTCCATTTATAGAGACACCAGATATGCCATTTTCAACAATTGTTCAGCTATATCACAGCACTTCCTAGGTAAGTTACCAGTACTTCTGGTCCATTTATAGAGACACCAGCTATGTCATTTTCAAAAATTGTTCAGCTATATCACAGCACTTTCTGGGTAAGTTACTAGTACTTCTGGTCCATTTATAGAGACACCAGATATGCCATTTTCAACAATTGTTCAGCTATATCACAGCACTTCCTGGGTAAGTTACCAGTACTTCTGGTCCATTTATAGAGACACCAGCTATGCCACTTTCAACAATTGTTCAGCTATATCACAGCACTTCCTAGGTAAGTTACCAGTACTTCTGGTCGATTTATAGAGACACCAGCTATGTCATTTTCAACAATTGTTCAGCTATATTACAGCACTTCCTAGGTAAGTTACCAGTACTTCTGGTCCATTTATAGAGACACCAGCTATGTCATTTTCAACAATTGTTCAGCTATATTACAGCACTTCCTAGGTAAGTTACCAGTACTTCTGGTCCATTTATAGAGACACCAGCTATGTCATTTTCAACAATTGTTCAGCTATATCACAGCACTTCCTGGGTAAGTTACTAGTAGTTCTGGTCCATTTATAGAGACACCAGATATGCCATTTTCAACAATTGTTCAGCTATATCACAGCACTTCCTAGGTAAGTTACCAGTACTTCTGGTCCATTTATAGAGACACCAGCTATGTCATTTTCAACAATTGTTCAGCTATATTACAGCACTTCCTAGGTTAGTTACCAGTACTTCTGGTCAATTTATAGAGACACCAGCTATGTCATTTTCAACAATTGTTCAGCTATATTACAGCACTTCCTAGGTAAGTTACCAGTACTTCTGGTCCATTTATAGAGACACCAGCTATGTCATTTTCAACAATTGTTCAGCTATATTACAGCACTTCCTAGGTAAGTTACCAGTACTTCTGGTCCATTTATAGAGACACCAGCTATGTCATTTTCAACAATTGTTCAGCTATATTACAGCACTTCCTAGGTAAGTTACCAGTACTTCTGGTCCATTTATAGAGACACCAGCTATGTCATTTTCAACAATTGTTCAGCTATATCACAGCACTTCCTGGGTAAGTTACTAGTACTTCTGGTCCATTTATAGAGACACCAGATATGCCATTTTCAACAATTGTTCAGCTATATCACAGCACTTCCTAGGTAAGTTACCAGTACTTCTGGTCCATTTATAGAGACACCAGCTATGTCATTTTCAACAATTGTTCAGCTATATTACAGCACTTCCTAGGTAAGTTACCAGTACTTCTGGTCCATTTATAGAGACACCAGCTATGTCATTTTCAACAATTGTTCAGCTATATTACAGCACTTCCTAGGTAAGTTACCAGTACTTCTGGTCCATTTATAGAGACACCGGCTATGCCACTTTCAACAATTGTTCAGCTATATCACAGCACTTCCTGGGTAAGTTACTAGTACTTCTGGTCCATTTATAGAGAAACCTGGTCCATTTATAGAGAAACCAGATATGCCATTTTCAACAATTGTTCAGCTATATTACAGCACTTCCTAGGTAAGTTACCAGTACTTCTGGTCCATTTATAGAGACACCAGCTATGCCACTTTCAAACAATTGTTCAGCTATATCACAGCACTTCCTGGGTAAGTTACTAGTACTTCTGGTCCATTTATAGAGACACCAGATATGCCATTTTCAACAATTGTTCAGCTATATCACAGCACTTCCTGGGTAAGTTACCAATACTTCTGGTCCATTTATAGAGACACCAGCTATGTCACTTTCAACAATTGTTCAGCTATATCACAGCACGTCCTGGGTAAGTTACCAGTACTTCTGGTCCATTTATAGAGACACCAGCTATGCCACTTTCAACACATGTTCAGCTATATCACAGCACTTCCTGGGTAAGTTACCAGTACTTTCTGGTCCATTTATAGAGACACCAGCTATGCCACTTTCAACACATGTTCAGCTATATCACAGCACTTCCTGGGTAAGTTACCAGTACTTCTGGTCCATTTATAGAGACACCAGCTATGCCACTTTCAACATTTGTTCAGCTATATCACAGCACTTCCTAGGTAAGTTACCAGTACTTCTGGTCCATTTATAGAGACACCAGATATGCCATTTTCAACAATTGTTCAGCTATATCACAGCACTTCCTGGGTAAGTTACTAGTACTTCTGGTCCATTTATAGAGGACACCAGCTATGTCACTTTCAAACAATTGTTCAGCTATATCACAGCACTTCCTGGG
>JASEVX010000008.1:28170283-28717622 GCA_031761405.1 Serripes groenlandicus | reverse complement strand
TGATAAGGATATGATATTACGTTTGAACAACACCTTCTCCGTCTATGACACGACATGTTACCTCTTGCGAATTTTTGTACTCTGTAAATGGTAAAATGTGCTTCACTTGCTATGTCAATTGTAATGTTGATTTGTGTATTTTGTTTTCTCTCACACGGTCATGTGGCCTATTGAATTTATATTTGAAAAATAAACATCTTCATATAATATAATGCTTCATTTTGTGGCGGAGGTGGAATATAAGGTGACATTAAAATCACTACGGACAAGGTGTCCTTCGTATGTATATAGATATACGCTCGGTGGTCTGCGGTTGAGTAGATCTAATTGTTAAAGTTAATTGTGAGAAGGTAAAGATCAATTAGGCAGACTGTTTTAAGCCACCGTTAGAATTGTGGATGAAATGTTTTAAAAACGTGCATCACGGATAGTGCCTTGATGGTATGAGGCGACAACTGTGTTTTTACCGCTTCCCTCAGATAAAATTGATGTGTCGTCTGCTCCTATTACATGTTTTCAAACAATTGTAATCAATACCGATTCAAGTCTTGTTTTATTCCTGTAATGTTTAAAACATTATCATTATTTGTAATATCTCATTTTGTCGCAATAATTTCAAAAAGTCATCTGCTGCAAAGGCATTTAAATGACCTTTGCATCGAGTAATGGATTGTAACACTTTCTTCAAAACATTTGTGCATTTAGTAAAATGGTTGCATTACTAGTATTCGTGTTGAATAAGACCAGCCATGGACAATTGAACACCTCAATGCACGGATTTGCACAATATGAACATTCATATCTCCTATAATGATGAGGCTTGCTTTTAGCAGTGTATGCTACATAGGTTGAAATCGTCGTTCTTTGCTTCGTTTTGTGTCAGAAATGATAAGACATGTAATGAAAAACAGTAATTCTAGTTAAACAATTTGATTCGAAATAACCGCTCCTATATGTTGTAAATCAATCTGCGTATATGTCTAAAAACATATAGGTTACAAAGCACTTTCTAATCCCTAATACGGGCTTCCGTACACTCCTAAAGTCTTAGCCAAGCCAAAAATATAGGTTGTTATAGGTGTATTCCGTCATGTATGCAGTTCATACCCGAGCCACTATCGACAATCTTCTGAGAACTCCTACCAGACTCCAACCAGCAATTGCAACTTAAGTGATGTATTTTCTTGCATCGAGATATAGGCCCTCTTTTTTCAATGGCCCGTATATCTTATACTAATATAGCAAGAACAATCAAAGTTATGGTTTCTTAAAGTCTATTGTATGTTCTTTGATTCCCTATAGTGAAATGTTGTTTCAACAACTGAAAAGACTTATGTGACATCTCAAACATTAAGGCGAACTGAATACGGTCGCCTTAAGATACGTTCGCCTTAATGTATGTTTTTTTAGCACGGAAGTTCGCCTTAATGTAGAATCCATACTTATATATATATATATATATATATATATATATATATATCTATATAGTTTGATATTGGTATGCACTATTGTATTTGTTTTTATTGTCGGGAAGAAGCCACTAGTACCATTGATATTTTTGAAAATCTATGGCATAACCCTTTAAGGGGTCAAACCAAGGTCAACCGCTGTATAAATACACACATAATGAATTCGGAGTTCGAAAGACTTCGTCTCCAAAAAGGGCTGCGTCTATAACGTTTTGATTGCCCCAACATGTCCTAAGGGAGGCGATATTATTGGTGTATGCCTGACCCGATAATGAAATGGTAGGGGCAGATAACTCCATATTTATTCATTGAAATTGTATCCCTCTGAATGGGACCGTAATTGTAGCGTTCATTAGGACATTACAGAGAAGAAGATTGCCGACTAATATTTCCTGATCATAGTCTCTGAAGTCTTAAACAAATACGCATCACAAGTCTTAAATGAGATGTCGGGCGGACGAAAGGACGTCGCCAATACTGTACCCCTACGTTTTAGATTTATCAAAGTAATATTCGTCACATCTTTCGCAGCTAGATAAACCGAATATGGCCAGATGTAATCGAACAGAAAGGAGGTTTGAATATCTATTTAATCCTGCACGCATTTTGAAGCATTAACAGCAGACATATGGCAAAAAGAAAGAAATTGCTCATAATGAATAATTTCTCCTTTTGCAAAAATGTGTTAAACCTATTCAATAAATAAACTTTCATGTACATAGATATGTCATATGTTTGCCTAATAGTATCTATATTCGCCTACTGCAAATTTGATGTATGTGGAAAAGAAGTAAAACGTAGAATGTTCTTTGAATTGATATCCTCGTGAACAGGACCGTAATTGTAGTGTTCCTTCGGACATCAAACAGAAGAATGTAGGTTAGTTAATATTTCCTGTTGGTATTCTCTGACGATTTAAACAAATCCCTTTTCACATGTCTTTGATGTGACTTCGGACGGACGAACGGACAACACCAATACTGTACCCCCCCGCTTTAGGTAGGTCAGAAGTATCTTCGTCACAATATTGCCGTTGGATAAATCCGAATTTGGTCAGATGCAATCGAAGAGAAAGGACACTAGTGTCGTTTAAGGAACTAGATATATAATTTTCAATTTGCAGGCTCCATTGTCGTTTAACACTAAACGACACTGGCAACCAAACGCTAGTATCATTTAAGGACCTGGATATATAATTGATCAATTTTAAGGATCCAGTGTCGTTTAACACTAAACGACACTGGCAACCAGACACTAGTATCGTTTAAGGAACTGGATATATCATTTTCAATTTTCAGACTTCAGTGTCGTTTAACACTAAACGACACTGGCAACCAGACACTAGTATCGTTTACGGAACTGAATATATAATTTTCAATTTTCAGACTCCAGTGTCGTTTAACACTAAACGACACTGGCAACCAGACACTAGTGTCGTTTAAGGAACTAGATATATAATTAATCAACTTTCAGACTTCAGTGTTGTTTAACACTAAACGACACTGGTAACCAGACACTAGTATCCTTTAAGGAACCGGATATATGATTTTCAATTTTCAGACTCCAGTTTCGTTTAACACTAAACGACACTGGCAACCAGACACTAGTATCGTTTAAGGAACTGGTTATATAATTGTTAATTTATTCGACTATTATGGACACAGACCTCTAGCTATATGTATCTAGCCCTAAAAATGTTTCCCAATATTGTATGCTACCATAGCATAAAAATAGATTCCAGAATCAATTTTAAGACTCCAGTGTCGTTTAACACTTAACGACACTGGCAACCAGACACTAGTATCGTTTAAGTAACTGGATATATAATTAAATCAATGTTAAGACTCCATTGTCGTTTAACACTAAAGGACACTGGCAACCAGACACTAGTATCGTATCGTTTAAGGAACTGGATATATAATATTTTATTCCTTCAACTGGTATGGACACAGACCTCTAGCTATATGGATGTGAAGTTAGCTCAACATACGACATTCGACATTCAAAAAATATGAATGTCGTGCTGGCACGACATTGGACATACGACATTCAAAAACGAATGTCGTGCTTGCACGACATTGGACATTCCAAAATTAAAACTTCAAAGAATCGAATGTCGTGCACGACATTGGACATTCGACATTCAAAAGTTGAAAAAGAAAGAATGTATTACTTGCACGACATTCGACATTGGACATTCGATTTTCGTTCTGGCACAACATTGGACATTCAAAACTTGAAAACAAAAACGAAGGTCGTGCCTTATAGCATATGCGGCCACGGCTCACATTTCCCCTTCTAGCAGCGTAGTGCTATCGTAAAACGAGGCTCAGCACTTCGCCGTAAGCGCGCGTAGACTGCGGGACCTGCCTTATAGCGTATGCGGCCCGGCTCACATTTCCCGTACTATCAACGGAGTGCTCGCGTAAAACAAAGCTCAGCACGTCGCCTTAAGTGCGGGTAGACTGCGGGACCTGCCTTATAGCGTATGCGGCCCCGGCTCAAATTTCCCCGACTAGCAGCGGAGTGCTCCCCGTAATACACGCGGCAGACTCGGATAGAAACCCGCCTTAAGGCTGTTGTTCCGCTACCGTGAGAAAAAAAAAGTGCTCCACTCCATTGTGAATATATATTTTTTATTCCACTCCCGTAGCAAGGGCCTGTGAAGGCCCGAGTACTCCCCGTAATACACGCAGCTGACTCGGGTAGAAATCCGGCTTAACGCCGTTGTTCAACTCCCATCATTTTTAAATGCCAGCACGACATTCATTTTTGAATGTTCAATGTCGAATGTCCTGTCAGCACGACATTCAATTTTTGAATGTTTTTTTTTTGAATGTCCAATGTTTCATTTTTGAATGTCCAATGTCCATTGTCGTGCCAGCACGACATTCAATTTTTGAATGTTCTTTTCCCCTACTGGCAGCCGAGTGCTCGCCTAAATCAAGGCTCAGCACTTCGCCGTAAGCGCGGGTAGACTGCGGGACCTGCCTTATAGCATATGCGGCCCGGCGCACATTTCCCCTAATAGCAGCTGAGTGCTAGCGTAAAACAAGGCTCAGCAATTCGCCGTAAGCGCGAGTAGACTTTTGGCCAGTCTTATAGCGCATGCGGCCCCGGCTAACATTTCCCCTACCAGCAGCAGAGTGCTAGCGCAAAACAAGGCCAGAACTTCGCCGGCAGCGCGGGTAGACTGTGGGACCTGCCGTTCAGCATATGCGGCCATGGCTCACATTTCCCCTTCTAGTAGCGGAGTGCTCTCGTAACACAGGGCTCAGCACTTCGCCGTAAGCGCGGGCATACGGGGGGAAATGCCGTATAGCGTATGCGGCCCTGGCTCATATTTCCGGTACTAGCATCGCAGTTCTCGCGTAAAACCAGGCTCAGCACTTCGTCGTAAGCGTGCGTAGATTGCGGGACCTACCGTATAGCGTATGCGGCCCTGGCTTACATTTTCCCTACTAGCAGCCGAGTGCTCGCCTAAATAAAGGCTCAACACTTCGCCGTAAGCGCGGGTAGACTGCAGGACCTGCCGTATAGCATATGCGGCCACAGCGTACATTTCCACTACTAGCAGCGAAGTGCTACCGTAGAACAAGGCTCAGCACTTCGCCATGAGCGCGGGTAGTCTGCGGGACCTACAGTAAAGCGTATGCGGCCCAGGCTCCCATTTCCCGGACTAGCTGAGGAGTGCTCCCCGTAATACACGCGGCAGAGTCGGGTAGAAATCCACCTTAAACGACACTAATGTCTGGTTGCCAGTGTCGTTCAGAAACTGGATTCTGAAAATTGATTAATTTTATATCGAGTTCCTTAAACTATACTTGTGTCTGGTTGTCAGTGTCGTTAAGTGTTAAACGACACTTGAATCTGAAAATTGACAATTATATATCCAGGTCTGTGTCAATACAAGTTGAAGAAATTAAAAATGATATATCCAGTTCGTTAAACGATACTAGTGTCTGGTTGACAGTGTCGTTTAGTGTTAAACGACACTGGAGTCTGAAATTTGAAAATTATATATCCAGTTCCTTATACGATTCTAGTGTCTGGTTGCCAGTGCCCTTTAGTGTTAAACGACACTGGAGTCTGAAAGATGATTAATTATATATCCAGTTCCTTAAACGATACTAGTGTCTGGTTGCAAGTGTCGTTTAATGTTAAATGACACTGGAGTCTGAAAGTTAAAAATTATATATCCAGTTCCTTAAACGATACTAGTGTCTGGTTGCCAGTGTCGTTTAGCGTTTAACGACACTGGAGTCTGAAAGTGGATTCTGGAAACTATGTTGAAGAAATTAAAGTTAGATATCTAGTTCCTGTGTCTAGTGTCTGGTTGCCAGTGTCGTTTAGTGTTAGACATTGGACATTGGAACCTAAGTATTGACCGAGCTATTCCACTCGCCGTCAGCGCGGGTAGATTGCGCGACCTGCCTTATAGCATATGCGGCTATGGCTCACATTTCCCCTTCTAGCAGCGGAGTTCTAGCGTAAAACGAGGCTCAGCAGTTCGCCGTCAGCGCGAGTAGACTGCGGGGCCTGCCGTATAGCATATGCGGCACCGGCTTAAATTTCCCCTAGTAGCAGCGGAGTGCTAGCGTAAAACAAGGCTCAGGACTTCGCCGTAACCGCGGGTAGACTGTTGACCAGCCATATAGCACATACGGCCCCGGTTCACATTTCCGCTACCAGCAGCGGCGTGCTAGCGCGAAACAAGGCCAGCTCTTCGCCGGCAGCTCGGGTAGACTGCGGGACCTGCCGTTTAGTATATGCGGCCATGGCTCACATTTTCCCTACTAGCAGCGAAGTGCTCTCGTAAACACAAGGCTCAGCACTTCGCTGTTAGCACGGGTAGACTGCGGGACCTGCCGTATAGCATATGCGGGCCCACATGTTCCTACCAGCAATGGGGTGCTAGCATAAAACCAGGCTCAGCACATCGCCGTGAGCACGGGTAGACTGCGAGACCTGTCGTAAAGCGTATGCGGCCCCGGCTCACATTTCCCGTACTAGCAGCGGAGTGCTCGCGTAAAACAAGGATCAGCACTTCGCCGTAAGCGCGGGTAGACTGCGGGACCTGCCGTATAGCGTATACGGACACGGCTCTCATTTCCTCTACTAGCAGCGGAGTTCTCGCGTAAAACAAGTCTCAGCACTTCGAGGTAAGCGCGGGTAGACTGCGGGACCTTCCGTATAGCATATGCGGCCCCGGCGCACATTTCCCCTACAAGCAACGGAGTGCTAACGTAAAACAAGGCTCAGCACTTCGTCGTAAGCGCGAGTAGACTCCGGGACCTACCGTATAGCGTATGCAGCCCCGGCTCACATTTCCCCGGCTAGCAGCGTAGTGCTCCCCGTGATACACGCGGCAGACTCAGGTAGAAATCCGCCTTAAACGACACTGGTGTCTGGTTGCCAGTGTCGTTTAGTGTTAAACGACACTGGAGTCTGAAAACTGTTTAATTATATAGCCAGTTCCTTAAACGACACTAGTGTCTGGTTGCCAGTGTCGTTTAGTATTAAACGACACTGGAGTCTGAAAATTGATTAGTTATATATCTAGTTCCTTAAACGACACTAGTGTCTGGTTGCGTTTAGTGTTAAACGACACTTGAGTCTGAACATTGATTTATTATATATCCAGTTCCTTAAACGGTACTAGTGTCTGGTTGCCAGTGTCGTTTAGTGTTAAACGACACTGGAGTCTGAAAATTGAAAATCATATATCCAGTTCCTTAAACGATACTAGTGTCTGGTTGCCATTGTCGTTTAGTGTTAAACGCCACTGGAGTCTGATAATTGATTCTGTAAACTATGTTGAAAAAATTAAAGTTAGATATCTAGTTCCTTAAACGACACTAGTGTCTGGTTGCCAGTATCGTTTATGATAAACGATACTAGGTTATGGTTGCCAGTACCGTTTATGATAAACGATACTAGATACTAGACACTAGACACCAACTTCACCAAATAATGGTCCTTTCGTCTTGCAGTCATTTTTAAAAGCAACAAAACGAATAATACTCTTTTAAGCACAATGTGTTAAATAGTTTACACCATTATTTTAAATGCAAACGGTCTAATCTTTTCCCCACAAACAACAGTTTTGCAGCGGAGGAAATCTTTGCGTATATCGAGGGCTTGGCGTGAAACGGTTGTAACTTAAAACCTATTTTGAAAACCCTGGTTTAGGGGCAATTTTGACCCTTTTGTAAACAATGCAAATTTAGGTGCCATTGCTCAGAACGAGCAATGGCACCTAAATTTACATTGTTTACCAAGAAAAGTGATTTAACGCTTATAAAGACTTTATGGCGAGGTGATTAACCTTGGTAAAAAAATACCAATTTTAGATACAACCGTTTCACGCCAAGCCCTCGATATGCTTGGATTAAATTACGTCTGTATCAACTTAAACGGATTTAAAATACAACAACATTGTTTCGCAAGAGTTTCTTTTAGATTTCTATGACTAATTGGCAAACACTGCATGTCTAGATCAACCTGCGTTTATACATAGACTCTTCTGGATCTTCACTGCTCGCAAATACGTAATGGTTAGTTTCATAGACCACGGTTCTAACGGAACAATGCGATATCGTTAGTTTAATGCGATATCGTTAGTTTAATGCGATATCGTTAGTTTAATGCGATATCGTTAAATACAAATACTTAATGGTTAGTTTAATGCGATATCGTTAGTTTAATGCGATATCGTTAGTTTAATGCGATATCGTTAAATACAAATACTTAATGGTTAGTTTAATGCGATATCGTTAGTTTAATGCGATATCGTTAGTTTAATGCGATATCGTTAGTTTAATGCGATATCGTTAGTTTAATGCGAAATCGTTAGTTTAATGCGATATCGTTAGTTTAATGCGATATCGTTAGTTTAATGCGATATCGTTAGTTTAATGCGATATCGTTAAATACAAATACTTAATGGATAGTTTAATGCGATATCGTTAAATACAAATACTTAATGGATAGTTTAATGCGATATCGTTAAATACAAATACTTAATGGTTAGTTTAATGCGATATCATTAAATACAAATACTTAATGGTTAGTTTAATGCGATATCGTTAAATACAAATACTTAATGGTTAGTTTAATGCGAAATCGTTAAATACAAATACTTAATGGTTAGTTTAATGCGAAATCGTTAAATACAAATACTTAATGGTTAGTTTAATGCGATATCGTTAAATACAAATACTTAATGGTTAGTTTAATGCGAAATCGTTAAATACAAATACTTAATGGTTAGTTTAATGCGATATCGTTAAATACAAATACTTAATGGTTAGTTTAATGCGATATCGTTAAATACAAATACTTAATGTATAGTTTAATGCGAAATCGTTAAATACAAATACTTAATGGTTAGTTTAATGCGATATCGTTAAATACAAATACTTAATGGATAGTTTAATGCGATATCGTTAAATCTAAATACTTAATGGTTAGTTTAATGCGATATCGTTAAATACAAATACTTAATGGATAGTTTAATGCGATATCGTTAAATACAAATACTTAATGGATAGTTTAATGCGATATCGTTAAATACAAATACTTAATGGATAGTTTAATGCGATATCGTTAAATACAAATACTTAATGGTTAGTTTAATGCGATATCGTTAAATACAAATACTTAATGGTTAGTTTAATGCGATATCGTTAAATACAAATACTTAATGGATAGTTTAATGCGATATCGTTAAATCTAAATACTTAATGGATAGTTTAATGCGATATCGTTAGTTTAATGCGATATCGTTAAATACAAATACTTAATGGATAGTTTAATGCGAAATCGTTAAATACAAATACTTAATGGATAGTTTAATGCGATATCTTTAATGCGATATCGTTAAATACAAATACTTAATGGATAGTTTAATGCGATATCGTTAAATACAAATACTTAATGGATAGTTTAATGCGATATCGTTAAATACAAATACTTAATGGTTAGTTTAATGCGATATCGTTAAATACAAATACTTAATGGATAGTTTAATGCGATATCGTTAAATACAAATACTTAATGGATAGTTTAATGCGATATCGTTAAATACAAATACTTAATGGTTAGTTTAATGCGATATCGTTAAATACAAATACTTAATGGATAGTTTAATGCGAAATCGTTAAATACAAATACTTACTGGTTAGTTTAATGCGATATCGTTAAATACAAATATTTAATGGTTAGTTTAATGCGATATCGTTAAATACAAATACTTAATGGTTAGTTTAATGCGATATCGTAAAATACAAATACTTAATGGTTAGTTTAATGCGATATCGTTAAATCTAAATACTTAATGGATAGTTTAATGCGAAATCGTTAAATACAAATACTTAATGGTTAGTTTAATGCGATATCGTTAAATACAAATATTTAATGGTTAGTTTAATGCGATATCGTTAAATACAAATACTTAATGGTTAGTTTAATGCGATATCGTTAAATACAAATACTTAATGGTTAGTTTAATGCGATATCGTTAAATACAAATACTTAATTTATAGTTTAATGCGAAATCGTTAAATACAAATACTTAATGGTTAGTTTAATGCGATATCGTTAAATACAAATACTTAATGGATAGTTTAATGCGATATCGTTAAATACAAATACTTAATGGATAGTTTAATGCGATATCGTTAAATACAAATACTTAATGGTTAGTTTAATGCGATATCGTTAAATACAAATACTTAATGGTTAGTTTAATGCGATATCGTTAAATACAAATACTTAATGGATAGTTTGATGCGATATCGTTAAATACAAATACTTAATGGATAGTTTAATGCGATATCGTTAAATACAAATACTTAATGGATAGTTTAATGCGATATCGTTAAATACAAATACTTAATGGTTAGTTTAATGCGATATCGTTAAATACAAATACTTAATGGATAGTTTAATGCGATATCGTTAAATACAAATACTTAATGGATAGTTTAATGCGATATCGTTAAATACAAATACTTAATGGTTAGTTTAATGCGATATCGTTAAATACAAATACTTAATGGATAGTTTAATGCGATATCGTTAAATACAAATGCTTAATGGATAGTTTAATGCGAAATCGTTAAATACAAATACTTAATGGTTAGTTTAATGCGATATCGTTAAATACAAATACTTAATGGTTAGTTTAATGCGATATCGTGAAATACAAATACTTAATGGATAGTTTAATGCGAAATCGTTAAATACAAATACTTAATGGATAGTTTAATGCGAAATCGTTAAATACAAATATTTAATGGTTAGTTTAATGCGATATCGTTAAATACAAATACTTAATGGTTAGTTTAATGCGATATCGTTAAATACAAATACTTAATGGATAGTTTAATGCGAAATCGTTAAATACAAATACTTAATGATTAGTTTAATGCGATATCGTTAAATACAAATATTTAATGGTTAGTTTAATGCGATATCGTTAAATACAAATACTTAATGGTTAGTTTAATGCGATATCGTTAAATACAAATACTTAATGGTTAGTTTAATGCGATATCGTTAGTTTAATGCGAAATCGTTAAATACAAATACTTAATGGTTAGTTTAATGCGATATCGTTAAATACAAATACTTAATGGTTAGTTTAATGCGATATCGTTAGTTTAATGCGATATCGTTAAATACAAATACTTAATGGTTAGTTTAATGCGATATCGTTAAATACAATACTTAATGGTTAGTTTAATGCGATATTGTTAAATACAAATACTTAATGGTTAGTTTTAGAGACCACGGTTCTAACGGAACAATGCGATATCGTTAATTCCAAATCCTTAATGGTTAGTTTCATAGTCCACGGTTCTAACGGAACAATGCGATATCGTTAAATCCAAATACTTAATGGTTAGTTTTTATAGAACACGGCTCTAACGGAACAATGCAATATCGTTAAATCCTTTCAGACGAAAACCTTCGGATGATAAAGAAGTCAATAATATGAGACCAAATCTAACCTATAATACACAGAAAATTCAGAGTAGCCTCGAACCAAACAAACACCAAAACTGACGATTACTATGAGATAGGAGACATAGCCACATCAATAAATGATGACTATGATGTGTTGAAAGACGATCAATATTCCGGGTTGCACAACAACCAAACTAAACACGTAGTTCAACCTAAAAATGTCATGCGAAACGACTACGATTATGTAACCGATACAGCACAAAAACACAACAACGCAGATCGTAATGATTATTTCGTACTAGAAAAAGACCCAGGTTCTCTGAAAAAAGTATCAACAAAGCAGGATAACAGTGGCTATGACTTTGCGATTGAAGCAGGTACTGAGTTTCCTAGAGATCGTGATGATATTGAACACTGTTACAATACAACAAATACCACGGATAATGTAGACTGCGACAATTATGATCATATAAATAAAGGACGTGACCCATTCTCGGGCGAGCAACCCTACGACACGACTTTACAGTTGGGAGCAGGAAAAGAAATCGATCCAAACTACGACCACACTGGTGCTTACCAAGGACAAGAGGAACCATATTCAACGTGTGGTCAGAAATCTCCGATTGAAAAGGAGGACCTGTACAACAAACTTGTCAAACCTTTGTAACTATTATTTTGGGACTGCCGTACTTGACTAAGTTTTGAACTGTAAGCAACGATTTTCTGCCAAATAAAACTACAACGTGTTTTCCTCTAATATTTGAAAATGATGTACTGCTCTAATACTTGTTACATGTATTTCATCAATAACAGATTTAAGTTCGTTCGGCGTATTGCATAATGAGTTCAAGAAGTATTGTTTCTGACACTATTACGACTACAGTAATATTCAGACAGTCACATTTCAAAAGAAGTTCTGTTTGTGTCAAGTTACGCCAGTGAACGTTTTTGAATGTGTCTTTGAAATATTCAGAGAAACCGGTTGGTATATTTTCTTCCGTATAAGTTGTATCTTTATACGCTATTTCAGAACATTCACGCAAACCTTTTCCCTTCCGCTTGCTGACTAGTTTCCAAAAGACGTTTATATCTAATTGAGCTACTTTATCAAGTTCTTCGAATGCTTTGTTGAAGAAATAGTTTGGGGCACTTCGCTGTTTCCTCCGAAAGTTACTTTTGGCAGCTTTGTACATTCGATAAGATTCGCAAGGATCCTCTAGGCCGACCTAGATTAATCCAGACTCGCCTGAGGCGTCTTGATTCGGCATGGGCTAACTTAATGTCGTTTGACCAATACGGTTTCGTATGTTTATTAAACTTAACCTTAGGTAAGCATTAATCGGCTGATCTTAGAATAGACGATATAATGAGATCAGATGTCTGATTAGGGTCATTACTTGGTAAAATGGAATATGTGTATAGATAATTCGACAATGTATTTTGAAACTTTTCAAAGTCATATTTATTACATTTGTCCCATGCGATACGGATTCGATGTTCATGATTTTCCTGATCTTGCTGTTTCACATTTATCGATATGATTAAAGGTAGGTGGTCTGATGTAAATATTTCAGATTCAGGCAAAACATTATAGCTTGTTATTTCATTCATCAACGACTTTTCTATGAAAATATGATAAATTTTCGATCTATTTCTTACATATGTGTAATCGTTTTGCAGATATGAGGCCATTAAGTTATATGAACTGTTGTAGCAATAACGATTTGTCTCCTAGATACTTATCAATGGAGTTTGATTAAAGTCACCAAGCACTATGATGTTTCTTTCTCAGAGCACAAGTGTGTCACGGCTTCGAGTTCTGTTATTGTTTCAATATAGTTTGAAACGTAGCTATCAGATGGCATATACACTCCAGTAGTAGGTTTATAAAACATATGAGCCGTTCCACGAGAAAACTCATTGTATGGAATGTATCGACCCAGATCAGCCCGCGCAGTCCGCGACTGTGCAAGCTAATCTGTGCCGACTTATTCCGTCTCAGGGGGATAGAGGTATAAAGTAACGATTCCTAAAACAGAAAATCAACAATAGACGAAAAGTTCCTGTGCGGTATGCTTAGGCTGATCCGGGTCGATACTTTACGCTGAATCCACAATGTTGGTTTTCTCGTTGAACGGCTCATATGCGGACGGTGAAGACTCGGATGAGATTGTAATTCTTCACTATTCGTTTATACATTACGAATGAGATTGTGAGTCTTCACTATTCGTTTATACATTAGAAATGAGGTTGTGAGTCTTCACTATTCGTTTATACATTAGAAATGAGATTATGAGTCTTCACTGTTCGTTTATACATTAGAAATGAGATTGTGAGTCTTCACTATTCGTTTATACATTAGAAATGAGATTGTGAGTCTTCACTATTCGTTTATACATTAGAAATGAGGTTGTGAGTCTTCACTATTTGTTTATACATTGCGAATGAGATTATGAGTCTTCACTGTTCGTTTATACATTACGAATGATATTGTGAGTCTTCACTGTTCGTTTATACATTACAAATGAGATTGTGAGTCTTCACTGTTCGTTTATACATAATGGATGAGATTGTTAGTCTTCACTGTTCGTTTATACATAACGGATGAGATTGTTAGTCCTCACTGTTCGTTTATACATTACGAATGAGATTGTGAGTCTTCACTGTTCGTTTATACATTACGATTGAGATTGTGAGTCTTCACTGTTCGTTGATACATTACGAATGAGATTGTATGGATTCACTATTCGTTTATACATTACAAATGAGATTGTGAGTCTTCACTGTTCGTTTATACATTACGAATGAGATTGTGTGGATTCACTGTTCATTTATTCATTACAAATGAGATTATGAGTCTTCACTGTTCGTTTATACATTACAAATGAGATTGTGTGGATTCACTGTTCGTTTATACATTACGAATGAGATTGTGTGGATTCACTGTTCGTTTATACATTACGAATGAGATTGTGAGTTCTCACTGTTCCTTTATACATTACGAATGAGATTGTGTGGATTCACTGTTCGTTTATGCATTACGGATGAGATTATGAGTCTTCACTGTTCGTTTATACATTACAAATGAGAGTGTGAGTCTTCACTGTTCGTTTATAGATTACAAATGAGATTGTGAGTCTTCACTTTTCGTTTATAAATTACGAATGAGATTGTGAGTCTTCACTTTTCGTTTATAAATTACGAATGAGATTGTGAGTCTTCACTTTTCGTTTATAAATTACGAATGAGATTGTGAGTCTTCACTGTTCGTTTATACATTACAAATGAGATTTTGCGGATTCACTGTTTGTTTATACATTACGAAATTGTGAAAATAAGTGGCTAGACGGAGCTCCTTCTTCTTATAACAGATGTTAAAATCCGTTTAACTTATGTATTTTACACAAACTTACAATTTATATGAATTACTCTTGATGCCTTCTTCGTAAATGCCCTACTGAGCCTTAAGTAATTCTTAAAATCTTAAATAAGGATTGAACACATTCAATCATTCATGTTTTACAACATATTTGAATAAGTGACTTAGTTGACATAAATACTAGTAGTTACCTTGTCGACTTTAGAAATTATTTCTTTACGCATTTTTATAAGAGGAAACAAAAATGATGGAATTGGGCCCAGTAATCACAAATGAATACAAAATGTTATTTTCTTTTCTCCGAAGTCGACTTGTGAGCACCGAGCATCAACTAATCTTAAAGATACATGTGCTTCATATGAACATGTGTATTTGCAAGCAACGAATAATTTTCCAGTACTATAGATATATAGATCAGCTATTCATTGTAATTTGTACTTTTTCAGATATTGATTATAAAAACTCATTCTATCGAGATGGAACTTATTCAATATGAAGATGTTTTGATGCCAAAATCAATGGCTCCTAACCCGGAAAAGAACCTACAAGACGTCAAGGACATGGAACACAGGGCCGGTGACATACTTATATGTACCTATCCCAAATGTGGCTCCCATTGGACGGAGAGTCTTATACGATGCTTACTTAGAAAGGATATCAATGAAAATATCCTGTCCAAATCCTCGCTGATCGACCTTTACCCACCAGAACAAATACAAGCGATGTCAAGCCCAAGAATTTTATTCACCCATCTCCTGCCAGATCGACTACCAACCGAACATATCAAGACACGTGGAAAACTGGTTCTCGTTTTGCGCAATCCAAAGGACGTTGCTGTTTCCTTTTTTTATCATTTCAGAAGATCCATCGTTACCGCCAATAAACAAAGTTGGGATGAATTTTTGGAGTCGTATATCGAGGGCCAGGTACCATTCGGGGACGTCTTTTCATACCTACATAAATGGCAAGACGCTTTGAAAACAGACATGTTTGACATCGAATATTTCTATTTCGAGGATTTGAAAACGAACGCGTTGGCTTCCCTAAAACGGCTTTCACATCACATTGGTGTGTCAAAGACTGACGAAGAGTTGGCGGCCATTATCGCAGAATGTTCAATCGATAGTCTGAAAGGTAAAGTAAACCTGGATGACATTCCACCCGCACTGAAAGATAACAAGAACCAAATGTTGATATATAGGAGAGGCGAGATTGGTGATTGGAAAAATCATTTTACGGTGGCCCAGAATGAACGCTTTGATCAGCTTCTAGCAGAAAGAATGAAAGGCCTCACGTTTACATTCAAGTATGAATAGGCAGTCATGCATGTTGAGAGTATGTCTGAACAATATCAACTTGTGAAATCAATGATACCTAGTTTGAATATTCTTAAAAACTATGAAAGACATTATGTCTACATACAACTATTCATTAACAGATATGATTTTTAAACACATTTCTAAACACAATCAAATTGAAATCAATGACACATAGTGAGAACAATTATAAAAATGTGAAATACGTTATTTCTAATAGTACATACAACTGTTCATAAACAGATATGACATTTAAACGAAAGTCTAAACACAATTAACTGCATTCAACTATTAAAATACAGTTATAATTTATAGAAAATAATGGCTAAACTATAACAGTTTGTGAATAAAATGATACATATTTTGAGCAATAGTAGACAAATGTGAAATACATTATGTTTACATACAATTATTAATAGACGAATATAACCGAATGTTAAAAAACATTATCAGTTTGTGAATTTAAACATTCAACAGAACAGAACTGAACATAAATTGTATTTACTACAAGTAATTACAACAACGTTTAGCAAATATACAATAGAGGAACAACAGAGAACAAAAACTCTTTTAAAATACATTCATATTAGATTGTAAAAGGGTCACATTAATCACAGGGACGTGCTCCTCTAAAACTTAATATGACCCTATGCATCAATATCATATTATACATGGGGTCAACTTTATTTTTAGAGGAGCATGTCTCTGTGCATTAATGTCACACGTTTATTCTCATAATAAATATTGAGATGTCCTGTTTCACCATATACACGATAATATGTTTTGTTTTGAAAAACGAATGAAAGGTATATAATATATATATACTAGTTTACATGCACAGTTGAACACATATAGGGAAACGGAGAAAGTGCTTATGATTAGTAATTTCTCATTTCCTAATTATGGTTTTTAAAATGTCGTCTGCTGAGAGGATGCAAAAACGTCTGCATCGAGGAGAGGGATAACTAACCTCAGTGGTTTAACTCTTTCCGAGCCGAAATGTTTAAAGTAGACTTTCCATGTTCAAAATCGGGCGTCTCCATTTCTCATGTAATAAAATATTTGGACTATTTTGGTAACTAAGAGGCAAAGAATGCTGATGTCAGGTGAGACGGTTCGTTACGAACTGACTCTCATGAAATCGTCATTGTTTGCCTTTGGCGCCGAAAGAGTTAATCTAGGACACGTATACATACTTTACCCATGTGTAAATTACAAGGTCGCTTTATCAACCCTTTTTCACATACGTAAACATCGGCTGCATATATGACTCTTAAATATCTAGGCAAAAATATGAAAAACCTCCACAGATTCTAAATGAAGCTTTCTTTATTGAATACCGTTGAAAATATTGTGACAGAAGGTAAGTTTGTTCAATATGAGTTAATTCTCCTTTGCCCACGATGTTTTCAAAAGCCGGCTGCTACAGAAAAATCAGAATGAAGATTTGTGTTAGCGTTATCATTTGTATCACAAGTATCTAGACGAAATTCGCTTATGTATTTACTATACTATAATACTGGTATCAGTAATATGCCGTGGCTGTTGAATATAGGGATGGTGTGACAATACTAACTAATACACATTTTAATTATTTCTTACTACAGCTTGTAAAAGAGTGCTGCAATCAAATCCTAAATAATGTTCAGTTCTTAACCCAAATTTGTTTTAAATATTTTAGAAAAAACATACCTATACTTATTCAATTCTGATTTATGACTATCATTTGAAATCTGGTGTTGATGCTGCATTGAAAAAAAAGTTAGAAAATGAGAAATTGCTAATTACTTCTTTTTTTGCATTTTGTTCTTTTGGGGTTTCAAGTCGTCTGTATAAAGGAACATAATGATCGAATTAACAAATGTGTCGTCTGACAAAAGCTTAACTCCGTCTGTATCTACAATGACGTCCGCCCTGACAGCGAACTCCGTCTGTATCTACAATGACGTCCGCCCTGACAGTTAACTCCGTCTGTATCTACAATGACGTCCGCCCTGAAAGCGACACCGTCTGTATCTACAATGACGTACGTACTGACAGCGACTCCGTCTGTATCTACAATGACGTCCGCCCTGAAAGCGAACTCCGTCTGTATCTACAATGACGTCCGCCCTGAAAGCAAACTCCGTCTGTATCTACAATGACGTCCAGCCTGACAGTTAACTCCGTCTGTATCTACAATGACGTCCGCCCTGACAGCGACTCCGTCTGTATCTGCAATGACGTCCGCTGCAAGTGACTCCGTCTGTATCTACAATGACGTCCGCCCTGAAAGCGAACTCAAGGTTCGAAACCCGGTCGCTTGTAATCATAAGTTTGAAATTGCTTCAAGGCGCGGCGCTTAGGACAACGGGGATACCGTTGTCACATATGGATAGGTACAGGTTAAACGTATATATATCTCATATAATTGATGCCAACGTAGTTTGTAGAAACATTTTATAACTCCATTATAATAGACAGTTGCCGATTATTTTACTTGTAGTAATCAATGACACGCCCAGCTATATTTAAGCACGTTCGTGCACAATGGCACAACTTGACCCTCCTCAGTATGTTCCATGCTGTCTGATCTAAATCCAATCCATTCGCAAATAATATACAAAGGCTTTGTTTTTTAGTTGTAAAATACTTTGATAAAATGCCAGCATTAACCTGTTTACATGGTCAGGCTCCGTTTACGAATACGTGACTGCACAATAAAAAATATGTAGGCTGGCTTTCAGGTAAAACCCACTAACTTAATAAATGTTTGTTAAGGTAAAATCAATAAACTCAGAGAGTACATGTACGAAGTTGTAAGAATTTTCTGTGTAAAAGATATTTAACATCTTCGTATCCTTACCCTGTTATGCAGAGTAGTCAATTGGAAATGCCTGGAAGTGTTATAAGATTATAAGAAATTAGATGTGTATTGTTCTATTACTTGACGGTAAGGTGAAGTTGGTGTCTAGTGTCTAGTATATAGTATCGTTTATCCTAAACGATACTGGCAACCAGAATCTAGTATCGTTTATCATAAACGATACTGACAACTAGACACTAGTGTCGTTTAAGGAACTAGATATCTAACTTAAATTTTTTCAACATACGTTTAACACTAAACGACACTGGCAACCAGACACTAGTATCGTTTAAGGAACTGGATACATAATTAATCATTGTTTAGGCTCCAGTGTCGTTTAACACTAAACGACACTGGCAACCAGACACTAGTATCGTTTAAGGAACTGGATATATAATTAATTAATCTATTTTCAGGCTTCAGTGTCGTTTAACACTTAACGACACTGGCAACCAGACACTAGTGTCGTTTAAGGAACTGGATGTATAATTTTCAATTTTCAGACTCCAGTGACGTTTAACACTAAGCGACACAGGCAACCAGACACTAGTGTCGTTTAAGGAACTGGATGTATAATTTTCAATTTTCAGACTCCAGTGTCGTTTAACACTAAGCGACACAGGCAACCAGACACTAGTGTCGTTTAAGGAACTGGATGTATAATTTTCAATTTTCAGGCTCTAGTGTCGTTTAACACTAAGCGACACAGGCAACCAGACACTAGTGTCGTTTAATGAACTAGATATCTAACTTTAATTTCTTCAACATAGTTCCCAAAAACAACTTTCAGACTCCAGTGTCGTTTAACACTTAACGACACCGGCAACCAGACACTAGTGTCGTTTATGGAACTGGATATATAATTTTCAATGTTCAGGCTCCAGTGCCGTTTAACACTAAACGACACAGGCAACCAGACACTAGTGTCGTTTATGGAACTGGATATATAATTTTCAATGTTTAGGCTCCAGTGCCGTTTAACACTAAACGACACTGGCAACCAGACGCTTGTATCGTTTAAGGAACTGGATATATAATTAATCAACTTTCAGACTCCAGTGTCGTTTAACACTAAACGACACTGGCAACCAGACACTAGTGTCGTTTAAGGCGGATTTCTACCCGAGTCTGCCGCGTGTATTACGGGGAGCACTCCGAAGCTAGTCGAGAAAATGTGAGCCGGGGCCGCATACGCTATACGGTAGGTTCCGCAGTCTACCCGCGTTTATGGCGAAGTGCTGAGCCTTGTTTTACGCTAGCACTCCGCTGCTAGAAGGGGAAATATGCGCTGTTGCCGCATATGCTATACGGCAAGTCACACAGTCTACCCGCGCTTACGGCGAAGTGCTGAGCCCTGTTTTAGGCGAGAACTCGGCTGCTAGTAGGAGAAATTTGAGCCGGGGCCGCATACGCTATACGGTAGGTCACACATTCTAAGCGCGCTTACGGCGAAGTGCTGAGCCTTGTTTTACGCGAGCACTCCGTTGCTAGTACGGCAAATGTGAGCCGGAGCCGCATATGCTATAAGGCAGGTCCCGCAGTCTACCCGCGCTTAAGGCGAAGTGCTGATCCTTGTTTTATGCTAGCACCCCACTGCTGGTAGGGGAAATGTTAGCCGTGGCCGCATATGCTATACGGCAGATCCCGCAGTCTGCCCGCGCTTACGAAGAAGTGCTGAGCCTTGTGTTACGAGAGCATTCCCTAGCTAGAAGGGGAAATGTGAGCCATGACCGCATATACTAAACGCTAGGTCCCGCAGTCTACCCGCGCTGCCGGCGAAGTGCTGGCCTTGTTTCGCGCTAGCACTCAGCTGCTAGTTGGGGAAATGTGCGCTAGGGCCGCATATGCTATACGGCAGGTCCCGCAGTCTACCTGAGCCTTGATTTAGGCGAGCACTCAGCTACTAGTAGGGGAAATGAACATTCAAAAATTGAATGTCGTGCTGGCACGACATTGGACATTGGATATTAAAATATGAATGTAATGCTGGCACGAGATTTGACATTGGACATTCAAAACTGAATGTCGTGCTGGCACGACATTGGTCATTCAACAATGACGGGAGTGAAACAACGGCGTTAAGCCGGATTTCTACCCGAGTCAGATGCGTGTATTACGGGGAGTACTCGGGCCTACAGGCCCTTGCTACGGGAGTGGAACAAAACAATAAATTCACAATGGAGTGGAACACTTTTTTTCTTCTCCCGAGAGTGGAACAACAGCCTTAAGGCGGATTTCTACCCGAGTCTGCCGCGTGTCTTACCGGGAGCACTCCGCTGCTAGTCGGGGGAATTTAAGCCGGGGCCGCATACGCTATAAGGCAGGTACCGCAGTCTACTCGCGCTTACGGCGAAGTGCTGAGCCTTGTTTTACGCGAGCTCTCCGTTGCTAGTACGGGAAATGTGAGCCGGGGCCGCATACGCTATATGGCAAGTCCCGCAAGCTACTCGCTTTTACGGCGAAGTGCTGAGCCTTGTTTTAAGCGAGCACCCGGCTGCTAGTAGGGGAAATGTGAGCCGGAGCCGCATACGCTATACGGCAGGTTCCGCATTCTACGCGCGCTTACGGCGAAGTGCTGAGCCTAGTTTTACGCTAGCACTACGCTGCTAGTAGGGGAAATGTGAGCCGTGGCCGCATATTCTTTAATGCAGGTCCTGCAGTCTACGCGCGCTTACGGCGAATTAATGAGCCTCGTTTTACGCTAGCACTACGCTGCTAGTAGGGGAAATGTGAGCCGTTGCCGCATATGTTTTTAGGCAGGTCCCGCAGTTTACCCGCGCTGACGGCGAGTGGAATAGTTCGGTCAATACTTAGGTTCCAATCTCCAATGTCCAATGTCGTGCCAGCACGACATTCATCTTTTGAATGTCCAATGTCGAATGAAGTTTCATTTTTTGAATGTCCAATGTCCAATGTCGTGCTAGCACGACATTCGTATTTTTTCAAGTTTTGAATATCCAATGTCGTGCCAGAACGACATTCGATTTTTTGAAGTTTTAAATTTTGAATGTGCAATGTGAAATGTCTTACCAGCACGACATTCGTTTTTGAATGTCCAATGTCCAATGTCGTGCCATTCTGGAGCCTGAAAATTGAAAATGATATATCTAGTTCCTTAAACTACACTAGTGTCTGGTTGCCAGTGTCGTTTAGTGTTAAACGACACTGGAGTCTGAACATTGATTACTTATATATGCAGTTCCTTAAACGACACTAGTGTCTGGTTGCCAGTGTCGTTTAGTGTTAAACGACACTGGAGCCTGAAAATTGATTACTTAATTATATATCCAGTTCCTTAAATGATACTAGAATATGGTTGCCAGTGTCGTTTAGTGTTAAACGACACTGGAGCCTGAACATTGAAAATTATGTATCTAGTTCTTTAAACGACACTAGTGTCTGGTTGCCAATGTCGTTTAGTGTTAAACGATACTGGAGTCTGAAAATTGATTCTGGAAACTATGTTGAAGAAATTAAAAATAGATATCTAGTTCCTTAAACGACACTAGTGTCTGGTTGCCAGTGCCGTTTAGTGTTAAACGACACTGGAGTCTGAACATTGAACATTATATATCTAGTTCTTTAAACGACATGAGTGTCTGGTTGCCTGTGTCGTTTAGTGTTAAACGACACTGGAGTCTGAACATTGAACATTATATATCTAGTTCCTTAAACGACATGAGTGTCTGGTTGCCTGTATCGTTTAGTGTTAAACGACACTGGAGTCTGAACATTGAACATTATATATCTAGTTCCTTAAACGACATGAGTGTCTGGTTGCCAGTGTCGTTTAGTGTTAATCGACAATGGAGTCTGAACATTCATTAATTATATATCTAGTTCCTTAAACGACACTAGTGTCTGGGTGCCAGTGTCGTTTAGTGTTAAACAACAATGGAGTCTGAACATTAACTAATTATATATCCAGTTCCTTAAACAACACCAGTGTCGTTTAGTGTTAATCGACACTGGAGTCTGAACATTGATTAATTATATATCCAGTTCCTTAAACGATACTAGTGTCTGATTGCCAGTATCGTTTAGTGTTAAACGACACTGTAGCCTTGAAATTGAAAATTATATATCTAGTGCCTTAAACGACACTAGTGTCTGGTTGCCAGTGTCGTTTATGATAAACGATACTAGATACTAGACACTAGACACCAACTACACCCTACCGGTTTGAATACCTATTTAACCCTGCACACATGTTGACGCATATACAGCACACATAAGGCAAACGTTGTGGCAAAAAAAGAAATTGCTCATAATAAACAATTTCTCCTTTTGCAACAATTTGTTCAACCTATTCAATAACATTTCATGTACAAATGTATGTCATATGTTTGCTTAATTGTATCTTTAGTCGTCTGCAGCAGATTTGCTGTATGTGGGAAAGTAAAAGTTAAAATTCTCCTCGTGAACAGGACCGTAATTGTAGCGTTCCTTCGGAAATCAAACAGAAGAATGTATGTTAGTTAATATTTCCAGTTGGTATTCTCTGAAGATTTAAACAAATCCGTCTTCACATGTCTTTGATGTGACTTCGGACGGACGAACGGACAACGCCAATACTTGCCGCTAGATGAATCCGAATTGGTTCAGATGCAAACGAAGAGAAAGGAGGTTTGAATGCCTATTTAACCCTACACATTTTGACGCATATATACAGCAGATGGTATCTTGAAAACAGTGTGACAATAGAACAAATTGTTCATAGTGAACAATTGCTCCTTTTGTCGAAAATTGTCCAACCCTATTAAAAACACATACTTGCATGTTTAGGCATTTGTCATATGTTTGCCGAATTGTATATGTAGTAGGCTGCTGCATATGTGCTGTATGTGGGAAAGGATAAAGAATTAAAATACCCTTTGAGTGTGGACTCTGATCCTTATTCTGTAAACAAATTCCTTGAATTGATATCCTCGCGGATCAGGATCGTAACTCTGATGTTTCTTATGCAATCACACAGAAGAGTGTAGGGTAATACTTTCTGATAGTTGACTCTGACGTTTAAATCAGATCCCTCTTTACCTGTATTAGATATGACTTCTGATGGACAGCGCCAATACTACCTTTAGTACATATTTGTTTTTCGACTGGATTTACGGTCAGATGCAATCGAAAAGAAAATATGGTTTATAACCTTGTTTTATCATTTCCTACGCATTTTGACGCACATCTTGTAAACAGTGAGACAAAAGAATAAATTGATCATGATAAGCAATAACCCTTTTTGTCCCAATGTTTTAACCCCATTCAATGATAATAATATCAATTATAAAAAATTGTCATTGTTTTACTTGGATGTTTTTGTGACACAAAGGGGTACAACATCGAATAAGTCTTCAAGTATTTATTTTTTACATTTTATTTACTACTGAATATATAGTCTATAAACAACAAAATAACATGTCAACGAAACTTCTCAAGATCTGCTGCGTCTCTCACGCACTTCCATAACTTTCGACGCCAAAATAAACGGCTCATGACGTCCATCGACACATGCCCATCTCCTGCTAACAAGTATTGACTTAATTGCCCAGCTACATATGCTATTAGTATGCTGTTCCTAGCATGAAAATAACTTTATGCAAGGGACAGTATGTTTCATTTTCATATTCGTCTGCAGTAGCTTAGGAATTGGTAATTTATTCAAAATCCATATATGCATTCTCTGCTTCGCAAATCAGTTGTCCCGGTTAAATATTTACTATGAAAAGCAACCTAGAAACAAAAATCATACCAAGAAGACAGCGTTTCAGCAATAATGTTTGCTCGTTTGAGTAATCAGAATTGCTGCTACGCTGTTTTCAACAGAAAAAACCGTATCAGGAATTGGTTTGCGTTAAGCGATACATTGGAATTATCACATGTTCGAGATATCTCGAGTCCAATGCATCTCCTTTTCTTCTGACGTAGCTCATGTGTGTATATAAGTTGATCACCATTTGAGCCGGGCTAAAATAAAACCATCCTTTGGGAGTTTGCGAGCAGTATAGATATAGATCAGCCTACGCGCCCATGCTACTCAATCCGAGTCTACAATAATTGTTCTAAAATTCCGTGACTTATTGGTGAACAGTTCAGATTAAGACTACCTGGATGCACCTGAACATCTGAATCTACACTGGTCGCAAATACACATTGGTTGGTTTTACACAGATATCATTTTAATGTTGTGAAAGTATGGTGACTCAAATAAAATTGCAAACATTTTGACATAAAATTAGTTTTGAAGTTGAATGTGAAACTAACCCTAAAGCTGATATATATAATTACTTGTTGTTCCTTTTTCGGGATATGTCGCTAGAACTAGTGTTGAACACTTGACAACAAAATAAAAAACACAACATAAACACAGGGACGGACATTCTTCATGCCCAGAGTCAAAGGAAAGTTCTTCAAATTTCTGCAAATTTATAAATTCTTACGGCTTTCTGAACGCTGCAACAAGTCCATCACGAGTAGGAGCCAAACAAATATGGCAATCGTTTACAGCCATGGTTTGACATTGGTTGATGGAATCAGTTATCTGTATTATCTGGCACCAGTCAGACAGGTCTTTGTAGAATTTGTTTGCATATCTCACAACTGTTGTAATCTCTTTTTCGATTCCCGTCTCTTTCTCTCCGAGTAACTTCATGGTGTCCTCGTCGAAAAGCTTCATAGTTTGGTAAGAAAAAGATAGAAAGGCTCTGGAATCTGCGTCATGGTAAATTAGATTAATGTACATATCATTTATTTCTATGATTCTTGGTTCTCTATCGCCGACCTTCTGGAAACAGATAGTGCTGCCACTACGCTTTTCACAAAAAAATGCGCTAATGACTGACTGTCCTACCAACTTTCCTGATCTAGCCATTTTAAAAGTATCGGATTGAATAAGCGCCCCAGCACCCTGGAATTTCCTGTATACTTCTACTGTTACGTGTTTGTTTGAATCCGAACTTGCCGTAAGAGATGTACATGTCTGTTGAATTACTACCAGCGTAGAGTCCAATACTTGTTGTTTCTTCCACACGTCCTGTGGAACTGTTAATGGTTATAATGTAAACAGATGTACCAACACAGTCTGTAGAAACTACCGTATACTTCACCAGCACGTATATAATATCTTCGTGACCTGTAATCCCTTTTACTTCAATAGTTTCATTCTCCTTCTTAATAGGGTCAACTGGAATTAAGCTGTAATCGTTATTGGATGTCCAAAGTAGATGCGTCGATCCATTTCTGCCCAAAGTGGACGCATTCTCAATGAAACCGAAGTTGGTTGGATTAGTTTCCTGTTTCAATAAAGTGGAGTGTTCTTTTGTCTTGTGTACACTCATCTTTGCTGTTTTCATTTTGATGAATAAATACTCTTCACTGCAAATGCGTGCTGCTATATCCGTTTGGACCGATAAAAGCTCATTTTGTAGACTATCGGATGTACACCTTAACATATTTTCAATGCGTTTCTTAGTTAATGCATAATGTTCATCAAGGTTTGATTTAACAAAATCTAGTTTTTGTTTGTCCTCTTTACATCCCTCAATAGATGCAGTCACTGATTCCAAGCAACTCTTCAATTCTAATGTACCTCGAACGTTCTTGACCAATGCAGGATCAATATCCATTGTAACACATTTTACGTGACCTTGCATCATACACACTCTACAACCAACTACGTCATGCGTCTTGCAGTACTGAGTCACGAACTCGGATTTGTGAATCCAGCAAAGTACACACTTTACCGTTGGCTTTACTGGAGGCATGGCCTATTTGTCTTGAAGGAGGTGATGTTTTGATGGCCGTGATATCTTGTGGTTCCTGTAACATGGTTTACATAGATAATCGTTGCAGTCCACACAGAAACCTTCAGCAATTAATATGATGCCATCTTCCTTACAAGGATCGCATTCTGCATTGACATCACATTCATTCTGTAATTCTTCTGATGTGATTTTGTAATCTCCCTCGGCCATGCTTGTATCTGCATGTGTAAAATATTGTTATTCCAAATAATCTTGGAATCACTGTTTTCCTTTAGGTTTTAAGGCTTATATATGTGTTTGGCTGGAGCAGCATCAGCATAAGTAAATGCACCAAGAGCTGCGTCTGAAATGAAAATTAAACGCCGTTGAGTTAACCTGACCATGTGTTTCGTGAGTAGTATAGTCTGGACAGATGAGGAGAATCGGGGCAATGTGACGTTATCGGAAGTTCGCAATCAGTTTTTGGCCTGGGGCTTTAGCCCCTGGTCATAGTAGTAATACCATTTTTTTCGGAGTTGGCAGCCTGCCAATTGCTGTTAGCACCAAACAACGCACTGAGAACTGCGCGAGAAAAATAGTTCATCATGGATTCAACAAAACTGCATTTAAAAGGTTAGGATCTCCCCCATAAATATCATTTTAATGTTGGTGGAACATCAGTGAAAAACTGGGTATTCCAATATAAGTTTAAGAAATGCTTTAGAAATTACTGCACCGACAGGTCAAATACTGACGCTTGTTAATATTATTAACATTCGCGAAGAGGAACGGAAACAAAGAAAGAAGTCGCGTGCAATATACAGTGGCAGATTAACCGGGGGCCGTAGGGCCCGTGCGTCGAAAAAGTAATGGTAAACAAAGAAAATCGTGGCAAATGTAGTGGCGGATTTAGCGGGGGGCATAGGGCCCATGCCCGACTCCCCACCCCACGAAAGAAGTCACGTGAAATATACAGTGGCGGATTCACCGGGTGCCGTAGGGCCCGTGCGTCGAAAAATTAATGGTAAACAAAGAAAAAGCGTGGCAATTGTAGCGACACCCCCACCTCACGACACCCCGACCCGGTCGGGCATCATACATATGGAATGTTTATCTTAATGATATCTAGTCCATGTTCGAATAAGGGTCATATCGGGTAAACAAAAATAGGTCACTAGGCCAAATGAAGGAAAATCTTGATAACACACTGGATGTTGCATTTTGAATCTTTGTCAGAATAATTGTCTTGAAGAGTTTTGCATATTTCAAACACTTTCTCCCAGTCTAGTACATGGTTTAGATAACTATTTCAAGTTGATGGAATGTGATTTAACATTGACATATTTCTTAATATAAAAATGCAGAAACTTCAAAATATTCTGCCTAAACCTGATGTCAAATTTCCCTTTGATTCTTCATGTCTTAAATGTGTATACGTGTGAGCTCTTGCACTCAGGTGAGCGATATAGTGCCAACAAGGTCCTTCTGTTTTTAAATTGGCAGTTTAATAAAAATTACTATTGTTGACATGCTCTTTCAACTTCTTGACAATAAAAACATAAACAGAAGCTGCAATTGTAATTTCCGTTCACATTTCACCTACTTCTCCAACCTTCCAGCAGTCCCCAGGCCGTCAGCACTGCAGTGCTTTGATTATCCGTTTGGGCGTGCAAACGAAGTCATCGGTATCATCAATTTAGGCAATAGAGACACATACTCAGACGTTATGTGATCGGGGAGCCATCAGTTGGGACAGCCGCGAGTCGTTATGCCTCAGTCACATTTGCCGCGGCGGCCTTGGGATCTAAAATATCTACGACCAATACCAATAAGTATTATAGGGCCGTCTATACTGTAGCAGTCACATGTGTTAGGGTAGCCGCACGGTGTATTTTGAGTGTGTGGAGACAGAAAACATGCGGATGCCGTACGGCCTTTGAAGTGATGACGAAGGGTTGCCTTATGGCGTCCCTGCGGCGGCCGTACGTTTTAGACAAATACCAAGGCAGACGCAAGGTAGCAGCACTGGTATATATAACTGCTCCATGCAAGGCGCAGAATGCCACTGGGGCCGTACGGATGGCGTGCGGAGAGCGTACGGTGCCACACAAGGCTACAGTACGAGTACCGTAGGGCCATCCAAGGGTGCCCGTGGAATTCCTGCGGCCGTTATTCATAAGACCCTAGGGTAGCCGCACGTCAAACGCAAGGCCACCGTACGCTCGACGCATGGTCGCCATGGAACCGCTCTACGGCATGGCTACTGCGTGACTAATTACTACGACGAACCTAGATATGTAAACAGTTATAACTCCGCGCTATAATGCCAGGGCGACCCTTACAGGCCCTACGGCCTGTAAAAGATAGAGATACGCCCTAGGGTGACCCTGGGGCCACCGCAGATCCTCTGCGGCCGCAGCATGTTTCTCTCGATTTCGGGTGCCTACGGCCGCCGTGTCCTAGTCGTAGAGCAAATATGACTGAGGCGGTACTCCCTCGTGCGTTGTAAATTAGAAGATGACAATAATGTTGATGATGATGATATTACGAATAATGAAAAGGATGATATTGATGTATAAATACATGGTAAAGCCCCGTTGTGCGGTATTTCAATCGAATCACGCGAATAAGGAAATATACATTTTAAAAGTGAATCTCAGATATATACGTCAAATTTAAGCCTAGTCAAAGCCGCGACAAGTAGGATTAAAACATGCTTACACGCGCGGGCAGACTGCAGCAGTGTATATACATGTATGAATAAAAACAGTGGAAAGCGACACTTAATAAGTAAGTATATTACATGCTTCGAGACTGGTAGTAGATGAGGTTTTCTTAAATAGGGTTAAATACTATTTTCAACACTATTTAAATGTGCTCTGCGGCGGCCAGATCAATTCGGTCTTTTTACCCGTTTACCCAACACAATATTGATCTCACTTTATCTCATGATCTGTGCAAAACAGAGTGTGACGTATTTTCCTCTGTCTTAAGACAAAAGGTTATTATTTCATCTAGGATCAACATCAGCGACGAAATGTCCCTTTATTCGACATTATGATACACAACTTCTCTTTACTGAAACAACGATGTATAAAACTGCGTTGAACGGGATTAATACGTCAAGTTATTTTTCTGGATGGGGCTTGTTGGATGTTTAACCGGGACTATTTTAGTGGTAAACCCTTTCCCACATATAACACATATTAGCAGACGACTTCGAAAACGTTTAGTCCAATATATGGAAACTGTCTATCAATGAAAGTATAATAATTGAATAAAGTTGAAAACATTGTGGCAAAACTCTTTTTGTGGGAAAAGGTTAATTAACAACATTGTAGGGAAGGGAGACGCACTGTGGTAAAGATTTATGGGTTGCATGATATATTACCCTGATAAGGTTTGATCATCGTCCCGTCTAAACATGTAAGGTCATGAGATAATGCCGTCCCTTTATTTGACTTCACCAACATTTTACTTCATAGCCTTGTTAGAAAACATCGACGAAAGGGTAAGACATTATTAAATAACTTATGTATTGTTTAGAATATTTATAAATGAGATGTATGAGAAGTTCAACCAATGTTATCTTGATCCACGGTGAATCTATTAAACGGAAGAAGAAAACAGAAAGAAATGAAATAAGTGTGGGTGAAAAGAAGACATTGCGTGAAAGCAAACACAGGTTCTTTTCAGGGACTATTTGTCTATAGTAAGACTGGCCGCGGATGTATTTTGTATTCTTGGACCTATATTGTCAATTCAAGCTGACCTTTCACGCGGTGTCGTCAGATCCAATAAATCGGTTTTCAATCATAATTGTTGAGAGTTGAACTCAACCTATTCTTTATTACTTTATAACGTTGTTTGTAAACAACGTTGGAAAAGAAGGAAAGGATTATAACCTATGTCTCGATGACGTCATGCGGTTGTCTCAACTGAAGGGAAACGTAGTATCCGATGACGTCTATTCTAACACTATTGACAATTTCTCTTCTATACACAAAGAAGGATTTGAGCGTGATCTAAATGCAGTATATCACTCTAGATTTCCGGAACTATATTTGGCTGTTGAAATTCCCTCCCGCGTATTTTTCATACAACGTTTCTTAGTGCGCATGCGTTTCTACGTTTGGCTTGACATTTTATGAATGAAGTCACGAGCTTCTGTTGTAAATGCCGTTTGGAACGTTGACGTTATTGTTTTAAATGACGTCATTCACGTGTTTTACCAACATTGTTGGCGCGGTCGAAAACGTTGTGTTAGAATGAGACATGTAACAAATTGCCCATGATGAGTTTAAAAGAGTAATTGAAAAAGTTATAATACAAATAAAATGTTCATAGACTGTTAATATAACTAATTTCAAAATGTTTTGTTAGTTGAAAAAATCGAATATTTCCAAAACAAATACAATAGGGAGTAAAGATGGAATAGCCTACACTTGATTTTATCAAGGAAAACAACGTCATGTCAAAACATAGTTCACCCTTAAGCCGTGGTCACACCATACGTAGTTGACCGTAGTGGGGAATGACCGTAGTCGGCCGTAGTTGAACGTATGAAACGTAGTTGAACGTGGTTACACGTAGATAACCGTAGTTCAACGTAGTATTGAACGTAGTTTGAACTTATGATTTGCCCGTAGTAAGCACATAATTTTTCAACATGTTCAAAAATTGGTTACGGTTAAGTACGTTGGTGTGACCCTACTGTGACAGTAGTTTGAACGTAGTTGACCTTAGTTAACCGTAATTGACCCTACTTAACCGTAGTGTGTGTCGTAGTTGACCGTAGTACCTGCCAAAACATATAAACACTACGGTTAACACTACGGTTAACACTACGGTCAACTAGGGATCTACTAGGGTTGAACTACGTTTGAAGTATGTTCAAAGTACGGATAACTAGGGTCAACTAATAAGAAGTGTTTTTTTAAGGAGTTCCTTGACACGTGGTCCCTAGTCTGCCGAATACATTTCAGGGATACCACACATCTTGTTTTTTAGGATTAAATATTTAACTGCATACGTACACAATGGGTGACAGAGTCAATATTGCGAAGTTCTAGTGTCAGATAAACCTGGAACTTGTGGGTCTGGCAAGATATCTTGTGGATTTGGAGGACCTAGAGGAACAGGAAAGGAGGGAGAATAGAAGACAAAGGAGATGGTGGACCAGGGACTGGCTGCTGCGTAGACCCATCCACGGTCAGTATGAGGCTCTGATGGAAGAGCTTCAAGTGGAGGACCCCCAGGCCTTCCAGCAATTTCTGCGTGTAGATGTTGCCACATTCTATGATATCCTGGCTAGGATTGAGGGAAGGATCACCAAGCAGACTACTATTTTAAGGTGCCCCATCTCTCCTGCACTAAAGCTGGCGTTCACCCTCAGGTATCTGGCCACTGGAAACTACTACTGAGACCTCCGGTTCGGCTTCAGGGTAGCCCACAACACCATGTCAGGCCTTATTGTTGATGTGTGTCGGGCTCTGATTGATGTTCTGGAACCAGTGTTTGTCAAGCTTTCCACAGAACCCGAAGAATGGCAGCAGGTAGTTCGGGACCTTTCAGCAAAAGTGGCAGTTCCCACACACCCTTGGTGCTTTTGATGGTAAGCACATCCGAATCAAGAAGCCACCCCACTCGGGTTCTATCTACCACAACTATAAGGGGTTTGACTTCATTGTACTAATG
Organism: Serripes groenlandicus; assembly: GCA_031761405.1. Taxonomy (NCBI): domain Eukaryota; kingdom Metazoa; phylum Mollusca; class Bivalvia; order Cardiida; family Cardiidae; genus Serripes; species Serripes groenlandicus. The sequence continues at coordinate 28,685,205 of JASEVX010000008.1, read as the reverse complement.
GCCTTGGTGGATGCCCAGTACCGCTTCCTGTGGACACAAATTGGAGACGTCGGCTCTAGTTCGGATGGCCAGATCTGGAACCATTGTGACTTTTGCCAAGCACTGCAGGATGGGGTCCTTGGTGTTCCAGATGTAGACCCGCTGCCAGGGGATGATATTACCACCCCCTACTACATCAAAGGGGATGATGCATTCGCCATGAGGACCTGGCTGATGAAACCTTTCCCTCGACGCGGTTTAGACAATGGCCAGCAGGTCTTTAACTACCGACTGTCCAGAGCACGTCGTGTGGTAGAGAATGCTTTTGGAATACTTGCAAACCGCTTCCGCTGTCTCCTCTCCACCCTCCAGGTCCATGTGAATACTGCAACCCTCGTTGTGAGATCTTGTGTCGCCCTCCACAACTACTTGAGGGTGAGGAACCCTGCTGCAGACCAGCATCTTCTGGACCAAGAGGATGCTCAGTACAACGTCGTTGATGGTGCCTGGCGGGCTAATGCCAACATGATGGATCTCACTCATCCACAGAGTGGGAACCACGACAGCAGGGAAGCAAAGCTGCAGAGGCTGTACCTTAATCACTACCTGACGTCACCATCTGGCTCGGTTCCATGGCAGAACCAGTGTCTCCGCCATTTCTAGGCTGATCGGCATGAGGGAAACGGTCCTGTTAAGTGTCATCATTAAGTACTCTCTGTAAACTCTGTAAACGGTCCGTTTTAAGATTTATTGTAAACACTGAATCCTGATGATTATTATTGTGTTCAATTGTTTACACCTTGTACATTTGCTTATGTTTGTAGTGCTTATCATATAGTTAAAAGGTTGTTAGTGGCAATAGTTTGTTATGTTATCTATCTATCTTCCGATTAACTGCGTGTACTTCCCGAGTGGCAAACAGCTTGGAACCTGACCAGACACCGAGTTATTCGGCGTCTGATCTGATTCAAAACAGTTTGTACAATCTATTATGGCCGGGCGTAGCAGGCTAACGTACCCCAAGCCCCCACCCCGTCACAAAACCCACATAATGACTCAAACTTATGTCAAGATGAAACATTGATTTATTTAGATATTCAAACAATGCATTTAGACAGAGTATAATAAGTCCATAGGAGAACTGCTGGAACTCTGCAGCTGGTCTGTATGCTGGGTGTCTGCCTGCTGCTGGTACTGGCGCTGCCAGTTCGAAATGAAACCATCGGGGCAACGCTGGTTCTGTTGTGCGGCAATGTCTGATGCTAGGTGTACGTACGCAATAGTGTGATAGATGGTGGCACCTGGCGGCATCTGGGCATAGGCGATGGGCGTAGTGGGGCATGGCTCACCAATGCAGTCTGAGCCCTGGCCCTAGACTCCCGCTTATACTTCACCAATAAATTGGTGACATCCACTTGTAGTCCTTCAAAGGCTTCGTCGTCCATCTGTGCCGCCGAAAGCCCTACCATGCGGCCAAAAGCCGCTCGCGGGTTGTCTTCCTGAAAAAAACACACATAAAAAACATTTAATATTAGAAATTGTGTCACTGATGCCCCCCACAGTTTCTTTGTCACAATCAATGATGCATATATTTCAATTATTGTTTGCAAATAAAGGGCCATAACTCCAAAATGACTGAAGCGATTTACATGACTGTCGTGATAAAATGGTCACAAGCATGTGTGTAAAGTGTTGTGAGGATTGGACAAATCCTTTTCAAAAAAAAAAAAGAGCCCGGACAAAATATTTGGGACGTACCGACATACGTACGGATGAGCGGACGGACAAGGGCAACCCTATATGCCGCCATTATTTTTGGATAAATAGTTGAATGACGATGCAACGTCTACTTGGATACCCCCTGCTATATCGTTTAGGTGAATTTTTCGTGAAAGTTTCAACAATGCCAACAAGAAGATATGGACCAGGCACACACTTAGTCTTTTGCCTGCACAGACGCACACACAAGGCGAACGCTATATACCCCGACCTTTTTGGAGCATAGATATTATTAGTTTTAGTTTTAGTTTTAAACTTATTTATTTTACATCGATTGCGAAACAAGCTTTCAGCTTATATTAATCACGCTCGATGTCTGCGTCCTGGACACTTAACCAGTACTCGCGCCGTTGTTACAATAATAATTCTTCGAAAAGAAGCATTATAATTTATCTAAAGTTTTACCTGCTGGATAATCTGGCCCATCTGCTGCCGGTTGGCGGCCATTCTCTTCTCGATTTTCTCCAGAAGAAGATGAGAAAGTTTGTTCTTCCTAGAGGTGGAGCTAGGAGTTGTCTGGTTCGAGGTACGGACATGCTTTTCTGTCTGCGTGACCGTGGGGGTGGTCTGCTCATGCTCGGAATCGGTGTCTGACTCCCGTGGCGGCATGTCCTGAGCTGCCGGTGCGTTGAATCTATTAGGATGCTTTTCACGAAGCTGTCCCATGAGCTGAAAGTAGAACAGAGCATAAAATAAAACATTTTCACATTCAACTTATTCCAGCACAAACATTCTACATTATCAGTGTAAGTATTGAACCATAGAAAAAGCCATTCACACAAAACATATAAACACGATGCAGGCCCAGTTTAATTAGGCCTGTTCATGGAAGGCAATATGAAGCCATTCACGTCCTGTAGATTTAGGTTGAGCAGAACTCAACACATAACATTAACCTTTGTGATTAAGTCATTCAGTAAATCAGTAGTATAATTTACTTACATCAACCCCGGCTCGTTTGGGCACTCTGTAAACATAGGCGCTAAGAAACATCAGGCGTTCCTTCAACCGTTCTTCACGAGCTGTCAGCCGCTTTGCCCCCTGGCCAGACACACTGCGGGTACTTTTGCCATAAGCCGACCTCTGGCTGTTCCACCACGTCATTATGCGGGGACCATTCGCAATAGACCCTGAAATATATGAAACAATAATTATGCGTTAAAACATTTTGCACAAAATATGAATGAGAGCTGCATAAAAACAAAAAAGAATCAGTGATATTAGTTAATTTCAGATATTTAATCATGATAATATCACTAATTATAACTACCTAAATGTGTTACCCACCATCAAAGTCACTCGCCTTCAATGTGTCAGCAAGCTGTTGCCACAGTGCCTGCTTGTGTCCAGTCTTCATGAAGTCCGGGTGCCCCTTTGCTGTAGAGTTCCTGATGAGACTCTAAGAACTCAATCACTATTTCTTGTTGGTCTAAGTGCAGCCTGAGGGGGGTGGGGGGGGGGGGTGACTCCTTGGAAGTCCCAGTAGGAGGGTCGTCGTTTGTACCTCGTGTCTCCTTGGCATCAGTTCCTGGAGTCTCCTGAGACTTGTTCACCCTCTGTGGCTCCTCATTATCTATAACTACATCACCCACTGTACATGTCTTTGCAGTAGTTTTCGACGAACATCGTTTTTTCCTAGGCGGCATGGCAGAATACGATCGGTAATGTTGTCTCGTCAACTTCCAAAATCACAATGGCAGTAGTTTACCCGTACTGCGCAGGCGCAGCCACAACGTTTGACCGTAGCTTAACGCAGTTGACCCAAATTTATCGTAGTTGCGCGTACTTATGACGTAGTTGCGCGTACTTATGACGTAGTTTATACGTAGTGTAACGTAGTTACCCGTAGTTAGACGTAGTGATACCCTAGTTAACCCTAGCCACTTTGTTCGTAGTTGAATGTAGTTGATCGTACTTACACGTAGTTCAACCTACTTAGACTTTCTTTATTTCCTCTTTTTGCCAATTTTGAACTACGTACTTCAACCTAGTTGACCGTAGTAACGCTACGGCAGACTACGTTTCAAATGAACTACGGTCAACTACGTGCATGAACGTAAGTGTGACCATGGCTTTAATTTGTATCCCTTCAAGTTATAAAAAAGTGCTAGAATTGAAATAGATCTCATTTTGAGTGATATACCGGCTCTTATATCACGATTGGGAGTTCAGGTGTGTATAAATTAATCACTCAGGCCATTCGGCCTTCGTGATTAATTACTACACACCTGAACTCCCAATCGTGATATACGAGCCGGTATATCACTCAAAATGAGATATATTTCCTAAATAAACCATAACATGTAATGTCCATTGACGTAACGTTGCCTTCTCGTCTGTCCGAACTATACTACTTTAATAGTATTCAACACAACAATTTCCCCGAGTAACAATATCTTAATGCAATGGCTTTTGTTAAGTATTTCCCTCATACAGACGCCTTTGAAGCAGTCGACATTTGAAAACATTGTGACAAATGGAGAAAATGTTCATCAAAAGCAAATTCTCCTTTGCCACAATGTTTAAACTCTTTTCAATTAGTGTACTTCAATTAGTGTACTTTCATTTACAGAGAGTTATCATATTGTTGCTAAGATTTAATCAAAGTAGTCTGCTGTATATTTGTAGTATGTAGAAAAGGGTAAATGATGGGAAAACAATCAATGCCCGAGTCGGGATCGATAGGCCTCGTCGTTACCGACTCAAAACATTGTAGTAGGCCTCATATTTGTATATTAAGTAGAAAACATATAGTGGATTAAACTTGCAACACATCAGCTGCAGACGACTTTCAAGCACATTAATTATTGAATAGACTTGAAAAATGTGGCAATCAGAGAAATTGCTCACTAATTTTACCAAAATGTTTTCACAAGCCATTTCCTGTTTATGCGTCAAAATAGGTCTGCATGTGGAAAAGAGTTAAGCAGAAAACACTAGTTTATACAAGAAATGTTTTCTAATAACATCGTTAGCAGCGCTTTCAGTGAGATTCTACATAAGATAACTGTTGCCAACCAACCAATCAAAAACCATCTACTTCACCAATGGTACGAACCGTAACACACCGTTAGCTACCAAAGTGATTCACTGAACGCGAGGCGGAAGTTGTCTATATTTGGGAAAGGGTTCCTATGTTCACGTGTAAAAGTTTTAAAATCGACAAAATAATAATTTATTGAATATATATAGGGGTACTACAAGTGTTCAGTGAAAGTTAACAATGGCTAACTGTTGCCAATCCACCAATCAAACAACAGCTTCTTCAACCCCAGGAACTAACCGTAACACACCGTGAGCCACCAAACTGATTCACTGACCGCGAGGCGGAAGTCGTCTCTATTTGGGAAAGGGTTTCCATATCCTACGTGTAAAAGTGTTAAACTCGACCGATTAATAATTCATTAAATATATCCAGGGGTACTACAAGTATTTTGTTGGTTAATTTACTATGATAAATTAACTATATGCAGTATTAATAAAACAAAATACCTGAACTCAGGCGGCACTTCTAGGTACATATACTTTCATATCCCATGGAAACACTAAACAACACACGTTCTTTATCGATTACTTCCTGTATAAAACTATTGAAGATATATTCATTCGCCGCTTGCTTGATACATAGCTGTAAACATGCAAAATAGTCCGTAAGAAAAACCTAATTTTAATTTCAATCGTTTGCGTGTCTCTAGCTGACTGCATTGTATATGGGAAATTTAGTTTATAGACTACTAGTATGTGCATGTATACGCGATGAAGAGTTAAAGTTTTTTTCGTTTTTAGAATTTTACCTTAAACATAAAAATGTTATATGGGGTTATCAATCTAGGCCCAGTTCTGGCGGGCTACTAAAAAAGGGAACATATTTTTAGCAACAAATATATTCTTATAAGTAACATAACGCATTTCTTTTTAAATAGCTGAAAGGAAATTCTTTATAGTGATACATGTATATGTGTGCCACCTTGCGAAATCAAAGTGTTGAATTTGAGGGATGATATTTGTTAATTTACATTCATATAAAGTATGAATTGTTTTGGTTGTCTGTATAACCTTCAAACTGACATGACATCATTCCATTTTAAGTTCACCGAGATACGATCAACTGTATTACATTCACAGAGGCATGCACTACGAAATGTTGTGTAAGTCATAATGAAGAAGTCTCCCATTATTTACTAATATGCAGATACGTTTGAAATAGCATAGCAGACCAGCACTGATAGCATTGTACAGTTGGTTTTAACCCTTTCCCACATACCGCAGAAGACAATTTTGAAAACATAGTCAAAATAATGGAAACTTACTATAAATGGAAGAGCAATTATTTAATAAGGTTGAAAACATTTTAGCAAAAAGATGTTTTCATACATGTAAGTCGTCTGCTGCAAATGCGTCACAATGCATCTATATGCTGGGAACGGTTAATAACAATACTGGCCTGGTCATCCTCTCCCAAAGACGCCTTAGGGAAAACGTCTGACAGAGAGTTGAAAACATAATTGATAAAACTACGAAACTACTCACGATGTACTTCGTCTCTTACATCCTCCCAATACTTTCGACGCCAACCTAAGCGGCCCAACACTCATTACGCTAACGTCCCTCGAAACTTGCCTACCTTCTGATATTACTTATAGGCTTAATTACTCAGGTACAGATGCTATGACGTTCCTGGCAAGTGCATACATCTACGCAAGGGACATTATGTAACATGTTCAAGGTCGACTGCAGCGGATTAGTATTGGTTAATTGTTACATAATTGTTACAAGCAAGTCCGTGATCAAACAAAGGAGATAGTGTTGCAACTGTTCTGATTGCTCGTCCAAGCTCAATAAAATTCGTTCCAGGAATAGGTTCGAGATAAACGATACATTCGAATTATCACATATTCGAGTTATCACATGTTCGAGTTATCTAGAGTCCACTGTATCCCTTTTCTTCTGACGTAGCTCATGTGTATATAGAAGTTTGAGCCGGGCTCAAAGAAAACCAACCTTTGGGAGTTTGTGTAAAGTATAGATTAAGATCAGCATACACATCCATGTTACTCAATCCCAGTCTTCAATAATTGTTAGAAAGTTATAAAATGTTTTTGATTAATTGGTGAACAGTGCAGATTCAGACTGCCTGTAGGCACATGGAGATCTTAATCTATATTGGTCGCAAACGCACCTTAGGGACTTTAGACAGAAGACGATTCCCGACAGGCGGGAATTTGACACGCTGAATGATTCCGGGTCCCGGGAAATAGACATTGGCCGGATTTTACATCCCGGTACCCTGAGTACACAGAGCATCTCCCACTATGGGGATTTAGACAAAATTATTGGCTCTAGGTTGGGGAATTATACATAAAGGAAGACTTGTCTAATTCCCCTGGGTCTGCCCGCCGCCCCCATCAGCGACCTTGTACTTGCATTTCGGGTATAATGTCTCTGTCCCTTGTTCGATTGACTCGTGGTTGCTGTAAGAGATATAACAGTCTGTTACATAACTCCTAGAATGACTTCCAGTATTTAGTCCCACACATGTTGTTTCTTTACCAGTCCCTTGGAACTGTTAATAGTTATAATGTAATAACCTTTACCAACATGGCCTTTAGACCCTGTATACAGCACCAGCGCGTATATCATATCACCATGACCTGTTATCCATTGTACTGCCATAGTTGTATTCTCCTTCTTTTTAGGGTCAACTGGAATTAAGCTGTAATCGTTATGGGCTGTACTTGCATTTCGGGTATAATTTTACTGTCCCTTGTTCGATTAACTCGTTCGGGTATGCTGCAACAAAAAGCCCGTGGTTGCTGTAAGAGTTATGATGTAATAAGTTATACAAACACAGACTTTAGTATATACTGTATACAGCACCAGCACGTATATTATACACCGTGACCTGTTATTCATTTTACTGCCATAGTTGTATTCTCCTTCTTTATAGGGTCAACTGGAATTAAGCTGTAATCGTTATTGGCTGTCCAAAGTAAGTACGTCAGTCCATCTCTGCTCACGGTGGACGCATTATCAATGAAAACGAAGTTGGTTGGAATTTTATCCTGTTTCAATAAAGTAGAGTGTTCCCTCGTCTTGTGTACAATCATCTTTTCTGTTTTCATTTTGATGAATGAATAATCTTCACTGCGAAGTTGTGATGCTATACCCGTTTGGACCGATAGAAGCTCCTTTGAAGACTTTCAGATCTACACCTTAACGAATCATTCACTCGAATATCATTGTCTTTTAATTCCATCAACACAATTTCAATGCTTTTCTTTGAACTGCATACTGTTAATCAAGGTTTGACTTCACCCAAGCTGTTTTTTGTTCATTCACCTTGCATTGCTTAATAGATGCTGATACTGATTCCGAACAATTCTTAAATTCTAATGTATCTCGAACGTTCTTGACCAATGCAGGACTAATATCAAATGTAAGACATTTTAAGTGACATACACACTCTACAACTAACTACATCATGCGTCTTGCAAAAATGGGTCACGGACTCAGATTTGGATTATTCATGATCCGATCGTATAACGGTAAGGGCAGGTAACTCCAGACTAATACCTTGAACTGGTGTCCACGCAGAACGGGACCGTAACTCTGGTAATCATAGAAAAGAGTGCAGGGTAGTATCTCCGGACGATAGTCTCTGAAGTCTTAACCCTTTAGCTCTTGTAGACGCTTTATAACGCATCTGTAGGAGACGACTTTTAAAAAACATTGTAGCAAAAGGAAATATTGTTAAAAACGAGCAATTTCTCCATTTGCCACAATGTTTTCAAGTTTTTGCATTAATTCTACCTTCATTTATGGAGATTTTCTGTGTTTTTGACAGCATGTTTTCAAAGTCGTCTGCTGCATGTTTGCTGTATGTGGGAAAGGGTTTAACAAACCGAACTTCACATGTATTAGATGTGGCTCCGGACGGACGACGCCAATACTGTACATCTGCACTTTAATTGGGTCAAATCACCTTCGTCGCCTCTTTTTAGGCTAGATTAACCCCAATCAAGTCAGATACAATCGATGAGAAAGGATATTTAAATACATATTAACCCTTTCCCACGCTTTTTGACGCATCTTGAAAACAGTGTGACAAAAAAAAAAAATGCTCACAATTAACAATTTCTTCCTTTACAACAATTTGTTCAACCTATTCAATAAATAAACTTTCATGTACATAGATACGTTAAATGTTTGCCTAATAGTATCTGTATTTGCCTGCTGCAAATTTGATGTATGTAGAAAAGAAGTAAAACGTAGAATGTTCTTTGGAATTTATATCCTCGTGAACAGGACCGTAATTGTAGCGTTCCTTATGCAATCACACAGAAGAGTGTAGGTTAGTTAATAGTTGCTGTTGGTATTCTCTGAAGATTTAATCAAATCCCCCTTCACATGTCTGAGATGCGACTTCGGACGGACGAACGGACAACGCCAATACTGTACACCTCGGCTTTAGGTAGGTCATTTATGTTTGTTCTGCTTCGTAATTTATCTATAATTACCAAGAAAACAGTGTTGCAGCATGTCTCTTTGCTCGTCTGAGCAATCAGAACTGCTGCTTTGCTGTTTTCAAAAGAGATTGATCACATATTCGAGTTATCGCGAGATCACCGTATCAACTTTTTTTCTGACGTAGCTCATGTGTACATAGAAGTTTGATTCTGGCTTAGAGAGTTTGTGAAAAGATAGATTAAGATCAGCCTACACCTCCATGTATGTATAATTTGTTTGCATATGTCAAAAATAAATATCTTTCTCACAATATTACCGTTGCAAAAATCCGAATTTGGTCAGATGCAATCGAAGAGAAAGGAGGTTTGAATACCTATTTGACCCTGCACACATTTTGATGCATATATGTATATACAGCAGATGGCATCTTGAAAACAGTGTGGCAATAGAAGATTATAATGAACAATTGCTCCTTCTGTCGAATATTATGTTTGCCTAAATTTATCTGTACTCGTCTGCTGCAGTTTTGCTGTATGTGGGAAAGGATTAAGAGTTAAAATACCCGTTGAGTGTGGACTCCGAACCTAATTCATGTAAACAAATTCCTTGAATTGATATCCTCGTGGATCAGAATCGTAACTCTGATGTTTCTTATGCAATCACACAGAAGAGTACATGGTAACATTTTCTGATTGTAGACTCTGAAGTTTAACTTAGATCTGGCTTTTCATGTCTTAGCTGTGACTTCAGACGGACGAACGGACAACACCATTACTGTACCTTTAGGCGGGTCATGATGAACTTCAACACTTTTGTTTTTCGACTGGATTTAATCGAATACGATCAGATGCAATCGAAGAGAAAAGATGGTTTATACCTATTTATCATTTCCTATGCATGTTGACGCATATACAGCAGGCAACATCTTGTTAACAGTGTGGCAAAAAAAAGAATTTGCTCATAATGAGCAATTACCCCTTTTGTCCCAATGTTTTTGACCTCACTCAATAATAATAATAATATTAATTATGAAGATTTTCCATTGTTTTACTTGGATGTTTTTGTGACATAAAGGGGTACGTACCACATAGTATAAGTCTTCGAGTAAAGATATTTTACATTTTATTTACTACTGAATAAATAGTCTAGAAACAACAAAATAACATGTCTACGAAACTACTCAAGATCTACTTCGTCTACTTCGTCTACTTCGTCTCTTACATCCTTCAAACAATTTCAACACCAACCTAAGCGGCCCTTCACTCTCTCCTCTAACGTCTATCGAAACATGTTCTTCTCCTCCTGCTAACGCGTATGGGAGTAATTGCTCAGGTTGCTATGCCGTTTCTGGCATGTGCACATATGTACCCAAGGGACATCTTGTTACATTTACAAAGTCGACTGCAGAAGATAAGTTTTGGTTAATTGTTACATAATCAAAATAAAGCAATATATCAAAAATGGAAAGGAAAGCATCACGTCATTCGAATGGGGATCTTCTTGCATCTGCGATACAGTGAAGTCTCCGCTTCCTATGTATTACGCACGGCCTACCTTCTGTGTCCACATACACTTGTAAGAGCCAAACAAGTTAAACCTCTTTTCTACAAACCTACGTACAGTGGATTTGGATTCCCGATAACTCGAAGTCGAAAGGGATCCATAAATTGCTTCGAGTTATCCCAGGCGTCTGAGTTTATAGTTGTCAAAATCCCATTTCTAATAATAAACTTTTGTCATATTCTAAAAATAGCGTGGGTCATATTTCATATATAATACCACATATAGTGGTTTATAGTAACACGGTCTGATGGGTGTTTCCCCAAGTCTTCTCAAACGAAAACTCATACGCTTGTGTAGTATATCGAGGTGTTCGTCCGTCGATTTATTCAAACTTCATTTATGTATGTTCTGCTTCGTAATTTATCTATAATTACCAAGAAAACAGGGTTGCAGCATGTCTCTTTGCTCGTATTCGAGTTATCGCGAGTTCCCCGTATCAACTTTTCTTCTGACGTAGCTCATGTGTACATAGAAGTTTGAGTCGGGCTTAGAGAGTTTGCGAAAAGATATATTAAGATCAGCCTACACATCCATGTTATTCAATCCCAGTCTACAATAATTGTTCAAAAGTATAAAATTCGTTGATGTCTTGTTGTCTGTTTCATGAATATCCCACTAGCTATAGTGATTGACCACGAAATAAATACACATACCCACCCGGTTTATCACGCTATTCATACATGGAAATAATGACGTAAACTAGTATAAGACACGATGTGCTTCCAATAAGTATTTGAGTCATGCTATTGAATAGTCTATTAATGGCTTAAAGCGAGAGGGACGGAAATTTACAAGTAGTCTTAATGTCCAGAGTCGATAACCAGTTCGTCAAACAACTACAAGTTTATAAATTATTACGGCTTTCTGAACGCTGCAATAAGTCCATCCCGAGTAGGAGCCAAACAAATATGGCAATCGTTTACAGCCATTGTTTGACATTTGTTGATGGAATCAGTTATCTGTATTATCTGACACCAGTCAGACAGATCTTTCGAATTGCATTCAAACACCCCTCTACCTTTCCATAGAATGTATAATTTGTTTGCATATTTCACAACTGTTGTAATCTCTTTTTCGATTCCAGTCTCTTTCTCTCCGAGTAACTTCATGGTGTCCTCGTCAAAAAGCTTCATAGCTTGGTAAGAAAATGATAGAAAGGCCCTAGAATCTGTGTCATGGTAAATTAGATTAACGTACATATCATTTATTTCTTTGATTCTTGGTTCTCTATCGCCGACCTTCTGGAAACGGACAGTGCTTCCACTGCGCTCTGTACAGTGAGATTTGCTAATGACTGACTGTCCTATCAACTTTCCTGATATAGCCATGCTAAAAGTATCGGATCGATAAAGCGCCCGAGCACCCTGGAATTTCTTGTATACTGCTACTGTTACGTGTTGGGGGTTTGTCATGTATGATGCAACAAAAAGCCCGAACTTGCCGTAAGAGATGTTCATGTCTGTTGAATAAGTACCATCGTACAGTATACCATCTGTTGTTTCTTCAACACGTCCTGTGGAACTGTTGATGGTAATAATGCAAACAGATGTACTAACACAGCCTGTAGTAAATACTGTATACTTCATCAGCACGTATATCATATCCCCGTGACCTGTCATCCCTATTACTTCCATAGTTGCATTCTCCTTCTTAATATGGTCAACTGGAATTAAGCTGTAATCGTTATTGGATGTCCAAAGTAGATGCGTCGATCCATTTCTGCTCACAGTGGACGCATTCTCAATGAAACCGTAGTTGGTTGGATTAGTTTCCTGTTTCAATAAAGTGGAGTGTTCATTTGTCTTGTGTACAATCATCTTTGCTGTTTTCATTTTGATGAATGAATACTCTTCACTGCAAATGCGTGCTGCTATATCCGTTTGGACCGATAGAAGCTCATTTTGTAGACTATCAGATGTACACCTTAACGAATTATTCAATCGAATATCATTGTCTTTTAAGACCATCAACGTATTTTCAATGCGTTTCTGTGTGAATGCATAATGCTGCTCAATGTTTGAATTAACACAATCTATTTTTTGTTTGTCCTCTTTACATCCCTCAATAGATGCAGACACTGACTCCAAGCAACTCTTAAATTATAATGTACCTCGAACGTTCTTGACCAATGCAGGACCAATATCCATTGTAACACATTTTAAGTGACCTTGCATCATACACACTCAACAACCAACTACATCATGCGTATTGCAGTACTGAGTCACGAACTCGGATTTGTGAATCCAGCAAAGTACACACTTTACTGTCGGCTTTACTGGAGGCATGGCATATTTGTCTTGAAGGGCGTGATGTTTTGATGGCCGTGATATCTTGTGGTTCCTGTAACATGGTTTACATAGATAATCGATGCAGTCCACACAGAAACCTTCAGCAATTACTATGATGCCATCTTCTTTACAAGGATCGCATTCTGCATTGACATCACATTCATTCTGTAATTCTTCTGAAGTGATTTTGTAATCGAGGCAATGTGACGTTATCGGACGTTCGCAATCAGTTTTTATCTGTTTTTGCGAGCGAATGACGTCATCGGTATCATCATTTAGGCAATAGAGACCCATACTTAGACGTTATGTGATCGGGTAGCCATCAGTTGGGACAGCCACGAGTCCTTATGCCTCAGTCACATTTGCTGCGGCGGCCGTGGGGTCTGAAATATATACGGCCAATACCAATAATTATTATAGGGCCGTCTATACTGCAGAAGTCACATGTGTTAAGGTAGCTGCACGGTGTATTTTGAGTGTGTAGAGACAGAAAACATGCGGATGCCGTACGGCCTAAGACGTGATGACGAAGGGTTGCCTTATGGCGTCCCTGCGGCGGCCTTAGGTTTTTGACAAATACCAAGGCAGACGCAAGGTAGCAGCACTGGTATATATACCTGCTCCATGCACGGCGCAGAATGCCACTGTGGCCGTACGGATTGCGTGCGGAGAGCGTACGGGAGCAGATCATGTGCCTTGCGTAACCCGCAGGGTGTGCCACACAAGGCTACAGTACGGGCACCGTAGGACCATCCAAGGGCACGTCAAACGCAAGTCGCCGTTGAACCGCTCTACGGCATGGCTACTGCGTGACTAATTACTACGACGAACCTAGATATATAAACAGTTATAACTCCGCGCTATAATGCCACGGCGACCCCTACGGCCTGTAACAGATAGAGATACGCCCTAAGATGAACCTGAGCCACCGAAGATCCTCTGCGGCCGCAGCATGTTTCTCTCGATTTCGGGGGCCTACGGCCGCCGTTTCCTAGTCGTAGAGCAAATGTGACTGAGGCATTACTCCCTCGTGCGATGTAAATTAGAAGATGACAATAATGTTGATGATGATGATATTACGAATAATGAAGAGGATGATATTGATGTATAAATAAATGGTAAAGCCCCGTTGTGCACTACATCCTTAACTAATCATAAACCGAAACATCAGAGATAATGCGGTATTTCTATCGAATCACGCGAATAAGGAAATATACATTTTAAGGTAACTACGCTTTTTTAAAAGAGAATCTCAGATATATACGTCAAATTGGAGCCTATTCAAAGCCGCGACAGATGGGATTAAAACATGCTTACACGTGCGGGCAGACTGCAGCAGTGTATATACATGTATTACTGAAAAACAGTGGAAAGCGACACTTAATAAGTAAGTATATTACATGCTTCGAGACTGGTAGTAGATGAGGTTTTCTTAAAAAGGGTTTAATACTATTTTCAACAATATTTAGATGTGCTCTGCGGCTAGATCAACTTCGGTCTTTTTACCCGTTTACCCAACACAATATTAATCAATTTAAATTTAGTTTATAGACTACTAGTATGTGCATGTATACGCGATGAAGCGAAATACTCTGAGTTTAAGTGTTTTGTTTTTTTAGAATTTTACCTTAAACATAAAAAAGTGATATGGGGTTATCAATCTAGGCCCAGTTCTGGCGGGCAACTAAAAAAGGGAACATATTTTTAGAAACAATATATATTCTTATAAGAAACAAAACACATTTCTTTTTAAATAGCTGAAAGGAAATTCTTTACAGTGATATATTTGTGTGCCACCTTGCGAAATCAAAGTGTTGAATTTGAGGGATGATATTTGTTAATTTACATTTATATAAAGTATGAATTGTTTTACTTCAAACTGACATGACATCATTCAATTTCAAGTTCACCGAGATATACATTCACAGGGGAGCTGCACTACGAAATGTTGTGTGAGTCATTATGAAGTAGTCTCCCATAATTAACTATTTACAGAAAGGTTTGAAATATCATAGCAGACCAGCACTGATAGCATTGTGCAATGGGTTTAAACCCTTTCCCAGAAGACAATTTCGAAAACATAGTCAAAATAATGGAAACTCACTATAAATGGAAGAACAATTATTTAATAAAGTTGAAAACATTTTTGCAAAAGGATGTTTTCTTACATGTAAGTCTTCTGCTGCAAATGCGTTGCAATGCGTCTATATGCTGGGAACGGTAAATAACAATATTAGCCTGGTCGAACTCTCCCAAAAGACGCCTTAGGGTAAAACGTGTGACAACATAATTGACAAAACTACGAAACTACCAAGATGTACTTCGTCTCTTACATGCTTCCAATACTTTCGACGCCAACATAAGCAGCCCAACACTCATTATGCTAACGTCCCTCGAAACTTGTCTACCTTCTGATATTACTTATAGGCTTAATTACTCAGGTACAGATGCTATGACGTTCCTGGCAAGTGCACACATCTACGCAAGGACCATTATGTTACATTTTCAAAGTCGACTGCAGCGGATTAGTATTGGTTAATTGTTACATAATCAAAATAAAGCAGTACATGTATATCAAAACCTAAAAGGAATGCATCGCGTCATTCGAATGGGGATCTTCTTGCATCTGCGATACAGTGAAGTCTCCGGTGCCTTTGTATTACGCACGGCCTCACTAAAAACCTTCTGTGTCCACCTTCACTTGTTAGAGCCAAAATGATGTAATTTCTTACAATAAAAAACACAAGTTCAACCTCATTACTACAAATCGAGTACAGTTGAATTCCGATAATTCGAATGGGAAAGGGATCCATAAATTACTTCGAGTAATCACCGCGTCTGAGCTTATAGTTGTGAAAAACCCGTTTCTAATATTAGAATTATGTCATATTCTAAATATAGCTCAGATCATATATCATATATAAACCACATAAAGATGTTTATAGTAACACGGTCTTATGGTTTTTCCGCAATATTTCTCAAATGCAAAGTCAGACGCCTATGTAGTTATCGACGTGTTCGAGTGGACCTTCGATTGATTCTAACTTCATTTATGTATTTTCAGCTTCGTTATTTCATTTGTACTTGAATGATTATCAGGACAAACAAGTCCGTGATAAAATCATACAAAGAAGACACTGTTGCAACAGTTCTGATTGTTCGTCCAAGCTCGATAAAAATTATCTCGAGTCCACTGTATCCCTTTTCTTCTGACGTAGCTCATGTGTACATAGACGTTTGAGCCGGGCTCAAAGAAAACCAACGTTAGATAGTTTGTGAAAATATAGATTAAGATAAGCCTTCACATCCATGTTGCTAAATCCCAGTCTACAATAATTGTTAGACTTTTCTTAAATATCCCTGACTAATTGGTGAACAGTGCAGATTCAGACTGCCTGGTTGCACATGGAAATCTGAATCTGCACTGGTAAAAATTTGTTTTGAAATTGAAATTGAATGTTGAACTAACCCTACAGCTTATATATATATATATATTTCTTTGTTTTCTCGTTGTCATTTTCATGCATATATCGATAGAAACAATGTTTAAAAATTGACAATGAAAGAAAACAAAAAAACATAAACACACAGTTTATCACAATATTCATACATGAAAACATGGACGTAATCTAGTTTAAGATACGATGTTCTATCCATTATTATTTTAACCATGTCATTTAAAATAGTCCTAATGCTCCGAGTCAAAGGACAGTTCTTCAAGTTCAAGTTCCTACAACTTTATAAATTCTTACGGCTTTCTGAACGCTGCAACAAGTCCATCTCGAGTAGGAGCCAAACAAATATGGCAATCGTTAACAGCCATGGTATGACATTGGGCGATTGAACCAGTTATATGTATTATCTGACACCAGTCAGACAGATCTTTCGAATTGCATTCAAACACCCCTCTTTCTCTCAATAGAATGTAGAATTTGTTTGCATATTTCACAACTATTGGAATAAATGTTCCAATTTCTGTCTCTTTCTCTCCGAGTACCGTCTTGGTGTACCCGTCAAAAAGCGTCATAGTTTGATGAGAAACATAGAAAGGCTCCGGAATCTGTGTCATGGCATATTATAGTTCTGTACATATCATCTATTTCTATACTATGTACTTTATCGCCGACCTTTTGAAAAGAGATAGTGCTGCCACTAAGCCCTGTACTAGCATGAAGGATAATGACTGACTGTCCTACGAACTTTCCGGCTATACCCATCTTAACGGTATCGGCATGGCTAAGCGGTCCTGTGCCCTGTATTTCCGGTAAAATGTTACTGTTCCTTGTCCGCTTAAATTATTCGCGTATGCTGCAACAAAAAGCTTGTGGTTGCTGTACGAGATGTAAGTGTCTGTTACATTACTCCCAGAATGACTTCCGGTGATTAGTACACCATATGTTATTTCCTCTACCAGTCCCTTGGAACTGTTAATAGTTATAATGTCATAAGTTGTATCGACATAGCCTTTAGTATATACTGTATACTGCACTAGCGCGTATATCATATCATCGTGGCCTGTAATCCCTTTTACTTCCATAGTTGTATTCTCCTTCTTTATAGGGTCAACTGGAATTACTCTGTAATCGTTATTGGATGTCCAAAGTAGATGCGTCGATCCATTTCTGCTCACAGTGGACGCATTCTCAATGATACCGAAATTGGTTGGATTTGTTTCCTGTTTCAATAAAGAAGAGTGTTCTCCCGTCTTGTGTACAATCATCTTTGCTGTTTTCATTTTGATGAATGAATACTCTTCACTGCAAAGTTGTGCTGCTATATCTGTTTGGACCGATAGAAACTCATTTTGAAGACTTTCAGATGTACACCTTAACGAATTATTCAATCGAATATCATTATCTTTTAAGACCATCAACATATTTTCAATGCATAATGCTGATCAATGTTTGACTTAACACAATCAAATGTTTGTTTGTCCTCCTTACATCCCTCAATAGATGCGGATACTGATTCCAAGCAACTCTTAAATTCTAATATACCTCGAACATTCTTGACCAATGCAGGACTCATATCCATCGTAACACATTTTAAGTGACCTCTCATCATACACACTCTACAACCAACTACATCATGCATCTTGCAGTACTGATTCATGAACTCGGATTTGTGAATTCAGCAAAGTACACACTATACCGTCGGTTTTGCTTGAGGCATGGCATATTTGTCTTGAAGGACGTGATGTTTTGATGGCCGTGATATCTTGTGATTCCTGAAGCATGGTTTACATAGATAATCGTTGCAGTCCACGCAGAAACCTTCAGCATTAACATTGATGCCATCTTCCTTACAAGGATCGCATTCTGCATTGACATTATATTCATTCTGTAATTCTTCCGATGTGTTTGTGTACTGTCCCTCGGCCATTCTTTTATCTATATGTGTCAAATATCGTTATTCGAAATAAGCTTGAACACAAGTTGTGTTCGAGTTGATAAGGATGATATACGTGTTTTGTTGGAGATGTACCAGCATAAATAAATGCACGCTTAACTGCGTATGAAATGAAAATCAAACACTCATATTAATTGAGCCGTTCCACGAGAAAACCAACATTATGGACTCCGTGTAATGTATCGACCTAGATTAGCTAATCCGGGCCGACACATTTCGTTTCAGGGGGATAGAGGTATATAGTAATGATTCCTTAAACACAAAATCAAAAAATCAAAAAGTGAAATACATCAATAAATCATCTTGGTCATGATTCAAAGAATAAATGTTTTGTTTTATTCGGGTTTTACGCCGTTTTCAACATTTTTCAGTTATATTCATGATCCCTGGATAAACAAACCAGTTCAAGGCTAGGAAATCCTCCAAACTCCAAAAGCTAACCACTCGGCCACGGCGGATTCCCGACGCTAACCACTAGGCCACGGCGGATGCCCGACGCTAACCACTCGGCCACGGCGGATGCCCGACGCTAACCACTCCACCACGGCGGATGCCCGACGCTAACCACTCCACCACGGCGGATTCCCGACGCTAACCACTCGGCCACGGCGGATGCCCGACGCTAACCACTCGGCCACGGCGGATTCCCGACGCTAACTACTCGGCAACGGCGGATTTCCGACGCCCACCACTCGGCCACGGCGGTTTCCCGACGCTAACCACACGGCCACGGCGGATTCCCGATCATAACCACTCGGCCACGGCGGATTTCCGACGCTAACTATTCGGCCACGGCGGATTCCCGACGCTAACCACTCGGCCACGGCGGATTCCCGACTCTAACCACTCGGCCACGGCAGATTCCCGACTCTAACCACTCGGCCATGGCGGATTCCCGAGCCTAACCACTCAGCCACGGCGGATTCCCGACGCTAACCACTCGGCCACGGCGGATTCCCGAGCCTAACCACTCGGCCACGGCGGATTCCCGACGCTAACCACTCGGCCACGGCGGATTCCCGACTCTAACCACTCGGCCACGGCAGATTCCCGACGCTAACCACTCGGCCATGGCGGATTCCCGAGCCTAACCACTCAGCCACGGCGGATTCCCCGAGGAATAAACATTCGATGAATAAACGTGGTGACTTTGTGGTTTACACCAACCGTTTACCTTATGATGAGCAATTTCTCCTTTTGCCAGTATGTTTATGGGAAAGGGTCGAATGTTAACACCATTGTAGGAAAGGGAGACACATTATGGTAAGGATTTACGGGTCGCGTGTAATATTTCCCCCATTATCTCATCTAAACATGTTTGGTCATGAGTCAAGGTGGTCCCTTTGTTTGACTTCACAAACATTTTACCTCATAGCATTTCAAGTTCCAAAGAGATAGCTTTGTTTATTTTCATGTAAGTTACAGTAACCTAAATCTCAACCGAAATTCTGACTTAAAAATGATATAAGTTTGACAAAATGCACTCAAGAGTTATGACACTACACTTGTACCTGTTGTTGCTATCATCCTCTAAAACAATTATATGAAGTTTCAAAGCTATACCTCGAATGGTTAATGAGAACAAGTGGATTTCAACAAGACAACTTTACCGAAATTCTGACTTTTAAAAGGGGCATAACTTTGGCAAAATGCAATCAATAGTTATGGTACGTGTTCCTGTGGCTGCTACTACGATGTCAGACAACTATGTTTAGTTTCAAAGCTCTACATTGAATGGTTAATGAGGATTAATTTACTTTAACAAACACAAAATTAACCAAATATACGACGCAGGACGACGACGAAGGACGACGACAAAGGACGCCGAGGAAGCTATGACATTGCATTGTAAGGCTTATTGCGATACTGTTGTTTCAGATACAATGCATTCCACGTAATCTGATGCGCCAAGGATGGGAGCAACTAGTACCATATTTTTGAAAATCTATTGAATGACCCGACTAGGGGTCAAACCAAGGTCACCCGCTCTAGGGGACTCAAACTCTAACTCAGCCAAGGTGTCACATATACCGATTAAATTCATTTAATTACTTTATTCAAAATGAATGTAAGCAAATTCCTTGATTGGTCTAATATTCGGCGTACTATGGTTAGTTAGAGCATGTCTGGCATGAAAAACCATGTCGAATTGCAGTGTTGCATGGTACCCAGGCATTACTCTGATACCCAGCGCTATTTAGTTTATAAGTAAATAAACAATTGATTTTTATGCTGGGGGATTCAGCTATGCTGAAGTCATGCCCAGCTTTCAGGAAGTGTAAATTTGTAAATTGTTTGTGCTGCCCTCTGTTTTTACAAATGGACAATTTTTCTTGATTGTCCAGGGATCAGTTAAATACGTTTCACAACAAGTCTAACATTATGCACATTATACAAAGTAAACGTACACAATGTAAAGTTTTAATCCACGAAGTTGTATACATAATTTAGAAATTTAAGGACATAACATAAGAATCTTAAATGTTTCTTTTAAATATATGGAAAACGAGTATCTTGAAAGCGGGTAGCTCAAAAACCTTTTGAGAATATCCCTGTCGTCAACATTTTCCCTTGTTAACACTCTACAGGCTACATTTTGCATCGGATTTTCATGAAAGTTTATCAGAACAATCATCTCTATTAATTCTTGGACGAGTTCGAAACTGGGCCAGTTGAGGTTAAAAACTAGGTCACTAGGTCAAATTGAAGGAAAATCTTGTTAAAACTATAGAGGCCACATTTTTGCAATTTTGTCAGCATGTTTGAATTCATGATTTCTAGGTCAAGTTAAAATATGGGTCATATTGGGTCAAAAACTAGGTCACTAGGTCAAATTGAAGGAAAATCTTGTTAACACTCTAGAGCCAACATCCCCCGCATGTCAGTACTTTCAGTAATTTGATTGTTAAATCTACAGCGGACCATTACTTAATGTTTGAAATAAATACACAAATAATGAATTCGGAGTTTGAAAGATTTGATCTACAAAAACAGTTGCGTATATAACTTTTTGATTGCTCCAGCATGTCCTAAGGGAGACGACATTATTGGTGTATGCCTGACCCGATAATGAAATGGTAGGGGCAGGTAATTCCAGACTAATTCGTTGAATGTGTATCCATCCGAACGGTACCGTAATTGTAGCGTTCATTAGGAAATTACAGAGAAGATTGCCGGGTAATATTTCCTGATTGTAGTCTCTGAAATCTCTCATCACAAGTCTTAAATGACACATCGGACGGACGAAAGGACGACGCCAATACTGTACCCTGTACCCTTACGCTTTAGGTGGATCAAAATAATCTTAATCACATCTTTCGCAGCTAGATAAACCGAATATGGTCAGATGTAATCGAAAAGAAAGGAGGTTTGATTACCTATTTAATCCTGCACGCATATTCATGGTCATAATGAACAATTTCTACTTTTGCAACAATTTATTCAACCTATTCAATAAATAAACTTTCATGTACACAGAGTTGACATATGTTTGCCTAATAGTATATGTATTCGCCTGCTGCAGATTTGCTGTATGTGGGAAAGTAAAAGTTAAAAGTCTCTTTACATTGTTAACCTCTCGCGAACAGAACCGTAATTGTAGCATTCCTTATGCAATTAAACAGAAGAGTGTATGTTAATATTTCCTGTTGGTGTTCTCTGAAGATGTAATTAAATCCCTCTTAACATGTCTTAGATGTGGCTTCGGACGGACGGACGGACGGACGGACGTACGGACAACGCCAATAGTGTACCCCTCGACTTTAGGTGGGTCAAAAAATATCTTAGTCAAAATATTGCCGTTGGACAAATCCGAATTTGGTCAGATGCAAACGAAGAGAAAGGAGGTTTGAATACCTATTTAACCCTGCACTCATTTTGACGAATATATACAGCAGATGGCAAACTGAATAATTGCTCCTTTTGTCCAACCTATTCAAACAACATACTTGCATGTTTAGGCATTTGTCATATGTTTGCCTCAATGTATCTGTAGTTGGCTGCTGCAGATTTGCTGTACGTGGGAAATGATTAAGTGTTTAAATATCTTTTGAGTGTGGACTCCGAACCTTATTCATGTAAACAAATTCCTTGAATTGATATACTCGCGGACCAGGATCGTAACTCTGATGTTTCTTATGCAATCACACATAATAGTGTAGGGTAATACTTTCTGATGGAAGTCTCTGAAGTTT
Source organism: Serripes groenlandicus (assembly GCA_031761405.1). NCBI lineage: Eukaryota > Metazoa > Mollusca > Bivalvia > Cardiida > Cardiidae > Serripes > Serripes groenlandicus. The sequence goes on along the minus strand of JASEVX010000008.1, from coordinate 28,662,527 downwards.
AGATCAGATCTCTCTTCACATGTCTTAGCTGTGACTTCTGATGGACGAACGGACATTGCCAATACTGTACCTTTAGTACATGTTTGTTTTTCGACTGGATTTACGGTCAGATGCAATCGAAGAGAACAGATGGTTTTAAGACCTATTTCATCCTTTCCTACGCATTTTGACGCAGCAGGTGACATCTTGCAAACAGTGTGGCAAAAAAGAAAATGGCTAATAATGAGCAATTTCCAGTTTGCCCATATGTGTTTAACTCCATTCAATAATAATATATCAATTATGAAGATTTTCCATTGTTTAACTTGGATGTTTTTGTGACACAAAGGGGTACAACATCGAATAAGTCTTCAAGTATTGATTTTTTACCTTTTATTTATTACTGAATATATAGTCTATAAACAACAAAATAAGATGTCAACGAAACCACTCAAGATCTGCTGCGTCTCTCACGCACTTCCATAACTTTCGACGGCTCATGACTATTTCATCTGACGTCCATCGAAACATGCCCATCTCCTGCTAACAAGTATTGGCTTAATTGACCAACTACATATTATATGCCGTTCCTGGCATGTACGTGGGTCAGTCGTAAAGTTCCCGGACTGTTCTCATAAAATACGCAGTTTTTATCAAATCATATTAATACTCGGAAATATTAAAACATGATGTGTTATAGTCATGTAAAGAAAAACTTACAAATATTTATTTGATATAAATGCTTTTTGCATTTAAATTCAATAATGCAGTTTACGTGGTACGGAGCAGTTTGAAATAATACATATTAATGAACAAAATCTAGATGTATTCTATCTCAAATCTTCAAAACTAGGCGCGTTAACGTCATGATTTCAGACATGTTGTCAGAATCATATCTGTTGAATACTTCCTGAAAGTTTTGACGTCATATCCGTTATAACGAGTATGGAATCGCAGGTTGGTGATTGCTACCCTTCAACAGGTGCAATCGTTAAAACGCCAACGTCATTTCGTACGGAGCAACGTTCGGTGATAAAATATTGCGCAAATGCAGGAATGACTCCTACAGATACTTTTAAATTTATGGAACGGGACCGAATAGAAAGGTCAGCTGAACAATACTGTCTGATTGGTATCGATTGTTTAAAGACGACAGAGAAGAACTTGAAAACAGCTCTACAGTCGGTCGACCATCATTAAGTGACAGAGGTTCATGCTGTAACACGCGAAGTTGCCGACAACAGACAAAGAACGGTTGCGAAATCGCATCATCATATGCTTTGAGCCACGTAACGGTTCATAACATGTTAAAAGATGAACTGAACAATAAAGTGTCTTCGATAAATGGGTGGAGAGACACCATAAATGTGTTAATTCATGTGTTGAATACTTTGAAAAGGCCTAACGTTAGATGTGACGTCGCGTTATGTGTACAAAGTGCTCCGTGGGGTTGATGGTTATGTGTAACAATGTGTTGTTATTTAATGGTATGCTGGTTGTTTTCTGTAAAATTTGATACATCACTTCAGTAAATATATATCTTTCCAGCGTTTGGTTTATTTTGGTTTTAAAACAAGTAGTATCGAAATGATACGCAGAGTCCGAGAACTTTACGACTGACCCTCGTACATAATGTTATTCAAGGGACATAATGGTACATTGTCAAATTATGGATTGGTTAATTTATTCTAAATCCATATATGCATTTTCAGCTTCATAAATCATTTGTACTTAAATATTTATTATGAAAAGCAAGCCAGAAATAAAATCATACCAAGAAGACAGTGTTTCAGCAATTATGTTTGCTCATTTAAGTAATCAGAATTTCTGCTACGCTGTTTTCAAAAGAAAATCAAAGCGCTGAAAGCGCTGATGGTATAGGGGGCATATGTAAATTGAAAACATATGGCATAGATCATATGGACAAACATTGTTGAAACAATGAAACAATGACCTTTAAACAACCCAAACCAAAAATGTTTGAAGCAATACATATTGCCTGCCAATAACATATACCTCATTTGTCAAAGTTTTACCCTTTTCTTGTATAAACAAAATATCGAAGGACAAAAGATTGACAAAAAAAACCCGAGCAGCTACCCTTAATTAAAATATTTCTAGTTCAGAAATCACTAAAGATCCACAATGTATATTGTAATCATGCTGATAAATGAAAGACGATCAAAAGCATGATAGAGTTATGTTTCTTTTGCACTGCATAATTGCAGCTCTGAGTTTCCTATACACCAAGTCTTAAATTGATATATTGGACATATATTGAGACAATAACCGAAGAAATGAAAAAATTGAGTTTACACCTAACAAACAGATTAGATTTGACGAAGTACAAATCTTGGGGAAGCACTCATTAACGAAAAAGGGAATTTCACGGAACGCATGTGTTGCATATAATAAGGGAGAACATTGAAAGACAAAAATATACACACTCCAAAGGCAGCATGCTTAATTTATGGTAATGGTGCACTGCAAATCTGTAGGTCATAAGTTACATACAAACCAAGTTTGAAATTGATACAATGAAAGTTAATTGAGACAATCGCTGAACTAAATAAGGAAAAATGGAGATAACTGAAAAAACAGACCAGAGTTATGTACCTAGTACTTTGCCGTTCTCCTGATCACACGGGTATAATTGTGACAACTTTGAAATAAATCTGCCATACAGAAACAACGTGTTAACCAATACATGCAATCCATGACGGACGGACGAATGCACATTCAGGCAGACAGCCGGCCGGACGCCGGATTATACCTCCAAGCTTTACAGACGGAGACAACTCAAGTATTGATTACAGAAGACTGGTTCGATGCGTCAAAACACGTCAGCTTAGATTATGGTATTTGTAAAGTATTTGCAATTTAATTGTATCTCCGAAACGGGACCGGACCGTCAAGGTTAATTTTCAAAAACCTATTTAGACTACATTTCTAGTTTATTTGTCAATAGATACATCTAGGACTATATTACACGTTGATGAACGTTGAGTCTTAAATTAACGCAAATGCATATACATTATAATTTTAGTCCCAAAATCGCTAGAAGCTTCTCAATAATAAAATAAATAATGACCTTGCGGTTATAACTCGGATGTGTTGACAAATTCGGCCAAATTTCTTTCCGACGTTTGACAAAAGTCAATGCGACATGCGTCATTCGTCTTTCACCAATGGCTAAGTCTATGTGGAAACGCAGCCAGTTGCTTGGGAAGATTGTTGTGAGGAGTACTGGTTTGAGAAAACCAGGAAATACATTTGTAGGTGAACTGGCCGCCGTGATATGACTGAAGAAATGTTAAAAACGGCGTTAAATCCCAATCAATCAATGTTGAAATTAACTTATCTATAATTTGTAGATTTAATTTCTATTTCCTAGTAGGGTCTACATACAGCGACACATGAGAATATTCAACACAAAACGCGACCTGTTTTACCAACAATTCCCCAGTAGCGGTGAGACCGTTTGTAACATTATTTCATGGCATGTATACACAGTAGGACCTCTCTCTTTGGACGAATTATGTTGTAACAAGTTTGTTTACAGTATTCCTTAACCTTGACCACATAGACTAAATATACAGCAAACAACATTGAACTAGGGCATAACTATTGACATGAATTAATAAAAGTATGATTTTGAATAGTGATGAAAACATTGTGGAAAAAGACAAACTTGTTGATTATCATTCATCTGTTAAGGTTAGTCAAATGTGTCTAAAAGGGGCAAAGGTTAAAATAATAACTGTAGACAAATGTTTTCGTTATCTAGGTTATAGAAACAAATTGATTCATGTTTCAAAGCATTGTTTGAAAAGGAGGAATTGCTCATTGTCAGCAATTGCTCCGTTTGCAAATATACTTTCAACATTTGTTTGTAACTAAGTAGCTATAACGGGAACGGTTCAACCCTTTCCCGCTTACAGTCGCTTTTTGACGCATGTGCAGCAGACGGCTGCAGAATTGTTTATCATGACCCATTTCCTCTTTTTCCACAAAGGTTTCAACTATATATTTTTCCCCTTGATGTAAGGCAAAATTGCTCGTAATCATTCATCTCTAGCATGTTATTCAAAATGTGTCCGGAAGGGAGAAAGAGGGAAAGAACGTCCATAGTAAAACGTTTAAATATGAAAAGAATTAATTTGAAACGTGTTTGAAAGTATTGTGTGAAAAGGAGGAATTGCTCATTGTCAGCAATAGCTCCATTTTCAACAATATTTTTTAAATATTCGAACTGTTATAGTATCACGGAAAGGGTTCCGCTTCCATGGGAAGGATGTAACCATTTTCCGCCTACAGACGCTTACAGACGCATGTGCAGCAGACGACAATCGAAAATATTGTGACAAAAGGGGAAATTGCTTTTCGTAGGCAATTTCTACTTTTGCCACAATGGTTTCAACTCCTTTCAATAATTGTATTTACAGTGCTTTGCACATTTCTCTATAAGTCGACTGTTGTAAACTAATGGGGTCACAGAACGGTCGACGTTACCTCACACTACTGACATTGAGGTCAACCATAGTTCAGAGTGAGTTTCATTCATAGAAACTATTTTGTCTCATAAATTTATGCAAGCGGAGGGTTTTGTGATTCGGTCGAACCAATGAAATCGTTGAAAAGGCAGATTATAACCAATCAAAACTCGATTTTGGTGTAGGTATACACATGTGGACTGCGGTTGCAGCTTTAATCCGACTTTTCGAAAGCAGCTTCGCTATGTGATAGTGGCGAAACGCCCCTATCCCAAAAACGTATAAGGAATTGGTTTGCGTTAAGCGATACATTCGAATTATTTTTAGTCCAATGAATCCCCTTTTCTTCTGACGTAGCTCATGTGTACATAGAAGTTGATCACCATTTGAGCCGGTCTCAAATAAAACCAACATTACGGAGTTTGTGACAAGTAAAGATTAAGACCAGCCTACGCGTCCATGTTATTCAATCCCAGTCTACAATAAGTGTTAAATTTCCGTAAATAATTGGTGAACAGTTCAGATTCAGACTACCTGGATGCAAATGATCATTGGAATATACACTGGTCGTAAATGCACATTGGTTGTTGGTTTAACACAGGTATCATTTAAATGTTGTCTAAGTATGGTGAATCAAATACAATTTCAAACATGTTTACATAATATTAGTTTAAAATTGAATATGAAACTGACCCTACAGCTTATATATATAATTCTCTGTTGTCTCGTTGTCTGTCGTTGGATATACCGATAGAATGAGTGTTGATCAATTGATAACGATGTTCTATCACTTATTATTTGAGCCATGCCCTTTCATTTTTTAAATAGTTCACTTATGACTTTTTGTGCCGGGTACGGCGTTTATATACAAGGAGTTTTAAAGTTCCGAGACAAAGGACAGTTCGTCAAATAACTGAATTTTATAAATTATTACGGCTTTTTGAACGCTGCAATTAGTCCATCTTGAGTAGGAGCCAAACAAATATGGCAATCGTTTACAGCTATGGTTTGACAGCATTTGATGGAACCAGTTATCTGTATTATCTGACACCAGTCTGACAGATCTTTTGAATTGCACTCAAACACCCCTATTCCGCTCCATAGTATGTAGAATTTGTTTGCATATTTCACAACTGTTGGATTCTCCTTTTCGATTCCCGTCTCTTTCTCTCCGAGTAACTTCGTGGTGTCCTCGTCAAAAAGTTTCATAGTTTGATGAGAAAAAGATAGAAAGGCCCCGGAATCTGTGTCATGGTATATTATATTTCTGTACATATAATCTATTTCTATACTATGTACTTTATCCCCGACCTTTTGAAAAGAGATAGTGGTGCCACTTCTCCATGGAGAAGCAGGACTGCTAATAGCTGTTTGTCCAACGAACTTGTTGATTATATCCATCGTAAAGGTATCGGCTTTTTGAAGCTGCCCTGTTCCCTGGTATTTTCGGTATAATGTTACTGTTCCGTTATTGCTTGAATCCGTCTTTGCTGCAACAAAAAGCCCGTGGTTGCTGTACGAGATGTAAGTGTAAGTTATATAACGGCCAGCTCGACTTCTAGAGTATAGTACCGAATATGTTGTTTCTTCTACCAGTCCCTTGGAACTGCTAATAGTTATAATGTTATAAGTCATATCGCCTCGAGAATCTCTATACACCACAAGCGCGTATATCATATCACCGTGGCCTGTAATCCCTTTTACTTCCATAGTTATATTCTCCTTCTTTATAGGGTCAACTGGAATTACTCTGTAATCGTTATTGGCTGTCCAAAGTAGATGCGCCGATCCATGTCTGCTCAAAGTGGAAGTATTCTCAATGAAACCGAATTGAGTTGGATTAGTTTCCTGTTTCAATAACGTGGAGTGTTCTCCCGCCTTGTGTACAATCATCTTTGCTGTTTTCATTTTGATGAATGAATACTCTTCACTGCGAAGTTGTGTTGCGCTATCCGTTTGGACCGATCGAAGCCCCTTTTGCAGACTTTCTGATGCATACCATAACTCATTAATCCGTCGAATATCATTGTCTTTTAAGACCATCAAAACATTTTCAATGCTTTTCTGTGTTGATGCATAATGCTGATCGATGTTTGACTTAACAACATCTATTTTGTGTTTGTCCTCCTTACATCCCTCAATAGATGCGGATACTGATTCCAAGTAACTCTTAAATTCTAATGTCTCTTGAACGTTCTTGACCAATGCAGGACTTATATCCATTGTAACACATTTTAAGTGACTTTGCATCATACACACTCTACAACCAACTTCATCATGCGTCTTGCAGTACTGAGTCACGAACTCAGATTTATGAATCCAGCAAAGTACACATTTTACATTTGGCTTTACTGGAGGCAAGGCATATTTGTCTTGAAGCACGTGATGTTTTGATGGCCTTGGTATCTTGTGATTCCTGTAACATGGTTTACATAGATAATCATTGCAGTCCACACAAAATCCATCAGCTATAACATTGATGCCATCGTCCTTACAAGGATCGCATTCTACATTGACATCACATTCATTCTGTAATTCTTCTGATGTGTTTTTGTACTGTCCCTCGGCCATTCCTGTATCTGTATGTGTCAAATATCTTTATTCAAAATAATTCTGGACACACTGTGTTTCTTGAGTTGATATGATGAGTTGAGTTGATGCTATACGAGTTTGGTTGGGGCTGTACCAGCATGAATAAATGCACGCTGAACTGTTTCTGAAATGAAAATCAAACACTCTTAATAATTGAGCCGTTCCGTGAGAAAACCAACATTATGGACTCTGCGTATAGGGAGGTATATAGTAATGATTCCTGCAACAGAAAATCCACAGGAGGCGAAAAGTGTCTGTCCGTGTTAGCCTGCACGGCATGCTTTGGCTGATCCGGGTCGATACTTTACGCAGAGTCCATACTGTTGGTTTTCTCGCGGGACGGCTCATATTATGTCATTGCTGGTTAAAATAAACATCTTTTCACTATTGTAACTCGAATTTATTGACTGATCATATGTAATAAGATAAAATGGTTAAAGCTAAGTTATGATATTGAAAGAATCGTTGAATTGTATGAGTAGTATAGTCCGCACAGAAGAGGAAAATCGGAGCAATGGGTCAACGGGACATCATCGGACTTTACGTAAGCATTTTTTATCATTTGGGACAAATTGACATCATCGGGCTTTAGGTTCTCTCTTATCATTTTTTCGGTCTCATCAATTGAGGCAACAGGGACATCGTCGGACATTATGTAACTAGGGAGACATAAGTTAGTGCAGCCGCGTGACGTTACATAAGTGACCTACTCTCTCGTGCGTCGTGAATTGGAAGATAACGATGATGTTACATTGAAATAAGAAGGAGCTAAATACAATTATTCTGCTTTATTTAGGTATTTAAAAACATCCGATCGGTTCATTTCAAACAGTTCAAGATGCAGGTTTGTTTTTTCTTTTTCATTTGTACTAATTAAAATAAACATTTTTTAAATATATTTTGGTCCTTTTTGAACATTTATGTAGAATTCGATGCCTCAGAAAGGTGAAATGCCTGTGTATTGTGGGTGGGTGTGGTACAGCATTTGATTTATCAGTTTATGACCTGATAACGGAAGTAGGCTGACCATATTGATTTTTGTACAACTTTAGAGATTTTATGAATTACAGTATTTGATTGTTTACAGCCAATTTTTAATAGCAAAGACAAATACATGTATTTAAACTTTTAGAACGAATAAACAAAGATAAATACATAAATTGCAATCTGTAAAATGACGAATATAGATATAAAAATAATCTTCAATCACTGCAAAACATTTTTTCTCTTTGTATACGCGCATTGGAAGTACAGCAGTTCTTATTTTCATTAAAGCCTTAAAATCTTCGTCAAAGCCTTTAAAACAAATATCAAAGTTTTCACTCTTCTAGAATTAATCGGGACTGAGGATATAAGATAACAGCACTTCTTATGACCCCCATAAATTACTATAGCTTATCAAGCCCGGCCGACAGCTCAGATGACTGATTAGTCGCCGGGCAGAAGCCCGCGACTTATATTTTTAATAGGTTTTCGGAAATGACATGTGAGGGGGGATTATTATTAGAAAGAAACACATTTAGATGTCTTGAACATATTACAATTGTGTTTGTTTAAAAACACTAAGTAATGACACATCTAAAATGAAATAAATATTCCGATGTTTTAAGTATTTTCAGTTTCTTTATTTTGACTCGCATTTATGTTTTTTTGTTTTATTTACGAAGACAAAACAGTCCCTATTAGCTAGACTGAAATACTTTATTTTACACTATATACTACATGTAATCAAAAGGCGATAACTACAAACCTTTACGTCGCACAGTCTAATTATTTGTTTACATACCAACTGCGTAGATCAATCTCCTTTGCAGAGAGCCGCTCTTTACACTCACTTACAAATAGTAAAGCATAGGTGATTTAAAATGTTTATTTGGTTCGAAACAAATGAAGAAAAGAACAAACCGAGATAAAACTGGTTTTAATAGAAAAATTACTTTGAACGAACACTCTCTGCCTATAAAGAGAGTTTCAAGAACGACATCTCTGCGAATAAGAAAGAATCGGGTCTTTCGTACAAAATTATTTCGTCCTTTACAATTTTAAATGTGTCATTTAATTTCCTAAAGGCATATTGCTTCCGATCTGCATATTGTTATGCATCATTGACACAAGGGCGCTCATCATAATATAATTTTAAAACATGAGTAGTTTGTTATTTTCATTATAAAAAAGGAAGGAAAGAATTAAAATAAATTAACATGTTGTAGGGCTCAGTTTATGTTCGAAATTAAGTTTAAATTATACAACAATTTCAATGAGATTTAACTGTTTAGTTGATATTATATTTCGAATGTGGTCTAATTTATAAATATTGGAATACATTTCAACATTTGTTAAAGTATGATATAATTAGGATGCCAAGCTAATATCATTTTGAGAAAAAGAGAAAACTCATGTCTTCAGCGATTTAACCCTTGTCTCATTGTTTTAAAAGTAGATTGCTGCCAAGGTGTCCACTGTTGACTTTAATAGAGGAAAGGTAAAATGACGTGTTATTGCATGCAAATCCTAAATTGTCTGTTTTGTGGTTTTATTGAAAAATAATAAAATTCAAATATTCTGACAAACATCTTGAAAAGTGTATGTGTCACAAATCTTATAATTATTCCTTAATGAAAGCACTGTATACATACTAAGACTAATGATTGGCAAGATTACTCATTTCTATTACTGTTTATGATCAATAATTAGTTGGTTGTGTGTATGGTCAACCTACTTTGGAATGGAGATTGGTCATAAACAATGAAAGGCTTCAATTATCATTCACTTCGTTGACAAAACAATGCAAGTTATGAAACATTTTCACTTGACCCTACCCCTGATGTTCCAATATGCCCCTCAGTTGATAACTGTTTATTCAACTACTGTAATGTTAGTGTTATGCATAACTGCAGTATGGATTTCCGGCGACATTGATGCGTTGCATCAACTTTCTCTTGTAAACTAACTTATGTAAACACCAGTATAGCTCGGAGATAGAGATCGCTGGATAACCTGATAAGCCCTAAAGTTTGCGATTTAAGTATTTACGGGTCCCATCTAAACATGTTTGGTCATGAATTAAGGTGGGAAACGGTCGAACTTTAACACCAATGTAGTAAAAAGGGAGACACATTATGGTAAGTATTTACGGGTCGCGTGTAAGATTTCCCTCATTATCCCATCTAAACATGTTTGGTCATGAGTTCAGGTGGAAAAGTGTCGAATTTTAACACCATTGTAGAAAAGGGAGACACATTATGGTAAGGATTTACGGATCGCGTGTAATATTTCCCCCATCTGAACATGTTTGGTCATGAGTCAAGGTCGTCCCTTTGTTCGACTCCACAAACATGTTACCTTATAGCCTTGTTTGAAAACAAAGATGAAATACGAAATACATCATAGAAATGGTTAAATATCTTGCGAATTGTTGAATTCATTCGTGAACGAAAATTACGAGAAATACTTTAAACGAGAACTTTAAACATTTGTTTCTGAATCCGCGATGTATCAATTTAAAGGAACTTTATTCAATTTTTCGAATTTACGCTCATATTTATTCAAAGTCCTCTGCTTTATATTTGTAGTATGTAGGAAATGATTAATGATGGGAAAACATTCAATGCCCGACGAGTCGGGATTCTAACTCACGAAATGGATTGATAGCCCTCGCCTGCTGCATACCGTGAATCACTAACTGATTCACTGGACACGCGAAGGAAGTTGTCTATGTGTGAAAAAGGATTCCCATATATATCCTACGTGTAAAAGGGTTTAAATCGATCTTTGTTAAACATATCTAAATCTATAAGTGTTTATGTAGTTTTATTACTATTTTCTATGATAAACTAACAATAAATCATATGACTAAATACCTGAAATGTGGCGGCATTACTAGATAAAAATTCTTTTATAGCCCATGGAAATTACTTCCTGTATCAAAGTAGTGAAGTTTAATTCATTCGCGGAGCCCTAGTATGTTGAAAAATAGCTGCAAACATGCCAAAATAGTCCGTAAGAAAAACCTGATTTTGAATAGAAATGCTTGCGTCGCTCTAGCTGACTGCATTCAATAATTATTTGGAATTAAGTTTACAGAATATGTATGACATTTATATATGTGAAAATGTTTGATTTCCTTTTTTATAATTTCGAAAGTGAAAGTACATGTAGTTATAAGAAGTTCCAATCTGAACCCAGTTCTGACAGGCAAATGAACCCTTTTTAAGCGACAAGTTCCTTCTCTTTTTACACAAGCTGAAAGGAGGTTTTTTTAACAGATATATATATATATATATATATGAGCCGTTCCACGAGAAAACCAACATTATCATCTATGCGTAATGTATCGATCCAGATAAGCCTGCGCAGGCTAATCAGGGCCGACAAATTCCGTCTCGGTGGTGAGGGAATAGAGGTTATTAATGATACCTGAAACAAAAAATCCACAGTAGGCGAAAAGTGTCTGTCCGGGTTAGCCTGCGCGGCATATGCTTAGACGGATCCGGGTTTATACTTTACAAAGCGTTAACAATGTTGGTTTTCTCGTGGAACAGCTCATATGTGTGCCACGTGGAAAAGTCAAAGTTTTACACTCGAGGGATGATATTTATTAATTTACATTTAAATAAGGAATGAATTGTTTTGGTTGTCTATGTAACTGACAGGATATTTTCACGTTTCAAGTTTACCAAAATACAATAAATTTTAATGATATTCACAGGGGCGTGTTATGATAGGGGCAGGTTACTCAAGACATTTGAGCAAGTCATAGTGATGTAGTCTCCTTTTTTGTCAACATAGGATAAAGCTCAAGTTGTGTGTATGTATATTGCCCTTTATGCAATTACTTGCATATTTAAGGTATATACTGTATAGGTAACGTAACATGGATATATGTTACATCCTATCTACGTCCTTGCTATTACTTTGTTCTCATATGACATGATGTAAATGTGCTTAGTGTACAAATAAATAAAAAAATAAAAATCCTTAACTATTTATTCTGATTCGTTTGACTTATATGTTCCAGACGAGCACTGAACACATTGTACAATGGCTTTTAACCTTTTACCCACATACAACAAATCTGCAGCAGACGAGTTTGAAAACATAATCAACCTATGGAAACTATATAGAGGCAAGAACACTTATTGAATAAAGTTGAAAATATTGATGAAAAAGGAGAAGTTGCTCATTATAAGCAATTCCTCCTATTACATCAATGTGTTCACAAGTCGTCTGCTGCAAAGTGGTCTGCAAGTGGGAAAGGGTTAACTCTGTATGTATCAATATTTCACTTTCAGCTTACCAGATAGTAATTTACTTGACTCATTTTTGTTCAAAGCAGGCAGTTTTAAAAGTGTTTATCATTTAAGAAAAAAACTTATTACGATGTCTAAATACAAGCATAATATCGATACATGACTTGATTAGCAGTCGAACACACTGTGAGCAGAAGGTGCCAGCGTCAGAAAAGGGTTTTAAAGTAGCGTATGAATAAGGAAACACCAAACGTAAACAAAAACCGGACATTATAAAACCAGCACTAAATTCGTGCAATCACTTTCTATAGTGGTTTCAGATAAGAATATTAAATATTTTATCGTTTCTTCTAATTTTTGTGCTAATTGGACTAGTGGTTAACAATTAGAATAGAATCATCCAAACAACTTTTTTGTAAAAGTTGGTTTAGCCCTTTCGTACATACTGATACAACAAATCTGCAGCAGGCGAATTTGATCGTTTTGGCAAAACATAATTATAAGCAATTTCCTCTTTGCCATTTTTTTCTTATAGTCCTCTGGTTGTATAGAGGTCAAAATGTGTCTGTATGAGGTAAAGTGTTGAAACGGCTCATATATTCTTAAGTGTAATTTGAATAACTCGTTCACACGTACACGAACTCGGCTGCAAATGAGTGGAGTGTGGTTGAGGTTTTATACGGTTAAATTCGTCTAAATGAAATAATACTTGTACATGTATAAGAGAAGAAACTTTGTCGGAAAGGGAGACATTGTATATCATGATCAATTTCTTCTTTTCCGGCTATTTCTTTTTCAAACATCGTCTTCTGCAAACGCGCCTGCATGTTAGAGTTACATTAATGTTTGCCCATGCTTTGTTCGCATTTGAACTTTTTAACCCTTTCCCACATGTAGACGCTTTCTGACGCCTCTGCAGCAGACGGCTTTTTGAAAACATGGCGACAAAAGAAAGAATTGCTCAAAACGAGCAGTTTCTCCTTTTGTCACCTTGTTTTCAACTCTATTTAAGTATTGTAATTTTATTTAAAGGGGGTCGGGTATGTTTTCAAAGTGGTCTGCTGCATATTTGTTGTATGTGGGAAAGGAATGAACTAGAGGGCCATGCTAGCCCTGGATCACCCACTCGAGTTATGCAATATGATTTGTAATGTCAACCCCAGTAACTCATTTTGCGATCAGGTGAGCTAATACAAGAGACTCAATTCCCAGTATAGCCCCACTTGCCAGAAGGCGAAATAACCCAACCAATGTTGTATGTCTTATGCATAATTAATATATCTTTAGGAAACTGATAGGTTTGTTTCAGATAAGACATTTTTTCATATAGCTATGAAAAACAAGTACCCACAGGGGCCGGGCCGCCAATGCTGACCGGGGCATAATTTGAACATTCTTGGGAGAGGACCGCTAGACAATGCCACATACCAAATAACTAAGCTATAGGCGTTTTGGCTTCAGTCAGGATGTTTAAGGTTTCCCTATACATCTTTTTATGTAAAACAGGTGACTTCCGGGGCGGTGCAAATTGTGACCCCAGGGGCATAATTTGAACAGTCTTGCTAAAGGACCACTAGTTAATGCTTCACACCAATTATCTAAGCTCTATGCATTTCGGTTTCAGAAAAGAAGATTTTCAAAGTTTTCCCTAGATATCTCTATGTAAACCAGGTGACCCCCGGGCCATCATTTAAACAATATTGGTAGTGGACCACTAAACAAATATAAAACCAAAAATCTAAGCTCTAGGTCTTTTGGTTTCAGACAAGAAGATTTCCAAAGTTTAAACAAATCCTTTCGGTTGCCATGGGTACCAACATTCTGCATGGAATTAATTTCTTTGAACGAGGAACACCCCTGTGAAGTTTCATCAAAATTGGCGGTTTATGAGATGTTGTTTAAAGAAAGTGTTGAAGATGCACGTTGCACAAAAAGGATCACAATAGCTCACATCGTGCAGAGGAGCTCAACGATTATTTTTATCATTTCACAGATAAATTATTGAAATTTGTTTTAAGATTATTACTTTCACTAATCTTGATCTAAAGTTAAATGGCAATATGTGCTAATCATATATGAGCGAAGCTCCGCAAAAACCACCCGTATGTCATTTGCGACTATTGTAGGTACAACTCAGCAAGTCTGATCGGACTCTGCACTGTTAATTATTCATAGAAGATGTCCAGCAATACCGCACAAGCAGGTCTTTTTCCACGTGTAGTAAAACCCTAAGGTTTGTATTCCAGAAGTAAATGCCCCTTTTAATTTCTAGGAGCTATTTTACAAACAACAGGCAGAAGATGGCCAGTATCGCTCTCCTGCCATTAGGCAAATATTAACTCTCCAAACAGCCTCGCCCCGTGATCGCCATGTTTTTCTTACCAATCAACATGGCTTGAAGGAATCTGATAGAGGGTCACCCAAGGATCATTTATAGTTATTTGAAAATTGGCCTGACACTTTCGGAGTAGAAGATTTTTTAAGTTTCCACATTAGCCATATAAGGCAAGAAAGCCCCTACCCCCTGGCGACCATGCTTTTCGACCAATCAACATGGCTTGAACGAATCTGATCCCAAGAAACATTTCTACAAACAAATATGAAAATTGGCCAAACACTTTCGGAGATGAAGATTTTTTAAGTTTTCAATATAGCTATATAAGGCAAAACAGCCCCGGCCCCTGGCGGCCATGTTTTTCGACCAATAAACTTGGCTTGAAGGAATCTGATAGAGGGTCATCCAAGGAACATTTCTAGAATATTATTGGAAAATCGGCTTGACACTTTTGGAGGAGAAGATTTTTTGAGTTTACACTATTTTTTTCTTTCAGAATTTTGCATGGATCCAAACAATTGAAGGAATTTAGGAGAGGACATTGAGAGGATGCTCCTATGAAGTTTCATCCGAATTGGCAAAGTGGGTAGGGGAGAAGTCGTTTGAAGAAAAACGTTAACGCACGCACGGACAATTCGCCATGACATAAGCTCGACTAACTTTCAGCCAGTGGAGCTAAAAACGACCAGTATTTCTCAGATTTCTTTTGCTCACCCGAGCTTGAAGAGCTCAATGAGGTTTTGTGATCTACTCGCGTCTATCGTGCATCGTCAACAGTTTGATCGTGGCCACTTTAGAACCCGCAGCTTTCGCCGATCTTCACGAAACTTATTTAGAATGTTTTGTCTATGTAATAACTCATATAAGTTCGAATATGAGACACATCTGGTCAAAAACAAAGACACTGGGACAAACTTAAGAACACCCTTTCATGCCACCGCATTGGTAACTCCTGAACGATTGAACTTTCGTCAGAATGTTTGTGTTTGTGACTATTTGCCCAATTTCGAATATGGATCATGTCGGGTCAAAACTAGGTCACAATACCAAATTTAAGCACATTATTCCATTAACAAGAGGGCCATGGTGGCTGGCCTCGTAACGCTCACCGAAATACCCTGACTCTGTAAGATAAGGAGTAAATCGATAAAGCTTAAAATAGTAATTGATAAACAAGTAAAAGATTCAGCTTCCGGAGTCCACAATAACTTAAGTTTGGTCTATTGACCTAGTTTTAGACGAGATATGACCCTAATTTGAACTTAGCTTAGATATCATTAAGACATAACTATTGACTAAGTGACAACACTTGTTTTCATAAATCTAGCCTATAGACATAGCTTTGATCCATCATAGCCCATATTTGAAGAAAGCCTCCATTCACCAATACCAAGAAGCTGACAGTTTCAAAATGCTCAAGTAAAAAATGCAGCTTCTTTAGTCCACAGGATCATATGCTCAAGTAAAAAAGGTAGCTTATTGAGTTCACAAGATCGTATGCTCAGGTAAAAAATGCAGCTAGTGTCCAACAATAATTGTTCGTTAATTTGGTCTCGTGATCTAGCGTTTGCCACGATGACACATATATATGAACTGGGCCTAGATGTCATCAAGTCAGACGTTCTCTCAAAGTTTCATTACCCTTGAGGCAAAAATGTGGCATCTAGAGTGGCCATACTATATTTCTTGAAATTAAACTTGTGACCTAGTTGTTCACGTTACATAATCGATATTCAAAATTACTTTTAATATCACCAAGACAAGCATTCTTCCAAAATGTAACATGCTCAACTTAAAAATTCGGTCTTTATTTTGTCATCAAGGATTTTCTCTAATTCGGCCTAGTGACCTTGTATTTGACCCGGGCTGGCCTATATTCCGGTGTTAACAATATTTTCTTCAATTTGGACAAGTGACCGGTTTTCGAACTTGGCCTAAATCATTAAGATCAACAAACTGAGGTTTAAAGAAGATCGGATACAAATTGGTGCCTGTAAAGACTAAAGTGTTGACGAAACTCACAGGGTGATCGCAACTACTCCCATTGAGCACCAAGTGCTAAGGTGAACTAAAATTATTAAACTTCATCCATAGAGACCATCAACATATTTTTAGATGTTTATAATCGTCTGCTGCAAGTAGGAAAGAAATAGTGAAATATTTTATCCCAGATTTTCCTACAATGGATTACAAACACGAATTGTATCTTTCTGTATTTGTGTTACAATAAATGCATTTTTGTTATTTTATTGGGGAATTTACGTGGTTTTCAACATTATTTCAGTCATATCACGGTAACTATTCACGATCCATGGGTAAGAAAAACCAACCAAAACTAGGCTGCGAAATGCTTCTTGTCCAAATGTATTCAACCCTCACCGCCGCGACTGGGGATTGAACCCGAATCGCACGGTTCCAAATCCCCGGAGCTAACGACACGGAAACGGCATATTCCAACAGTTAAAGCTTTGTTGTTGATCATTGGGAGTAGTATAAAAACAACCACAATCTTTTAATTAATTTATAATTTTTCAAACATTAATAATTTGACGAAGAAAACAGTAAAAAGGAATGCAAACAAAGCTATGTACCGCATATCTAACTGGTTATAGTCGCGGGTCTGCAAATGAATTCAAAATATGTCTGTGAGTCTATCTCTAATGGCTATGACTGAGATGGGTCACACATTCTTATTAAAAAACAAGGCCCTGGTCGCTCACCTTGAAACTATGCATTCATGCAAGGAAATCAATACCCAAACGCAATGCAGCCATGTTTTTTCAACGGATTGGAATAATTTGAAAATCTTGATAGAGGTTGACCCAAGGAACATTTGTTCCAAGTTTTTTCAAATCGGTCCAGGATTTTTGGACAATTTTTTTTAATACATATAGAGAAAACAAACCCGCCCCCGGAGGCCATGTTTTTCAACGGATCAGAATACTTTGAACACTCCTGAAAGAGGGTTTACCAAGGAACAAATGTGCCAAACTATTGTCAAATCAGGCCAGTACTTGTGGACAAGAAGACTTTTTAAGTTTTTACCATTCATACATATAGAGAAAACAAGTCCCGCTCCCGGAGGCCATGTTTTTCAACGGATCAGAATACTTTGAACACTCCTGAAAGAGGGTCTACCAAGGGACATCTGTGCCAAACTATTTTCAAATCAGGCCAGTACTTTTGGACAAGAAGACTTTTTAAGTTTTCACTATACACATATAATTGATTGAATTGAATGGGGTTTAACGCCGTTTTTAACAATTTCTCAGTTATATCACGGCGGCCAGTTCACCTACTCATGCATTTCCTGGTTTTCTCAAACCAGTAGTCCACACAACAATCTTCCCAAGCAATTGGCTGCTTTTCCACATAGACTTAGCCCATTGGTGGAAGACGAATGACGCATGTCGCATTGACTTTTGTCAATCGTCGGAAAGAAAGTTGGCCGAGCCGGGATTCAAACTCGCAACCCCTGGATTGACAGCCCGCGTCGCTACCGACTGGGCTACCGGGGCTCGGCTATACACATATAAGGAACAGGCCTGATATCAAATAGTAAAATAACCAGTGTAAACAGGTCCACACTTGGGTTGTAGAGGGTACCCTCCACAAATACAGCCCTTGTATGGTCATCTATCCAGCCTTTATATTCCAAATCTGTTATTTTACCTGTAAAATTCAAGAATACTATACCTTTTAGATTTGTAACCCCCTTTCCTACAAACAAGAAATCAGCATCTGCAGCAGACGATTATGTTATCATTTAGATAAAAATATAGAAATTTTCTACTTATAAATGAAAAAACAATTATTGAATAAAGTCTAAAAAAATATGGCAAAAGGAGAACTTCTGGTCCATTTATAGACACACCAGCTATGCCACTTTCAACAACTGTTCAGCTATATCACAGCACTTCCTGGGTAAGTTACTAATACTTCTGGTCCATTTATAGAGACACCAGCTATGCCACTTTCAACAACTGTTCAGCTATATCACAGCACTTCCTGGGTAAGTTACTAGTACTTCTGGTCCATTTATAGAGACACCAGCTATGCCACTTTCAACAACTGTTCAGCTATATTACAGCACTTCCTGGGTAAGTTACCAGTACTTCTGGTCCATTTATAGAGACACCAGCTATGCCACTTTCAACAACTGTTCAGCTATATTACAGCACTTCCTGGGTAAGTTACTAGTACTTCTGGTCCATTTATAGAGACACCAGCTATGCCACTTTCAACAACTGTTCAGCTATATTACAGCACTTCCTGGGTAAGTTACTAGTACTTCTGGTCCATTTATAGAGACACCAGATATGCCACTTTCAACAATTGTTCAGCTATATTACAGCACTTCCTGGGTAAGTTACTAGTACTTCTGGTCCATTTATAGAGACACCAGATATGCCACTTTCAACAATTGTTCAGCTATATTACAGCACTTCCTGGGTAAGTTACTAGTACTTCTGGTCCATTTATAGAGACACCAGATATGCCACTTTCAACAATTGTTCAGCTATATCACAGCACTTCCTGGGTAAGTTACTAGTACTTCTGGTCCATTTATAGAGACACCAGCTATGCCACTTTCAACAACTGTTCAGCTATATTACAGCACTTCCTGGGTAAGTTACTAGTACTTCTGGTCCATTTATAGAGACACCAGATATGCCACTTTCAACAATTGTTCAGCTATATTACAGCACTTCCTGGGTAAGTTACTAGTACTTCTGGTCCATTTATAGAGACACCAGCTATGCCACTTTCAACAATTGTTCAGCTATATTACAGCACTTCCTGGGTAAGTTACTAGTACTTCTGGTCCATTTATAGAGACACCAGATATGCCACTTTCAACAATTGTTCAGCTATATCACAGCACTTCCTGGGTAAGTTACTAGTACTTCTGGTCCATTTATAGAGACACCAGCTATGCCACTTTCAACAACTGTTCAGCTATATTACAGCACTTCCTGGGTAAGTTACTAGTACTTCTGGTCCATTTATAGAGACACCAGATATGCCACTTTCAACAACTGTTCAGCTATATTACAGCACTTCCTGGGTAAGTTACCAGTACTTCTGGTCCATTTATAGAGACACCAGCTATGCCACTTTCAACAACTGTTCAGCTATATTACAGCACTTCCTGGGTACGTTACTCGTACTTCTGGTCCATTTATAGAGACACCAGCTATGCCACTTTCAACAATTGTTCAGCTATATTACAGCACTTCCTGGGTAAGTTACTAGTACTTCTGGTCCATTTATAGAGACACCAGATATGCCACTTTCAACAATTGTTCAGCTATATTACAGCACTTCCTGGGTAAGTTACTAGTACTTCTGGTCCATTTATAGAGACACCAGATATGCCACTTTCAACAATTGTTCAGCTATATCACAGCACTTCCTGGGTAAGTTACTAGTACTTCTGGTCCATTTATAGAGACACCAGCTATGCCACTTTCAACAACTGTTCAGCTATATTACAGCACTTCCTGGGTAAGTTACTAGTACTTCTGGTCCATTTATAGAGACACCAGATATGCCACTTTCAACAATTGTTCAGCTATATTACAGCACTTCCTGGGTAAGTTACTAGTACTTCTGTTCCATTTATAGAGACACCAGATATGCCACTTTCAACAATTGTTCAGCTATATTACAGCACTTCCTGGGTAAGTTACTAGTACTTCTGGTCCATTTATAGAGACACCAGATATGCCACTTTCAACAATTGTTCAGCTATATCACAGCACTTCCTGGGTAAGTTACTAGTACTTCTGGTCCATTTATAGAGACACCAGCTATGCCACTTTCAACAACTGTTCAGCTATATTACAGCACTTCCTGGGTAAGTTACTAGTACTTCTGGTCCATTTATAGAGACACCAGATATGCCACTTTCAACAACTGTTCAGCTATATTACAGCACTTCCTGGGTAAGTTACCAGTACTTCTGGTCCATTTATAGAGACACCAGCTATGCCACTTTCAACAACTGTTCAGCTATATTACAGCACTTCCTGGGTACGTTACTAGTACTTCTGGTCCATTTATAGAGACACCAGCTATGCCACTTTCAACAATTGTTCAGCTATATTACAGCACTTCCTGGGTAAGTTACTAGTACTTCTGGTCCATTTATAGAGACACCAGATATGCCACTTTCAACAACTGTTCAGCTATATTACAGCACTTCCTGGGTAAGTTACTAGTACTTCTGGTCAATTTATAGAGACACCAGATATGCCACTTTCAACAATTATTCAGCTATATTACAGCACTTCCTGGGTAAGTTACTAGTACTTCTGGTCCATTTATAGAGACACCAGATATGCCACTTTCAACAATTGTTCAGCTATATCACAGCACTTCCTGGGTAAGTTACTAGTACTTCTGGTCCATTTATAGAGACACCAGCTATGCCACTTTCAACAACTGTTCAGCTATATTACAGCACTTCCTGGGTAAGTTACCAGTACTTCTGGTCCATTTATAGAGACACCAGCTATGCCACTTTCAACAACTGTTCAGCTATATTACAGCACTTCCTGGGTAAGTTACTAGTACTTCTGGTCCATTTATAGAGACACCAGCTATGCCACTTTCAACAATTGTTCAGCTATATCACAGCACTTCCTGGGTAAGTTACTAGTACTTCTGGTCCATTTATAGAGACACCAGATATGCCACTTTCAACAATTGTTCAGCTATATCACAGCACTTCCTGGGTAAGTTACCAGTACTTCTGGTCTATTTATAGAGACACCAGCTATGCCACTTTCAACAACTGTTCAGCTATATTACAGCACTTCCTGGGTAAGTTACCAGTACTTCTGGTCCATTTATAGAGACACCAGCTATGCCACTTTCAACAACTGTTCAGCTATATTACAGCACTTCCTGGGTAAGTTACTAGTACTTCTGGTCCATTTATAGAGACACCAGCTATGCCACTTTCAACAATTGTTCAGCTATATTACAGCACTTCCTGGGTAAGTTACTAGTACTTCTGGTCCATTTATAGAGACACCAGATATGCCACTTTCAACAACTGTTCAGCTATATTACAGCACTTCCTGGGTAAGTTACTAGTACTTCTGGTCCATTTATAGAGACACCAGCTATGCCACTTTCAACAATTGTTCAGCTATATTACAGCACTTCCTGGGTAAGTTACTAGTACTTCTGGTCCATTTATAGAGACACCAGATATGCCACTTTCAACAATTGTTCAGCTATATCACAGCACTTCCTGGGTAAGTTACTAGTACTTCTGGTCCATTTATAGAGACACCAGCTATGCCACTTTCAACAACTGTTCAGCTATATTACAGCACTTCCTGGGTAAGTTACCAGTACTTCTGGTCCATTTATAGAGACACCAGCTATGCCACTTTCAACAACTGTTCAGCTATATTACAGCACTTCCTGGGTAAGTTACTAGTACTTCTGGTCCATTTATAGAGACACCAGCTATGCCACTTTCAACAATTGTTCAGCTATATCACAGCACTTCCTGGGTAAGTTACTAGTACTTCTGGTCCTTTTATAGAGACACCAGCTATGCCACTTTCAACAACTGTTCAGCTATATTACAGCACTTCCTGGGTAAGTTACCAGTACTTCTGGTCCATTTATAGAGACACCAGCTATGCCACTTTCAACAACTGTTCAGCTATATTACAGCACTTCCTGGGTAAGTTACCAGTACTTCTGGTCCATTTATAGAGACACCAGCTATGCCACTTTCAACAACTGTTCAGCTATATTACAGCACTTCCTGGGTAAGTTACCAGTACTTCTGGTCCATTTATAGAGACACCAGCTATGCCACGTTCAACAACTGTTCAGCTATATTACAGCACTTCCTGGGTAAGTTACCAGTACTTCTGGTCCATTTATAGAGACACCAGCTATGCCACTTTCAACAACTGTTCAGCTATATTACAGCACTTCCTGGGTAAGTTACCAGTACTTCTGGTCCATTTATAGAGACACCAGCTATGCCACTTTCAACATTTGTTCAGCTATATTACAGCACTTCCTGGGTAAGTTACCAGTACTTCTGGTCCATTTATAGAGACACCAGCTATGCCACTTTCAACATTTGTTCAGCTATATTACAGCACTTCCTGGGTAGGTTACCAGTACTTCTGGTCCATTTATAGAGACACCAGCTATGCCACTTTCAACATTTGTTCAGCTATATTACAGCACTTCCTGGGTAAGTTACCAGTACTTCTGGTCCATTTATAGAGATACCAGCTATGCCACTTTCAACAACTGTTCAGCTATATTACAGCACTTCCTGGGTAAGTTACCAGTACTTCTGGTCCATTTATAGAGACACCAGCTATGCCATTTCAACAATTGTTCAGCTATATTACAGCACTTCCTGGGTAAGTTACCAGTACTTCTGGTCCATTTAAAGAGACACCAGCTATGCCACTTTCAACATTTGTTCAGCTATATTACAGCACTTCCTGGGTAAGTTACCAGTACTTCTGGTCCATTTATAGATACACCAGCTATGCCACTTTCAACATTTGTTCAGCTATATTACAGCACTCTCTGGGTAAGTTACCAGTACTTCTGGTCCATTTATAGAGACACCAGCTATGCCATTTCAACAATTGTTCAGCTATATCGCAGCACTTCCTGGGTAAGTTACCAGTACTTCTGGTCCATTTATAGAGACATCAGCTATGCCATTTCAACAATTGTTCAGCTATATTACAGCACTTCCTGGGTAAGTTACCAATACTTCTGGTCCATTTATAGAGATACTAGCTATGCCACTTTCAACAACTGTTCAGCTATATTACAGCACTTCCTGGGTAAGTTACCAGTACTTCTGGTCCATTTATAGAGACACCAGCTATGCCATTTCAACAATTGTTCAGCTATATTACAGCACTTCCTGGGTAAGTTACCAGTACTTCTGGTCCATTTAAAGAGACACCAGCTATGCCACTTTCAACATTTGTTCAGCTATATTACAGCACTTCCTGGGTAAGTTACCAGTACTTCTGGTCCATTTATAGATACACCAGCTATGCCACTTTCAACATTTGTTCAGCTATATTACAGCACTTTCTGGGTAAGTTACCAGTACTTCTGGTCCATTTATAGAGACACCAGCTATGCCATTTCAACAATTGTTCAGCTATATCACAGCACTTCCTGGGTAAGTTACCAATACTTCTGGTCCATTTATAGAGACACCAGCTATGCCATTTCAACAATTGTTCAGCTATATTACAGCACTTCCTGGGTAAGTTACCAATACTTCTGGTCCATTTATAGAGATACCAGCTGTGCCACTTTCAACAACTGTTCAGCTATATTACAGCACTTCCTGGGTAAGTTACCAGTACTTCTGGTCCATTTATAGAGACACCAGCTATGCTATTTCAACAATTGTTCAGCTATATTACAGCACTTCCTAGGTAAGTTACAAGTATGTCTGGTCCATTTATAAAGACACCAGCAAGTCAGTCGTAATGCCCCCATCGTCCTGAGAGCCAAGGAGGGAAAACAATTACTTCCGTTTTTAAAGTCTTTGATATGACCTGACAATGCAGGGATCAAACCAACAACTACCTGCTTCCAAGATGGACGCTTTTCCAATACACAACCGCGGCATTGTACAGCACTTTGAGAACCCTGCTATAAACAAACCTCTTCTCTTTATTATGCATATATTGCCCTTAAACCACAACTTTTCACAAAATGACAAGTAAACAAATCAAGAGGTAATAATTATAGCCTGATTAAAAGCAGACGACTTAACCCATTACTTTATTAAAAACATTGCAATAAAAGCTGAATTCACCTTTTATTGTAGTCCTTCAAAAAAAGACATCGCGTATGCTCATTTTTCATTTTGTTATTATCCTGCATACGCGACTTATAATGACAGATGATAAAACGAGAAACCGAAAGTCTAAATTATTTGGACTACTTTTATTGCAATATTTTCAACTCTTCATCAATAGAAATTTGTCAGTTTACTAGATTGTAGAAATTGTTCGTCTGATGATTGTAAAACAGACGACCTTTGTCATGTGAAGTATTGGGTTAACATATATCCTTTTAGCCTTTTCCCTATATGAAAAACCTGCAGCAGACAGCTCATTTTGACAACGCTCTATAAATTAGAGAATTTGTTCATTAGGAGCAATTTCTTTTTACCCCACAATGTTTTCAAAAGTCGTCTGCTGCAGACGGATTATAATGTATACACATGAGTTAGCAATGGTTAATATTAAAGAGAAACCATTACCGGCCAGAGGTACAGATAAGGAGGGGTATTCAGCTCTAATTCCCACAATTTCACTCTTGTTATTAAAGCAAACCCTATATTGTGGGTACTAAAAAGAATCGTCTTAGTGAGACAATTCTTTTGAGTACCCACAACATAGGGTTAGAGGGTCAAATAAGGATTTTAGAAAATGCAAAACGCCCCTTATCTAGAGCTCTACATTAGCCATAGTCAAAAGTCAAAAGCCGCGAATGGGTTAGAAAGCATATACACAATTAAGCAAGGGTTGACCCTTTCCAGCCAATAGATGCATTTTGACGGATCTGCAGCAGACAACTTTATTCGGTAATTATACCTTCATTTAAAGAGAGTATCCATGTTTTCAAAGTTGTCTGCTACAGCATGTTCATCAATGTCCGATGACCTAACGTTGCCTTAATTCTACTCGTCTGTCCGAACTATTCTACTTTTCATAACCCCACACCATTGCATCTTCGTCTGTCAGAACTATACTACATTCATAACCCCACACCATTGCATCCTCGTCTGTCAGAACTATACTACATTCATAACCCCACACCATTGCATCCTCGTCTGTCAGAACTATACTACATTCATAACCCCACACCATTGCATCCTCGTCTGTCAGAACTATACTACATTCATAACCCCACACCATTGCATCCTCGTCTGTCCGAACTATACTACATTCATAACCCCACACCATTGCATCCTCGTCTGTCAGAACTATACTACATTCATAACCCCACACCATTGCATCCTCGTCTGTCAGAACTATACTACATTCATAACCCCACACCATTCCATCCTCGTCTGTCAGAACTATACTACATTCATAACCCCACACCATTGCATCCTCGTCTGTCAGAACTATACTACATTCATAACCCCACACCATTGCATCCTCGTCTGTCAGAACTATACTACATTCATAACCCCACACCATTGCATCCTCGTCTGTCCGAACTATACTACATTCATAACCCCACACCATTGCATCCTCGTCTGTCAAAACTATATTACATTCATAACCACACAGCATTGCATCCTCGTCTGTCAGAACTATACTACATTCATAACCCCACACCATTGCATCCTCGTCTGTCAGAACTATACTACATTCATAACCCCACACCATTGCATCCTCGTCTGTCAGAACTATACTACATTCATAACCCCACACCATTGCATCCTCGTCTGTCAGAACTTTACTACATTCATAACCCCACACCATTGCATCCTCGTCTGTCCGAACTATACTACATTCATAACCCCACACCATTGCATCCTCGTCTGTCAGAACTATACTACATTCATAACCCCACACCATTGCATCCTCGTCTGTCAAAACTATACTACATTCATAACCCCACACCATTCCATCCTCGTCTGTCAGAACTATACTACATTCATAACATCACAACATTGCATCCTCGTCTGTCCGAACTATACTACATTCATAACCCCACACCATTGCATCCTCGTCTGTCAGAACTATACTACATTCATAACCCCACACCATTGCATCCTCGTCTGTCAGAACTATACTACATTCATAACCCCACACCATTGCATCCTCGTCTGTCAGAACTATACTACATTCATAACCCCACACCATTGCATCCTCGTCTGTCAGAACTATACTACATTCATAACCCCACACCATTCCATCCTCGTCTGTCAGAACTATACTACATTCATAACCCCACACCATTGCATCCTCGTCTGTCAGAACTATACTACATTCATAACCCCACACCATTGCATCCTCGTCTGTCAGAACTATACTACATTCATAACCCCACACCATTCCATCCTCGTCTGTCAGAACTATACTACATTCATAACCCCACACCATTGCATCCTCGTCTGTCAGAACTATACTACATTCATAACCCCACACCATTGCATACTCGTCTGTCAGAACTATACTACATTCATAACCCCACACCATTCCATCCTCGTCTGTCAGAACTATACTACATTCATAACCCCACACCATTGCATACTCGTCTGTCAGAACTATACTACATTCATAACCCCACACCATTGCATCCTCGTCTGTCCGAACTATACTACATTCATAACCCCACACCATTGCATCCTCGTATGTCAAAACTATACTACATTCATAACCCCACACCATTGCATCCTCGTCTGTCAGAACTATACTACATTCATAACCCCACACCATTGCATCCTCGTCTGTCAGAACTATACTACATTCATAACCCCACACCATTGCATCCTCGTCTGTCAGAACTATACTACATTCATAACCCCACACCATTGCATACTCGTCTGTCAGAACTATACTACATTCATAACCCCACACCATTGCATCCTCGTCTGTCAGAACTATACTACATTCATAACCCCACACCATTGCATCCTCGTCTGTCAGAACTATACTACATTCATAACCCCACACCATTCCATCCTCGTCTGTCAGAACTATACTACATTCATAACCCCACACCATTGCATCCTCGTCTGTCAGAACTATACTACATTCATAACCCCACACCATTCCATCCTCGTCTGTCAGAACTATACTACATTCATAACCCCACACCATTCCATCCTCGTCTGTCAGAACTATACTACATTCATAACCCCACACCATTGCATCCTCGTCTGTCAGAACTATACTACATTCATAACCCCACACCATTGCATACTCGTCTGTCAGAACTATACTACATTCATAACCCCACACCATTCCATCCTCGTCTGTCAGAACTATACTACATTCATAACCCCACACCATTGCATACTCGTCTGTCAGAACTATACTACATTCATAACCCCACACCATTGCATCCTCGTCTTTCAGAACTATACTACATTCATAACATCACAACATTGCATCCTCGTCTGTCCGAACTATTCTACTTTTCATAACCCCACACCATTGCATCCTCGTCTGTCGGAACTATACTACATTCATAACCACACAACATTGCATCCTCGTATGTCAAAACTATACTACATTCATAACCACACAACATTGCCTCATCGTCTGTCAGAACTATACTACATTCATAACCCCACACCATTGCATCCTCGTCTGTCAGAACTATACTACATTCATAACCCCACACCATTGCATCCTCGTCTGTCCGAACTATTCTACTTTTCATAACCCCACACCATTGCATCCTCGTCTGTCGGAACTATACTACATTCATAACCACACAACATTGCATCCTCGTATGTCAAAACTATACTACATTCATAACCACACAACATTGCCTCATCGTCTGTCAGAACTATACTACATTCATAACCCCACACCATTGCATCCTCGTCTGTCAGAACTATACTACATTCATAACCCCACACCATTGCATCCTCGTCTGTCAGAACTATACTACATTCATAACCCCACACCATTGCATCCTCGTCTGTCAGAACTATACTACATTCATAACCCCACACCATTGCATCCTCGTCTGTCAGAACTATACTACATTCATAACCCCACACCATTGCATCCTCGTCTGTCAGAACTATACTACATTCATAACCCCACACCATTCCATCCTCGTCTGTCAGAACTATACTACATTCATAACCACACACCATTGCATCCTCGTCTGTCAGAACTATACTACATTCATAACCCCACACCATTGCATACTCGTCTGTCAGAACTATACTACATTCATAACCCCACAACATTGCATCCTCGTCTGTCAGAACTATACTACATTCATAACCACACACCATTGCATCCTCGTCTGTCAGAACTATACTACATTCATAACCCCACACCATTGCATCCTCGTCTGTCAGAACTATACTACATTCATAACCACACAGCATTGCCTCCTCGTCTGTCAGAACTATACTACATTCATAACCCCACACCATTGCATCCTCGTCTGTCAGAACTATACTACATTCATAACCCCACAACATTGCATCCTCGTCTGTCAGAACTATACTACATTCATAACCCCACACCATTGCATCCTCGTCTGTCCGAACTATACTACATTCATAACCACACACCATTGCATCCTCGTCTGTCAGAACTATACTACATTCATAACCCCACACCATTGCATACTCGTCTGTCAGAACTATACTACATTCATAACCCCACAACATTGCATCCTCGTCTGTCAGAACTATACTACATTCATAACCACACACCATTGCATCCTCGTCTGTCAGAACTATACTACATTCATAACCCCACACCATTGCATACTCGTCTGTCAGAACTATACTACATTCATAACCCCACACCATTGCCTACTCGTCTGTCCGAACTATACTACATTCATAACCCCACACCATTGCATCCTCGTCTGTCAGAACTATACTACATTCATAACCCCACACCATTGCATCCTCGTCTGTCAGAACTATACTACATTCATAACCACACAACATTGCATCCTCGTCTGTCAAAACTATACTACATTCATAACCCCACACCATTGCATCCTCATCTGTCCGAACTATACTACATTCATAACCCCACACCATTGCATCCTCGTCTGTCCGAACTATACTACATTCATAACCCCACACCATTGCATCCTCGTCTGTCAGAACTATACTACATTCATAACCCCACACCATTGCATCCTCGTCTGTCCGAACGATACTACATTCATAACCACACACCATTGCATCCTCGTCTGTCAGAACTATACTACATTCATAACCCCACACCATTGCATCCTCGTCTGTCAGAACTATACTACATTCATAACCCCACACCATTGCATCCTCGTCTGTCAGAACTATACTACATTCATAACCCCACACCATTGCATCCTCGTCTGTCAGAACTATACTACATTCATAACCCCACACCATTGCATCCTCGTCTGTCAGAACTATACTACATTCATAACCCCACACCATTGCATCCTCGTCTGTCCGAACTATACTACATTCATAACCCCACACCATTGCATCCTCGTCTGTCAGAACTATACTACATTCATAACCCCACACCATTGCATCCTCGTCTGTCAAAACTATATTACATTCATAACCACACAGCATTGCCTCCTCGTCTGTCCGAACTATACTACATTCATAACCACACAGCATTGCCTCCTCGTCTGTCCGAACTATACTACATTTATAACCCCACACCATTGCATCCTCGTCTGTCAAAACTATACTACATTCATAACCACACAACGTTGGCTCTCATCGTCTGTCCGAACTATTCTACATTCATAACGACACTACATTGCTTCCTCGTCTTTCAGAACTATACTACATTCATAACATCACAACATTGCATCCTCGTCTGTCCGAACTATTCTACTTTTCATAACCCCACACCATTGCATCCTCGTCTGTCGGAACTATACTACATTCATAACCACACAACATTGCATCCTCGTATGTCAAAACTATACTACATTCATAACCACACAACATTGCCTCATCGTCTGTCAGAACTATACTACATTCATAACCACACAACATTGCATCCTCGTCTGTCCGAATTATACTACATTCATAACCTCACACCATTGCATCCTCGTCTGTCAAAACTATGCTACATTCATAACCACACAACATTGCATCCTCGTCTGTCAAAACTATACTACATTCATAACCACACAACATTGCATTCTCGTCTGTCAAAACTATACTACATTCATAAACACACAACAGTGCATCCTCGTCTGTCAAAACTATACTACATTCATAACCACACAACATTGCCTCCTCGTCTGTCAGAACTATTCTACATTCATATCCACACAACATTGCATCCTCGTCTGTCAAAACTATACTACATTCATAACCACACAACATTGCATCCTCGTCTGTCAAAACTATACTACATTCATAACCACACAACATTGCATCCTCGTCTGTCAGAACTATAATACATTCATAACCACTCAACATTGCATCCTCGTCTGTCAAAACTATACTACATTCATAACCACACAACATTGCATCCTCGTCTGTCAAAACTATACTACATTCATAACCACACAACATTGCCTCCTCGTCTGTCAGAACTATACTACATTCATAACCACACAACATTGCATCCTCGTCTGTCAAAACTATACTACATTCATAACCACACAACATTGCATCCTCGTCTGTCCGAACTATACTACATTCATAACCCCACAACATTGCCTCCTCGTCTGTCAGAACTATACTACATCCATAACCACACAACATTGCCTCCTCGTCTGTCTGAACTATACTACATTCATAACCACACAACATTGCATCCTCGTCTGTCAGAAATATACTACATTCATAACCACACACCATTGCATCCTCGTCTGTCAAAACTATGCTACATTCATAACCACACAACATTGCCTCCTCGTCTGTCCGAACTATTCTACATTTATAACCACACAACAATGCCTCCTCGTCTATACGAACTATACTACATTCTTAACCACTCAAAATTGCCATCTCGTCTGTCAGAACTATTCTACATTCATAACCACACAACATTGCCTCCTCGTCTGTCAGAACTATACTACATTCATAACCACACAACATTGCATCCCCGTCTGTCCGAAGTATTGTACATTCATAACCACATAACAATGCCTCCTTGTCTGTCCGAACTATACTACATTCATAACCACACAACATTGCCTCCTCGTCTGTTAGAACTAAACTACATTCATAACCACACAACATTGCCTCCTCGTCTGTCAGTACTATTCTACATTCATAACCACACAACATTGCCTCCTCGTCTATACGAACTATACTACTTTCATAACCACTCAACTTTGCCTTCTCGTCTGTCAGAACTATTCTACATTCATAACCACACAACATTGCCCCCTCGTCTGTCCGAACTATACTACATTCATAACCACACAACATTTCATCTTCATCTGTCAGAACTATACTACATTCATAACCACACAACATTGCCTCCTCGTCTGTCAGAACTATACTACATTCATAACGACACAACATTGCCTCCTTGATTGTCAGAACTATACTACATTCATAACCACTCATCATTGCCTTCTCGTCTGTCAGAACTATTCTACATTCATAACCTCACAACATTGCCCCCTCGTCTGTCCGAACTATACTACATTCATAACCACACAACATTTCATCCTCGTCTGTCAGAACTATAATATATTCATAACCACACAACATTTCACCCTCGTCTGTCCGAACTATACCACATTCATAACCACACAACATTGCATCCTCGTCTGTCAAAACTATACTACATTCATAACCACACAACATTTCATCCTCGTCTGTCAGAACTATACTACATTCATAACCACACAACATTGCCTCCTTGTCTGTCCGAACTCTTCTACATTCATAACCACACAACATTGCCTCCTCGCCTGTCAGAAGTATTCTACATTCATACCGACACACCATTGCCTCCTTGTCTGTTAGAACTATACTACATTCATAACCACACAACATTGCCTACTCATCTGTCCGACCTATTCTACATCCATGACCACAACATTGCCTCCTCGTCTGTCAGAACAATATTACATTCATAACCACACAACATTGCCTCCTCGTCGTCCGAACTATTCTATATTCATAACCACACAACATTGCCTCCTCGTCTGTCAGAACTATTCTACTTTCATAACCACACAACATTGCCTCCTTGTCTGTCAGAACTATACTACTTTCATAACCACACAACATTGCCTCCTTGTCTGTAAGAACTATACTACATTCATAACAACACAACATTGCCTCCTCGTCGTCCGAACTATTCTACATTCATAACAACACAACATTGCCTCCTTGTCTATCAGAACTATACTACTTTCATAACCACACAACATTGCCTCCTTGTCTGTCAGAACTATACTACTTTCATAACCATACAACATTGCCTCCTCGTCTGTTAGAATTATACTACATTCATAACAACACAACATTGCCTCCTCGTAAGTCCGAACTATTCCACATTGATAACCACACAACATTGCCTCCTCGTCTGTCAAAACTATACTACTTTCATAACCACACAACATTGCCTCCTTGTCTGTCAGAACTTTACTGCTTTCATAACCACAACATTGCCTCCTTGTCTGTCAGAACTATACTGCTTTCATAACCACACAACGTTGCCTCCTTGTCTGTCAGAACTATTCTACATGCATAACCACAACATTGCCTCCTCGTCTGTCAGAACTATACTGCTTTCATAACCACAGCATTGCCTCCTTGTCTGTCCGAACTATACTACATTCGAAACCACACAACATTCGCCCTCGTCGTCCGAACTATACTACATTCATAACCACACAACATTGCCTCCTCGTCGTCCGAACTATTCGACTTTCATAACCACACAACATTGCCTCCTCGTCTGTCAGAACTATACTACATTCATAACCACACAACATTGCCTCCTCGTCTGTCAGAACTATACTACATTCATAACCTTCTCGCACAACTATACCACACATCATTTTCCAAACGCAACATTAGTATGGCTTTTGTTAACTATTTCCCTCATATATGTGCCTTTGCAGCAGACGACACTGGAAAACATTGTGACTAATGCTTGTAAAAAGCTATTTCTCCTTTTGCCACAATGTTTTCAAATATTTTCAATTATTATGGTTTTATATACAGAGAGTTTCCATAGTTGTATTAAGAAATATTCGTCTGCTTTATATGTGTAGTATGTGGGAAACGGTTAATGATCGGAAAACAAACAATGTTCGAGGAGTCGGGATTCTAACTTACGAAATGGATTGATAGCCATCGTCGTTACCCACTGACCTATAGCGGCTCAAAACTTTGCAATATGCCTATAATGTTTATATTAAGTTGCAACACATCAGCATCAGACGACTTTCAAACTCTTTATGCAGAAATAAGGAAATATTAATTATTGAATTGACTTGATAAATTTGGCAATCAGAGAGATTGCTCACTAATTTTACCAAAATGTTTTCACAAGCCATTTCCTGTAAATGCGTCAAAATAGGTATGCATGTGGAAAAGGGTTAAGCAGAAATTAGTGATTTATCCATTAAATGCTTTCTAATACTACGTTAGCAGCACATTCAGGGCGTACTTTAGATAACTGTTGCCAATCCACCAATCAAATAACAGCTACTTCAACAATGGTACGAACAGTAACACGACGTTAGGTACCAATTGATTCACTGGACATCTATATGTTGGAAAGGGTTCCCATGTCCTACGTGTTAAAGGGTTTAAATCGACACAATCCTTTATTAAATATATCTAGGGGTACAACAAGTAATCAGTGAAAGTTAACGTTGGCTAACTGTTGCCAATCCACCAATCAAATAACAGCTACTTCAACAATGGTACGAACAGTAACACGACGTTAGGTACCAAATTAATTCACTGGACATCTATATGTCCTACGTGTTAAAGGGTTTACATCGACACAATCATTTATTAGATATATCTAGGGGTACTACAAGTATTCAGTGAAAGTTAACGTTGGCTACCTCTTGTCAATCCGCTAATCAAATAACAGCTTCTTCATTCCCAGGAACCGTTAGCCACCAAACTGATTTACTGAACGCGAGGCGGAAGTCGTCTTTCTGTGGGAAAGGGTTCTCATATCCTACGTGTAAAAGGGTTTATATCAACAGATTAATAATTCATTAAATATATCTAGGGGTACTGCGAGTGTTTCATAGTTGTATAACTATTTGCTATAATAAACTAATTATATACATAATAAATAAAAACCAAATACCTGAACTGTGTCGCCGGCAAGATACCTGTCTTTGTAGCCCAAGGAAACGATAAACAACACTCTAAATTCGTTATCATCGAACTATTGCGGACTATTAAAAACAGCCATAATTATATAGTCAATAAGAAAAACCTGATTTTATCTCCAATAGCTTGCGTGTTTCAAATTGACTGCTTTGCATATGAGGAATTGAGTTTAAAGACTGTGTGCATGTATATGTAATGAAGTTAAAGTGTTTGAGTTTAAGGTTTTTATACGCCCGTTTTGAAAAACGGATCGTATTATAGTTTTACCTGCGGCGTACGGGCGGGCGGGTGGGTTGGCGGGCGCGCGGGCGGGCGGTCGGGCGTGCGGGCGGGCGGCGTCTAGTATGTTGTCAGCTCAATAACTTTAGAAGCCTTTGTCCAATCATCACCAAATTTAGTCAGAATGTGTATTGGGATAATATCTCGGACAAGTTCGATAACTAGCTATATCGCTTTAGTCAATCAAGAGTTATCACCCTTTAATTATAGAAATTACCCAAAATTGGTCTTGTCAGCTCAATAACTTTAGAAGCCTTTGTTCAATCATCACCAAATTTGGTCAGAATGTGTATTGGCATAATATCTCGAATAATTTAGATAACTAGCCATATCGCTTTAGTCAATCGAGAGTTATCCCTCTTTAACTATAGAAATTACCTAAAATTGGTCTTGTCAGCTAAATAACTTGTAAAGCCTTTATCGGATCATCACCAAATTTAGACAATATGTTTATGGGCAGATTATCTTGGTTACGTTTGATAACTTACAACGTTATCTTAGTTTCTACACATTTATGTCCCTCGAAATGGCCAAAACTGTACTAACAGTGTCCGCTCTCTAAGTTTGGCTGACGTACAACCAATTACCACTATACCTGGTCTCTCAAAAAACAGGACGGGCGTATTTTGTGACATTTGGCGCTCTTGTTGTTATTATTTAGACTAAGACCTTTATAGTGCGAAAGTAGGTATATGGGGGTATAAATCGGGCTAAAAGGATATTCTTTACAGTGATATATGTGTGTAATACTTGTAAATTTACCTTTAAATAAAAACATATTTGTTTTTGTTGTCTGTTTAACCTGCAAAGTGACATGACATCAACAAGTTTCAAGTTCACCGAAACACAATACAGTCGGTAGCGATGCGGGCTGTCAATCCAAGAGGTGTCAGTTCGAACCCAAGCTCGGACAACATTCTTTCCAACGTTTGACAAAAGGCACTGTGACAAGCGGCACACGTGGGCCGCCAAGGGCTTATTATCTATGTGGAAAAACAGCCAGTTGATTGGAACGTATTTTGGAATGGAGTACTTGTGTAAGAAAGCCAGGAAACACATGCGTATGTAACTGGCCGCAGTGTTGTTGAAACTTCAATCAACAATCAAGTTTATTACATGCACTGCAACATGTGGTGCAAGTCATACTAAAGTAATCTCCTTTACTATTATAGTTAACCCTCCTTTCCCACATACAATACATCTACAGAAGACGATTTTGAAAACAAAGTCAACGTTATGGAACTCTTTTTAGATGGAAGAACATTGATGAAGATGATTTGTGTGGCACAAGGATGTTTTCATAAGTCGTCTGCTGTAAATGCGTCAACATGTGTCTATATATGGGGAACGGTTAAACATAATATCGGCCTGGCCGGTCCTCTTCCAATGATTCATTTGCAACACGGGAGCTTGTAGAGTTACGCTTATGATCTGACAAAAACACTGATAATAAGAGACTTCTGCTTTGAAAACATTCGAGGGTAATTCATTAATGATTAAATAATACATATGCATCTGGAAAATGGAGGGAGAGGGGTACGTTTGAAAGAGTGTTGAATATAGTGTTGTGAAACGACAAGTTTATTTAAATAAGCAAGTTTTTTTACCCCATAATGTTTCAAAAGTTCCGAAAGTTTCCCAAAATGTCTATTTCTGTCATTCCTCCTATATATCTCAAGATATTTTAGTTTTAGATCTATAATAATAATTGATAAGAGAACAGGTCCAAAGACGATCTAGTGATCTTGCTATCAGGTTGAAGTAGTTTCGTGTTAAAGTGAATTAATGCAAAATCAATAAATAGGAATTCATGTTCCTTAACCCTTTCCCTGTTACAGCAAATATGTAGTTTGAAAATATAATAGCGAAACGCTCTATAAATGTAAGTACAAGTATTGAATAGAGTTGAACTCATTGCCACAAAGGGGGTAGTTGTCCATTAAGAGCAATTTCTCTTTTGTCACACGGTTTTCAAAAATTATCTTGTACAAAAGCGTTAACATGAATGTACATGTTGAGAAGGGTTAAGCTTTATAACCAGTTATCATTGATATTAATGTTGAACAGTGATAAATCAAGATATAAGGTTTATCGCGATACTGTTGCATCAGTTGCAATGCAATCCACGTTTTATGAGCGCCAAGGAGGGAGGCCACTAGTACCATTTATATAAAAAAATATATATATGTTATGTCCCGACCAGGGATCAAACAAAGGTCATCCGCTCCAGGAGACTCAAACTGCGTACTTTAGTAAGTTAGTACGTCTTGAAAGAACTAACAATGACCACTTGCATTTTAGTATGGTACCCAGCTTATTATAGCAAACATAGTACGTCTGGCATAAATCAAAAATGGCGACTTGCAATGTGGTATGGTACCCATCGTATACGGTATGGTACCCAGCGTATCATAGAAATAAGTACGTCTGGCATTCATCTGGTACCCAGCGCTCTTAAGTTCATAAGTAAATAAGCAATTGACTTTCGTAAAATCTACATAGGACAATAACTTGATGTTTGAAAAAAATACGCAATTGATGCATACGATATTTGAAAGATTTGGTACAAATAAAGGTAGCGTCTATAACGTTTTGATTGTTCCATCATGTCTTAAGGGCACCGACATTATTCGTATGTTCATGACCCGATAATATACTGGTAGGGGCAGGTAACTCCAGACTATTTCCTTGAACTGGTATCCCCGTCGAACGGGGACCGTAACTCTGGGCGTACCTAAGGTAATCACATAAAAGAGTGCAGGGTAATATCTCCGGATGGTAGTCTCTGAAGTATTAACCATTTCCCCAATATAAACGCTTGCTAACGCCTCTGTAGGAGACGACTTTTGAAAACATTGTGGCAAAAGGAGATATTGTTCAAAACGAGTATTTTTTCCATTTGTCACAATGTTTTCAACTATTTGCATTAGTTATACCTTCATTTATGGAGATTTTCTGTGTATTTGGCAGCATGCTTTCAAAGTCGTCTACTGCAGGTTTGCTGTATGTGTAAAAGGGTTAAACAAACCGCTCTTCACATGTATTTGACGTATTAGAGTTGGCTCCGGACGGACGATGTCAATACTGTACCCTTCCGCTTTAAGTGGGTATAATAATCTTTGTCGCCTCTTTCTCGGCTGGATTAACCCGAATATAGTCAGATACAATCAAAGAGAAAGGATATTTGAATACATATGCTTGTTGACGCATTTTCATCAGAAGGCATCTTGAAAACAGTGTGACAAAAGAACAAAATGCTCATAGTGAACAATTTCTCCTTTAGCATCAATGTTGTCAACCCCTTTCAATACAAATTATTTCATGTACCGATATATGTCACATGTTTGTCTTCAATGTGTTTGAAGTCGTCTGCTGCAGATTTGCTGTATATGGGAAATAATTAAGAGTTTCAATATCCGTTGAGTGTGGACTCCGCACCTTATTCATGTAAACAAATTCCTTGAATTGATATCATCGCGGATCAGGATCGTACATTTCTGATGGTAGTCTCTGAAGTTAAAATCAGATCCGTCTTTACATGTCTTAGATATGACTTTGGATGAACGAACGGACAGCGCCAATACTGTTAAGGAAAGTGCTAATCATGAGCAATTCCCCTTTTGCCCTCATGTGTTTAACTCCATTAATTAATAATATATCAATTATGAAGATTTTCCATATTTTTGTGACACAAAGGGGTACAACATTGAATAAGTCTTCGAGTAATGATTTTTTACATTTTATTTACTAATTAATATATAGTCTAGAAACACATAAATAACATATCAACGAAACTACTCAAGATCTACTGCGTCTATCACGCAATTCAATAACTTTCAACGCCAAAATAAACGGCCCATCACTCTTTCATCTAACGTCCGTCGAAACATGCCGATCTCCTGCTAACGAGTATTGGCTTAAGTGGTCAAGTACAGATGCTAAGCCGTTCCTGGCATGTACACAACTTTACGCAAGGACCATTATGTTTCATTTTCAAATTCAACTGCAGCCGCTTATGAATTGGTTAAATTATTCAAAATCAATATATGCATTCTCTTCTTCGTAAATCAGTGTTTTCTTAAATATTTACTATGAAAAGCAACCTAGAAATAAAAAAATCATACCAAGAAGACAGTGTTTCAGCAATTATGTTTGCTCGTTTGAGGAATCAGAATTGCTACTACGCTGTTTTCAAAAGAAAGAAAAAACCGTATCAGGAATTGGTTTGCGTTAAGCGATATATTCGAATGATCACATGTACGAGTTATCTTGAGTTCAATGAATCCCCTTTGCTTCTGACTTAGGTCATATGTACATAAAATATGATCACCATTTGAACCGGGCTCAAATAAAACCAACAATAGGGAGTTTGTGAGAAGTATAGATTAAGGCCAGCCTATGCGTCCATGTTACTCAATCCGAGTGTACAATTATTGTTAGACTTTTCTTAAATGTCCGTGACTAATTGGTGAACAGTTCAGATTAAAACTATCTGGATGCATATGAACATCTGAATATACAGTGGTCGCAAATGCACATTGGTTTGTTTTACACATGTATAATTGAGTGTTGTGGAAGTATGTTGATTTAAATAAAATTGCAAACATTTTTACATAAAATAAGTAATGAAATTGAATTTGAAACTAACCCTAAAGCTAATATATATAATTCTTTGTTGTCTCGTTGTCTTGTCTGTTTCTGGATAAATCGCTAGAAATAATGTTGAACAAAACACATAAACTTTTAGATACGATGTTCTATCAATTATTATTTGAGCCATGCCCTTTTTTTTTTAAATAGTTTACTAATGGCTTTTTTGTGCCAGGTATGGCGTTTATATACAATGAGTCTTAAAGCTCCGAGTCAAAGGGGACTTCTTCAAATAACTGTAAGTTAATACAATCTTACGGCTTTCTGAACGCTGCAATAAGTCCATCTCGAGTAGGAGCCAAACAAATATGGCAATCGTTTACAGCCATGGTATGACATTGGGCGATGGAATCAGTTATCTGTATTATCTGACACCAGTCAGACAGATCTTTCGAATTGCATTCAAACACCCCTCTTCCGCTCCATAGTAAGTAGAATTTGTTTGCATATTTCACAACTGTTGTAATCTCTTTATCGATTCCCGTCTCTTTCTCTCCGAGTAATGTCATGGTGACCTCGTCAAAAAGCTTCATAGTTTCGTGAGAAAAAGAGAGAAAGGTCCGTGAATCTATGTCATGGTAAATTAGATTGACGTACATATCATTTATTTCTATGATTCTTGGTTCTCTATCGCCGACCTTCTGAAAACAGATAGTGCTGCCACTGCGCTCTGTACAATGAGATTTGCTAATGACTGACTGTCCTACCAACTTTCCTTCTATACCCATATAAAAGATATCGGCTTTATCAAGCGTTCCAGCACCCAAGTATTTTCGGTATACAGCTTGTTTCATTTTTATTGGCTGTCCAAAGTAGCTGTGTCGGTCCGTGTCTGCTCACAGTGGACAGTTTATCAATGAAACCGAATCTGGTTGGATAAGTTCCCTGTTTCAATAAAGTGGAGTGTTCTCTCGTCTTATCTACAATCATCTTTGCTGTTTTCATTTTGATAAATGAATACTCTTCACTGCAAAGTTGTGTTGCTACACCCTTTTGGACCGATAAAAGCTCATGTTGCAGACTTTCAGATGTACACCTTAACGCATCATTCAGTCGAATATCAGTGTCTTTTAATTTCATCAAAATATTTGCAATGCATTTCTGTGTTGATGCATAATGTTCATCAAGGTTTGACTTAACACGATCTATTTCTTTTATTTTTTGTTTACATTCCTCAATAGATGCAGACACTGACTCCACGCAACTATTAAATTCTAATGTATATCTAACTTGATTGACCAAGGCAGGACTTATATCCATTGTAATGCAATTTAAGTGATTTTGCACCATACACAATCTACAACCAACTGTATCATGTGGCTTGCAGTACTGAGTCACGAACTCAGATTTGTGAATCAAGCAAAGTACACATTTTACAGTTGACTTTACTGATGGCATGGAATACTTGTCTTGCAAGACGTGATGTTTTGATGGCCGTGGTATCTTGTGATTCCTGTAACAAGGTTTACATAGATAATCGTTGCAGTCCACACAGAAACCTCCAGCAGTTACCGTTATGCCATCGTCCTTACAAGGATCGCATTCTACATCGACATCACATTCATTCTGTAATTCTTCGGATGTGTTTTTGTAATGTCCCTCGGCCATTCTTTTATCTGTATGTGTGAGGTACCGTTATTCCCAATAATCTTGGATACACTATATTTCTTCAGTTTATTAGGCTGCTAATTGTGTTTAATTGGCGCAACAGCATAAATAAATGCACCACGAACTGCGACTGAAATGAAAATCAAACATACATGTATCTCCTTTGCCTTTACTGTGCGTTTTAGTAATCATGCATCCAGTCTTTGCTGGTTAAAACAATCACATTTTCACTTTTGAAATTCGTATTGACTGATCATATGTAACTGGATAACATGATTACAGCTTATTTTAACCTGGAAGAATATTTAAATGCATCTGCTTTGAAAACATTTTTGAAAATGTGTTAACGCCTAGAAAATTGGATTGATTTATAAGGGGGTAAGTTATGCCACAGCGGTGAGTTTACCTGACCATGTGTTTTATGAATAGTATGGTTAGCGTCAGGGATTTCGAAACCGGGTGTCCCGGGTTCGATCCCCAGTAAGGGCACTACGGTCATGGTGGAGTGCCCTTGGGCAAGGCACATTTCCTAGCCTAGTACTGGTTTGTTTACCCAGGGATCATGAATATGTGAACTGTCGCCG
Organism: Serripes groenlandicus; assembly: GCA_031761405.1. Taxonomy (NCBI): domain Eukaryota; kingdom Metazoa; phylum Mollusca; class Bivalvia; order Cardiida; family Cardiidae; genus Serripes; species Serripes groenlandicus. The sequence continues at coordinate 28,620,717 of JASEVX010000008.1, read as the reverse complement.
TGATATAACTGAAATAATGTTGAAAGCGGCGTAAAGCCCCAATAAATAAATAAAATAAATTATGAATAGTATAAAACGGACAGATGGGGGGAAATCGGGGCGATGTGACTTCATTAGACCTTACGGAATCAGTTCTTATTATCAGTCATCGGTATTATTAATTTAATCATTAGACATAATCGGACTTAATGTGATCGGGGAGCCATCAGTTAGGAGAGCCGCAAGTGCCCTTCTCCCTCGTGCGTTGTGAATTGGAAGATGACGGTGATGTTGATGATGATGATTTTAAGAGAGGAAAGTGATGTAGATGTAGAAAGAAATAATAGAACACCGTCATGTATTACATCCTTGACACATCAGAGATAATGCGGTATTTCAATTAAATCATACAGATAAAGAAAGATGCATTTTGCGGTAACTTCGCGTTTATAAAACTGAACCTAGACACAGGCGCGACAAAGAGGAGTAAATATACAATCATGTGCTTTTCCCCCCACCCCCGCCCCAATATTATCCCTATAGCTGTTGGTGCTACGGTGGGGGGGGGGGGGGGGGGGGGGGGGGGGCATCATGTTCAATGGTACATGTATCAGAATACACGTGCGGGCAGGCTGCAGCAGTATGTACAGTTGATGTGGTTCTCTTAAATAGGGTTTAATACCATTTCAACAATATTTAAATATGTACTGCAGCGGCCAGATCAATATCGGTTTGTTTATCTAACTTGATGCCATCTGTGGAAAACGGAGAATGAAGTATTTTCCGCTCGCTTAAAAGGTTGTCATTTCATCTAAGATTAACATCAACGACGAAAAGTCCATTTGTTCGATTATTTTATGGTAAACAACTTCCCTTACTTCAATAAACAATGATCAACACATCGTTGAAAAGGATAAATATGCTCTGTTAAATTTTGGATTGGGCTTGTCGGATGCTACTGTTTTCTACTAAAACAAAATGTTATTTGTCAACCCTTTCCAACATATAACATATGCGTAGCAGACGACTTGGAAAACGTTTAATCACAAATATGGAAACTGTCTCAAAATGAAATTATAATTTTTGAATAAAGTTGAAAACATTTTGGCAAAATTCCGTGTATGGGAAAAGGTTAATGAACAACATTGGAAGACAGTGGTTCAGAGGTAGAGCGTTAGCATCTCCTACCAAATGTCCCAGGTTCGACTTCAGTGATGAACGGGTTCTGGCTTTTTGGATTTTCGCACACAAACGGCGCGAGTACTGGTTAAGTCTCCAAGAAGCAGACATCAAGAGTGATTAATATAAGCTGAAATTTTGTTTCGCAATCGATGTAAAATAAATAAGTTACAACATTGTAGGGAGGGGAGACGTACTGTGGTAAGGATTTATAGGTCGCATGTGATATTACCCTGATACGGTTTGATCATCGTCCAATCTAAACATATAATGCCGTCCCTGTATTTGACTTCAGCAACAGTTTACTTCATAGCTTCGTTTGAACACATCGACGAACTTCGACGAAAAGGTAAGTATCTTACGTAGTGTTTAATTCATTCGTGAATAAGATATATGAGCCGTTCCATGAGAAAACCAACATTATGGACTCAGCGTAATGTATCGACCCATATCAGGCTAATCCGGGCCGACACATTCCGTCTCAGACGGATAGAGGTATAGAGTAATGATGCGAACAGTGCCTGTCCCGGTTAGCCTGCGTGGCATTCTTAGGCTGATCCGGGTCGATACTTTACGCAGAGTCCACAATGTTGGTTTTCTCACGGGACGGCTCATGTGAGAATTTTAACCAATTGTATTAGAATCCACGGTAAATCTATTTAAAGGAAGAAGAAAAAAGAAAGAAATGAAATCACTCTGGGTGAAAAAAAAAAGACATTGCGTGAATGGCTTATGGGTTGCGTGACCATTTGGTTTACCAGATACCCTATTGTCACTTTCGGACAAGGTCAACCTACCAAAAATGATCAAATCCAACAGTTTCAGTGCATCCTATATACACATACTGAATTTGAACTAATTGTCACATATCTAATGTATTCTGGCGAAGGAATACACTCATTTCTGAGAAAACAATGTTCTTTTAAGGGACGGGACTATTTGGCCGCGTATGTATTTGGTATAGTTTCACCTATACGTTGAATTCAAGCCGAACTTTTACGCCATGTCGTCAGATCAAATAAACGAATAGCGAAGTATTTTGGTACGGTTTTAATGAGTATTTGTCGTTTTTTTGTATGCCCCAACTGAATAGCTAATTATGGAGTATCCGATGACGTCACGATTGTCCAAACTGATAATCGATTACACAACGTCCGATGACGAAACGTTACCTCAATTCTTCTCGTCTGCCCGAACTATTTATACGGTGTATTTTTAGTGTGTGGAGACAGAAAACATGCGGATGCCGTACGGCCTAAGACGTGATGACGAAGGGTTGCCTTATGGCGTCCCTGCGGCGGCCGTAGGTTTTTGACAAATACCAAGGCAGACGAAAGGTAGCAGCAGTGGTATATATACCTGCTCCATGCACGGCGCAGAATGCCACTTGGGCCGTACGGATGGCGTGCGGAAAGCGTACGGGAGCCGAGCGTGTGCCTTGCGTTACCCGCAGGGTGTGTCGCACTAGGCTACAGTACGGGCACCGTAGGGCCATCCAAGGGTGCCCGTGGAATTCCTGCGGCCGTAATTCATAAGACCCTAGGGTAGCCGCACGTCAAACGCAAGGCCACCGTACGCCCGACGTATGGTCGCCGTGGAACCGCTCTACGGAACGACTACTGCGTGACTAATTACTACGACGAACCTAGATATGTAAACAGTTATCACTCCGCTCTACAATGCCACGGCGACCTATACGGCCTGTAAAATATAGAGATACACCATAGGGTGACCCTGGGGCCAACGCAGATCCTCTGCGGCCGCCGAATGTATCTCTCGATTTCGGGGGCCTACGGCCGCCGTGTCCTAGCCGTAGTGCAAATGTGACTGAGGCATTACTCCCTCGTGCGTTGTAAATTAGAAGATGACAATAATGTTGATGATAATGGTATTACAAAAACTGAAGATGAGGAAAATGATGTAAAAATAAATGGTAAAGCCTCGTTGTGCATTACATCCTTACATTATTAATCATAAACCGAAACATCAGAGATAATGCGGTATTTCAATTGAATCGCGCGAATAAGGAAATATACATGTTAAGGTAACTACGCGTTTTTAAAAGTGAATCTCAGATATATACGTCAAATTGAAGTATATTCAAAGCCGCGACAGATGGGATTAAAACATGCTTACACGTGCGGGCAGACTGCAGCAGTGTATATACATGTATTACTGAAAAACAGTGGAAAGCGACACTTAATAAGTAAGTATAGTACATGCTTCGAGACTGGTAGTAGATAAAGTTTTCTTAAATAGGGTTTAATACTATTTTCAACAATATTTAAATGTGCTCTGCGGCGGCCAGATCAATTTCGGTCTTTTTACCCGTTTACCCGACACAATATTAATCTCACTTTATCTCATGATCTGCGTAAAACAGAGTGTGAAGTATTTTCAGCTGTCTTAAGACAAAGGTTATCATTTCATATAGGATCAACATCAACGACGAAATGTCCCTTTATTCGACATTATGATACACAATTTCTCTTTACTGAAACAACGATGCATAAAAACTGCGTTGAACAGGATTAATACGTCATGTTAATTTTTGGATGGGGCTTGTCGGATGTTTAACCGGGACTATTTTAGTGGTAAACCCTTTCCCACATATAACACATATTAGCAGACGACTTCGAAAACGTTAAGTCAAATATATGGAAACTGTCTATCAATGAAAGTATAATAATTGAATAAAGTTGAAACATTGTGGCAAAACTCTGTTTGTGGGAAAAGGTTAATTAACTACATTGTAGGGAAAAGGGAAACGCACTGTAGTAAGGATTTATGGGTCGCGTGTAATATTACCCCGGTAAGGTTTGTTCATTGAAGTCTGTCCCTTTATTTGACTTCACCAACATTTTACTTCATAGCTTTGTTAGAAAACAACGACGAAAGGGTAAGACATTATTAAATATCTTATGTATTGTTTAGAATATTTATGAATGAGATGTATGATCATTTTAACCCATTTTATCTAAATCAACGGTGAATCTATTAAAAGGAAGAAGTAAAAAGAAACAAATAAAACAAATGAGGGTGAACAGAAGACATTGCGTGAGAGCAATCACAGGTGCTTTTCGACTATTTGGCTATAATCAGTCTGGCCGCGGATGTATTTGGTATACTTTGACCTATATTGTCAATTCAAGCTGACCATTCACGCGGTGTCGTGATAAACCATACCATGTAATGTCCGATGACGTAACGTTGCCTCCTCGTCTGTCCGAACCTTACTACTTTAATAGTTTTCCACACAACATTTTCCCAGAGTAACAATATCTTAATGCAATGGCTTTTGTTAAGTATTTCCCTCATACAGACGCCTTTGAAGCAGACGACATTTGAAAACATTGTGACAAATGGAGAAAATGTTCATAAAAACCAATTCTCCTTTGCCACAATGTTTAAACTCTTTTCAATTAGTGTACTTTTATTTACAGAGAGTTTTCATATTTTTGCTAAGATGTATTCAAAGTAGTCTGCTGTAGATTTGTAGTATATATGGGAAAGGGTAAATGATGGGAAAACAATCAATGCCTGAGACGGGTTTCTAACTCACGGAATGGATTGATAGCCTTCGTCGTAACCAACTCAAAACTTTGCAGTAGGCCTAATATTTGTTTATTGATTTGATAACATAGTGGATTAAACTTGCAACACATCAGCATCAGACGACTTTCAAACCCTCTATGCAGAAATATTGATTATTGAATAGACTTGGAAAATGTGGCAATCAGAGAAATTGCTCACTAATTTTACCACAATGTTTCACAAGCCATTTCCTATATCTGCGTCAAAATAGGTCTGCATGTGGAAAAGAGTTAGGCAGATGGTACTGATTTATCCATGAAACGTTTTCTAATAACATCGATAGCAGCGCATTCAATGAGATTTTACATTAGATATTTGTTGTCAATCCACCAATCAGAAAACAGCTACTTCACCGATGATACGAACCGTAACACACCGTTAGCTACTAAACTGATTCTCTGACGCGAGGCGGAAACCGTCTATATTGGGGAAAGGGTTCCCTATTGCCTACGGGTAAAAGGGTTAAAATCGACAAAATAATAATTCGTTAGATAAATCTAGGGGCACTACAACTGTTCAATGAAAGTTAGCAATGGCTTACTGTTGCCAATCCACCAATCAAATAATAGCTACATCAACCCCAGGAACCAACCGTAACACAACTGATTCACTGACCGCGAGGCGGAAGTAAAGGGTGCCCATATCCTACGTGTAGAAGGGTTGAAATCGACAGATCAATAATTCATTGAAAGTACAAGTGTTTTGTTGTTTAATTTACTATGATAAACTAACTATATGCAGTATTAATAAAACAAAATACCTGAAATCGGGCGGCACTTCTAGGTACATATACTTGGAAACACTAAACAACACACATTCCTTATCAATTACTTCCTGTATACAACTATTGAAGATATATTCATTCGCCGCTTGCTTGATACATAGCTGTAAACATGCAAAATAGTCCGTAAGAAAAACCTGATTTTAACTTCAATCGTTTGCGTGTCTCAAGCTGACTGCATTGCATATGGGAAATTTCGTTTATAGACTATGTGCTGAGTTTAAATGTTTTGTTATTTTTAGAATTTTACCTTAAACATAAAAAAGTTATATGGGGTTATCAATCTCGATCCGGTTCTGGCGGGCTACTAAAAAAGGGAACATATTTTTAGCAACAAATATATTCTTATAAGAAACACATTTCTTTTAAAATAGCTGAAAGGAAATTCTTTATACGAAAAAACCCCATGAATGGTTTTTTTCGCTTATACGGGTAAACAAATCGACGGCGAAGCCGGCGATGTTTCCCGTCAATAGGTAATGTGTATGAATTTGCAAAAATTTGCTATACCGTCTTTCCAAAAATTGTGTCCAGAGCGAACTTTTCGATGCATGTATGCTGCAGTCACGATACTCGTACGTTTTCATTGGATGAAAAGAAAATATCGAAAAAAAAAAATATTCTAGAGGAAATAATTAAATATGATAATACGTACACGATAAAGGAACGAGCACAAATTATTTTATGTGTGATAATTTGCGTGTAATAACACTCGTCGTCTATATTTAAAATGAGTCCAAATAAAAACTCGTATGGGTTTTTTGACTTTCCGGATGTTGATAAACAAAAAAACATGTCTGGTACCCTGAATTACAAAATTGTTAAATTACACAAAGCAGAGGACCAGTTCATTCGGTTAACCTATAGATCTTTCGTCTGCAAAGGTTTCACTATGTCGGCGTCACCTTTTGGAAACAAGTAAGTAGACACATTATTAATAATTCAGAGTGCTTATTTATTATTTAGTCGATTTATTATATTGAATCTGTTCTTAAACTCAAATTTAAGTTTTAATTTTTGGTGTTTATTTTTTTTAATCATGATTGGAGTAAAAGATATTTCCTATTGAGACAAAAAACAACATTTAGTTGAAATAGGGATTTTAATCATAGAAACTGGAAGTTAGCTGATAATTTTACTAACAACATATTTAAAATCATTTAATTCTTGAACTAAATATTATACTCTAGATATCATGTTATCTATAAATAAATAAATAATATGTCAAAATGGTAGGTGTTATTTTGAATGAACATTGTTACAGTCTGAATCCAAGGTTACAAAGTAACAATATTTGTCAGAACCCTGTTTCCTTTGATCATCCATATTATTCAATAAAAACACCACCAGCTTCTTTTAATGCTAATGATAATCACTCTTCCTCAAAATCAGAAAGGTCTAAAAGATCAAAATTAAAAAAAGATAAAAAGAAATTTAATGCTTTGAAGAAAAATGGAAATGTCCAAAGAAAAAGACAGACAAAAGAAAATTTTCAAAAATCTAGGAAGAATTGTGAAATCCTGAAAAGTACAAAATCAAATGATATCCAGACCTCTTTTAAGGAATGCAAGGTTAAGAAAAGTGTAAACAAACAACATGCATTATTTGATTTAAGGACATATACTGGTACATATGATAATCACTCCTCCCCAAAGCCCAAAACAACAAAATCAGAAAGGTCTAAAAGATCAAAATTAAAAAAAGATAAAAAGAAATTTAATGCTTTGAAGAAAAATGGAAATGTCCAAAGAAAAAGACAGACAAAAGTAAATTTTCAAAAATCTAGGAAGAATCGTGAAATCCTGAAAAGTGCCAAATCAAATGATGTCCAGACCTCTTTTAAGGAATGCAAGGTTAAGAAAGGTGTAAACAAACAACATGCATTATTTGATTTAAGGACATATACTGGTACATATAATACTGTTACCATTAATGAAATCAACATGAAATCACTAAATGTCCCTGGAGATGGAAACTGGTTTTTTCATTCACTTAGTTTATCAATAAATGGTGATTTTGAGCAAACTCATTATTACAGACTATTAATCTGTAACTACATTCTTAACAACTGGGACCTGTGGGCCAATGCAGTGTCACTGCATCATGATATTAGCATAAACTCTGTAAACTTGTACTGGGAACATATGATTAACAGAAATGGATATGCTACTGCACTAGAAATCCAGGCTGCTTGTTTCCTCTTAACGATGAACATCAACATTTGGATGCGTGGAATCACTTACAGTGAAGAATTTAAACGTTTTATGCCACGCTACACTGAGCAAACATATATAACAGATAATGCAAGTGGAATTATAAATCTATTACTTCAAAATTCTCACTTCACAGTGTTAACAGGGTTGAATGAGCACAATAACATTGAGTCTGATATAACCATTTCTTCCAAAAATGATGATTGTCATAAAAAAACGCAAAAGGTTACACATGAAAAAATGAGAAAGAAACTATCAACTGATACAACTGCAAATATAGTTGTTAATGAAAACATTTTGGAAAGAATATCAACACAAACAACTGAACAAAATGAAATTGTTAATGAAAACATTCAAACAACTAAACAAAATGAAGTTGTTCAGGGAAATATTGGTGAAGGTATTGATCAATGTAGAGAAATAATGACCAAAAGTAACAAAACATATAGACATACACATAATTCCTCAAAGAATTTTTCTACTACAGTAAAAGAAGCAGACTCTTACAATAGATGCAGAAAGCTTGGATTACCGTTCTGTTTTTCAGAATTAAATGAAACAAATAAACAAATAACAGCCAGACAAAATGTACCACCACCTGCACCGCCTTCTAACGACAGTCAATACAACAAGGCAATGGATTGCATAAGAGCATTTGAACTTGAGCAAATGTCTTATAAATTTAATTGCTGTCATGTTTGTAATGAGCGAAGGCTTGAAATGAAAATGTCTAATTACAATTTATGTCTACGTTGCAAATCTGACAAATCAAGTGTAAAAATGTTCTCAGCCCAAAATAATATGGATCCTAAACCAGCACCTGAAGAACTTTTTGATCTTACTCTTGTAGAGCAACAATTAATATCAAGATTAGCCCCAGTCATCAATATTCATTTACTAAAGCATGGAGGTATTGCTGCAAATGGTCATTGCGTAACATTTCCACAAAATGTGAATGAACCAGCTAAGATACTTCCAAGGCTTCCAAGTGAAGTTAAAATCATAAGAATTCGCAAAAAGGGCTCAAACGACACTTCTAAAGAATTCAATGTCCAAAGATCAAAAGTATTAAAAGCACTTGAGTGGCTAAAATTATGTAATCCTGCATATGCTGATATTATTATCTGCAAATCTCGTGTAAATGCTCTACCTGAAAATGAACCTTTGGTTATTGATACAGTAGAAACAAGTGATTATAAATGTGACCCTGACAATGGTCCTGCTTCTGATCAAGTTGACCCTGGTGACGTGGATGGGGAGACAAATTCTTGTGTTGGTCTGTCAGATATCACCTTTAATATTAAGGATAAAGTTAAAAAAGTTGTTCAAGATGTTGTTGGTCCAAATCATGGTCCAGTTACATCTGGAAGAAAATATGTTTGTATACCATGGCCAACTCAGGGTGATATACCACTGTCTGAATTCACAACCAAGAATTTTTTTACTCTTTCATTTCCCTGTCTTTTTCCATACTCAACAGGGGATTTCCACACCAATCGCCCAAGAACATGTGAGTCTATGGCTGACTGGGCTGAGCATCTTATCTGGTACAGAGATGTTCGCTTTTCAGAGCATCCATATTTTAAGTTCATTGTACACAACATGATAATGAGAAAACGTGCCATAGAACAAGGTACATACATTGTAAAACAACAGCTTGGAGATGCTCCTATTACTGTAAGCGATTTAAAGCAAATGCTTGAAAATGGAGACACTAGCATTGCCAAAAAGGTTCTTTATTTTGGGGCTTGTCTAAGGGGTACATCTCAATACTGGGCTCAGAGAAACAAAGAATTACAATCTCTTTCGCAATTTCAAATAAATGAAGGAAAAGGTTTGCCATCTTTTTTTATGACTGCCAGTTGTGCAGAGTACCATTTCAAACCTTTAAAACGTCTTCTAGAACAATATGTATCTGAAACTTCAGGTAAATCTTGTGATTTACAAAACAGGAATATTCTTTTCAAAGTTCTACAAAAGAATACTCACATAGTTTCACATTATTTTGACCTGCGAACAAAATCCTACTTTGAACATGTTATGTCCAACTTGTTTAAAGTGAATACATATTGGTACAGACATGAATTTGCAAAGTCAAGGGGCATGATCCATTGGCATGGCCTCTGCTGGCGTTCAGATAGAGAACCCCACAATTTAATACATGAAGCTATCAAGAGAGGACTGGCGGAAAACCAGTGTGCAGAAGTACTTGCACAGTGGGCCAAGTCAGAGCTTGCATTACCTTCTTTGCACCCTGCTGGAAAAGATGAAAATGGTACGCCCAAAACAGACTTATGGGCACCACCAGAAGGAACTGCTCCTGCCCCACCTGAGGATAACAATCCATTAACCAAACTGCTAATGGATGTAAGTCATTCACAAGAGTCCCTTCTTGAAGATCATCTTCTTCTTACCAACAGAATAAATATGCATAGATGTTCAAAATACTGTCTGAACAGCAAAAATATATGCCATATGGATTTTGGCACTCGAGACAAACCAGGAAAGCTCCCGAGGCCCTCTCCAGCAATAGTTAGAGACCGCCATGGGTCAATGAGATTAGAGCTAGAGAGAGACCATCCAAGAATGGTTCAGCATTCTAAATACCATACACAAGGTTGGCGTGCCAATGGTGATATGTCCTTAATTTTATCAAAGAGTCCGCCTGAAAATCCTTCCATCAATGAAATAATTGCAACAGAACGATATATCACTGGATATGCATGCAAAGGCAATGATAGTACAGGAGCAGTTATTGATGTATTTCAGGATTTAGTACATTCTGCAGATGAATCAACAGGAAGTACAACTAAATCTTTGTGTACACAATTGCTGATGAATTCTGTCAAACGGGAAATATCAAGTATGGAGGCCGTTTATGAACTTTCATCTTTGCCATTGTACCGTTGTAGCCATGAATTTCAGTCTGTCAGTTTTACCGGATCTAGAGTTTTAGAGAGAAAGGGGTGCACATTGACAAAATCAACTCCCCTTGACAAATATCTGTCAAGGCCAGATGACCATAACTGTTCATGGTATCAGCACATATGCAAAAAAGGAAAAGTTCCTGTTGTAAGTGGCACATCACTACGTGCTACATGTCCCCTCAATGATGATTATTGTAGATCAATGCTTCTTCTCCACTGGCAAAATTGGAGGAATTTACATGATATAAAAGACGATACTGCATCTTGGACCGACACATTTAATACATTTATGGAAACTGACCATTGTCCTAATTTTGTCAAGGCTGATATTGAAAGAGCCCAACGTCATGAACCTCCGCCAGATGAAAATGAAACTGATGAAATAACTTCGAATTATGATTATGAGGAAGAAGAAGATCAGCCAGAATGGGCCCAGTTACTGAAACCTTTGAAAGAGTTTGCAGAAGCAGATGTTGACATTCGTTTTAATGATAGGGGCCCAGACTATGACTGGAGTCAAACGAAACATGAATACCCAAATGGATATGGTTTGAAGTGGTTGGAAGAACTTGGATCAGTTTCCTCTAAAACGTCTGATATAACAGAAGAATCTTTAAATCTGTTAAACGAGGAGCAAATGTTTGCATTTAACATTGTTTTGTCAACCCTTCTGCAGTACAAAAATGGGTCAAATTTAAAATCCACTAAACCACTTCGTTTAGTCATAACAGGAACTGCTGGTACAGGAAAATCCTTTCTGATTAAGTGCCTTGTCTTTGCAGTCCAAATCATTTTCAATAGTATTAAAGGCATTCAAGTTCTTTGCCCAACTGGAAATAGCGCCAATCTTATCTTAGGGCGTACTATTCATGACTTTCTGAAAGTACCTACTTCCAAAAAAGCTAAAAATGAAATGAAATTGCCAGATGGTGCTATTGGGGAAACCATCCAAAATAACTGTTCTGGTCTCAAAGTATTGATAGTGGACGAACGTTCCCTTGTCGGAGCTACAACTTTGGGATGGATGGAACATCACTGTAGATTTGGTATGGGGGATCTTGAAAACTCTTGGGGTGGCCTTCCTGTAGTAATATTCCTCGGTGATGATGTGCAACTTCCACCCGTCTGTGACACACCAGTATATATAACAAAGTCTTCTGCTTCATTTGCTGCAATGCATGGTCATTTAGTCTGGAAAGAGTTTAATGATGTTGTTGAAATGAAAACTATGGTCAGACAAAATGATGAACAACAACAGTTAAGAGATATCCTACTTTCATTAAGAAATTACAGTCTGACATCTGAAGATACATTATGGCTGCAGAAGTTTCAATGGGATAACCTTAGAAATGTGTTTGGAAATGATCTTCTTCATGACATGTCTGTTAATGGTTTATTTGTCTTTCCAACACATGAATTAGAGAGCAAACATAATGTTCAAAATCTTCTTAAGGCAAATGCACATGCACCTGTTGCTAAAATGACTGCTGTAAATACAGGCCCTCATGCTAAAACTTCAACTGATGATAAGGCTGGAGGACTTCTCAACACCCTTTACCTTTGTGTTGGGTCAAAAGTGATGCTAACAAGTAACCTAAATGTTCAGCTTGGACTGTTCAACGGGTCTATGGGAATTGTGCAGGACATACTGTATCTCAATGATAACACTCCCCAGACTTCTTTACCAGATGTTGTCATGGTTTCTTTCACTAAATTTACTGGACCAAACTTTATTGATAATGATCCTGTACTTGTACCAGTGGTTCCTATTGAAAGGCGAATTGAATGTCCTTGCTATGCTTGCAAGCGAAAACAGATTCCTCTAAGATTGGGGTGGGGAACTACTATTCATCGCTGTCAGGGCATGACAATTGATGCCGGTGAATTAAATAGATTCATTGTCATCCATCCTGGGAAAAAATCATTTGAGTCCAGAAATCCTGGTGCGTTGTTTGTGGCACTCTCTAGAGCAAAATCTGCAGGTGGTAATGGAGAGGTACCAGACTTTGCATGGAACCCTGAGGTGTTACATACTCCAACAACTACAGCGAGAAACATAGAAATAAGCTCCTTGGTAAAAAAGGCAACAGACACTAAAAACAGATACAACTCTTTGAACAACAAACATATTTTTGAAACAATTTTTAAACAGCTTATGGACACAAAAGCAAATTATTATGAAGAATAAGATAAGAATCAACAGTTATAAAAGCTTCATGACAAGAGTAATTTAATTGTAAGGTTCTTCAATACACATCAGAGGGTAAAACAACCAAGTTGACCCTCTGAAGTGTGTTGGGGAACCTTAATGCACATGCCAATAACAGCATACATTAAATAAATAAGTTTGTAAGATTATTTCTTCAAATATGTTGGGATCTTACTGGATTTCACGTTTTCAGTGATCATGGTGATAACACACCTATTCAGGATCACTAAGTGAAAAACCAGTACTATGCTTGATATCTATCATTATTTAAAACCTCTATCAGTGAAACTTGTATATGAAACCTGAAAAATAAAGGCAGGAACTGACCAGCCTTATTACATTCTCACCTATACATTACATTTTATCATTTTCACCACCTTACAGAATACTGATCTTGTTTGGTGGCATGTCAGCTACTAATCTACAGTATTTACATTCTTAACCATTCTTCTTTCGTTATTTACAACCCTCTATCAGTAAAACTTGTATTTGAAACCTGAGAAATAAAGACAGGAACTGACCAGCCTTATTACATTCTCACCTATACATTGCATTTTATCATTTTCAACACCTTACAGAATACTGATCTTGTTTGGTGGCATGTCAGCTACTAATCTACAGTATTTACATTCTTAACCATTCTTCTTTCGTTATTTACAACCCTCTATCAGTGAAACTTGTATTTGAAACATGAGAAATAAAGGCAGGAACTGACCAGCCTTATTACATTCTCACCTATACATTACATTTTATCATTTTCAACACCTTACAGAATACTGATCTTGTTTGGTGGCATGTCAGCTACTAATCTACAGTATTTACATGCTTAACCACTCTTCTTTCGTTATTTACAACCCTCTATCAGTGAAACTTGTATTTGAAACCTGAGAAATAAAGGCAGGAACTGACCAGCCTTATTACATTCTCATCTATACATTACATTTTATCATTTCAACACCTTAGAGAATACTGTATTGATTGGTGGCATGTCAGCTACTAATCTACAGTATTTACTGTACATTATTATTTTATAAACCAGTCTTTTTCGATATATCACTAGAAAGAATTAAGAAATTGGCCAACCTTGTGTTCTCTCTTCTATTCATTATATGTTAAAATATTCTTCAACCCATTACATACTATTCTAGTTGTTTGGTGGCATATACCTTACAGAATACTGCTCTTGTTGAGTGTAATTTTAACCACTTTAGCATGCCTATCTACAGTATTCCATGCAAGTCATTTTTTTCATTAAGCATGGAAAAAAGAAGGCAAACCTGTCCCACTTCATTTTGTCTTGTTTTATGGCATGTCATCTATATAATTATATTTGTAATTCAAATTCATGACAGTTTTTAGTCTTAGTAATAGTATTAAAGAAACAAACATACCAACCTCATCATATTCTCATCTCTGAGCACTCCACTATTAATCATGGCTTGCAAAATGAAGGCAGGAACTGGCCAGCCTCATTACTACATGTCTATGTTTACATAAGTGAATATGTATTGTATGTAAGTTTAACTACACCATTTTCTTCTTGAATGTTTGGTAAATGTTAATAAACTCTCCCCTACACTACAGACTCAGTATATCAAATGCATGCACAAAAGTAAATTATTATTCTGTTCTTGTTGTGTGGCATGTCAGCTACTAAACTACAGGGTGGTAGTTTAGCTTCAAAACTAGTTTTATTATGTAGCCCATACCCACACAGACAGCCCTTTCCCATATATTCACACACTTTTTATCACCACTGCAGACAAATTGTGGAAACATTGTGACTAGACGAGAAATTGCTTATGGCAACTCCTCCTTTTGCCTCAAGGCGTTCAACTTGATTCAACATTCATTAGTCGCCGGGCAGAAGCCCGCGACTTCTATTTTTAATAGGTTTTCGGAAATCACATGGGAGGGGGGATTATTATTAGAAAGAAACACATTTAGATGTCTTGAACATATTACAATTGTGTTTGTTTAAAAACACTAAGTAATGACACATCTAAAATTAAATAAATATTCCGATGTTTTATGTATTTTCAGTTTCTTTATTTTGACTCGCATTTATGTTTTTTTGTTTTATTTACGAAGACAAAACAGTCCCTATTAGCTAGACTGAAATACGTTATTTTACACTATATACTACATGTAATCAAAAGGCGATAACTACAAACCTTTACGTCGCACAGTCTAATTATTTGTTTACATGCATACCAACTGCGTAGATCAATCTCCTTTGCAGAGAGCCGCTCTTTACACTCACTTACAAATAGTAAATCATAGGTGATTTAAAATGTTTATTTGGTTCGAAACAAATGAAGAAAAGAACAAACCGAGATAAAACTTGTTTTAATAGAAAAATTACTTTGAACGAACACTCTCTGCCTAATATAATATAATTTTAAAACATGAGTAGTTTGTTATTTTCATTATAAAAAAGGAAGGAAAGAATTAAAATAAATTAACATTTTGTAGGGCTCAGTTTATGTTCGAAATTAAGTTTAAATTATACAACAATTTCAATGAGATTTAACTGTTTAGTTGATATTATATTTCGAAGGTGGTCTAATTTATAAATATTGGACTACATTTCAACATTTGTTAAAGTATGATATAATTAGGATGCCAAGCTAATATCATTTTGCGAAAAAGAGAAAACTCATGTCTTCAGCGATTTAACCCTTATCTCATTGTTTTAAAAGTAGATTGCTGCAAAGGTGTCCTCTGTTGACTTTAATAGAGGAAAGGTAAAATGACGTGCTATGGCATGCAAATCCTAAATTGTCTGTTTTGTGGTTTTATTGAAAAATGATAACATTCAAATATTCTGACAAACATCTTGAAAAGTGTATGTGTAATTCACAAATCTTATAATTATTCCTAATGAAAGCACTGTATACATACTAAGACTAATGATTGGCAAGATTACTCATTTCTATTACTGTTTATGATCAATAATTAGTTGGTTGTGTGTATGGTCAACCTACTTTGGAATGGAGATTGGTCATAAAAAATGAAAGGCTTCAATTATCATTCACTTCGTTGACAAAACAATGCAAGTTATGAAACATTTTCACTTGACCCCACCCCTGATGTTCCAATATGCCCCTCAGTTGATAACTGTTTATTCAACTACTATAATGTTAGTGTTATGCATAACTGCAGTATGGATTACCGGCGACATTGATGCGTTCCATCAACTTTCTCTTGTACCCCATTTAAAGAGATTTTCCACAAAGTTGCCTATATAAATTTTTGCAAATTTGTCTGCAGCAGATGATTGTATATAGGAAAGGGTAAATGTATTATCAGCTAACTCCAGTGGTTACAGCTATGTTGTATACATCAAAATCAATACCAAAATTAATTCTTAAGGGTTTTTAACGAATTATTTTTTCTCAAAAAATAATACAGTTAACGCGATCGTGTTTGATTCCGGAAGTCACGGTTAAACTACACTTCCGCTTAGAATACACATTCGCTGCACCTAAATAGTCCTAGTATTTTTTCGATATTAAAATGACTTCTACGTGTTATTTCAATACAGTGAAGTCATAATTATACTATCGAATCATCATAGATAATCAATTTTCTAGAAAATATCAAATTAACAGTACGCGCATATATATTTCATTTGTCGGCAGGTACGTATAAGCCACGAGTATGAATTTTAGTCGTATGCCCATTCACTAGAAGTCGACCCCACGCTGTATAGAACAATGTTTATCTCACAAATATGCCACTACGCAGAGCTCAGTGAAATAGTCAGTGTGCATTTTAAACGCTCGCATCGCCGTTGTTTCTCCTTTTTCCAACATGATAACGATGATCAAAGGGGCTTTCTAATTATAGATCATGGTTTACATACGCGCGCATTCAGTTCTTAATATATGTACGAAAGTAACGCTCAAACGTTGTATCAAAGTACCGTGGTGCAATGGAGAGTGTGTAGAACTACTAATCATGGACTACTTATGGACGCGAGTTCGAGTCCTAATAGGAACTGTTTTTTTTTTTTTTTTTTAATTCTTATTTTATGCGATTTGTTAAACATTATAGATTTATAATAATTAATTCACTCACATGAAACATAGTTATAATATAAGCCGAAATCCTGGTGACGAAAACAAATCGAACTAACAATGTAAATCTCACAAATATGCCATGGGTGTTTTGACAGACTTTACGCAGAGCTCAGTGAAAGAGTTAGTGTGCATGTTAAACGCTCGCATCGCCGTTGAAATGCTACATTTACTAAAACTGTCAACTGATAAAAAAAAATCTCTGGACAAAAATATTAATAATAGTAAAATAGACTAAATTGTGCAATAGCATGATCAATTGCATCATTCATAAATTAGATTTTACAAATGTTCAAAATAATTCGTTACCAGTACTTCAGTACTTTGATTTTGTTTCATTTTCATTTAGTTCAACGGTCATTCTTTTGGACCATTTAGATCATTTTTCAAAATTCAAAATTTGGCTCTTAAAGAGGTGGCCTCCCCGTGGCTAGAGCTGGGCAGCATTATATCTATTACAGGTAAAATGTTGGCAAACTGCCTCTTCCAATCATACTTAATTTCATCTTTAATAGGAAAGACTTTATTAAATGTTTTAGATAGTTAAATCGTTGGTAATTATGTTTGTGGTAAACCAATCCATTTGTTTGCCCGCAATAGGTCCCACCTATATTCATAACGAGCACAGCTCGTTTCTTGCGAAGCAAGAAACGTGCTTTGCACGTTTAGAGGTATTACCTTAATTATAGGAAATTTCCTATAATCAGTATGGAAAAAAATTGGGTGCAAAATTTTACTAAGACCCGGTTCGTAAAATCACAATGAAATTACATAGAGCAAAGCAGAGAACCAGGACCGACATTTTTCCACATCCGGTGACGTCATATTCAGCCGGTACCCGAGATAACTAGAACAACTGTGCTGTTTACATTAAAGGCTGACAATCATAACGTAATCGGCTGCGAGTTTCTTTGCGTCAGGTAAGAATTTTTATCGCTCTCGTTTCCAATTGAATATCATAAATTTTATTTTGGCGTTGGTATAAAATCAAGCTGTAGTGTGAATCTGAGAATCAGCGATGGGTTGTATTCATTGACCTTTTTTCTGTCGATTGACTATTTTGGTTTCACTGTCTGACTAAGATGCTCTTAAGGGTAAATTTGTTTCACCCTCAATGCTACGCAGACTTCGCTGAAGTCGTAGGTCCTTCTGACAAAAACTCCTTCGGACTGTCAAAGATCAATGCAATAATTGGCTGAACATAGCGGTTACACGAAACACCCTGTGACCCAAATCAGAGACATGTATATTTATGTTTCTACCCAAGTACACCAACACAGAGTTGAATCACAGGGACGTGCTCCTGTATGTCTAAATGTATGCATAGGGTAATATTCTGTTCTTGATCACACAGGAGCACCTGGTTAAAATTTCGGAATCGCTACCGCCATTATACCCCATTCAGAATTCATGCGACCACTAAAACCGCACATTTAGAAGAAGAAAAAGTAAATCTATTTTTAGAAGTGTTCTTGGAAGTCCTCAAGGGCAGATTGTTGACACAATTTATGACGCAATATCTTACGTTTCTGCTGCATGACATCCACTCCAATTATTTAGTGGTGAAACACATTGCAATGTGGACGGAATATTTCTGAATAATGACTATTTAGTTAAAACTAACATCTTTTCAGACTAAGCGAACCCAAGAAGAAATGTCCCCAGTGAATTCAAGAGCCGAAACGGATTTATATGGGCATGACTTTTCCTGTGTGCTCTTAAAAAATTAAAAAAACCTGTTTTTACAAGTAAAAAAGGATGTGCGAATTATCGAAATTGAATCTTAACAAGGCACATTACAGGTCAGGATCATAGTCCAGGATTCTGTACTCTAAATGCGATGTTATATTTTGACTGTTCGGGTTACAATGAAATATGTAACGGCGAAATATTGAGACTAGTCAGGATCACTGCGATGCTCTAAAGGAACCCACCCTGCGGCAAAACATGATTCATGTAAGTAACATTGCACATTGTCACTAATTTGACCTTTTATCATATATAAATGACCGAGCTCCGGTAGCGAAGCGGGCTGTCAATCAAGGGGTTGTGAGTTTGAATCCCAGCTCGACCAACATTAATTCTGACGTTTGACAAAAGTCATTGTGACCTGCGTCATTCGTCTTTCACCAATGATCTATTTAACAGTCTAAGTGGAAAAGCAGCCTGTTGTGCGGTGTACTGGAGTTGGAAAACCAGAAAATGCATGAGTAAGTGAACTGGTCGCCGTGATATGACTGAAAACTTGTTGAAAACGGCCTTAATGGCTCCTTTTTTCCGAACATAAGTGGAGAGTTGGCCCCTTTCAAAAAAAAATCATAAATATTGGCCTAACACATGTCATATGCGGTGCATAGAAAATCTCCCAAATATTTACTGAATTCGAAGCAGTGAAGACTGGGATTTTCTGCACAAATGGCGTAAGAACTGGTTGTATCTCAAGGACATGGAGTGTGATTAAAATAAGATTTAAGCTAAAATAGATAAGTTTAAAGTAATTGGTTTAAATGAATAATCCAGATAAGGCTGCACAGAGGTACAACCTGATCTAAATCAAAACTTGAACATTATTCTCAGAGCCCAAAGCTTGGCTTTCTGACATAACTAATATACATGTTTATTCTCATAGATCTGTTTTTTAATTAATTTATCATCTTATTTTATTAAAAGTCATTCTTATTTGCAGTTATTGTCATGTATTAAAACAGCAGTCAATGATTATTGATATTAGCATCAAGTTTTATTTTAAAACACAGAATGGATACAGGATTAAGAACATCCCATATAATCATGGAATAACAGTTCTTATGGCGATTACTGGAGAGGAAATTCATATCTGTATAGGCAGATAGTGATATACCCTTTGGTCATTGGTACCTGTCAATACAATGAAAAATGCATGCATCTTTGACTGTGGGGTAATATTCTTTCCTGCATACACATCAAAACAGTAAATGGATTGAGAGCAACCTGTACAATCATGGAATCACAGCTGTTATGTCGAAAATGGGAGAGGAAGTTCATATATAATAGGCAGTAAGTGATATACCCTTTGGTCATTCGTGCCTGTCAAAACAATGAAAATTGCATGCATCTTTAACTGTGGGATAATATAACTTCCTGCATCAACATTAAACAAGGGAATAGATTGAGAGCAACACATACAATGATGGATTTACAGCTGTTTTGAGGATGACTGGAGAAGAAATTCAGCTGATTACATATAATACTAATGGATTAATACAAGGTAATGTTTATGAACAGATAAGTATATATCAAATTCAAATAAGGTCCTGTTCTTTGATTGCACAGTTTGTGTTTTTCATGATCACAGTTTGTCTGATGTCCTTCGTTCACACGCCATCATCAATTGCCTTGTGAACACTCTACAGGCAACATTTTACAACATCCAATATGAATGCAAGTTTAGCAGTAGTTCATCTCCAACAAATCTTGGCCCTGTGAGGTGAAAATTTAGGTCACAATGTCAATTTGATGGAAAATATATATTGTAAACACTCTAGAGGCCTTATTTATTTAACTTGGTCATATGAGGTCAAAAACTGGGTCATAAGTTCAAATTGAAGGAAAATCTTGTTAACACTGGAGGCTGCATATTTATCTTTAGCATGTTGAAATTTTGTAAGAATTATGGTCTTGATGTCATTTTGGAGAAAGGCTAAGTTCAATTTTTGGGTCATATCCGGTCATAAACTAGGTCACTTCACCAATCTGAAGGAAAATCTTGTTTACAGTCTAGAAACCACACTTTTACTTCAGCAGCTTGAAACTTTGTCAGAATGTTTGTCTTGACAATACATAGGCCTAGTAAAAAAAAAGGGTCATGGTTGGTCAAAAATTAGGTCACAAGTGACAAGAGCAAATTGAAGTCACATTTTGTAAACAATCAGACATTTTTAATGCTGCATTTTTAATTTTAGCATGTTGACATTTTGTCATAATTGGTGTTATGGTCAAATCTAGGCTAAATTCAATTAAAGATCATGTTGGATAAAAAAAAAAAACAAGGTCACTAGGAAACATTTGAGAACAATCGTGTAAACACTCTTGACCTCAATGTTTGCTTCAGTATTTTGAAACTTTGTCAGAATGTTTGTCCTGAGGATAGCTAGGCCAAGTTCAAATATGTGTCATTTCGGATCAAACATAAGGTTATTAGGCCATATTTAAGGAAAATGTTGTTAACACTCTGAAAGCTTTTCATTTAATGTTAACATGTTGAAACTTTGACAGATGGTTGTTTTGAACATTGTTATATACCTGTCTGAAACTATGTCACTTGTAAGGCCAAATTGAAGGATATCTTGTTAAGACTATTAATATGTTTGACTTTACTGTATTATATATGTGATTGCTTATGTGATGAAGTGAATGTTTAAATGTTTGATGATTTGACTTTGCACCAAAAGATAAAGTAGGGATAGTGTACAATAACGGTCCCAGTTCCGACAGCTTGTAACATATTCCTTAATCATGGTAGTCATATACCTACAGCTTAGACCCATTATAGGCGCTGTGCTCGTGACGAGGCTTTGCCTTTTTCATATTATTAGTTAACAGGTGTAGATTTTTTTTTTTCAATAACCCATGAAGCTTTCTGAAATGAAACTGGCCAAATCCATGGGGGCCGCCATTTTGGGTATGTATAAAATGAGCCGAGAAACACGGATTGAAAAAAAACTATTGTCGTCTTTTTAATAATTTTTTTTGATTCGATATTTTGGGTATGTATAAAATGACACGAAAAAACACGGATTTTTTAAATTATTGTCGTCTTTTTAATATTTTTTTTTTTTAAATCGATATTTATTAAAGTGCTGTGTTTTGGGGGAATTAACATTAAAAATAAATGGAACTCTGTAAGAAATATGTTTTCCCGTTCGTCAAAAAAACGACAGCATTAGACTTCTACGCCTGAACCTAAATGTTGACTGTATCGTAGCCAAAGAAGGACGTGACGTCATTTCCGTAACACTTCATCTTGGCGTAAGGTCAATGGAGCGACGTCGTTTCCCGCAAAAAAGTGGTATCAACATGAAATACCCCAAATTCCTATACATGAGCTATTTATCAAACATTGTGGCAAAAGGATAACTTTCTCATAAGGAGCAATTGTTCTTTTAGCGACAATCTTTCCCTAAATCGTCTGTTGCAAAGGCCTCAGAAACCGTCTCTAATAGGGAAAGGGTTTAGCAGAAATGTGACCCCTTACATCATTTGTTCCAGTCATATTGACTGGTTGAAAAAGGCAGTTGCCAGGTGGCATCAGCAAAGAGCTGATATTTTTGCTTCTTTACCATAATGCAGGTGATCGATTAAGGATCATCTTGGCCATCATGTTTTAACCTCGTTCATTATAAATTATTCCTCGATGTTCTGAAAGTCTTTACTTTATTATTTTCTGTTCGTAATAATAGACGACAGCAATACGAATTCCAAATATTTTTTGATAATGCACGAAACATGACATTAACATTATTATTGTCTAGTCAATTACTTATAAATCCTTTTTTATGGCCAAAGTATGCTCTTTAATTTTTGTTTATAATTATCTTGCGTTTTTTCGTAAATAGGTAGCACCTATAGATATATTAGTGATATATGTATGCCACCTTGCGAAATCAAAGTGTTGAGTTTGAGGGATGATATTTATTAATTTACATTTATATAAAGTATGAATTGTTTTGGTTGTCTGTATAACCTTCAAACTGACATAACATCATTCAATTTCAAGTTCACCGAGATACAATCAACTTTATTACATTCACTTTACATTCACTGCACTACGAAATGTTGTGTAAGTCATAATGAAGTAGTCTCCCATTATTTACTAATATGCAGATACATATGATGAAATATCATAGCAGACCAGCACTGATAGCATTGTACAATGGGTTTAAACCCTTTCCCACATACCGAAAATCTGCAGAAGACAATTCTGAAAACATATCAAAATAATGGAAACTCACTATAAATGGAAGAACAATTATTTAATAAAGTTGAAAAAACTTTTAGCAAAAGGATATTTTCATTTATCACATAAATACCCTTATTTTCAATTTGAGAACAAATCACGGAACAGCGTTATCATACACGTGTGATAACAAAAACACGTCATACACGCGACTACTGATGACGTCATGTTGATCTTTATCTTTTTTATGTTTATTGTTAAGTTGTTAAATTTTACACATTGAAAAATGCAATAATACGTTATTTTGAATAAATAACGAGTCTTAAAATTAATTGTTTAAAACATTTTTTTTTTTTTTCTTATTATTGAAAAATGATGAGGGCTACTTTTTTATGCGGTGAATCACAAGTTCTTATGAAGAATATGTTATTCGGTCTTTGTTTTGATGTTGTCAATATTTTTCATTAAAACACACTGTTTAGGTGATAAAAAGAATCCATCACTCGTTTTTCTTTGGAGAAGATGTCTTAAATTCGTCTCGAAAAAGAGAGTTATTAACCTCGCCAAGAGGCTCGGTTAATAACCGTCTTTTTCTAGACTCATTTAAGAAATCTTGATCTCCAAAGAAAACTCATGATGGATCCTATATTTATCACATAAATACCCTTATTTTCAAGTTGAGAACAAATCACGGAACAACGTTATCATACACGTGTGATAACAAAAACACGTCATACACGCGACTACTGATGACGTCATTTTGACCTTTATCTTTATTATGTTTATTGTTAAGTTGTTAAATTTTACACATTGAAAAATTTAATAATACGTTATTTTGAATAAATAACGAGTCTTAATTGTTTAAAACATTGTTGTTGTTTTTCTTCTTATT
The DNA here is from genome assembly GCA_031761405.1 of Serripes groenlandicus. NCBI lineage: Eukaryota > Metazoa > Mollusca > Bivalvia > Cardiida > Cardiidae > Serripes > Serripes groenlandicus. The sequence goes on along the minus strand of JASEVX010000008.1, from coordinate 28,596,926 downwards.
GAAAAATGATGAGGACTACTTTTTTATGCGGTGAATCACAAGTTCTTATGAAGAATATGTTATTCGGTCTTTGTTTTGATGTTGTCAATACTTTTCATTAAAACACACTGTTAAGGTGATAAAAAGAATCCATCACTCGTTTTTCTTTGGAGAAGATTTCTTAAATTCGTCTCGAAAAAGAGAGTTATTAACCTCGCCAAGTGGATGTAAGTGATGTGTGAACAGTTTATATCTTGACAAGACTAGATTCAAAGACTGATCTTGATCTACACTGTTCACAAAACGTTTGCTAGTACCTTATATCATGGCTTGTATTAAGCTTTTCCCACATACAGCAAATCTGCAGCAGAAAGCATTGAAATTATCTACACAAAAACAAAGAAAGTCTACATAAATGAAGATATAATTACGGAAAAAAGTTGAAAACTTTGTAGTAAAAGGGGGGAAATTGCTCGTTTTGAGCAATTTCTTCTCTGTCACTATGTTTTCTAAAAGCTGTCTGCTTGTGTTATGTGTTATATATTATATATATTTGTTTTTATTTAAGATCCAATGTTACCATAGATCTAAAAAACTCTTTTCAATTTCAGCTTGTCTGTTTTTGGAAGAAAAATAGTCTGGATACACTATGACTTAATTGATGTCATTGTCAAAACACTTTAAAGTTACCTCAATATTCAAAAACCGATAAACATTTCAAAATAAAACTTGGTAAACATGTACCTTGGAACAATAAGCATGTCTATGCCAAGTCCCATAACTCTGGCTTCAGTAATTATTTAGAAATGCCCCCTTTTCACCTTAGAATAAAGCAGACAAGCATTTGATTGGCAGTGCTTTTGTTGTTCTTTGTAGTGTTATTATTGTCGATTCTGTTATACATTGCTACTATTAACTACATATTTAATCTCATTTCTATAATTTGCATTTTGATTTATAATGTGTCTTTGTTTCTTACGATTCAAAAAATCACTGTTCAAAATTTAATTTTTATTTCCTTAGTTGGCCCTTATTCTCGGATATGTCTTAAAATTACGGTATATATATGTAATATATCCCATGTCCAGTAAAATTAAATTCTGACGCTGTGCAGAATACAGTGCATAATTAGACATTAACATCATCTGATACACAGTGGAAACTGAAAATGTATAGATATTTTACAAGCCTCATATTCCAGTGCTTAGCCAGATGAGTGTTACAGTGCCATCATAGATAGCCCTCTTCGTTTGATGGTTTTTGTTGTTGTCGTTAGATAACTCAGGTGATCGATTTAGGGTCATCTTGTTTTCAAATTATCATCACACTTTGAGATTAAGACATTATTAGAAGTTATTTCACACGAATCTAGTTAGAGCTATGAATTTACTTGTTTTAAATAAAGTATATATTGAATGTTGTTATACCTCACATGACTTTGTAATGTTAAATTCTCATATACTCATCATGGGCAATTTCTTACTCTCTCATGCTAACAGTACATTTTTGACCGGTATACAGTATACTAGCTGTTACATGGCAAGCGCGTTAAAATGTTGGTTATGCACGTCCATGACGTCAGTTCAAACAATAACATCACCTTTTAGACGCGCGTGCCAAGTAACAGTATACTGTTAACCGGTATATTCATATGTGTGTGTTACATTGTAGTAGATCTACCCATGTTCACCTCCCCTACAAAGATACTGGATAAATTAAATAAACATGTAATTTTGTTCGGTAAAATAAAATAAATAATGCATGGCTTCACCTCGGGTAACAGTATTTGTCTCATGTTGACAATATGTACTGTCACACTGGAAGCCATGCAATATTTATATAATATAAGGTTAGTGGCTTAATTCTAGTCAAATTCTTCCTATAAGTAAAACCATTTATATACAGACTAAAGTTATTTCACACAAATCTAGTCAGAGCTATGAATTCACTTGTTAAGAAGTATATATTGAATGATATAAGGTTAGTGGCTTAACTCTAGTCAAATTCTTTCTATAAGTAGAACCATTTTGTTATATACCGACTTATCAAAATGTCAGTGCATCATTATTTCATTTTCAATAACCTTGTTTGTGTCCAACACGTTTTTTAACATGCTTTGCAGTTTGCTTTCATGTAAACACTACTTTAATTGTTACTTATATTTCAAATTTTAAATAATTATGGATGCAATAGTCTGTCGAGCTGTCTATGGTCTACATATATTTTGTCAGGCTGCATAATAATATGTATTGTATTAAATTGTCTATTTTTAAAATGTTATCAAGTAGTTTGTCAAAATATACCTTAATAACATCAACCCACTTTTACGTTTAGGCTTTGCGCATTGTGAATAACTAATAACAAGAGTAGTGTGGTGGTCATTTTGAAGGATAAAGAGGGCATGTAGTTCCCTACATGATAGCAATATGCTCCAAGGGGTACCATCATTGCCCATTAATGGTACAATGGTGTGGTTGCCAATAATGGTTCGATACCTGTTTGCCCATAATGGTCCGATATCTGTTTGCCCATAATGGTCCGATATCTGTTTGACCATAATGGTCCGATATCTGTTTTCCCATAATGGTCCGATAACTGTTTGCCCATATTGTGCCCACGAGTGTCCCATGTTGGACCCATATCTTAACCCGTATGGGACCCATGCCAATACCGGTTGCACTTTCCATGTGGGTACCACATGGGTTACCCATCTGGGGCCCATAAAGGAATCTATATGGGACCCATATCTGTTTGCCCATAATGGTCCCATGTTGAGCCCACGTGGGTCCCATGTTGGACCCATATCTTAGCCCGTATGGGACCCATGCCAATACCGGTTGCACTTTCCATGTGGGTACCACATGGGTTACCCATCTGGGGCCCATAAAGGAATCTATATGGGACCCATATCTGTTTGCCCATAACGGTCCCATATCATAACCCGTATGGGACCCATGCCAATACCGGTTGCACTTTCCATGTGGGTACCACATGGGTTGCCCATCTGGGGCCCATAACGAAATCGATATGGGACCCATTAGGGTCCCATATATTTTGCTAACTGGGAAGAGGCTCGGTTAATAACCGTCTTTTTCTAGACTCATTTAAGAAATCTTGATCTCCAAAGAAAACTCATGATGGATCCTATATACATGTAAGTGGTCTGCTGCAAATGCGTCTATATGCTGGGAACGGTTAGTAACAATATCGGCCTGGTCGTCCTCCCCAAAAGACGCCTTAGGGCAAACGTTTGATTTACGGATCGCGTGTAATATTTCCACCATTATCCCATCTAAACATGTTTGGTCATGAGTCTCAAGGTGGTCCCTTTGTTTGACTTCACATTTTACCTCATAGCCTTGTTTGAAAATATAGAAGTAAAAGAAATACATAATAGAAATGTTTAAATATCTTGCGAATTCATTCGTGAACAAAAGTTACGAGAACTTCAAACGTTTTCTCTGAATCCGCGATGTATCAATTTATAGGAAGGGGGGAAAAATAAATAAAATCATTATGGGTGAACAGAAGACATATTGTGGAATTAATGAATGAATGTATATTGTTTTATAGCGCTAAGGTCATTTAGCGCGCAATTAATTTAATTATTCATGATCCCTGGGTAAACAAACCAGTACTAGGCTAGAAAATGTGCCTTGCCCAAGGGCACTCCACCATGACCGTAGTGCCGCGACTGGGGATCGAACCCGGGACACCCGGTTTCGAAATCCCCGACGCTAACCACTCGACCACAGCGGATTCCACATATTGTGGAAAGGCTCATGGGTGGAATTATCTCGTTTAACTCCCAAATCGTAATCATTACACAGATTGTCACCACAGTTATACATATTCTTTACTTTTATACTTTGAACAACTGGTCAAAAAGGATTAATCTACCCGTCCATTCTCATAACAGAAGTCAAAACTCAGTAATGAGGACAAATTTCATAATGAGCAATTTCTCATTTTGCCACATTTTTTCAACTTTATTTAATTTTTCATATTTGTGCTCATATTTATTCAAAGTCGTCTGCTGTATATTTGTTGTATGTAGGAAAGGATTCATGATGGAAAACAATCAATGCTCGAGTCGGGGTTGTAACTCACGAAATGGATTGATAGCCCTCGTCGTTACCGACTCAACACATTGCAATAGGCCTATAATGTGCGTATTAAGTTGAAAACATAGTGAATTAGACTCGCAACAAAATCAGCAATATCAGCAGACGACTTGCAAACGCTCTTTAAAGAAATACGGAAATATTAATTATTGATAAGATTTGAAAAATGTGGCAATCAAAGAAATTGCTCACTAATTTTGCCTCAATGTTTTCACAAGCCATTTGCTGTAAATGCGGCAAAATAGGTCTGCATTTGGAAAGGGTTATACAGAAAGTGTTGATATGTCAATGAAATGTTTTCTAATAACATCGTGAGTAGCGCGTTTTGTAAAAGTTTTGTTGGCTAAGTGTAGCGCGTTCTGTAAAAGTGTTGTTGGCTAAGTATTGGCAATCCTCAATCAAATCACAATTACTTCAGTCCAAGGAACTAACCGTAACGCACCAAATTGATTCACTCAACGTGAGGCGAAAGTCGTCCATATATGGTAAAGGGTTCCCATGTCCTACGTGTGAAAGGGTGATATCGACAAAATGATAATTCATTAGATATTCTAGCGGTCCTACAAGTGTTCAGTGAAAGTTAACATTGGCTCACTATTGGCAATCCTTCAATCAAACAACAGCTTCTTCAACAATGGTACATGTACGAACTGTAACGCACCGTGAGTCACCAAATTGATTCACTGAAGTCGTCTTTATTTGGGAAAGGGTTCCCATGTCCTACGTGTAAAAGGGTTGAAATCGATTTTTAACATATGTAAATCAGTTAGATCTATAAGTGTTTATGTAGTTTTATAACTATTTTCTATGATAAGCTAACTATAAATCATATGACCAAATACCTGAAATGTGGCGGCATTACTAGATAAATATTCTTTTATAGCCCATGGAAATTACTTCCTGTATCAAAGTATTGAAGCTCAATCCATACGCGGAGCCCTTCTATGTTGAAAAATAGCTGCAATCTTGCCCAAATAGTCAGTAAGAAAAACCTGATTTTGAATAGAAATGCTAGCTGACTGCATTCAATAATTATTTGGAATCGACTTTACAAAATATGTATGACATGTTTATATGTGAAAGGGTTTGATTTTTGTTGTTGTTTTAGTTTGTACTTAAACGAAAGTGAAAGTAGTTATAAGAAGTACCAATCTGAACCCAGTTCTGACAGGCAGCTGAACCTTTTTTAAGCGACAAGTTCCTTCTCATTTTACATAAACTGAAAGGAGGTTTGTAAGAGAGATATATGAGCCGTTCCTAGAGAAAACCAACATTATGGTATATGCGTAATATATCGATCCAGATCAGCCTGCGTAGGCTTATCAGGGCCGACACATTCCGTCTCGGGGGAATAGAGGTATAGAATAATGATTCCTGAAACAGAAAATCCACAGTAGGCGAAAAGTGTCTGTCCGGGTTAGCCTGCGCGGCATATACTTAGACTGACCCGGGTCTATACTTTACGCAGTTAGCAATGTTGGTTTTCTCGTGGAACAGCTCATATCTGTGCCACGTGCAAAAATCAAAGTTTTACACTCGATGGATGATATTTATTAATTTACATTTTAATAAAGAATGAATTGTTTTGGTTGTCTATGTAACTGACAAGAAATTTACACGTTTCAAGTTTACCAAAATACAATAAATGTTAATGACATTCACAGGGGCGTGTTATGATAGGGGCAGGTTACTCCAGATAATTGAGTATGTCATAGTGATGTGGTCTCCTTTTTTGTCAACATAGGATATAAAGCTCAAGTTGTGTGTATGTATATTGCCCTTTATGCAATTACTTGCATATTTAAGGTATATACTGTATAGGTAACGTAACATGGATATATGTTACATCCTATCTACGTCCCTGCTATTACTTTGTTCTCATATGACATAATGTAAATGTGCGGAGTGTATAAATAAATAAAAAAATAAACATCCTTAACTATTTATCCTGATTCGTTTGACTTATATGTTGCAGACGATCACTGAACACATTGTACAATGGCTTTTAACCATTTCCCACATACAACAAATCTGCAGCAGACGAGTTTGAAAACATGATCAACCTATGGAAACTATATAGAGGCAAGAACACTTATTGAATAAAGTTGAAAACATTGATGCAAAGGAGAAGTTGCTCATTATAAGCAATTCCTCCTATTACAACAATGTGTTAATAAGTCGTCTGCTGCAAAGGCGTCTGCAAGTGGGAAAGGGTTAACTCTGTATGCATCAATATTTCACTTTCAGCTTACCAGATAGTATATTACTTAACTCATTTTTGTTCAAAGCAGGCAGTTTTTAAAAACAAAAGTGTTTATCATGTAAGAAAAAAAACCTATTACGATGTCTAAATTTTAAAAAAGTACAAAACCCATGTAAATACAAGCATAATATCGATACATAACTTGATTAGCAGTCGAACACACTGTGAGCAGAAGGTGCCAGCGTCAGAAAAGGGTTTTAAAGTAGCGTATGAATAAGGAAACACCAAACGTAAAAAAAAACCCGGACATTATAAAACCAGCACTAAATTTGTGCAATCACTTTCTATAGTGGTTTCAGATAAGAATATTATATATTTTATCGTTTCGTCTAATTTCTGTGTTAATTAGACAAGTGGTAAACAATTAGAAAAGAATCATCCAAACAACTTATTTGTAAAAGTTGGTTTAACCCTTTCCCACATACTGATACAACAAATCTGCAGCAGACGAATTTGATCATTTTGGCAAAACATAATTATCAGCAATTTCCTCTTTGCCAGCGTCCTCTGGTTGTATAGAGGTCAAACTGTGTCTGTATGAGGTAAAGGGTTGAAACGGCTCATATATTCTTAAGTGTAATTTGAATAACTCGTTCACACGTACACGAACTCGGCTGCAAATGAGTGGAGTGTGGTTGGGGTTTTATACGGTTAATTTCGTCTAAATGAAATAACACTTCTTGAATAAAGAGTAGAAACATTGTCGGAAAGGGAGACGTTGCATATCATGATCAATTTCTCCTTTTCCGGCTATTTCTTTTCCAAAAAACGTCTGATGCAGACGCGCCTGCATGTTAGAGTTACCTTAGTGTTTGCCCATGCCTTGTTCCATTGGATTTTTTTGAACCCTTTTCATCATATAGACGCTTTCTGACGCCTCTGCAGCAGACGGTTTTCTGTAAACATGGGCGACAAAAGAAAAAAATGCTCAAAAGTTTCTCCTGTTGTCATCTTGTTTTCAACTCTATTTAATAATTGTACTTTCATTTTAAAGGGAGTTTTAATTTTGTTCGGGTATGTTTTCAAAGTCGTCTGCTGCAGATTTGTTGTATGTGGGAAAGGGTTAAACTAGAGGGCCATAAAAGCCCTGGATCACCCACATGAGTTATGCAATATGATTTGTCATGTCAACCACATTAACTCATTTTGCGATCAGGTGAGCTAATACAAGAGGCGTTTTGGTTTCAGACAATATTTTTAAAGTTTCCCTATACATCTCTATATGTAAAACAGATGACTTCCTGGGCGGGGCATAATTTGAACAGTCTCGGTAAAGGACCACTAGAAAATGCTTCACACCAACTATATATCTAAGCTCTATGCATTTCGGTTTCAGAAAAGAAGATTTTCAAAGTTTTCCCTGTATATCTCTATGTAAAACAGGTGACCCCCGGGGCATCTTTTAAACAATATTGGTAGTGGACCACTAGACAAATATATAAACCAAAAATCTAAGTGTTTTCATTTCAGACAAGACGATGTGTTCTAAGATTGCAGGTATTTTTTCACGTATAGTAATTACCCCAAGGTTTGTATGCCAGGAGCAACAGCCCTTTAGTTTCTAGGAACTATTTTACAAAAAACGACGAATCTTTCTCCGATGCAGACAATTTTCTTTTGCTCACCCGAGCTTGAAGAATGTGAGGTTTTGTGATCACCTGTGTCTAACGTGCATCGTCAACAGTTTGATTGTGGCCACTTTAGAACCCGCAGTTTTTCACGAAACTTAATAAGAATGTTTGTCAAAGTGATAATTAACACGTTTAAGTTCCAATATGAGACTCATCTGGTCAAAAACAAGGTCACTAGGCCAAACTTAAGAAAACTCTTTCATGCCACCGCATTGGTATCTCCTAAGTGATTGAACTTTCGTTTGTGTTTGTGATTGTTTGGCCATTTTCAATGTCTCCTAAGTGATTGAACTTTCGTTTGTGTTTGTGATTGTTTGGCCAATTTCAATGTCTCCCAATTTCAACAGAACAGAACAGAACATAACTTTATTACATCTCTCAGTACATCATGAGGAAATGGTATAATTACAAGAGATCTATTTAAATACTATCACGTGATCACATATTTCATTTTTGCCTAAAGGTAGGATTGTACTCAGTCTTCCATGGATACTCTGCTTATGAGAGGCAGGGTATAAATGGCTAACCATGTACACAAATACAAATTTAAGTCGGGGTTTCCATTGGAGGGAAAATAACATACAATAAGGATTATTCTTCAGTTTCGGAACGAAAAAGTAAAGAAAAGAAAAACATTGTGGAAAGGAGACAAACTGCAACATGTAGTTAAATTTCTTTCCTTTTCCAATGCCTTTCAATGTCTCCTAAGTGATTAAACTTTCGTTTGTGTTTGTGATTGTTTGGCCAATTTCAATGTCTCCTAAGTGATTGAACTTTCGTTTGTGTTTTTGATTGTTTGGCCAATTTCAATGTCTCCTAGGTGATTGAACTTTCGTTTGTGTTTGTGATTGTTTGGCCAATTTCAGTGTCTCCTAAGTGATTGAACTTTCATTTGTGTTTGAGATTGTTTGGCCAATTTCAATGTCTCCTAAGTGATTGAACTTTCGTTTGTGTTTGTGATTGTTTGGACAATTTCAATGTCTCCCAATTGCAATGTATCCTAAGTGATTGAACTTTCGTTTGTGTTTGTTTGGCCAATTTCAATGTCTCCTAAGTGATTGAAATTTCGTTTGTGTTTGTGATTGTTTGGCCATTTTCAAATATAGATCATGTCGGGTCAAAACTAGGTCTCAATACAATTCAATTCAATTCAATTCAAATTTTATTAGGCATTAAGCATTACATATGCTTCTGGCCTTAATACAAACATTCAAATTAAATGTGACATACATATGGTACAAACATGAGAAGATTTGCACAACTTACGAAAACTCTTTCATGCCACCGTATTTGTAACTCTTGAATGATTTAACTTTCGTCAGAATGTTTGTGATTGTTTGGCCAATTTCGAATATGGATCATGTCGGGTCAAAACTAGGTCTCAATACCATATTTAAGAAAACTCTTCTGAACACTCTAGATGCAGCACATTATTCCATTAACAAGAGGACCATGGTGGCTGGCCTCGTAACGCTCATCGAAATACCCTGACTCTGTTAGATAAGGAGTAAATCGATAACACTTTAAATAAGTAATTGATAAACAAGTAAAACATGCAGCTTCCAGAGTCCACAATAACTTAAGTTTGGTCTATTGACCTAGTTTTAGACGAGATACGACCCAAATTTGAACTTAGCTTAGATATCATTAAGACATAAAATAAATAATGACAAAGTGGCAACAATTGGTTTCATAAATTTAGCCCAGATACACAGCTGTTAACCCCAACATAGCCCATATTTAAAGAAAGCCTACCTATTACCAATACAAACAAGCCGACAGTTTCAAAAATGCAGCTTCTTGAGAGTGCACATGATCCCATGCTCAAGTGAAAATGCAGCTAAAGTGTCCCACAATAATCTTTCATTAATATGGTTTCGTGATCTAGTGTTTGCAACGATGACACAATTACTTTTGATATCACCAAGACAAGCATTCTTTCAAAATTTCAGCATGCTCAACTAAAAAATTCTGTCTTTATTGTGTCAACAAGGTTTTTCTCTAATTCTGCTTAGTGACTTTGTATTTGACCCGGGATGGTCCATACTCCGGTGTTAATATTTTCTTCAATTTGGCCAAATGACCCATTTTCGAACTTGGCCTAAATCATTTAGATCAGCAAACAGAAGTTTCATGGGTAAACAAACCAAAACTAGGCTGGAAAACGCGTCTTTCCAAAGGGTATTCCACACTGACCGCCGCGACTAGGGATTTAACCCGAATCGCACGGTTCCAAATCCCAGGAGCTAACAACACGGACACGGCGGATTCCAACAGTTAATGCTTTGTTGATCGATGAGGGTAGGACAAAAACAACCACAATCTTTTGACTGCAATTTTTAATTTTACAAACATTTATAATTTGACGAAGAAAACAGTAAAAAGGAATGCAAAACAAAACTATGTACATTGACTCTCTCTCTTTTTACCAACCACGTGGCCGCATATCTAAACTGGTAATAGTCGCGTGTCTGTAAATTAATTAAAAATATGTCTGTGAGCCTATTTCAAATGGCACTGACTGGGATGGGACACACATTCTTATAAGAAAAACAAAAGGGCCACATTTCTACATATTTATCATAAACATGCAATGTTTAAACAATTGTCATTATACCCCTTTTCTGATTCCAACTGACTGCCATGTTTTTCAACCAATCAATATGGCTTGAACTAATTTTCTTGAGTGTCCCCCAAGGAACATTTCTGTTAAAATAATATTGGAATCCGACAAGCGAATTAAGTGGAGAAGAATTTTATTGATTGTCATTTTTCACATCTTTCTGATGCTGAAGCAACCAAAGTTCTTCAACTAATTTAAATATCTAAACAATTTTGAAAGAGAATCATTCCAGTGAAGTTTGGTTGAAATTGGTCCAGTTCTTTAGGAGGAGTTATTTAAAGCTAAAAGTTAACGACGACGGACGGACGGACGGAGAGTAGTCAGAATAGATCATACTGAGCCTTCAGTTCAGCTGATCTAAAAGGTGCCAATCAAGACAATAATTACTTCATTGATAAACATTGAACATTGAACAAAACTTCAACAAAAAACACGCAAATAGCAGAATGACCTATTATAAGAAGAGCATTAAAACTAACTGAAATTCATAGGTTAAACGTAGAAAAAAATCTCACTCTTTTTTTTCATTAAGTCACGAAATACTATGTGGCAAAGTTGTATCCCATGTGAATTTCATTGACCTGTGACAAGTTGAGTTTAAGATATTGCCCTAAACGCAAATATAAACTGAAGCCAAAATCAAACGTAAGTCATAGCCTAATCACCAAAGTGAAATCATATGTGGCTATTCCATTGATTAATGACAAGTCAAGTCTAAGATATTTGCCTACTTGTAAACACAAAAATTAAAGTAAAGTCTCAGATATTGTCCTTCATGTGAACACAAAGATGAACGAAAGTCAAAATCAAACTTAAGTCATGCTCATCAAGGTGATATTTCATTAAAATGATAACAATTCAATTCTAAAACACTGAACCTAGATTTAAACGCAAAGTTTAATGCAAATCAAAAACAAACTAAAGCCACACTTATCAAGGTGATATTTCATTGACCTATGACAAGTCTAGTCCAAGACATTTGCCATAGCACAATAATTAATGAAAGTCAAAATCAAACTTAAGTCACACTCATCAATGTCACATGCGATATTGCATTCGTATATACCCTTACGAAAACGCAAAGATGGAAGGATGTCAAAATCAAACTTAAGTAATACTCATCAAGATTGAAATCCTATGTGATATTTTATGGATTAATGATTATTCGAGTATCAGATAATTGCCTAAATGCAAAGATTAACGGAAGTGAAAATCAAACTTAAGTCATACTCATCAAGTTGTGATATTTCATTGACATGTGACAATAAGATATTAACCAAAAACATTTGACACAAGACTAAGAAAAACAGTCTATCAACGAGTCACCTTTGAGATGTAATTCAATCAAAAACTGTTTTCCATATAGAACAAATCCTGTTTGACAAGGAACCAGCATAGTTCTTGGTTAAATTTCCGATACAAATTGAAAACATTGTGGCAAATGGAGAAATTGCTTGCTTTGAGCAATTTCTCCTTTTGCCACAATGTTTTCAAAGGTTGTCTGCTACAGGGGCGTTAGAAAGCATCTATATGAGGTAAAGGGTATAAAACCAGGATCACTTTTGTCCGGCTAGCATCCTTGCTTTTGCCATAACGTAATCTACAATCTCAAATTGGTTCTTCTCGACGAGTTCAAATTTTGTCATAACACGTCCTGTATTTACCACAGCTACAAAGAATTGAACAAAAATGTAGCTCAAAAGAAACACAAAACTGGCCATGTACAAAGGTCCGAAGATGGGGCTGGTATCTTTAATGTCCTGTCCAATGGCCTTACCGAAAATGATTAAAGTGTTGCTATAAAACGAGTGCTGCAAATTTCGATAAACCGTCATCATGCGACCAAAATATAAAAATCCACAAAGCATATAAGCTATTGATACAATGAAAAATAAAAACAAAAGACCGTTAATGCTTGGTCGTATTTTTGCCAGTGTTGCACTAAGCAGCTTTGTTTTTGCATTGAAACGGAGTAACTTTGTTGCTTTCATAATCACTAATGTACCTAGAGCAGCCATGACATTAATCAGAACGTAATTCCAAAAGAAAGCTTCATAGAAGTTAATGAATTTTGTGTCATGATTCTCATTGTAGTCCTGAAGTATATCATAAACTGTGATCTCCGTTTTAAAGAACAACCCAACTGTCACAAAGGAAAGAGTTATTTGTAAAAGCTCCATAAAATTCCATATGTCCGAAAAATACTCCTTCTTACCAACATTTTTAAATCTTCTATACTCAAGAAAAAGAAAGAAGATATTGAAAAAAATGAATAGTCCCTCACATGTAGAAATGAAACTCTGAAACTCCGATGAGGAGTGGTGCAAGTTCATTGATAACACCTCATGATTTGGATAGACACAACCAACAGGCGTGATCTCAAACAGTAAAGTAAACAGTGTAAACAGGTCCACATTTGGGTTGTAGAGGGTACCCTCCACAAATACAGCCCTTGTATGGTCATCTATCCAGCCTTTATCGGCCAAATCTGTTATTTTACCTGCAAAATTCAAGATTTCTATAAATTTCAGATTTGCAACTCCCCTTTCCCACAACCAACAAATCAGCATCTGCAGCAGACGATTAGTAAGCATTTAGACAAAAATATAGAAACTATCTACTCATAAATGAAACAAGAGCTGTCCGCAAGACAGCAGATGCTCGACTATATGGCCATTTGATACTATAGACAACAGTTGTTACTTAGATAGTAGCTTGATAGTATAGCACTATAAATCAAGTTGGATAAGTCTTGTTTGAATAGCATCTGCTGTTTGTGAGAAAAGGTGTTGCATGCAAAACTTTAACCCAAATTTCTGACTTCAAAAAAGGGCATAATTTATAATAAATTCAGTCAGGAGTTACCTAACCTGATTGTTTGATACCTTTAAAGACTATATTGAAGTGTTAAATCAATCCCCGAGTGGTTACTAAGATATGTGCATGATAGTACCATGCATGCAAAACTTTAACCAAATTTTCAAAGTCAAACAAGGGCCATTATTTGTACTAAATTCATACAAGAGTTGACTAACTTGACAGTCTGACACCCCTGAAGACATGAATGAAGTTTCAATCAATATCATTAGTGGTTACTGAGATATATCCATGAAAGTACCTTGCATGCAAAACTTTAACCAGAATTTCTATGTAAAAATAGTGCCATAATTTGCATTATATGCTGGAAAGAGTTATCAAACTTGATTGTTTATATAGGTGTGATGGTTGGGAAGGGTTGTATAAAGTTTCAATGCAATGCATTAAGTAGTTACAAGGATATGGACTTTTAATGTTGTTGCACACAAAATGTAACCAGAATTTCTTAGTAAAAAAAGGGTTATAACTTGCAGTTAATGCAGGATAGAGTTATGTAACTTGATAATCTACGTAGGTGTGATGGTTGGACAGGGTTGTATAACGTTTCAATGCAATACATCAAGTAAATACAGAGATATGGACTCTTAATTTAGTTGCACGCAAAACTTTAACCAGAATTTCTAAGTAAAATAAGGGGCATAATTGTGTCAAAATCTTATATAGAGTTTTGGGACTTGTCCAATTAGTGTGTGAAGTTTTAAAGCAATAGCATCTGTGGTTTATGAGAAAAAGCCTTGCATGCAAAACTTTAACCAAAATATCTAAGTAAAACAAGAGTTGTCGGAGGACAATATAGCTCGCCTAGCAGGGCCATCGTCTATCAGGGCCTACTTCATAACAGTTATAGCATTAGGTAAAGTCACACAGTATCACCTATTGCAAGATGAAACACTTGTTCAATACTTGCATCATTGCATGCAAATGTTAACCAAGTCCATACAGGCCCTTTTGGACCTTTTAAATCTGTAAATTTATTATATACAATAAGCAACAGCATACACAATGTCTGAGAAAAGGCCTTGCACGCAAAGGTTTGACCAAAATTCTAAGTCCAAAAAGGGGCACAAATAAGTCAAAATCCATTCCAAAGTTAATAGGGGACTTGACATACAAGGCCATCTAATGACTCTGAATAAGTGTGTGAAGTTTCAAAGCAACAGCATACACAGTGTCTGAGAAAAGGACTTGCACGCAAAGGTTTGACCAAAATTCTAAGTCAAAAAAGGGGCACAATTCGGTAAAAATACATTCCAAAGTTATGGGACTTCATATACAAGGCCATCTAATGACCCTGAATAAGTGTATGAAGTTTCAAAGCAACAGCATACACAGTGTCTGAGAAAAGGACTTTCAAGCAAAGGTTTGACCAAGCTAGCAACGCGTACGCCAACGCCGGGGTGATTACATAAGCTCCCCTATTTCTTCTAATAGGCGAGCTAAAAAGGGGCATAATTGTGTCAAAATCTGATATAGAGTTTTGGGACTTGTCCTGCAAGGTCAATTGATGATGTTCAATAAGTGTGTGAAGTTTTAAATCTGTGGTTTGTGAGAAAAAGCTTTGCATGCAAAACTTTAACCAAAATATCTAAGTAAAAAAAGGGGCATAATTGTGTCAAAATCTGATATAGAGTTATGGGACTTGTCCTGCAAGGTCATTTGATGATGTTTGAAGTTTCAAAGCAATAGCATCTGTGGTATGTGAGAAAAAGCCTTGCATGCGAAACTTTAACCAAAGTTGCAACACCGACGCCGACGCACAAGTGACTGTAATAACTCTCATATTCTTCGAATAGTCTAGCTAAAAATAATTATTGAATAAAACGAAAAATTGTGGCAAACGGAGAACTTAGTCATTGTTTATCACATGTTATTTCTTCTTTTCCCACACTGTTTTCAGATTATGATCTGCTACCAAGGCATTGTATAATTAAGGTGTACACCAATCTCCCTCATATAAACAAGAGGGCCAAGATGGCCCTAAATCGATCACCTAATTGATAGTAAATTAGTAGCAAATAATTAACTGCAAATATCTGGGAAAATTTGATCAAGGAGTGCAAATGAAACTGCAAGGAGTGGACACTTCTCAAGAAACAGCTTATCAGTAAAGGCTATTTATATCTTGAAATCTAACAAGAACTTTAATAAGAATGGAATTATAAAGTTTTTGTCATTTTGCACCTTTCCTGATGCCGCCTTGCTGCCCTGTTTTTCAACGAAATCAATATGGCTTCAACAGTTTATTTAGAGTGTCACTTAAGGAACATTTCTACCAAATTATCTTGCAATCGCACAAGTTGATTATGGATGAAAAGGATTTTAAAATTTGAGTATTTTTCTCACTTTCTGATGCCGCAGCAACCAAAGTTCTCAATGGAATTTAAATCTTTAAACAATTTTGAAAGAAGACCACCAAAGGAACATTCCTGTGATGTTTTGTGGAAATTGGTCTATTGGAATGGTAGGAGTTGGTTGTCATTTGTAGCTAAAGTTCAATTTACCCCTTTTGTGATGACGCCTGGTTGATATGATTGTGTAACCAATCAAAACGGCCTATGCTCTACTGGCATTGATCTGGCTTGTTTCAAACGGAACCAATATGTCATCAATATTCAAATACCATCTATGTTTGGTGAAGATCAGATAGTAAATGGAAGCTCTATTGTGTTCACAAGCTGTATTATAGCAATTTTGACAATTTCAAGGGCCATAATCCAGCCATGCATGGGTAGATCTGGCTGTTTTTTAGAAATGAAAGAAACTCTCATGGATATCTAACTACTGTAAAAGTTTGATTGAGATACAATCAAAAATAAGGACTGTATCATGTTAACAAGCCCTATTATAGCAATTTTGACCATTTCAAGGGCCATAATCCAGTCATGCATAGGGGGATCTGGCTGGTTTTCGAGAGGAACCGAGCTCTCATGAATATCTAACTACTGTATAAGTTTGGTTGAATTACAATCAAAAGTGAAGACTGTATCGTGTTAACAAGCTCTTTTATAGCAATTTTGACCATTTCAAGGGCCATAATCCAGTCATGCATGGGCGGATCTGTGGCTGGTTTTCGAAAGGAACCGAGCTCTCATGGATATCTAACTACTGTATAAGTTTGGTTGAGATACAATCAAAAGTGAAGACTGTATCGTGTTAACAAGCTCTTTTATAGCAATTTTGACCATTTCAAAGGCCATAATCCAGTCATGCATGGGCGGATCTGGCTGGTTTTCGAAAGGAACTGAGCTCTCTTGGATATCTAACTACTTTATAAGTTTGTTTGAGATACAATCAAAAGTGAAGACTGTATCGTGTTAACAAGAAATTGTTTACGGACGGACACACGCACGACGGACGAATCGCCACAACATAAGCCCTTCTGGCCTTTGGCCAGTAGAGCTAAAAATGGAATTTTCAAATTTTGTCATTTTGCCCCTTTTCTGATGCCGCCTGACTGCCATGTTTTTCGACCAATCAGTATGGCTTGAACAATTTTTTATAGAGGAACATTTCTACCAAATTATATTTGAATCCGACAGGCAGATTCGGAGGAGAAGATTTTTAAAGTTTGGACATTTTGTCCCCTTTCTGATGTCGTAGCAACCAAAGTTCTCGATGGAATTTAAATCTTTGAACAATTTTGAAAGAGGACCACCAAAGGAACATTCCTGTGATGCTTGGTGGAAATTGTTCTTGCGGTTCAGGAGGAAATGATGTTTAAAGCTAAAAGTTAACGACGGACGACGACGGACGACGACGGACACACAGTGATCAGAATAGCTCACCTTGAGCCTTTGGCTCTAGGTGATCTAAAAACCTGCAGCAGACAGCACATTGTGGCAACGCTCTATAAATTAAAGTATAATTACTAAACAGAGTTGAAAATATGTGGAAAATGGAAAATTTGCTCAGTATGAGCAATTTCTTTTTTTTCCCACAATGTTTTCAAAAGTCGTCTGCTGCAGATGAATTTGAATGCATATACACGAGTTAGTAAGGGTTAATATTATAGATAAACCATTACCCCAGATGTCCAGATAAGAAGGGTATTCAGCTGTTTTTCCCACAATTTCTCTTATTATTAAAGCAAACCCTATATTGTGGGTACTCAAAAGAATCATCTCACTGAGAAAAATATTTTGAGTACCCACAACATAGGGTTCGAGGGTCAAATAAGGATTTTAGAACATGCAAAACGCCCCTTATCTAGAGCTTTACATTACCCATAGTCAAAAGTCATCTGCTGCAGATGAATTATAATGCATATACACGAGTTAATAAGGGTTAATATTATAGATAAACCATTACCCCAGATGTCCAGATAAGGAGGGGTGGTCAGCTGTTCCACAATTTCTCTTATTATTAAAGCAAACCCTATATTGTGGGTACTTAAAAGAATCATCATACTGAGACAATTCTTTTGAGTACCCACAACATAGGGTTAGAGGGTCAAATAAGGATTTTAGAACATGAAAAACGCCCCTTATCTAGAGCTCTGCATGATTACCCATAGCATTGTTTTTCAACATCTGCACATATCCTCCGCCAGAGTATGTGGCATGACTCCCTATGTATGGTAAGGTCTTCAGATTCCAGGCACTCTGGTAAGACCAGGGTCCAGTACCCGTATCACTTGTCCTGTTTGACCAGGAACCAGCATAGTTCTGGGTGTCCTCGCTGCCTACCCAATATTCATTCACACACCTGGTAACATTTCTGTGAGATAAACTCACTGGACATTCACCTACATAGTTTTTAAATTAAGATACATTTGTATTAACCCTTTCCCACATACACCAAATCTGCAGCAGATAACTTTAAAGATGTCTACTCAAAGATATGGAAAATCTCTATTATTGTAGGTATAATTACTGAAAAAAATTGAAAACTTTGTGGCAAAGTGAGAAATTGCTTGTTTTGAGCAATTTCTCCTTTTGACACAATTTGTTCAAAAGTCATCTGCTGTAGATGCGTCAAAATGCGTCTATATGTTAGAAAGGGTTACAACTAATTCTTGTTATGAGTAGTTAATCCTTTTGGCACAATGTTTTCAACTCTATTCAATTATTATACTTTTATTTACAGAGACTTTGAAATTATTTGTGCATAGATTATCAGTCGTTCGCTGCAAATTTGATGTACATGTATGTGGAAAAGGGTTCAGTGTAATTTGAGCCTTTCCCACAAACATCACATGTGGTCAGTCACAAATAAGTGAGGTAAATGGTAAATCTCATAAAAAGATTGAAAATTTAGAGGGCTGTAATTGTCCTGGTTTGATCACATGCGTAAACATAAATAATGTTGGGTAAGGATGATGAAGCGAAAACTGCATAACCTTATCAGGATTTTAATTTTTCAGGGACAGTTTTAAGTTCAGCTCTTTTGGTGGAGGGTCACCCAATGATTATTTGTGCCAAAGAACTGTTTCAGCTTCAGCCTATATTAGTGATTTTTGGTGGAGGGTCACCCAATGATCATTTGTTCTAAAGAACTTTTTCAACTTCACCCTAAATGACACTGATGTTGGTTGAGGTTCACCCAATGATCATTTGTGCCAAAGAACTTTTTCAGCATCAGCCTATATTACAATGATTTTGGTGGAGGGTCATCCAATGATCATTTGTGCCAAAGAATTGTTTCAGCTTCAGCCTATATTACAACTATTTTGGTGGAGGGTCACCCAATGATTATTTGTGCCAAAGAACTTTTTCAGCTTCAGCCTATTTTTCAATCATTTTGGTACAGAGGGCCACCTATTGATCATTTGTGCCAAAGTACTTTTACAGTTTCAGCCTATTTTTCAATTATTTTGGTGGAGGTGGGTACCCCATGATCATTTGTGCAAAAGAACTTTTACAGCTTCAGCCAATATTTCAGTTATTTTGGTGGAGGTGGGTACCCCATGATCATTTGTGCAAAAGAACTTTTACAGCTTCAGCCTATATTTCCATTACTTTGGTGGAGGGTCACTTATAGATGCTCATTTGCAGCGATACAAAAACTGCAACACCCCCTCGGGACCTCATTCTTGAAGAGACAAACTTCACTTTAAAAGTTTCTATAGACCTTTCATGTTTTTTTCTTGTTTTGGTGAAAATCAATTATTTAAGTTGATCAACAGGGTAAACAAATATATGAAAGTTTTAATTGCATCTGACTCTATTTAAATGGACACGATACACTCAAAAACAGGATAATCCCTTTTGCAATATTATTTAATTCACTGCATTCATGGTAAAATAGGATCTGTCATTATTAAAATTTGAGGTGACGAAATTGTTAATTTCTGAAATACAGGCATATTTAAAATCACAACGTCATACAAACTTTGAGTTACCACCTCATTAACATGGTGGAAATATTGAAGATTTCAAATAGACAAAAAAGTAAAAATTTGAAATTTTGCTCTTAACCCTTTCCCCCATACAACAATTCTGCAGCAGATGACTTTGAACATATTTTGTCAAAACATAGAAAATCTCCATAATTAAATAGATAACCTATGACAAAAAGTGGAAAACATTGTGGCAAAAGGAGAAATTGCACGTTTTGTGCAATTTCTTCTTTTGTCACTATGTTTTCAAAACGCCGTCTGCATCAGAAAGCGTCTTATATGAGGGAAAGGGTTAAGGGGTCATTTTTATACCCTGTTACAGGTTATTCTTAACATTTTTCATTTTCTCAAGGTTTTTTTCTAGATTGTTTAATATTTCTTTTCAGCTCATCTACTAATCTAGTTATTGTGATACCCTTGGTATTGTCCTCGCCATATGCGATGTCCCAAAACTTTAACCTTACCTCATGACTTCAAAACAGTTCCACATTTTCCAATGAAACTTGGTACACATCTTCCTAGAGACAATACACATGAACATACTAAGTCATATAACTCTGGCTTTAATAATTACTCAGTTATGCCCATTTTTGGACTAAGAAACCTTTTACCTTGCCCATTACTCAAAAACGGTTCAACATTTTCAAATGAATCTTGGTACACAAGACAATACACATGTATGTATATAGATTTTCACACAACTATGGCATTAGTCTTTACTCAGTAATTATGCCCCTTATTTGACAGAAAAAACAGTCAAGCATTGGTGTTCGCACTGCGGTGCTCTTGTTATGATTTATACCAAAATGAATATAGGGTAAAGGTAATCTCTAACTTTTTTGGACTCGGAGTTGTCTGATTCTGTAGAATCCCAATAAATGGTGGTTGGCAGTGCTTGACACTTCATCCCGTTGGGTTTCCATAAAACCATCTGCTACAGGAACAAATCTTTCCTGCATGTAGGAATAAAAGTCTTCTGGAGTTGTCACCTAAAATAGATTGATTGTTTTCTCCACTTTCAACAATTATATCACAGAGATTCCTGGGTAAGTTACAAGAAATACTGGTCCATTTATCCTGAAACCAGTCAGTTGTAATGCTAACCCTACAACCCTAAGCGCCAAGGAGGGCAGCCATTACTACCATTTTTAAAGTATTTGGTATCCAAAATAGAAGTATAATAGATAAGTGCTGTAGTTTTTACATGTTCAAAAATGACCTTATTTAACCCTCTAATCCTATGCTGTCGGTACTTAAACAAAAGGGCAATGAAATAATGGCATTTTTCTCCCTTTGTGATGCCCCAGCAACCAAAGCTCTCCTTAGAATTGACATCTTTGTGCAAGTTTGAAAAAGGACCCCCAAAGTAACATTTCTATCATGTTTGGCTGAAATTGGTCCAGTGGAGAAAGAGGAGATGGCATTTGAAGCTAAAAGTTAACTTTACCCCCTTTCTGATGCCACCTGTATTATTGCTTGAAACAATTATGTAGAGGCTTACTAAAGGAACATTTCTATTGAATCAAACAAGCACTTGCATAAAATTCTAATTATAAAACAATTGTCATTTTGCCCCTTTTCTAAATCTGCCTCGCAGCCATGTTTTTCAACAATTTTTGTAGAGGGTCACCCAAGGAACATTTCTATCAAATTATATTTGAATCTGATAAGTTCATTCAGAGGAGAAGAATTCAAAAGATTAGCAGTTTTCCCTCCTTTCTAATGCCGCAGCAACCAAAGTTCTTCATAGAATTTAAATCTTTGAACATCTTTGAAAGAGTTGCACAAAAGGATAATTCCAGTAAACTTTGGTTGAAAATGGTCTAGTGTTTTAGGAGAAGATGTTGATTAAAGCTTAAAGTTAATGACGACGATGGACAGAGAGTGATCAGAATAGATCCCCTCGAGCTTTCGGCTCAGGTGATCTTAAAAAACACCACAAAATTGGTCAGAAGTGTTTTAACCCTTTCCCACCTACAGATACATTTTGACGCATTGCAGCAGGTGACTTTTAAAAACATTGTGACAAAGGGAGAAATTGCTCATAATGATCTATTTCTCCTTAAGCCATGTTTTCAACTCAATTCAATAACTTGTTGTAAAAATCACTTTAAATGAAACTGTAACTATAATTGTTTTTGACACAAAAATAGATGTCTCCCCCTCAAATATCTGTCAAAATCTCTCAAAACATTCCAACCTATAAAGCAGACAAAAATTTAGCCAAGTCGGACAGTGTTCAACTTTTAATTTTTACCTGTTGTTAAACTCTGAACGGCAAGGTCATGGGCAGTTCGTCTTTATAAGGTGAACATGTTTCTCAACTGTCGAAAATCCCTATGAAGCCTTGAAGATATGGAGCGGACACAAAATCGAAGTTTTAAATAACAAAATGAATATTACCTATTGTTAAGACCAAATAGTTGACCTTCTGGTTATTGTTTATAAATGCATGCTTTTCTAAAGAACAAGTATACAATTGACCCAAAAAATTAGCTGTAGGGTGACCTTGACCTTGAACTGGAAGGGTAGGAAAAATTGACTAAATTATTTTGAAAACATCGAGTTGTCTTCGAATTATCGAGCGGAAGCAGCCTCGAAATCAGGGCTCAAACATTTGACCTTAAGAGGTGACCTTGACCTTGAACCTGAAGGGCTGGGACACGAGTTCTGCACATCATGTTAATGAGCTGAACATGTGACTGAACTTCGGTGAAATCCTTCGCGCCATCTTGGACACAAAATAAAGCCTGAAACCTTTGACCTTCAAGCGTGACCTTGACCCGGGATGGTCAAGATATGGGTTCTGCACATCGCCTTGATGAGGTTAAAATCCGACTTAAGTTTCTTAGAAATCCTTCAAGCCATCTTGGAGATATGGAGCGGACACGAAATAAAGCCTCAAACATTTGACCTTCAAGCCTGACCTTGACCTTGAACAGGTATGGTCGAGACATGGGTTCTGCACATCGCCTAGATGAGGTGAAAATGTGACCCAACTTTCATGAAAATCCTTCAAGCTGTCTTGGAGATATGGAGTGGACACGAAATAAAGCCTCAAACCTTTGACCTTCAAGCGGGACCTTGACCTTGAACCGGTATGGTCGAGACATTGGTTCTGCACATCGCCTTGATGAGGTGAACATCTGACTCAAGTTTCTTAGAAACCCTTCAAGCCGTCTTGGAGATATGGAGCAGACACGAAATAAAGCCTCAAACCTTTGACCTTGTCGAAACATGGGTTTTGCACATCGCCTTGATGAGGTGAACATCTGACTCAAGTTTCTTAGAAATCCTTCAAGCCGTCTTGGAGATATGTAGCGGACACGAAATAAAGCCTCAAACCTTTGACCTTCAAGCTTGACCTAGACCTTGAACTGGTATGGTCAAGACATGGGTTCTGAAAATCCTTCAAGCCGTCTTGGATATGGAGCGGACATGATTTGGGACAGACAGACAGATGGACACACAGACAGACATCCAGGACAAAAGCAATATATCTCCGTATACAGAGGGAGACATAATTATTGAATAAATTTGAAAACATTATGGTAAGAGGAGAAATTGCTCATCTTAACCCTTTCCCTCATACAGCAAATCTGCAGCAGACGACTTTAAAAATGTCTACTAAGAAATATGAAAAATCTCTATAATTGTTAGTATAATTACTGAAAAAAAATAAAAACATTGTGGCAAAAGGAGAAATTGCTCGTTTTGAGTAATTTCTCCGTTTGTCACAATGTTTTCAAAAGTCATCCGCGGATGCGTCAGAATGCGTCTACAAGTGGGAAAGTGTTAAAACCAATCTTTCCTTTCGCAAAAATGTTTCAAAAGTTTTCTGCTGCAGATTAAACACCACAGTAGGTCTTATTCATATGACCTGCTTTATTGTTGGTTAAATGTTTTACGCCGCTTCGAACAATTTTTCAGTTATATTACGGCACTTCCTGGGT
Source organism: Serripes groenlandicus (assembly GCA_031761405.1). Lineage (NCBI taxonomy): Eukaryota > Metazoa > Mollusca > Bivalvia > Cardiida > Cardiidae > Serripes > Serripes groenlandicus. The sequence goes on along the minus strand of JASEVX010000008.1, from coordinate 28,573,139 downwards.
AATTTACCAGTATTACTGGTCCATTTATCCGGACACCTGGCTGTCAGTGTTAATGCCAACCTCGTAATCCTGAGCACCAAGGAGGGCAGCCATTTCTACCGTTTTTAAAGTCTTTGGTGGTATGACCTGGCCGAGAATCAAACCTACGACCTCCCACACCGAGGCAGACACTCTACCACTAGACCGCCAAGGGAGTCTCATATGGCATGACTTTTAATGTAACAATTCAGCATTGAAATTGAGCCAAGAGTTACAGAGGAGAAGATTTGTAAACTTTGAACATTAGGCTTACAAGGGAAATCAGCACCCCTCATCTTCTAGTGACCATGATTTTTAAGTGAAATTAACCCTTAACCCACTTAAAAAAACATATTAATACATCTCCAGCAGACATCTATGGAAAACATTGTGGTAAAAAGGAAATTGTTTAAGTAATAAGTAATTTCTCCTTTTACCACAACTCAATCTAATAAGGATACTCCCATTTATTGAAATTGTCCATATTTTATCCTAGATTATTTCAAAACTGTCTGCTGCAAGTGTGTTGCATGTGAGAAAGGGTAGACTGTTGCATAAAGAACTTTTGTGTGAAATTATTTTGAAATCAAGCAAGTAGTTTAAGAGGAAAACCTTACTGCTCTTAACCCTTTCCCTCAAAAAGACGCTTTCTGACGCCTCTGCAGCAGACGGCTTTTTGAAAACATAGTGACAAAGAAGAAATTGCTCAAAACAAGCAATTGCTCATTTTGACACAATGTTTTCAACTTTTAGTCAATGGTTATCCATTCAATTATAGAGATTTTCTATTTTTTGACAAAATATGTTCAAAGTCGTCTGCTGCAGAATTGTCGTATGAGAGAAAGGGTTAAGAGGAAAACCTCACTGCTCTTATGGAAACAAGAAGAATACCTTCATAACAGAGAGGAAAACCTCACTGCTCTAGTTGAAACAATTAGAATACCTTCATAACAGATGGTCCAAAAGCTGGTTTTGCTACATGTAGTAAATTCTCTACTGTCTGTGTGTTTGTAAAGGCAACGGTATTGTTAGTGTATCCATGAAGTATCAACACAACCACCGTCAAGTATACAAAATATAAAATAAGGTCTCGTATTGTGTTGTCCATTAACCATTCCAGCTGAAAATTTACAATGCATACAAAAGTTACCATCATTTAATTAAGTATGTATAAAATAAGGTCTTACATTGTATTTTATATTAACCATTCCAGCTGAAAATTAACAGTGCACACTCAATGTAACCATCATGTAATTAAGTATTTAAAAATAAGGTCTTGTATTGTATTGTCCATTAACCATTCCAGCTGAAAATCGACAATGCACTCTCAAGTTATCATCATGTATAGGATGTATAAAACAAGTTAATGTTGTATTGTAAGCAATACAAGAGTCCCCTACCGGACCATTGACATATAAGTGTGACCTTGACCTCTGAGGTACAAGCCTGTGTCTTTTGTGCCACAAGTCACCTTATCATGGTGAACATGTGTGACCAGTAACTTGGGAATCCTGGGATGCATGGTTAAGATATGAGCCGGACAAGGTACAGACCTATCAAACAGTTCTTGAAGGAATCTCGTAAATGTCACCCAAGTAACATTTCTGCCCCTGGCGGCCATGTTTTTCAACCAATCAACATGGATTATAAGGCACATTTGTACAAAATTATTTAAACATTTGCAGGACACTTTCGGAGGAGAAGATTTAAGTTTTCACTATAGCCATATTAGGCAAAATAGCCCCGCCCTCTTCCGGCCATGATTTTCAACCAATCAACATGGCTTAAAGGAATATGATAATGGGTTACCCAAGGAACATTTCTACACAATTATTTAAAAATCGGTCACTTTCAGAGGAGAAGATTATTTAAGTTTTCACTTCAGCTATATAAGGTGACCATGTTTTTCGACCAATCAACATGGCTTGAAGGAATCTGATAGCGGGTTGTCCAACCAGTTAAGGAGGAGACGAATTTTAAAGGTTTTTTGTTCAGTTGCCATGGAAACCAAAAATATTAAGGAATTTAGGAGACAACATTGAAAGGATGGATGCTTCATATGAAGTTTCATCCCAATTAGCCAAGTGGTTAGGGAGTAGAAGTCGTTTGAAGCAAAAAGATGACGCACACATGCAAGGACGCACAACAGACAATTCACCATGACATAAGCTTGACTGGCTTTCAGCCAGTGGAGCTAAAAATTAATCATTATGAGTAGTCTCTCCTTTTGACACAAAAGGGCCATGATGGTCATTTTTCAACAGATCGGAATACATGTAATTTGAAAAATCTTGGAAGGAGTCACCCAAGGAACATCTGTGCCAAAATATGTTCAAGCCCCGCCCCCATCATGCCATGTTTTTCAACAGATTGGAATTTAGGAGACAACATTGAAAGGATGGATGCTTCATATGAAGTTTCATCCCAATTAGCCAAGTGGTTAGGGAGTAGAAGTCGTTTGAAGCAAAAAGATGACGCACACATGCAAGGACGCACAACAGACAATTCACCATGACATAAGCTTGACTGGCTTTCAGCACAAGACACAAGAGGGCCATGATGGCCATTTTTCAACAGATCGGAATACATGTAATTTGAAAAATCTTGGAAGGAGTCACCCAAGGAACATCTGTGCCAAAATATGTTCAAGCCCCGCCCCCCTCATGCCATGTTTTTCAACAGATTGAAATTCTTTAAACAATTTTAGTAGAGGGTCATCGAAGAAATGTGTGTGCCAAATTATTTTCAAATCAGGCCAGTACTTTTGGGTAAGAAGTATTTTAAGTTTTCACCATTTATACATATAAGGAGAACTTGCTAAGCCCCATGCTGGCCATGTCTTTCATCGGATCAGTCCGCCAAAAATGACAATCGAACTTGGCCTAGCCCTTAAGGCATTTAACCTTGTTACCAAGTTTGAAAAAAAAAAAAGATTCACATTTGTGGCAGTTATTGTACGGAAACGAAGTGTGACAGACAGACAGACAGACAGACAGACAGACAGACGGACAGACAAACCAAAATAAATAACCCCCCTTTTTTTTCTTCGAAAAAAGCGGGGGATAAAAAGTGTGATGACAGACGCCGGACAAAAGAAAAGTAATCCCTAAGTGCCTACCATGCTATGCAGGTGACACAAAAAGTACATCAACATTATCAAATTCCTATCTCTGATTGGTCAAAAGTTGTGGCCCAGATTCTCCATAACATCGGGTGAAGATGGGTTGGGGGATTAGGGTGACGGGGGATGAGGACATACAAACCCATACCCTAAGTCTGTTCTTGACGAGGTCACGGAGCGATTGTGATATTGGCTCTACGAAAGGCTGGTGAATATATTGGTCTGTTTTTACATCACATAGGTATTCCTCATCTGGCTCTGTAAAAGAATTCCAAAAGACAATGGGGTGTTTAACCCCACATGTCGAGGCATTTTGACATCTCTGCAGCAGACAACTCATGGAAATATTGTGGCAAAAGGAGAAATTGTTCATGATGAGCAATATCACCTTCTGCAACAATGTTTTCATTCTATTAACCCTTTCCCTCATACGACAATTCTGCAGCAGACAACTTTGAACATGTTTTGTCAAAATATAGAAAATCTGGATAACCTATGACTTAAAGTGGAAAACATTGTGGCAAAAGGAGAAATTGCTTGATTTGAGCAATTTCTTCTATTGCCACTATGTTTTCAAAAAGCAATCTGCTGCAGAGGCGTCAGAAAGCATCTTTATGAGGGAAAGGGTTAAATAATCATACTTTTATTCATAGATATTTTCAAATTTTTTGCCAACATATTTTCAAAATCGTCTACTGCATATTTGTGTATGTGGGAAAGGGTTATACACAAGAGTATGTGTTGTCTGTCACTAAGTAACTACATATATATGAACATGTGAAAGTTATACAGACAAACAGACGACAGAGAGATGTCACCCTGCCAGTGCTTCGCCCTTCCCCACATACAACAACTTTGAACACATCTAGGTAACAAGAGTGCTGCAGAGCGAACGCCAACTCTTGTCTCAAGTCGTAAAAGGGACATTACTGAATGATTATTTAAGGACTAGTTATGTGACTTAGTATAGACATGCGTATTGTTTCTAGGAACATGTGTACCAAGTTTCTTTTGAAGGTTTTTGAGTTATGTTTGTTTGTTTTACGCCGCTTTCAACATTATTTCAGTTATATTACGGCAACAGTTCACTTATTCATGATCCCTGGGTAAACAAAGAAGTACTAGGCTATGAAATGTGCTCAGCCTAAGGGCACTCCACCATGACTGTCTTGCCGTGACTGGGGATCGAACGCGGGACACCCAGTTTCAAATTCCCGACGCTAACCACGGCGGATACGGTTTAAACAAAATTGACGTCGCCAATGGTAACACAATTATAGACTATTTTTCTTCGATAAACATACAAGCTAAAAATATGAATTCTCAATATATGATCATATAATTATTGAAATTGGGTGAAAAATTTGCTCCTGAAAAATGTCTCCTTTTGCCAAATTGTTTTTAAAAGACGTCTGCAGAAGAGGCGACAGAAAGTATCTGTATGTGGAAAAGGTGATCTGATGATATTTGATATCTACAAATACATATTGTTACACAGTCTGGTTATGATTGGGGATGAGAATTGTCGGAGTTAGAAATTGGACACATTTACACCAGCTTACTTATTCTTCCTTTCCCTTGCTTGGGAAGATTGTTGTGTGGAGTACTGGTGTGAGAAACCAGGAAATGCATGGGTAGGTGAACTGGCCGCCGTGATATAACTGAGAAATTGTTAAAAACGGCGTTAAACCCCAATCAATCAATCTTCATTTCCCACAATCTTTTCAAAGGTTTACTGCTTCAGATGCGTCCTAATGCGGGAAAGGGCTTCAAAGTTTAAAAGTTTTTTGGTAAAGTATCACTGTATCAATGCTTTTGGCCGGTATACACTTATGATGTTTACATGCACAGGGCTCTAGATAAGGGGCGTTTCGCATGTTCTAAAATTCTTATTTGATCTTCTAACCCTATGTTGTGGGTACTCAAAAGAATCGTCTCATTGAGACAATTCTTTTGAGTACCCACATCATAGGGTTTGGTTGGATAATAAGAGAGATATTGTAGAGAAAAGAGCTACATACTCCTTCTTATCTAGACCTCTGCATGCATATTTACAAATTGACATTACAAACATGAAAGCTTACACGAAAGATGCAAGTTATTAACGTGTATCATTACTTCACAATAAAAAACATATTCAATTTCTAAAACATAGAATATACATGGTGCAAATATAATGCATGCAATGAGATACATGGGATAGGGTACAATAGTCCTACATATCGCTTGCTTTGTTAAATCCAGAAACACATCTTTTGACAGATATCTCACTATATTTAACCCTTTCCCTCATATAGACGCTTTCTGACGCCTCTGCAGCAGACGGCTTTTTGAAAACATAGTGACAAAAGAAGAAATTGCACAAAATGTGCAATTTCTCCTTTTGCCACAATGTTTTCCACTGTTTGTCATAGGTTATCTATTCAATTATGGAGATTTTCTATTTTTTGACAAAATTCGTTCAAAGTCGTCTGCTGCATAATTGCCGTATCAGGGAAAGGGACTTTAGGAGGTTTTCGTTGTTCTAGCCATAAATTAAGAATAGGTAAACATTTATAAATTGAAAGGGAAAATCGTTTATTCTCCTATTGTTTGTTCTCTAAAGATATTGTGATAGTTGAAAATGAATACCATGTCTTCTTTCAGTGTGATAAGTTTGGTGCAGAAAGGCAGTCGTTACTGTAATCATAGAAGATTTGAGAAGCTTTTATAATTTACTGAAAAGTGAAAACATTATAGTTATTAGAAAAAACGCTAAGTTAATCTCTGTTTTATTGAAACTTACAGATATTGCTAACTGATACAAAAGTCATTGCCATACAAGACCGTTGATTGTACCTTTAACCCTTTCCCTCATATAGACGCTTTCTGACGCCTCTGCAGCAGACGGCTGTTTGAAAACATAGTGACAAAAGAAGAAATTGCACAAAACGTGCAATTTCTCCTTTTGCCACAATGTTTTCCTCTTTTTGTCAAAATACATTCAAAGTCATCTTATGCAGAATTGTCGTATGAGGGAAAGGGTTAAAGAAAAGTCATCGCAAAGGTAGATTATTTTCCAAATATAAACTTTTCTGCCGTGTTGTCAATTTCCGCAACTGAATTTAGTTGATGTTTAGTATTATTTATAATGTATTTTGGGCCGGTGGCCTTTATTTACAAATAAAGAATTATCAATATTACTGCATATATGTTGTTTAACCCTTTCCCTCATACGACAATTCCGCAGCAGACAACTTTGAATAAATTTAGTCAAAAAATAGAAAATCTATATGGCAAAAGGAGAAATTGCTTATTTTGAGCAATTTCTTCTTTTGTCACTATGTTTTCAAAAAGCCGTCTGCTGCAGAGGCGTCAGAAAGAGTCTATATGAGGGAAAGGGGTAATAGATGGATATTATCTACTATTTAACATGCATATTGGATACACACCTAGTTCCACGTCAGGGCCGTATTCCTCTATGTCTGCCTGTTTATGTAATATCAGTGCAACAATTACAGCAAAGCCTATCACCTAAAAGAAGATGGAAAATCAAATACTGTTGAGTAAGGGATCATTTAACCCTTTCCCACATATGCGGCTGACGACCTTTGAAAACTAATTGGCAAAAAATTTGGAAAATCTCTATAAATAAAATTAATATTATCGAATGGAGTTTGAAATATTGTGGCAAAAGAAGAAATTGCTTAATATGAGCCCTGTCTTCTATTGCCGCAATGTGTTCATAAAGTTGTCTGCTGCAGATGTGTCAAAATGCGTCTACAAGTGGGAAAGGGTTAATTATTCCTTGTAAATAAGGTTTAACCACAGCATTGTGCTAAAAGAAGACAAGTTGCCTGCCATAACTTGAGGTCATATTAACCCTTTCCCTCAAATAGACGCTTTCTGAAGTCTCTGCAGACTACTTTTGAAAACATTGTGACAAAAGGAACAAGAGGCCCATGAGGGCCTATGCTCTACTGGGATGGTTCTTTGGTCATTTCCAGAGCATGTATGTATGGTTAAGATCGGATAGTAAATGGAGGCTCTATTGTGTTCACAAGCTGTTTTATAGCAATTTTGACAATTTCAAGGGCCATAATCCAGTCTGCATGGGCGAATCTGGCTGATTTGCGAAAGGAACCGAGCTCTCATCAATATTTAAATACTATCTAAGTTTGGTGAAGATCGGATAGTAAATAGAGGCTCTATTGTGTTCACAAGCTGTATTATAGCAATTTTGACAATTTCAAGGGCCATAATCAAGTCATGCAAGAGGACATCTGGCTGGTTTTCGAAAGGCACCGAGCTCTCATCAATATTTAACTACTATCTAAGTTTGGTGAAGATCAGATAGTAAATGGAGCCTCTATTGTGTTCACAAGCTCTATTATAGCAATTTTGACAATTTCAAGGGCCATAATCCAGTCTTGCATGGGCGGATCTGGCTGGTTTGCAAGAGGAACCGAGCTCTCATCAATATTTAACTACTATCTAAGTTTGGTGAAGATCGGATAGTAAATCGTGGCTCTATTGTGTTCACAAGCTGTATTATAGCAATTTTGACAATTTCAAGGGCCATAATCCAGTCTTGCATAGGTGGATCTAGCTGGTTTGCGAAAGGAAGCGAGCTCTCATAACTACTGTATAAGTTTGATGGAGATACAATCAAAACTGAAGACTTTATCGCATTCACAAGCTGTATTATAACAATTTTCACAATTTCAAGGGCCATAATCCAGTCTTGTATGACCATTCTGGCTGGTTTGCAAAAGGAACAAAACTCTCATAGATACCTCACTTACCTTGTAAGTTTGGTGAAGATCAGATAGTAAATGGAGCCGCTATTGTGTTCACAAGCTCTATTATAGCAAATTTGACAATTTCAAGGGCCATAATCCAGTCTTGCATGGCCGGATCTGGCTGGTTTGCAAAAGGAACACAGCTCTCATGGATACCTCACTACTGTGTAAGTTTGGTGAAGATCAGATAGAAAATGGAGCCGCTATTGTGTTCACAAACTCTATTATAGCAATTTTGACAATTTCAAGTGCCATAATCCAGTCTTGCATAGGCGGATCTGGCTGGTTTGCAAAAGGAACCAAGCTCTCATGGATATCTAACTACTGTATAAGTTTGATTGAGATACAGTCAAAACTGAAGACTGTATCACGTTCACAAGCAATTGTTTACGGCCGCACACATGGACGACGGACACCACACCATGGCATAAGCTCTTCTGGCCTTTGGCCAGTAGAGCTAAAAATTGCTTAAAATGAGCAATTTCTCCTTTTGCCGCAATATTTTAAACCTTTTTTCAGTAATTAAACCTTCTTTTTTAAAGATTTTCTGTATCTTGAGTAGATGTTTTCAACCTTATCCGCTGCAGATGTGTTGTATGTGGGAAAGGGTTAAGTGTGAGTAACACAAAATGGAAAAGGGATCCCTAATGTGACCTCCAGTCAAGACAGAATGACAAAAAAAAGACAATTCTGTAATTCGATTTGAAACGTTAATTAACGCTTACCCACATAAAATAAAACTGCAGCAGACAACATTGAAAAATATCCAGGCCAAACCATTGAAAACCTTTATAAATGCAAGTTAATTTATTGGTTAGAGTTGAAAACAGTGTGGCAAAAGGAGAAATGGCTCACGTTGAGCAATTTCCTTGTTTGCGAAAAATATTTTCAAAAGTCGTCTGCTGCAGCGGCATCAGAAAGTGTCTATATGTGGGAAAGGGCTAATCTTAGATCCTGTAATAGTTATTTTCTTACAGTCTGATTCATATTCAGCATTTACTAAGCTCAGGTGGTTAACATTGACACATTTTGAAAACTTTCTGGTTCAATGGTTTAGGAAAAGTTATTTGTGAAATGTGAATGGACAGACAAATAATGCTGGACTGTAAGTGATCACAATAGGTAACCCCCCACTTTGTGCTCAGAATGATGACACTGTTGGTTACAAATGGTAAGCTATTTATAGCAACTGTAACCTTGACCTTTAACCTGTTTGGGAAATGAGAACTCATCCACACTAAGAGTTTTTAATTATACAAATTTATATCTTCAAAGCAACACTTTTCCAGAACAAGAATATTTCTCTATGCATCACTTCTCTAGAACAAGAATATTTCTCTCTGCAAGACTTCTTTAGAAAAAGAATATTTCTTGATGCAACACTTCTTTAGGAAAAGAATATTTCTCTATGCATCACTTCTTTAGAACAAGAATATTTCTTGATGCAACACTTCTCTAGAACAAGAATATCTCTTGATGCAACACTTCTTTAGAACAAGAATACTTCTCTATGAGAGACTTCTCCAGAACAAGAATATTTCTCTATGCAGGAGTTCTCTTGAACAAGAATATTTCTCTATGCAAGACTTCTTTAGAAAAAGAATATTTCTCTATGCATCACTTCTTTAGAACAAGAATATTTCTTGATGCAACACTTCTCTAGAACAAGAATATTTCTTGATACAATACTTCTTTAGAACAAGAATATTTCTTGATGCAACACTTCTCTTGAACAAGAATATTTCTCTATGCAAGACTTCTTTAGAAAAAGAATATTTCTCTATGCATCACTTCTCTGGAACAAGAATATTTCTTGATGCAACACTTCTTTAGAACAAGAATATTTCTTGTTGCAACACTTCTCTAGAACAAGAATATTTCTTTGTGTAACACTTCTCTAGAACAAGAATATTTCTCTATGCAACACTTCTCCAGAACAAGAATATTTCTCTATATATGCAGGAGTTCTCTTGAACAAGAATATTTCTCTATATATGCAGGAGTTCTCTTGAACAAGAATATTTCTCTATGCAAGACTTTTCCAGAACAAGAATATTTCTCTATGCAGGGGTTCTCTAGAACAAGAATATTTCTCTATGCAAGACTTCTTTAGAAAAAGAATATTTCTCTATGCAACACTTCTTCTGAACAAGAATATTTCTCTATGCAACACTTCTCCTGAACAAGAATATTTCTTTATGCAACACTTCTCTAGAACAAGAATATTTCTCTATGAAAGACTTCTCCAGAACAAGAATATTTCTCTATGGAACACTTTCTTAGAACAAGAAACCGCTGAAGACAGCAAGGCCGGATTGTCGGCAATTTGACCTTGAAAATCGACAAACCAATGTCAAGGTCAAAGTAACCATAAAAATCAATAGAACTTGTTACTGGTTACCTTCAGGCAAAGTTTCAAGTTTGTAACCCTTTCCAGTGAAGAGATTTTGCCTCAACCTGAAACTTTAACCAAAATGTTGACGGACAGACAGACGGACGTACCTACGAATGGGCATTAGATACCCATTAGAAAATTATAAAAAAAAAACACTTATCAAAGTGGGTGGGCTTTAGGAGAACAACAGTACCCAACAAGTGTCGTTTCGTGGACTCGGACAGACAGACAGAAGGACGGACATCGCCAATCTATAGACCAGAATTGCTAGAGCAATCCGGCCAAAAAGTATATTTGTCTATGCAAGACTTCTCCAGAACAAGAATATTTGTCTATGCAACATTTCTCCAGAACAAACAAGAATATTTGTCTTTGCAACACTTCTCCGGAACAAGAATATTTCTCTAATTCTGAAAGGTTGCAATGTACTTCTAGATTAACCAATTACTTCACACAGCCGACATTTGATACCTGCCACTGAACATGACTTTTGAAAATATTGCAAAACAAGCAATTTCACCTTTTATTACAATATTTTCAACTCTTTATCAATATAAATCTTTCAGTTTTCTAGATTCTTGAAATTGTTCATCGAATGATTGCAAAGCAGACGACCTTTGAAAAGTCATGTGAAGTAATGGGTTAATCCATTCTAACCTTAATTGGTTGTTCAAAAAACACTCCTTGAAAAAAGCCTGTCAAAAAGGACACAATCCATTCTATACTGCGGGTGTATCCATACTTCAGTCCGTACAACATCACACAAAAGGAACAAATCAAGCAAGACATCATCACAATTGTCCATGATATGTAGATGAACCACCAGGGTAAACTTGAGGTTAAACAAAATAATGAATTAGCAAATAAGTATATATAAACAAGAGGACCTATATCGCTCACCTGATTTGATTTTATTAATTGGGGTTTAACGCCGTTTTTAACAATTTCTCAGTCATATCACGGCGGCCAGTTCACCTACTCATGTGTTTCCCGGTTTTCTCACACCAGTACTCCACACAACAATCTCACCTGATTTAATATTTATAACATAAAGAATTTTCTATGTTCTTATTCTATGCATACAATGAAAATGAGCAACGCCTCCAGTTGGCCATGTTATTCAACAAATCTGAACAGTTTCAACAGTCTTGGTAAAGGGTCACCCAAGGAACACTTGTGCCTAATTGATTTAAAATCAGGCCTATACTTTTGACAGGAAAGTTTTCACTATATATATATACATATAAGGAAAACAAGCCATGACAACCCTGGCGGCCATGTTGTTCAACAGATCTCAATAATTTCAATTACCTTGGTAGAGGTCACCTCAAGAACACAAGCCAATTTTTTTTTTCAAATCAATCAAGAACTTTTGGAAAAGAAGATTTTTTAAGTTTTCTCTTTAAACCTATAAGGAAACCAAGCTCCATCCCCCTGGATTTCAAATTGGGCCTATACTTTTGGACAAGAAGATTTGTTTTGTTTTCAAATGGATCAAAATAATTTGAATAATCTTGGTAGAGGGTCCGGTCCCCAAAGGCACATCTCTATCAAATAACTTCAAATCTGGCCAGTACTTTTGGACAAGAAGACTTTTATTGCATCCGCAGGCAATTCATTTCTTTGAACATCTTTGAAAGGGGACCACCAAGGAAACATACCTGTAGAGTTTTATCAAAATTGCCTAGGCAGTTTAGGAAGAGATGTTGTTTGTAGCAAAATGTTGATGGACGACGGACAAAGACGATCACAATAGCTCACCATGAGCCACTGGCTTAGGTGGGCTAAAAATAAACAGAGCGATATCACAAAACCAATGGTGACCTTGACCTTTAAACAAAGGTCATACATTACTGAAGTCATTGAGCAGACACAATATTTAAATTTTTTAGTAAGTTACTCAACCATTTGCCCAAGAAAAAATAAAATTTTGATTACTTTTTCCTACCTTAAGAAACATTTTGAGACAAAAGCAGAAATTGCTCAAAACAAGCAATTTCTCATTTTGCCACAATGTTTTCAACTTTTTCAGTAATTATACCTACAATTATAGAGATTTTCCATATTGGCCAACATTCTTTCCGACGTTTGATAAATCACTGCGACCAGCGTCATTCATCAACTGGCTAACAGTCTATGTGGAAAAGCAGCCAGTTGCATTGAAAGTATATAGTGTGAGAAAGCTAGGAAACACACGAGAAGGTGAACTGGCCGTCGTGATATGACTGAAAAATTGTTGAAAAAGGCGTTAAGCCCCAATCAATAAATCAAAACCTGTACACTACACAACTTCTTTCCAGAAAACTGGCTACCTTTTCACAAAGATATTTTAGAGCCTAGGTGACTGACTGACACAACTCATCAGACAAGACATGGAAATTCCATGAAACCAGGTTTTCTATAATGGAAGGTGTTTAATTAAGAATTAACAGATCTGTCAAATCTTTCTGTTAATAGTTAATAATCAAAGCTAGTAATTCAAGTAACAGGGAATATTTCTATTGATGAATAATCATAATTACTTTGTCAATTAAATATATCACAATTTTATCTAACAAATATCAGTTCAATACAGTCAATCGTGTGTTGATGGCCTCATTTATTAAGAACATATAATAGATAACAGACATTAAGCAACCTTTTGTTGTAAGCAGCCACATTTTATGATCCCTAATGCCAGGTTGATAATCAGTGATCTGCCTTAACCCTTTACTTGATAGTAACGCGCTTATGCCTTTGCAAACAGACTAGATCTAGGGCCCGAGGTTATGAAACTTACTCGTATCTATGCTATATTCTTTTAAATTGCCAAGTTATTTAATATGGAGCATATTTGCGCGAAGTTATTTGAAAATATCTATATGCATGGTAAAGTTATGGTCTGAACAAAAAAAATTCAAGTAAAGTATATTTTCTGTCACTGTGACCTTAACCTGGAAGCTAAACACATAACTGTGCATATGACACAGCGTCTTGATATGGTGTATATCTGATCCAAGCGATTTGAAAATATCTCTATGGATGAAAAAGTTATTGTCCGGACAAGAAAAGTTCAACTGATGTCTATTTGTTGTCACTGTGACCTTGACCTTAAAGCTACAGACAAAAGTTTTGCATGTGACACATCATGTTGATATAGTTCATATTTGTGCCAAGTTATTTGAAAATATCTCTTTGCATGACAAAGTTATGGTCCAGACAAGAAAAGTTCAATTAAAGTATTTCTTATCACTGTGACCTTGACCTTGAATCTACAGATTTTTTTTTTGCATTTGGCACATCGTCTTGATATGGTGCATGTTTGTGCCAAGTTATTTGAAAATATCTCTATGCATGGCAAAGTTATGGTCCGGACAAGGAAAGTTGACGCCCGCCCGCCCGACCGACCGCCCGCCAACTTCGCCAAACTAATAACCGGATTTTTCCTTCGGAAAACCTGGTTAAGAAAATGAATGACCCATCTAGGGTTTAACCCTTTCCCTCATATAGACGATTTCTGACGCCTCTGCAGCGGACGGCTTTTTGAAAACATTGTGACAATAGAAGCAATTTCTCCTTTTGCCAGGATGTTTTTCACTTTTTGTAATAGGTTATCCATTCAATTATAGAGATTTTCTATTTTTTGACAAAATATGTTTCTGCTGCAGACTTGTTGTATGAGGGAAAGGGTTAAACTAGCAACCCATGTTCCATTATCAACATACTTCTTTTTTCATATGTTGAGGCTGATATACTTACACTTTTTTAACTTCTTTATTCTTTAACACAGGCCATTGTTTCACATCAGAGGTTGATGTAGACGGACTGAGTTGGTCTTGAAACAGAATGAATATTTCATTCTCCAAAAAACCTTTTGACTTGTTGGGCTTTGAATTTAAACTTTCACTTTGTTTATAAGCTTTCATAAATACTCTTTTACTGAATGACTTGAGAAACTGGGCAACAATTTTATCACCATTTATTTTCCTAGTGTCCTCGCTGTACTGTGAACATATTTTCTGATACAATTTGATTTGTTGAAAAACGCCCTTTCTGTATAACATGTGATTGAACTTTGACTCCTGTTCTTCAATAGGTGTGCCTTTTTTTCCTTTCCCTTTGTCATCTACTCTGATCTTTCTTTTCTTTGTTGGCTTTGCTTTGATTCTAATAAACAGTTGAAGGACAATAAAGTTGATTGGGAACATAATTAAACTGCTTTCTATACCTGAAAATAAACACACAAAAACCCTTTTATTCCCGTATATACAACAAATCTGCAGCAAACGTCTTTGAAAACTTTTTCATAAACAAAATGCAAATGTCTATAAATGAAAGAACAATTATTGAATAAATTGAAATACATGTACATTGTTGCAAAAGTGGAAAATGTTCATCACAAGCAATTTCTGCTTTTGCCACAATGTTTCCAAAAGTCTGCTGCTACAGAGGCTTCAATAGCATCTGTACGAGGGAATTACCTTTTATAACTCTTTATACTTTAACATTTCCCACATGCAGATGCATTTAGAAATATTAGCGGCACATGACTTTTGAAAAAAATTGTGGCAATATGGTTTCAACTTTATTTAATATTTATGTTTTAATTCATGAGAGATTTAAAAAAAAATTGCCTAGACGACTTCAAATGTATTGTAATTATTGGAATGAATTAATATCATTAAATTTTATAATTTGAAACAATCATTAAACCCTTATCTGCAACAGACGACATTTGATGCCTTATGATTAGACGACTTGTTAAAAACATGGGAGTGAAATGGAGATGTAACTAGAAGCTAGCAATTTTATGATTTTATACTTTTTTTTTTGTATTTTGAGAATATGACCTATACCAGCAGAAATGTGTCGTTTTTGGCAAAATTGGGAATATTTTCATAAGCAATTATAAAAGAAATATATAATCCAAAAACAATCAGACTGTTAACCCTTTCCCACATATAACAATTCTGCAGCAGACGACTTTGAACATATTTTGTCAAAAAATAGAAAATCTCTATAATTCAATGGATAACCTCTGACTAAAAGTGGAAAACATTGTGGCAAAAGGAGAAATTGCTCGTTTTGAGCAATTTCTTCTTTTGTCACTATGTTTTCGAAAAACTGCAGAGGCGTCAGAAAGCGTCTATATGAGGGAAAGGGTTAAACATACTTCCTGGGGTTTTTTTTATTTGAAAAAAAGACCCACTTTGTCGGTAGAAATCAATCGCATTGGGGTTATAACAGTTAGAACAGTGTTATTTTTGTAATACATAAATATTTAATTGTGCATTGTTATTTATGAAATATACGTAAAAATGTTTCACTATTGTAGCATTGATAAATGCCACAAAAGATGGGCTACTACGGAACATGGACCCAGATATTAAACGTTGATTGTAAGTCTCTATGAATAGACGCTTGCTTGTAAGGGAAATAACTGTACCTGGATAAACCTGGAGACTTGCCTATCTCCGTGAATAGTAGCTTGTGTGGAAGGGAAATAACTGTTTTGTTTACTAACTTTCTGTCATTGTGAAGATATGACTGAAAACCAGCTTTAAAAAATTGCCAAAAAAAACCCGGATTTGTAAAAACTTTTTTCTCATAATGACATTTCTTTTCAAAGCAAATGACGCAGAAAAAGACCACTTCAGGAAAACCTTTGAAAAATAAATTATGTATGAGCCCAGTGAGTTTGTAACAAGAGTGCCGCAAGCGAACGCCAACGCTTGTCTGCTTTTTTTAAGTAGAAAAAGAGGCATTACTGAATAATAAAACCAGTCAAAGGAATATATGAAATGTTTTCGAAAATGTTGAATGGTTTCTAAGTTAAGAGGTAAGGTTTATGTTTTGTGACGACGCAGACAATGTCAAGGGTATCACAATAGCAATACTTTTTACTCCACCCCCGAAAAACAAACAAGCTAAAAATGGAGCCTAATCTTTGGACTACTATGAATATGAGGTGAATACAAGGTAGGCTGTCCATAGTGTGCAGTCCCATCTATGGGTCTATATGTTAATCCTTTCTAACATACAACAAATCTGCAGCAGACAGCATTGAAAATTGGCAAAATTAATGAAAACTTCTCTCAAAAATTGAAATATCTTAAAACAATTTTAGAATAGATTAGAAAACATGGAGGGAAAAGCAGAAACATCTAACCATGAGCAATCTCTCCTTTTCCCACAAAGTATTCAAAAGTTACCTGCTGCAAATACAAGGTTTCAAATTAGATTTATAAAAATCCAACTTCAGCTTTTCCCACATATAGACGCTTTCTGATGCCTCCACAGCATACTACTTTTGAAAACATTTTTGACGACCAATTTCTCCTTTTGCAACAATGTTCCCAACCCTTTTCACTAATTATTCCTTCCTTTATGGAGATTTCCCATAGTTTTGCCATGACGATTCCAAAGTCATGGTCTTCAGAATTGTTGTAGGTGAGAAAAGGTTGAAAATGGCATGATCTATTTGGCAAGGAAGACCTGTGTCACATGCCGAGAAAATGAAAGCATGGACAAGTCTACGGGATAAGGTTATGACAGCCTGCTACAACAGACGAAATGGAAAGGAATTTTCTTGCATTTTCTAGCATTGTTTACCCTCGCACTTGGCTATATAGCCATTTGGCTAACACAAAAAGGAGATAGACATACCAATTATGAACTGTCTTAAGGAGAAGGAGAAACTACCAGCTTGTAATTCATCATCAGGATTGTCCGAAGGTAATCCATAGAACATAATGTTGGTCAACATCATGGTCAGTAATAATGACAGACCGCAGGTCAGTCGCTGGACACGGGTAAAAGTGCTTTGTGGGGGCTTGGACATGACACTGACCCACAGATGGCTCTCCCTCAAGTTACGAGATGATATCATCATGAAGTTGTACTTCTGTTCAAACTGTAAGTCTTCCTGTGACAAATAATCGTTAGAGAAATACAAAGGCGAAAATGTGCCTTGTTCCATTGGCTAACAGTGAAGATAAAAAATAAGCCTTGAATGTATGCAAGGTTTTTAACCCTTTCCCACAAATAATAAATCTGCAGCAGAAGACCTTGAAAAGATCTAGACAAAGACACGATAAATCTCCATAAATGAAGGTATAATTACAATTGCTTAGAGAAATTTCTCCTTTTCGTCACAAGGTTTCAAACTCGTCACAAAGCGTCTTTATGCCACAATGTTTTTGAATGTTGGTTAAGATGTTTTCCAGTGTCATTTGCTGCAGATTTGATATATACATGTATGTATGAAAGGATTTTAAAAATGACAAGGATCTTTTGTCAAAAACATTAATTATTAAAAAAATAAATAAAGCAGTTACATTTAAATCCATTGATGAAACAGATTTGAACTAACAAGTGATTGAATTAACCCTTTTCCATATACAGATGACACCTCTGCAGCAGACGACTTTTGAAAACATTGTAGAAAAGGGAGAGATATTGCTCATTATGATCAATTTCTACATTTGCCACAACTGTTCAACTGTATTTAATGATTAAACACACATTTGTGTAGCTTTCTCATATTTATGCCTAGATGTTTTCAAGGGCGTCTGCTGCAGAGTTGTTGTATGTGGTGAGGGTTAACCCTTTCCCACATACAACAATTCTGCAGCAGACAACTTTGAATGTATCTAGACAAACACAAAGAAAAACTCTTCTTCTTTTGCTTCAATGTTTTCAAAAGTCGTCTGCTGCAGAGGCATCAGAAAGCATCTGTATGTGGGAAAGAGTTTACAGATAAGATAAGATAACTTTATTAACAATAATACATTAACAATAAATGGTTATGGCAACAAAATACACACAAATTACAAAGTGACAGTGGATAAGTATGAGATAAATTAAGTATCTTTTGACAATGAAACAAGCATTCATTCATGTAATTCACTATAATTTTTTAATACAGTTGGAGAATTGCTATTGAGAATTGAGATAAGCAAGTTGTATGATAAAAAAAAAAATTGTTGTTACAAGTGAATTGGTCATACTTCAGAAAAAGCTTGCATCGTGGTCGTGACCCTAAACAGTGATCCTCTGTCTAGAGCAAGCCAGTCATCGTAGATGAAATTCCAGGAATCCTCCAACTGCACATCTTTGATGTAGATTTGATTCAAATACCTGAAAAAATGGAATGTCTATGAATTCAAATAGATTTAAGATCATATGATGGAGGATTAATTGATTGAGGTTGAACCCTTTCACACCTGCAGAAACATTTTGACGCAATAGCAGCAGACGACTTTTAAAAACATTGTGGCCGAAGGTGAAATTGCTCATGATGAGCAATTTCTTCTTTGGCCACAATGTTTTCAACTTTATTTAACAATTAATTAAGCTATCTTTTATGGAGATTTTTAAGGTTTTTGTCACTATGTCTTCAAAGTCGTCTGCTGCAGATTTGTTGTATGTGGGAAAGGGTTAATGCCATTTCAACAATTTTTCAGTCATACTAAGGCAGCCGGTTCTATCTATCTATTTGTTTCCTAGCTTTCTCAAACTAATACTCCACACAACAGTGTTTCCAAGCAACTGGCTGCTTTTCCACATAGACTGTTAGATTGGTGCAAGAAGAATGACGATTGTCAAAAAATGAGTTTTGTCAAAAATAGGATCCTATTAGATATGCTAACCCTTTCCCACATATGACAAATCTGCAGCAGACAACTTTGAAAATGTCTACTCAAAAATATAGAAAATCTCTATAATTGTAGGTAAAATTACTGACAAAAGTTGAAAACTTTGTGACAAAAAGAGAAAATGCTCGTTTCGAGCAATTTCTACTTTTGTTTCGATGCTTTCAAAAGTCATCTGCTGCAGATGCGTCAAAATGCGTCTATAGGTGGGAAAGGGTTAAACTCCTTCAGCGCCAATGGTGACATTGAGGTTCTTTACTTGGTGAACCAATGCTGATTCGGATGATTCAGCTCATAACGAGCTGTCTAACGTGAAATCTTTTAATCATCAAAACATTCTTAACCTCTGATTACATGAAAAATGGTGTCGCCCGATTTTGTACATGGAAGAGTCGACTTTAGGGAATTTGGTGCAGAAAGGGTTTACCTAATCAATGCACCAGCATGAGATAAGATGCCATTTAACAATATTTCAACATACAGACGCCGACAGATTTAGCCTTTGCAGCAGACTTTCGAAAACATTGTAACCAAAGCATAAATTGCTTATGGCAAATTCTCCTTATTCCACAATGCTTTCAACTCTATTCTGAAATAATTAAACTCTCATTTATGGAGTTTATTCACGTTTTTTGCCAATAAGTGTCCAGTCATCTGCTGCAGATTGGTCGTATGTGGGAAAGGGTAAACAAAATTGTTTGCAGACTACTTGTCAGCATTGTCTCATGGACATCAAATGATCCTTAAAGCTAATCGTGCTCAGAAGAGCTAACAAGAGCGCTGCAACGCTCATCAGCTTTTTTCTAAGATGAACGAGAGTTGTCGGAGGACAATATAGCTCGCCTATCAGGGCCACACAGTATCATCTATTGCAAGATAATACACTTTTTCAATACTTGCATGCAAATGTTAACCAAGTCCATACAGGCCCTTTTGGGCCTTTTAAATATAATGACCCTGAATAAGTGTGTGAAGTTTCAAAGCAACAGCATACACAGTGTCTGAGAAAAGGACTTGCACGCAAAGGTTTGACCAAGATGGCTACGGGTACGCCAACGCCAACGCGTGCGCCGGGGTGATTACATAAGCTCCCCTATTTCTTCGTATAGGCGAGCTAAAAAGGGGCATTTCTAAATAATTATTAAAGCAAGAGTTATGGGACTTAGCAAAGACATGCATAATATTCCTAGGAACATACATACTAATTTTCATTTGAAACTGTTTAACCGGTTTAGAGTTATGAGGTAAGATTTAAGTTTTGTGACGACACAGACGACAATGCCGACGCCGCAAAGGGTATCACAATACCCAGACTTTTTTTCTTCAAAAAACAGTCGAGCTAAAAATGTACCAGTAGATAATTCCAAAAGCATACCAATGTGGACTGGTTCCTGCATTATCATGCCAAATTGTAACAGTCTTCAGGGAACCAAGGCATTCTTCTGTTGCAAGCACAAACCAATCTTCATAGCCACTCTGGAAACATTGTCTAGCACTTGTTGATAATCGTTTCTTAGAACTGGAACCATTCACTCCTTTAATATGATGTTGTAACATTTTCAATCATTAAATGCTTAGAAAATTATTCAGGATGAAAGTGTAGTATCTGAAAATGTTCTGGAGACTGAGTATGTTGTGAAACATTCTCGAGGCTTTTCCTATGTAGTCCCATTAATATAAAAGCTAGCTCTATAGCAAGGCAGTATAAGTCTTCTTTTATACATATACCTTGGCTACATTATACCCCCTCTTTAAATTAAATTCGTCCCGGAATTTCGGTAGACTGCATGAGAATATTGTGAATCGTTCTTGATGTAGTCCCTTAAGCCATGGTCACATCTTACGGTCATGCACGTAGTTGACCGTAGTGGGAGATGACTGTAGTTGACCGTAGTTAAACATGATAAATTGTAGTTCAATGTAGTTATAAATGTAGCTTGAACTTCAAGAAACCCATGATTTAGCCATAGTTAGCAATAAAAACAAGATGTGTTTGTGAAACACTGATGCCCCCAAATGGCAACATCTAGGTCAAAGGTCAAGGTCGCAAGGTCAAAAATGTTGGTACTGACAGAAAGGTCATGTCACAAGGAATACACATGTGAAATATGGTAGCCGTACCTGTTATGGTTCAAAAGTAGTGGTCAAAGTTAAAGTTTTTTTCGAGAATGGCAACATCTAGGTCAAAGGTCAAGGTCACAAGGTAAACAATTTTGGTATTGACAGAAAGGTCATGTCACAAGGTATACACATGTGAAATATGGTAGCCGTACCTGTTATGGTTCAAAAGTAGTGGTCAAGGTTAAAGTTTTTTTCGAGAATGGCAACATCTAGGTCAAAGGTCAAGGTTGCAAGGTCAAAAATGTTGGCACTGATAGAAAGGTCATGTCACAAGGAATACACATGTGAAGTATGGTAGCCGTACCTGTTATGGTTCAAAAGTAATGGCCAAGGTTAAAGTTTTTTTAGAGAATGGCAACATCTAGGTCAAAGGTCAAGGTCGCAAGGTCAAAAATGTTGGTACTGACAGAAAGGTCATGTCACAAGGAATACACATGTGAAATATGGTAGCCGTACCTGTTATGGTTCAAAAGTAATGGCCAAGGTTAAAGTTTTTTTGAGAATGGCAACATCTAGGTCAAAGTTCAAGGTCGCAAGGTCAAAAATGTTTGTACTGACAGAAAGGTCATGTCACAAGGAATACACATGTGAAATATTGTAGACGTACCTGTTATGGTTCAATAGTAGTGGTCAAGGTTAAAGTTTTTTTCGTGCAGACAGACAGACAGACAGACAGACGTGCAGATAGGCCAAAAACTATATGCTCACCAAATCTATGATTCCGGGGGGGCATAAAAATTCATAATGTTCAAAATATCTCTATGGTGAGCTTGGACGCCAAGACTACTGTGACCGTAGTTTGAACGTAGTTGACCCTAGAAGAGCTTATTCGACCCTACTTGACTATAGTTCACACGTAGTTCAACGTAGTTGTCCATAGTGGGATACTCTAGTTAACCGTAGCCATTATGCTCAAACCTACTTTACCCTACTTCTACCTAGTCCTACATTCAAATGAACTACGGTCAACTATGTGCGTGACCGTGAGATGTGACCGCGACTCTTTAGTAGGGGCCATTATAACAATCCTTAATTGATCTGACCTGACCAGGGCTCGAACCTTTGACCTTTTGATCCGAAGGCAAACGTCTATCCACATCATTATTAAGCTAGTTCTATAGCAAGGCAGTATAAATGTCCCCTTATACATATACCTTGGCCACAATAATATAAATATTTTGAACATAGGATCATGCATAAGGCTTATCCCTGTGTCTCATTGTTTTGTGAATTCCTAATCTAATCATGCATTTTAAATAGCCATTTTTTACAAGCTGGATTTCCTCTCATAAAGTTTTCATTGACAATTTGCTAAGTAATTATTATTTTTTCTCATCAAAATAAGGAAAACAAGAGCGCCAAATGTCACAAAATACGCCCGTCCTATTTTTTTGAGACCAAGTAAAGTGATAATTGGTTGTACGTCAGGCAAATTTAGAGAGCAGACACTGTTGATATAGTTTTGGCCATTTCGAGGGATATAAGTGTAGAGTGACTTGGATAACGTGGTTAGTTATTAAACCTGACCAAAAATTATTGATGGTACAAGACCAATTAGAGGTAATTTCAATAATTAAAGGGCAATAACTCTCCAGTGAATGAAGCGATATGGCTGGTAATCGAACTTGTCCGAGATATTTTGCTAATACACATCCTGACTAAATTCAGTGGTGACAGGACAAAGGCTTTTTAAGTTATTAATCGGACAAGACCAATTTTAGGTAATTTCTGTCATTAAAGGGCGATAACTCTAGAGTGACTAGAGCAATATGTCTGGTTGTAGAACTTGTTTGAGATACTATGCCCATACACATTATGACTAAATTTGGTGATTATTGGATGGAGGCTTCTAAAGTTATTGATGGGACAATTCCTATTTGAGTTAATTTCTATAGTTAAAGGGCAATCACTCTTGATTTTGACCAAATTTGGTGGTGATTGGACAAAGGTTATTGAGCTGACAAGACCAATTTTAGGTAATTTCTATAATTAAAGGGCAATAACTCTAGAGTGGCTATAGCAATATGGCTAGTTATTGTACTTGTCCGAGATATTATGCAAATTCACATTTTTACAAAATTTGGGGATGATTGGACAAAGGCTTTTTAAGTGCGCTGACAAGACGAACTTTAGGTAAATTCTATAATTAAAAGGCGATAACTCTCAATTGACTTCAGCGATATGGCTAGTTATCGAACTTGTCCAAGATATTATGCCAATACACATTCTGACCAAATTTGGTGATGATGGGACAAAGGCTTCTAAAGTTATTTATCTGACAAGACCAATTTTAGGTAATTTCTATAATTAAGGGGCTATAATAACTCTAATGACTAGAGCTATATGGCTAGTTATCGAACTTGTCCAATATATTATGCCAAGACACATTCTGACCAAATTTGGTGATGATAGGACAAAGGCTTCTAAAGTTATTTAGCTGACAAGACCAATTTTAGGTAATTTCTATAATTAAAGGGCAATAACTCTTGTTTTACTAAATCGATATAGCCAGTTATCAAACTTGTCCAAGATATTATGCCAATACACATTCTGAACAAATTTGGTGGTGATGGGACAAAGGCTTCTCAAGTTATTTATGTTTTTCAAAACAAGCATATAAAAACAGGTAAAATAAGCTATAGATATTTTGCAGAAACATTAAATTCATATTAATCTGCCAGAAAAGAATTCACTCTGTAACTAAATTGCTCATCATTTCTTTTTCACAAAATGTTTGGTAAATATCTTTTTCAATGCCACTGGCACCATCTGTATTCTGTATCAATCTTCCCTGCTTCTTAGGAGAACCGCTTGTGGCGTAGACAATCTCTTCACCGCACAATTTAAAAAAATGTACTTATTCATTTAAAAGTTCATACGATAAAACAAAAATGTATGTGCCTTTGGTTAAAAATTCACCTAATTGCTCCGATTGATAAAAGTATGTATTTACTATTAATGTGTTAGTGTTGCTTCTAATTTCACCTAATTGTTCTAAGTAAAAAAATATATATATGTGTTTACTATAACTGTTTAAATATTCCGTGATGCTCGCATGAGGGCTACCGATGGGCATCACTACCAAGCATAAGAAGCCTAGCTCTATCTAAGTTGTGGAGTAATCGTCCGCATTCACTTTCGAGCATGTGTATTGCTACAGGTTTTGGTGGTTTAGTATATTTGGTGATCACAGGCCAACAATTGACTATTATCTGCAATAATAATAGTTTAAAAAAAAAAAAACCTTATAAACAGGCGTGTTAACTATGTTGAATAGTATTACTCGTAAACAATTTTTTTCTTTTTCAAAAATTCAATATGGCCAACGGTCCACGCCAGATTCCCTGACTAAGGTAATGTTGATATTTTCTCAATTAAAAGTCTTCTTGGCAGGAGTTTACAATAATAATAGTTTAGAAACTCGTAATTTAGTTTTATTTTCTATGTTGAATAGTATTACTCATATTTTTTTTCAAAAATTCAATATGGTCCACGCTGGATTCCCAGACTAAGGAAATGTTGATATTTTCTCAATTAAAAGTCTTTAAAACTCATACCACCCTCTATGTATTGCAGTCCAACGTCAGCAGATTCTTTAAGACGTTTTCACTTGTTAAAATATTAAAACATAAGTTAAAATGTCTAAAATAACATAAAATGGTATGCACAGAAAAAATACACGTCCTTCACCACCACCACCAAATCATCACATGTCTGCTGTTTCCGACTGACCTATCGATTCGCTTTTCATCTTGAAAGGTTACAAAGATCACATGACCTATGCAAATTTATTCAAATTTTCCAAAATACCTTAAATCCCCAACAGCCAATCAAATGCACGAAACCATTGGGACGACTTCTACCCAATTCAGATCAGTGACCTGCATATTTTCCAAGTTAAATTGACCGACAATTCATAATTGCTTTTGTTTTATTTGTTTATATTCCATTTTCTGATTGATCAGTATACATAATATATGGTGCTACCTATTTACGAAAAAACGCAAGATAATTATAAACAAAAATTAAAGAACATACTTTGGCCATACAAAAAGGATTTATAAGTAATTGACTAGACAATAATAATGTTAATGTCATGTTTCTTGCATTATCAAAACATATTTGGAATTCGTATTGCTGTCGTCTATTATTACGAACAGAAAATAATAAAGTAAAAACTTTCAGAAAATCAAGGAATACATTTATAATGAACGAGGTTAAAACATGAGGGCCAAGATGATCCTTAATCGATCACCTGCATTATGGTAAAGAAGAAAATAGATCAGCCCTTTTCTGATGCCATCTGGCGACTACCTTTTTCAACCAGTCAATATGACTAGAACAAATTATGTAAGGGGTCACATTTCTGCTAAACCCTTTCCCTATTAGAGACAGTTTCTGAGGCCTATGCAACAGACGATTTAGGAAAAGATTGTCACCAAAAGAACAATTGCTCCTTATCAGAAAGTTATCCTTTTGCCACAATGTTTGATAAATAATTATACTTTGAATGAGTGTGGCAATAGCTCATGTATAGGAATTTGGGGTCTTTCATGTTGATACCACTTTTTTTGCGGGAAACAACGTCGCTCCATTGACGTTACACCAAGATGAAGTGTAACGGAAATGACGTCACGTCCTTCTTTGGCTACGATACAGTCAAAATTTAGGTTCGGGCGTAGAAGGCTAATGCTGTCGGTTTTTTTACGAACGGGAAATCATATTTCTTACAGATTTCCATTTAGTTTTAACTTTTCGTACAAATGTTTATTCCCACATAACACAGCATTTTAATGATCTTAAATATCTATTTTAAAAAAAAAAAATTAAAAAGACGACAATAATTTTCAATCCGTGTTTTTCCGCTCATTTTATACATACCCAAAATACCGATTTAAAAAAAAATGATTAAAAAGACGACAATAATGTTCAATCCGTGTTTTTCTGCTCATTTTATACATACCCAAAATACCGATTTTAAAAAAAAATGATTAAAAAGACGACAATAATTTTCAATCTGTGTTTTACGTCTGCTTTTTATACATATCCAAAATGGCGGCCCCCATGGATTTTTTTCAATTTCATTTCAGAAAGCTTCATGGGTTATTGAAAAAAAAAAAAATCTCACGCCCGTTAACTATAAGCGAAAATACCCATTCATGGGTTTTTTTCGTATAAATAGTAGGGATGGGAACGAATATACGAGTATGTGTGTAACCAGGCATGACCTTGACGACCAGTTTTTTTTTATATTTTTATAATCAACACACATGTATAAAGTGTATAAACGGTGACAGTCTGCATTTAATTACGAAAGTGAAAGTCAATACATCATATATTTAACATTGCATTACGTCTCAAAAGTATGCAGCTTTCCTCTTTACCGCTTTAAAATCGAATTCACATCAGCGAACAACTTGAATCGTCCGCCATTTAACACGCGGTTAAATCAAAATCGATAAAAAAAAAAAAAAAGAAATATCACCAACTCCCTATGCTTTTTGTATGAATAAGATATATAATTATTTCATTAATTATTTGAAACGGTTAAATATTAAATTCGGTAAACAAACGACACCTGAATGAATATACGGCTCAGAAAACGTTGCGATTCGGTTTATCGTTTCGAGGGGATTTTTTTTCTTTATTTACATCAACTTGAAATTCAAATATATCTGTTGAGAAAGAAAGAGAGTGTAAGTACAGTTGAAAACATGCAATATATACGTAAACAGTAGCTTATACTTATACTTGGAAAATCGCCATTATTTGAAAAAGGAAATGGAAAAGTACCAGTATTCGGATAAACCTGAAATTGGATATTGGATCTTACCTGTTATATTCATGTAGACATTGGCTGTAGTTCCCGCTTTGTTCCACCATCAAGTTATAACTCTAAATCACAATTAGATCTTTCCTGTTATATTCATGTAGACATTGGCCGTAGTTCCCGCTTTATTCCACCATCAAGTTATAAAAAGAACATTACACATAGATCTTACCTGTTATATGCATGTAGACATTGGCTGTAGTTCCAGCTTGTCTCCACCAACCAGTTAGTACACATACCATGTAGAGGTACATCTCTGTAGGGCTGTTGTCTTCACAATTCAGTACACCAATCTGTAAGTTTAGTTTTTAAATAAATTGCCTTGCCCCAACACATTTGGCAACCGTCAGAAAGAATGTTGATTTTGCTCAGCCAGCATTGAAACTAAAAAGCTTTACATACATATTGATCAATTATTACTTGGTTGGACAGGGTACCCAAGTAATCAATTTTAGTACTGAATAGGACGTCCAAGTATTGGTTACCGAAATACATGTGGGTGTTTGAGTACTCGATTATTTTTTTCAGTCTTTCAAGAAATGAATTTAAATTTGAAGTAATTGAATCGTTTCTCACTGGATTCAAGAGTAAAATCATTAATTAACTTCCTATTAAACAAACAGGATGACACTTTTATGTATGCTGATGGTTTAAATCCATTAGATTTACAATTTGATTGCAATCACATATCAATTAACAATCAAGTTAAGTGTCAAACAGGTTACAAAATGTTCACTCCTGCGCTGTATCATTTCTGTAAGTGTTTTAATGGATTTAAGTGAAAACATACCTAAAATAACTTGACATTTATTTACATATTTGTTCATCAAATCACTTTTTCTGCTATACATATTTATTCAAACAAAAGAAAACATGTTTTACCCAGAACGAATTGCAGCCATACCTGCTGATATGTCAAACTTATAATGGCCATTTAAGATTGTATAAATATTATTGACACCCAACTGATATGAAAACCGAAAGTGATTTTTTTTTTTTTTTCGATTGCTGATTTTTTGTTTTACTTGCATTTCATTATGCTGAGTGTATATACTTATAAAACATACTGTACATTATTTTGGTATTCAAGGTCATTTAACCCTTGCCCTCAAACAACAATTCTGCAGCAGACATCTTTTAACATATTTTGTCAAAAAGTAGAAAATCTCTATAATTGAATGGATAACCTATGACTGAAAGTGGAAAACATTGTGGCAAAAGGAGAAATTTGTCCGTTTTTTGCAATTTCTTCTTTTGTCACTATGTTTTCAAAAAACTGTCTGCTGCAGAAGCGTCAGAAAGCATCTATATGAGGGAAAGGGTTAAATGTCTGATTTTCATTTTGTTTGTGCATTTTATAAATTATGCGACAAGCACCTAATGTATGGATGTTTTCGAAAGTGCAATAACCTCGACATGTTCGTTGAAAGTTTGATTTTTCAGGTATTTTTTTTTATCATATTATTTGCATTTTAGACATTTCAGATATCTTCTAATTTAGATATGAAAACAAACACTTATTTATTAATATATATTAAAGACAATGTCAAGCAACCGAACAACAGCAAGCCTACTTTCGGAAACTTAAGTTTTTATGAATATTTGATTTATTTAGAGTATCCAAGTATTCTATCGGGAGAATATGTACGTACCCAAGTATTTATACTGATACTCATTCACATCCCAAATTATTACACAAGATTTAACAAGAAAATGCTTTTCAAAAATTGTACAATCAAAGGATTACCTGCTCACATAGGCCAATCATCCTGTGAAGTTTGAAGACTCTTGGTCAAAAGATTTTTGAGATACTCTGCCAAAGTCAATTTCAATTGGACAGCTCATTAGACTTTTGTCATAATGTTTTCAACTCTATTTTATAATCATACTTTCATTTATAACGATTGTCCATGTTTCAAAGTTGCCTACTGCGGATTTGTTATATGTTTTATTGGGATTTTACGCCGCCTTCAACATTATTTCAGTTATATCACAGTGACAGTTCACTTATTCATGATCCCTAGGTAAACAAACCAGTACTAGGTTAGGAGATGTGCATTGCCCAAGAGCACTCCACCATGACTGTGGTTTGTTATGTAGAAAAGGGTTAAGACAAGATAATTATTTACAGAACAAATTAATTCTGATCAATGCAACTTAACACTTTCCTTTTTACAGTGAATCTGCAATATAAACTTGTCTTAGCCACTAGGGGCCACACTTTTTATCTATCAAAGTAATTTGAATACACTTTGTAGAGGGTCACTTGTGGACCATTTCTGCCAAAATATCTTGAAATTAGACAAGCATATTTTCTTTTGTTTTTTAACAAATCAAAATGGCTTGACCAATTTCTACATTGAATCATCTGAGAAAAATGTCTACTCTCAGAGGAGAAGAATTTCAAAGCTTTGTCATTTTATCACCTGCGTGTTTTTCAACAAATCACTATGGCTTAAACAAATCATGAAGAGTGTCACCTAAGGAGCATTTTGGCAAAATAATCTTGAAATCTGACATACACTTTAAGAGCAGAAGAAGTTAAACAACATATGAGCCGGGACGGTTCATTTAATCATTTTAATCCTTTTCTGATACCGCTGGCAACTAAATGTTATTTTAACCAATCAATATATATATCTTAAACATAGAGGGTCACCTAACGACCATTTCTGACAAATGATCTTGAAATCAAACAAGCACTTTCAGAGCAGAAGAGTACCTTAAAGTTTTGACATTTTACTCCCTTTTTTGATGCCAATCAATATGGCTTGAACATTTTTGAAGAGGGTCATTTAAGGAACAACTCGAGTTTTCTTGAAATCATAACATCAAATTCTGAGGAGGAGAGTTTCAAAGTTTTGTCAATATTTTTCTCAAGGCCTTCAGCCTTCACAATTTTACATGTAGCACATTTGAACATGTTTCTTTTTGAGAATATTTAACACTTTCCTATATATATATACAGGAAATCTGCAGCAGAAGACTTTGAAAACATTTTGAAAAACATATGGAAAACATTTTATGAAGATAAATATATCTATGAAATGTTTTCAAAAGATATCTGCTGCTGCATAACAAGACGCCTGGTTGTGAGACCATCCATTTTAACAAAGAAAATATTACCTTTTCTTTATCCTGGTTATCTGTTCTGCGAGCCCAGTGTAACAGAAATATATAAAGCACCCAAACTATTATCACAACTGTGACGACAACTGGGTTTTCAAAGACTGTTGCAAATAGCAGGAGATCACTGGGATCAAGACTAACAGGTGCCACAATAAAATCACCGAGTACAAATCTTGAGGAGAAGTCAGTTAGATGGTTACAGTAGCATTCAAGCTGCTTTGAATCAGGTCCTGGATGAACCTGTATGAACAACAAGAAATAGAGTTTAACCCCCCTTTCCCACATACATCAAATCTGAAGCAGACGACTTTGAAAACTTAGTGATAAAAAACTGAAAAATCACCATAAAAGATAGTTTTTTATGCTCTAAAATAAAGACAAACATTCTGACGAAGTTTTAATATTTCAAAGTTAAAAATGCAGCCTTCAGAGAGTGTAAACAAGATTTTCCTTAAATTCGACCTAGTGACCTAGTTCTTGACCCAATATGACCAATATTTGAACATGGCCTAGATATCATTAAGACAAACATTCTGACCAAATTTTAGAATTGTGGCCTCTAGAGTGTTAACAAGATTTTCCTTCAATTTGACCTTGTGACCTACTTTTTTGCACGAAATAGCCCAAATTTGTGCTTGACCTACATATCATCATGACAAAGATTCAGATAAAGTTTCAACATGCTCAAGTTAAATATGCGGCCTCCAGAGTGTTAACAAGATTAACTAGTTTTGAACTTGTCCAAGATTTGATGGAGAAGAATGTTCTGATAATTTTCATAAAGATCGAATGCAAAATGTAGCCTGTAGAGTGTTAATAAGTCAATTGTTGATGACCCACAACGGAGGGACGTTGGAAAAAATAAGATCACAATAGCTCACCTCGAGCACTTTGTGCACAGGTGGGCTAAAAATAAAATAAAAAAGCACTCTTCCCACTTTAAAGGAACAGTGGGAACCTAGCGAGATATATGGAAAATATATGAAAGTATCACTATAAAATTTGAATTGGGATAATATCATCGGCTGCATATGTGTGAAAATCATCTGCTTAACTTGACCATTTACCTCATCTTGACATTTTCAGAATTGGCTGCTTCGAAACAAAGTAAGGAAAATGTGGTAGCTCCAAGTTTGGAGGTATAAAATTCTGATACCGAGTTGAAAACATAATGGGAAAAGGGGAAACTACTCTTATTGAGCAATTGCTCCTTTTCCCACGTGTTAAATAATCATCTGCTGCAGAGGCATCTAAACGAATGTTGTCTACAACATATCAGTTTAACCCTTCCCTCATACAGACGCTTTCCGATGCCTCTGCAGCAGACAGCTTTTTGAAAACATAGTGACAAAAGAAGAAATTGCTCAAAACAAGCAATTTCTCCTTTTGCCACAATGTTTTCCACTTTTAGTCATAGGTTGTCCAATCAATTATAGACATTTTCTACTTGTTGACAAAGTATGCTCGAAGTCGTCTGCTGCAGAATTGTTGTATGAGAGAATGGTTTAAAGGAGGAACATTTCTTATGATTGTGAATCAATTAACCCTTTTGCACCTGCAGACGCATTATGATGCAATACCGGCAGACGACCTTTAAAAACATTGTGGACAAAGTTGAAATTGCTCATGATGAGCATCAACTTTGGCCACAATGTTTTCAACTTTATTTAACACTTAAGCTATCTTTTATGGAGATTTATGGAGTTGTCTGCTGCAGATTTATTGTATGTGGGGAAAGGGTTAAGTGCATGTTTACATACCAGACAGCCTTGACTGGACCATTCTGTGGTGGCCTTATCCCAAAACACACAGAACAGGGATCTCACTTGTATGCCAAAGGAAAACACAGCACTGCATATATGTACATCTTCCGTCTCTGTCACCTTAACACACTCGGCATCAAGATCCTTCACTTCCTCCAACATTGTTTCATTACCAAAATCCAGAGTGATTCCAAAATACATGTTGTAGGAAGAACTACCATTTAAAAGGCTTTCATTGGTTTGGATGTTCATTTTAAAACCTGACATCTTATTTTTAGATGTTGTATTGATGATGATGCCGTAGAAGGCTTGCATCCGTGCCCAATCTGCGGGGTATATTAATCCTTTCTCCAATACAGTTTGATAATCTGGTGGATCTACAGCTTGTCCATATATTATAATGTTACTTATATTGCTAGGCAAGATGACATCAACTATTCTTGTTTCGAAAGGCTTCATGGTAAAGTTAAGCAGTAGCATTTCACTATAAAGCTCTTGTATAGCTATTGAGTCGTTAGTTTTTATGTAGGATATGTTGATAGAGCTAATGTCCAATACATCTTCTGCAAAAGAAAATAAAAAAATATTTTATTTTAACCGTAACCCTTTCCCACATGTAGATGCTTACTGTTGCCTCTGCAGCAGATGACTCTTGAAAGTATTTTGGCTAAAGGAGATCATGAGCATTTCTCCTTATGGCGCAATGTTTTCAATTTTATATTGAAAATTGCTCAATGCTTTAAAGTTATAATCCAAAAGTGCTCTTTTTCAGCAGATCTGTTCCTGTGATCTTAAATTGAGATGTTGACCTAGTTTAGCTATAATCCTAGGTTGTACAAGGCTGTGTTGACAGAAATACGGCACTACCAATATTCTTTCTGACCACTAACAAGTCAACTTATTGTCCTTTCTCTTGTACAATGATGAGTTAGAAATTACCAAGCTACAAATATTTTTTGTGATTGATCATTGAAAAGTAATTTAGACCATTTTTTAAAAGGCTCAAGCCTTTCCCACATATAGACTGTTTTTGACAACTCGGCAGCAGACAACTTTTATTGTATATAACAATAATGAGCATTTTTTTCCTTTTGCCACAAGGTTTTCAACTTTATTCAATAACTGTTCTTTCATTTTTAGAGTTCCCACAGTTTTGATTAAATGTTTTCAAAAGGATCTACTGCCGATTTTATTTTATGTGGGAAACGATTTAAGGGCTAAAATGCAAAAGTTGGTAGAAAGCGAGATGTAAGGAAAGAACGTTAAAAGTTGCAATGTCTGCATGGTGAAGTGGTTACAGCTTCCAACTTGGGAGCAGAGACAAGAGTTTGATCCCCAGTCGGGTCATACCAAAGACTTTACCAAGAGCGCCGAGGAGCAAATGCCAATGCTCGTCTGGGGTTTTTTGAGACGAAAAAGGGGCATTACAGAACAATTATTACAGCCAGAGTTATGGGACTTAGTATATGTGTATTGTTCTGAGGAACATGTGTACCAAGTTTCATTTGAAAATGTTGAACGTTTTTTGAGCTATGAGGTAAGGTTAAAGTTTTGTGACAACACAGACGACCGACACCAAGGGTATCAAAATAACCAGACCATTTTTTCTTCATAAAACACTAGCTATAAATGGCTTCCCTCCTTAGTTAGGATAAATAAAACCGTAGGTTCAGAAAATTTACAGAGGAATTGCTGTAATATAACTGAAATGTTGTTGAAAGTGGCATAAAATACAATCTACATAAAGACTTGAGAGAGCCAATAAATACATGAGTTAAGTGAGCTGGCTGCTGTTATACAATTTTTTAAAATACTATCTGATTTACACTTGCAGACTCGTTTTTTATGGAGTCACCTTTTGCAATGTTTTAACTCAATTCTACAGTTGTTTTGAAATTTTCCATATTTTAACGCCATTGTCTTCTTATATTGATGATTTGAAGTGTTTTGAAAAGCAATCAACAGAGTCCTTGTGGCAAGCTCCTAGGATTTGAGATTAATGACAGATACGTCGGAATGCCCTTGTGCATTAGGCACATTTTCTAGCCTAAAATTGGTTAGTAAGACAGTGATCATGGCTAAAATGCGAACTGTTGCCTCAATATAACAGAATTTACCCTTCTTACCCCTCTGCAGCAGACAACTTTTTAAAACATTGTGGCAAAAGGAGAATTGCTCATGATGAACTATTTCTCCTTATGCCACTATGATTTCAACTACATTCAATAATCATACTTTTGTTTTGTAGAGATTTTCTTTATTCTTGTCTAAATGTCCTTATACATCCGATCTGAAGGGCATTGAACCTAAGTGAATGAGTCAATCAAACAAGAATGCCTTGGTGGTGTTGTGGTAGAGCGTCCGCCTCAGAAGCGGGAGGTAGCAGGTTTGATCCCTGGCTGGGGTCATACCAAAGATTTTAAAAATGATAGTAGTGGCTGCCCTCCTAAGTGCACAGGGTTGCGGGGTTAGCATTATGACTGACTGGCTGCATGGAGTCAGAATAAATGGACCAGTAGTACTGGTAACTTACCCTGGTAAAGCCGTGATTTAACTAAAAAATTGTTGAAAGCTGCATACAGTACAAAACAATCAATCAATCAAACAAGACATCTCACCTGTTGGTCCAGGTGTCACATATTTAATTGGCTCCTGCATCTCATTCATGTCTATTTTTAGTCCCCTTCCATCCTTCATTTCCACTGTCATGACTGGTGCTGTGACATTGAACATACTTGACTCCCAAATGAATGGATTCCTCTTCTGGTATATCATCTGAGAAAAATAAATAAGAGGGCAGGGGGTTAGATGGTCGTTTTGCTCGAGACAAGTTCTCCTGATTACTGAACCAACACTTTCCTCACATGCAACAAATCTGTAGCAGAGGACTTCGAATAAAATATTGACAAAAATATTAAATAACTTAAGGAAAAATTTGCCCATTTTGAGCAATTTTTTCTTTTGCCACAATGTTTCCCAAGTTCGGCTGCTGCAAATTTGTCAAATTATTTCTATAGGTGGGAGAGTGCATAACCCTAAGTTTTGGGCACTTAAAAGATTTGTCTCAGTAACATTGTGCTCACAACAAAGGGTTTGGAGATATATTAAACAAGTTAATAGAGTATTGCAAGTAATATAACAGATCTCTACTAGACAAAAGTTACAAGTTATGTCACACCTCACTTTAGAGTTATGCCCCATGACATACATTGTCTTCTAATGGTCCTGATTAAATGTGTAGAGTTCTAGAGTTGTAGACATCAAATTGTGGAAAAAAAGTCCTCAAGTCTCACCTTGACCTTGAGAGTAAGTGGCTGCTTATTGTGCATGACACATCATCTTGCTATGAAGAATAATTGTGTGAAGCTATTATCAAAATCCATTCAAGCATGTGGAAGACACAGCCCGGAAAAGTCAGAAAAGCCTGAGAATGTTCGAGCCTAAATTTGGACATTGACCCTGAGAGTATGTGTCTGGTTGTTGTGCATGACTAATCGTCTTGTAATGGAGAATAATTGTGTGAAGTAATATCAAAATCCATTATTGCAAGTGTAAGATACATTTCGGATGGAAAATGTTTTTAGCCCAAACTGTGACTTTGACCTTGGGAGAAGGTGGCTGGGTGATGTGCATGATCCATCATCTTGTTATGGAGAATAACTGTGTGAAGTAATTTCAAAATCTATTCAAGAATCTGGAAGAAACGGCACGGACAAGAAATTTAGCAGGGACTGACAGACGCCAGCAAACCTATAGTTCCCAAACAGTCTCTGACCGGTAGGGGACTAATAAGGAATTAAGAACCTGAAATATGCCTCCTATCTTGAACTTTGCTCTAGCTTATGAACTTTAGTATAGATATCTATATTTCAGTGAAATTAACCCTGTCCCTCATACAACAAAAACTGCGGCAGATGTCAACGAAAAACAATACATGTGGAATATCTATAATGAAAGTATAGTTGAAAATATTGTGGAAAAAGGTTAACTATACAAAGTTGCTATAGTTACAATTATTATCACAAGACATGGCAATATATCTCGAAAACTGGTTTTTAATGCCGCTTTGCAATTGACTATAACTAAAAAGCAATTTCGATTTTAATGAGTCAAAGTCTGTTTTGATCAGGACAAAGTCACCTTTACATGTACCTGATGAACCTGGAATTTTATCATACAACAACATGAGAGGTAATGGTGGACACTTCTGTCAAATAACTCAAAATTATCTAAAACTAATGGGGTCAACAATATGATTTGTTCTTTTTTAAGCAACAGTGACCTTGATCCAATCAATCTGGTTCTTCAATGCAATAAATCCTGAAGTCATGCTCGACACTTATCAAATATCTCAAATTATTAGAAAGTTATGGGGTCAACATGAAATGTTCTTATTTAAGCAACAGTGACCTTGATCCAATCAATCTGGTTCTTCAATGCAATATATATAGGATATGACATGACATTTCAAATAAAGTTTTATTAAACAAGTTCAAGTAATTGGTTATTAAGCAAGCCTTTGGCAAGCTTAATAACAAATTTCTTGGACAAGTTCACTAAAACTTTATGAAATGACAACATATGTCAGATACTTTTTATCACATGACGAAATACAGAAAGAAAATCTAGTAGTCCCAACATATAATACTTAATTACTAATCACAAACAAAATATTTTTATGACCGATAATGGTCCCTCAACCTCGTCCATCTATCATGACTTTTGTGTTTACCGGATACACGTTCTCACCCATTTTGTTAACATTCGTGGATAAATACAAAAATAGTGATTCGGTCATGTTATATTACATATGTTAAATATAAAGAAATATGAAATGGGTATATTAGATCTGATACAAGCATTGTCATGTTATAAATCCTGAGGTCATGCTTGACACTGCTGTCCAATATCTCAAATTATCATAATTAGTCATGTTCATGCTTACCAACCCTCAAGATTCAATCGTGAGTCTCACGATTTGAAGGGCGTAACCCCAAACCCACGATCGTGAGGGAGAAACTCACGATTTTCGAAAATTCGAAAATTTAAAAAAAGATTTTTTTTTTTTTTTTTAAATCATGAGGATAAATGTACTGAAAATTACTACAATCATTTTCTAACATCAACATATTGTCACTGATTTTGAAGGCCCTATATTTCAACAAGTCCAAAACAATGTGTGTAGCTCAACTACATGATTACATGTACGTATTTGTCTTCTCCCTGTGTCTTTATTCCATTGGTACCTGGGTTTTTCATGGATGTAAAATCTTGGCTATATTTTAAAGTTAAATATAAGCTTAACCTGATGATGATTTTTATTTTCTTTGCTTAGGTCGGTAGGACTCGTAATTGACGTAAATAGCTGATCGTGCTGCAAGCAAGGGGCTAACTGCAGTTCGCGGGGAATTATTCACCGATCACAACATATAATAAATGTTTACCCGAAAATAGGTAGCACCTATACTCATATTACTTAAATGCTAATACGAAAAAAAAACATATGTGTTTTTTTTCGTTATAGGTAACAGGTGTGAGTTTTTTTTTTTTTTCAATAACCCTTGAAGCTTTCTGAAATGAAACTGGCCAAATCCATGGGGGCCGCCATTTTGGGTATGTATAAAATGAGACGAGAAACACGGATTGAAAAAAAATTATTGTCGTCTTTTTAAATCGATATTTATTAAAGAGCTGTGTTTTGTGGGAATTAACATTTGTACGAAAAGTTAAAAATAAATGGAACTCTGTAAGAAATATGTTTTCCCGTTCGTCAAAAAAACGACAGCATTAGACTTCTACGCCCGAACCTAAATGTTGACTGTATCGTAGCCAACGAAGGACGTGACGTCATTTCCGTAACACTTCATCTTGGCGTAACGTCAATGGAGCGACGTCGTTTCCCGCAAAAAAGTGAAAATACCCCAAATTCCTATACATGAGCTATTTATCAAACATTGTGGCAAAAGGATAACTTTCTCATAAGGAGCAATTGTTCTTTTAGCGACAATCTTTCCCTAAATCGTCTGTTGCAAAGGCCTCAGAAACCGTCTCTAATAGGGAAAGTGTTTAGCAGAAATGTGACCCCTTACATCATTTGTTCCAGTCATATTGACTGGTTGAAAAAGGCAGTCGCCAGGTGGCATCAGCAAAGCGCTGATCTTTTTGCTTCTTTACCATAATGCAGGTGATCGATTAAGGATCATCTTGGCCATCATGTTTTAACCTCGTTCATTATAAATGTATTCCTTGATTTTCTGAAAGTCTTTACTTTGTTATTTTCTGTTCGTAATAATAGACGACAGCAATACAAATTCCAAATATTTTTTGATAATGCACGAAACATGACATTAACATTATTATTGTCTAGTCAATTACTTATAAATCCTTTTTTATGGCCAAAGTATGCTCTTTAATTTTTGTTTATAATTATCTTGCGTTTTTTCGTAAATAGGTAGCACCTATAGATATATTATACAGTTGAAAATAATCTGTTTAATAGAAAACATTCTCAAAATGAGTCTTTTTAATTATTTTCCTATATTAAATATTGAAAGTATTGTACATGTATCCCTGCATAGTTATCTAAATTACGTTCTATTGTGAAAATTTCTACTGTTAAATTCATGGCGTTGAAAATCTCCCACTTCAAACCCCAATTCCCCACTTTGAGATCATGAAACTCCCCCTTGAGGATGAGAAAAGGTTGGTAAGCATGCATGTTATAGGGTCAACTTAAAATTTTCTATTTTTTTAGACACACTGACCTTGATCTGAGGTCATGGTGGTTACTTATGTCAAACTATTTGGAAATCCAATGATGCAAAAATTCTAAAGCGGACAAGAAATTTTCTATTTTAAGAAATAGTGACCTTGGTCTTTATCTAACCACACTTGCTTTTCCATGCGATACATCATGAGGTAATGGTTGACACTTCTGCTATCAAATG
Organism: Serripes groenlandicus; assembly: GCA_031761405.1. Classification (NCBI taxonomy): domain Eukaryota; kingdom Metazoa; phylum Mollusca; class Bivalvia; order Cardiida; family Cardiidae; genus Serripes; species Serripes groenlandicus. The sequence continues at coordinate 28,534,401 of JASEVX010000008.1, read as the reverse complement.
ATCCCTGAGGTAAACTAGAAATACTGTGAGCAAAGCTCACTGAAGAATACCCCCCGCTCCCCTCCCAAAAGATCGGATACAATGGTAAAGTTTCTACTTTGCTGTTGAAATTACAAATGTCTTTCTGATCAAATAAATATCGAATGTTACATTATATTGATTAAATTTTTAATTGTGTTCTTGGTTAGACATGTTTGTTTACCATTTGTGTTTAAAATTCAAATCCAGACACTCAAATAGAAAAATATCATGTCACAATGGTATCTACATATGATGTGTAACCTTCATGTAAAGTTTGAACCAAATCCATTGAGCCGTTTAGGAGGAGTAGTGCTTACAAGAAATGTTGAGGCATGTGCACAGGAGTCCCTCGCAGGTAACCTCTAAGTTGAATTATCTCCCCTTGGAAGAATCTGAGGTGTATGATCTTCCTTCATGCATATCTACATATGATGTGTAACCATCATGTAAAGTTTGAACCAAATCCATTGAGCCGTTTAGGAGGAGTAGTGCTTACAAGAAATGTGGACATACGGACAGACAGACAGACAGACAGACGGACGGACGTACTGATGAAGTGTATGTGTGGGGTTATTTCCTTTGATGTTTTTTTGTGGGGTGCACCCCACAAGTATGCAATTCATTCCATAATAACTTCCCTTTTAAGGAATGAATAACATTAATATGCAAATGAGATACCTGTTATAAACAAGAGGGCCATGAGGCCCTGGAATTGCTCACCTGAGAATAGGCTATTTAAGACTTAACTCTTTCAGCGCCAATGGCAATATCATCAAGACAAACTTTCTCACAAAAAGTCAAAAATGCGATCTAGTAGTGTTAACTAGATTGTTCTACAATTTGGCCTAGTGACCTAGTTGTTGACCTGACCTGACCCATATTCGAACTTGGCCTAGATATCACTAAGACAAACATTCTGACAAAGTTTCAACATGCCAAAAATGTGGCTCCCAGAGTGTTCACAAGATTTTCCTTAAATTTGGCCTAGTGACCTTGTTTTTGACAGGACATAACCTATATTCAAACTTGGCCTAGAAATCATCAGGACAAACTTTCTGATAAAGTTTCAACATGCTCAAGTTTAAAATGAGGCTTCAAGAGTGTTAACAAGATTTTCCTTAAATTTGTCCTAGTGACCTAGTTTTTGACCTGACATGACCCATATTCGAACTTGGCCTAGATATCATCAGGAAAAACTTTCTGATAAAGTTTCAACATGCTCTAGTTCAAAATGGGGTTTCAAGTGTTAACAAGATTGTCCTTAAATTTGGCCTAGTGACCTAGATTTTGACAGGACATGACCCATATTCGAACTTGGCCTAGATATAATTAGGACAAACTTTCTGATTAAGTTTCAACATGCTCAAGTTAAAAATGTGGCTTCAAGAGTGTTAACAATATTTTCCTTCAATTTGGCCTAGTGACCTAGTTTTTGACCCGACATGACCCATATTCAAACTTGACCTAGATATCACTAAGACAAATTTTCCAACATAGTTTCAACATGCTCAAGCCAAAAATGTGGCTTCCAGTGTTAAAAAGATTTTTCTTAAATTTGGGCTAGTGACCTAGTTTTTGACCGGACATGACCCGTAATCAAACTTGTCCTAGATATCATCAAGACAAACATTCTGACAAAGTATCAACATGCTCAAGTTTAAAATGTGGCTTCAAGAGTGTTAACAAGAGTTTCCCTCAATTTGGCCTAGTGACCTAGTTTTTGACTCGACATGACCTATATTCAAACTTGGCCTAGATATCACTAATACAAATTTTCCAACATAGTTTCAACATGCTCAAGCCAAAAATGTGGCTTCCAGAGTGTTAACAAGATTTTTCTTAAATTTGGCCTAGTGACCTAGTTTTTGACCCGACATGACCTATATTCAAACTTGGCCTAGATATCACTAAGTCAAACACTCTGACAAAGTTTCAACATGCTCAAGCCAAAAATTCTGCTTACAGAGTGTTAACAAGATTTGCATTAAATTTGGCCTAGTGACATATTTTTTGACCCGACATGACCCAGTTTCAAACTTGGCCTAGATTTGATCGAGATATATGTTCTGATAAACTTTCATGAAGATTGGATGCAAATTGTTGCCTCTAGAGTGTTAACAAGCAAATGTTGACGACGGATGAAGAACGACGGACGACGGACAAAATGCGATCACAAAAACTCACCTTGAGAGCACTTTGTGCTCTGGTGAGCTAAAAATAAAAAAAAACTATTTAGTGTCTTTATAAGGGTGGTGGATGGGTTTTAGGAGAACACCACACCCCACAAGTACTCGGCCACCAGTACGGACAGACAGGGTGATTCCTATATACCCCCCCAAACACAGTGATGTGAGATAGAGTTAAAGTTGCAGTAAATTGAATGATTCGAGAATGAATCTTCATGGAGGGGGAGTATGAAGTATAGTGGTCTTTCCAATAGACAATAATTCTGTTGCTATGTGTTTGTATAAGGGGATACTTATACTGCCTTGCTATAGAGCTAGATTTTATAGCGACGTGGTAGAGTGTTCGCCTCTGGGACAAGAGGTCCCGAGTTCGAGCCCTGGTCGGGTCAAACATTTCAGCTGGATTACATTGTGAAAAATCACAATAACTGAGAGTTCAACTATTAAATAGAGTTGAAAACATTGTGGCAAAAGGAGAAATTTCTCCTTTTGTCACAGTGTTTTCAAAAGTCGTCTGCAGCAGAGGCGTCGAAAAGTCTCTGTATGAGGGAAAGAGGGGAACACTTCTGCCAAAACATTTCAAATTTTACAGATACACCACAAAGTGATCTTGACCTTGATGGGACCAACTTGGTTCTCCCACCTCACACATCTTGGTCGACACTTTTCCCAAATTAGTTGAAATATCAATCTTGCAAAAAGAAGTGTGTATAAACAGTGTTAAACTGTTTTAAGACACTTTCAACAGTATTTTAATATATCATTATACCTCATGAGATTTTGCAATGTTAAATTCTCATATACTCATCATGGGCAATTTCTTACTGTCTCGTGCTAACAGTACGTTTTTAACCGGTTAACAGTATACTGTTACATGGCATGCGCGTCAAAATGTTGGTTATGCACGTGCATGACGTCATTTCAAACAATAACGTCACCTTTTAGACGCGCATGCCATGTAGCAGTATACTGTTAACCGGTATATTCATATATGTGTGTTACATTGTAAAATAAATATTGCATAGCTTCCAGTGTGACAGTACATGTTGTCAACATTCGGGTAAATACTGTTAACCTCGGCTTCGTCTCGGGTTACAGTATTTTCCACATGTAGACAATATGTACTGTCACACTGGAAGCCATGCAATATTTATATAATCACACATATCCTCCGCAAGCAAAATTAGCAGTGGTCCTATGGTCCCTGGCCAGAAACTTATGGTACGGACCAGTGAAAAATCTTCTTTGGCCATTGTAATTCTACATGTAATATATAACATAACCATATATCTAAGATTTTCTAACCAGTGAACTTTAACCCTTTCCCACATACAGCATATTGCAGCTGCGAGTCAACTGAAAACATACGTATATATATTAGGATAATCTCTTCAAAGGGGAGTTTAGATATTAAATGGAGTTTAAGAGTAATTGAGTATGAGTAATTTATCCATTTGCTACAATGTCTTCAAAATTTGTCTTCAGAGGCCTCAGAAAGCGTCTATATGCGGGAATTTTTTTATGGGAAACTCCCTTTACATGAAAGTACAATAATTGAATAATGTTGAAAACATGGTGACAAAAGAAAAAAATTGCTCGTTTTGAAAAATGTCTTTGTTTGTCACCATGTTTTCAAAAAGCTGTCTGCTGCAGAGGCATCAGAAGGCATCTTTAAGAGGGAAAGGATTAACAAAGAAAGTTTCGATATGTTTGTCTAGGTAATGGTATTTTTGAAGTCATCTGCTTGATATTTGCTGTATGAAGGACAGGGAGGGTTAAATATCAAGAGCGCCGCAAGCGAATCTGGTTTTTTTTTTAAGTCGAAAAGGGGCAATACTGAAAAATTAATATAACCAGAGCTGTGTGACTTGGCATAGACATGCTTATTGTTCCTAGGAACAAGTGTACTAAGTTTCATTCGAGAATATTGAATGGATTTTGAGTTATGAGGCAAGGTAAAAGTTTTGTGGCGACGTAGACAACGACGCTGACAACGCCAACAACGATGCCAAGGGTATAACAATATCCTGACTTTTTTTTTATTTGAAAACCAAACAAGCTAAAAAGAGTAACTATCTTACATCATTACCTGTATTCTAAGGTCTTCAGAATCATTCAATTTCATATTACTTGGAAATTCAAACCATGTATCATAAGCGGTAGAGTCTAGTGAGGGTACATAAAGCTTGGACCCAGCAATTGTAGAACTGTTCACTTTCTGGACAAGCAGTGTAGTCAATGGGCTACTGAAGATTATAGTCTGGGTACCAGACTGCGGTAATTTCATCAATGCTGTGTTACAAATTCCATCTAGAGCAACCATCATCTTCTTCATCATATTAGACTGAAATCATGAGACATTTTGATACTCCTATTAAAACATGATATAATTAAAACTGTTATTTATCCTTTCACACTTGCAGAAACACTGTTAATCATCTGCAGTAGAAGACTTAATAAGTCTTCATTAGTTAACCCTTTCCCTCATATAGACGCTTTCTGACACCTCTGAAGCAGACGGCTTTTTGAAAACATAGTGACAAAAGAAGAAATTGCACAAAACGTGCAATTTCTCCTTTTGCCACAATGTTTTCCACTTTTTGTCATAGGTTATCCATTCAACTACGGAGATTTTCTATGTTTTGACAAAATAAGTTCAAAGTCATCTGCTACAGAATTGTCGTATGAGGGAAAGGGTTAACAATGATACTTTCTACGGATAGCAAAATGCCAATGATTTTTAGGCACCCATACTTTGAAAGTAATCATGCAGAATCCTAAGGCAAAGGAGTTAGTGTCTAACCCTGCAAAATTATTTCTTTAACCCTTTCCTACTTACACCAAACCTGCAGCAGACAACTTTTTCTACATTTTATCAAAAAATATGAACAATCATATAAACAAACAAGTATTGAATGAAGTTGAAAACTTTGTGGCAAACAGTGGTGCAGAGGAAAAGCGTCGACCTCTCATACCAAAGGTCCTGGGTTCGAGTCCTATGATGAGCAGGTTAAGACTTTTGGATTTTTCCACACAAACAGCGCGAATACTGGTTAAGTCCCTGAAAGTTGTTTCGTATAATCGATGTAAAATAAATAAGTTTAAACTAACCCTTTTACACTTTAGATGCCAAAGGCAATTAAAGTTTTTTGCAAACAATGCAGATTCAGGTGAGATAGTTCTTCACATGCCGTCTCTCCTGAAATCTGCATTGTTTGCCAATCAAGACCCAAGGAATTATTTACAGACTAGAGGCCATAATATACATGTTACACAACCCTTCGGACAAATCAAGAGGGGACATTGCTCATGAGTTGAGATTGGTCCCAGCCAGTCCCTGTAGACCCGCATACTTACCATTTGAGTAGAGACTGTAGCATTATGACTGTTGCCCTTAGTGCCATGATCTTTAATGAAAGAGTCCATAATATTCGAAATACCACCAGCAAGTTTCCTTCATTGAAAAACAAGAAAAGTAATTGTAGACAATCCATAGTCCCCCCCGTAAATCTTATTAACCCTTTCAATTGTTTTCCTAATACCAATACATTTTGACGCCTCTGTAGCAAATGACTTTTGAAAACATTGTGACAAGAGGAGAAAATGCTATTAATGAATAATTTTTCCATTGTAGTCAAATCTATTCAATTATCATACTTTCATTTGCATAGATTTTACTTTTTTTTGTGAAGGAGTTTTCAAAGTCTTCTACTGTATATTTGTTTAATGTGGGAAGGCGTTAAAAGCAGACCCAATCTTTGCTGCAGCAGCACAGACACTAGTATAGATCTGATGACTACCTCCAATTGATTACTGCCGATAGCTCGTAAAGGCGTAAAAGCCCAATCAATCAAGCAATCCAATTGATAACAGCATCAACAAAATTGTCACCCACTAAATCGCTAGATATAAACAGGTGAAGTAGTTCAATAAGAAATTTCTCGTCTTGCTACAATGTTCTCATCTCTATTCAATAGTTACTTTCATTTAAAGAGATATACCATCATTTTGCCTCAATGTTTTCAAAGTCATCTGCTGCATATCTGTTGTTTATGGGAAAGGATTAATTCAAATTTACAAATTCAAAGAAGAAGGCTAAGGGCACACAACCATTTCAACATAAACATTAAGTTTTTCCTACAGACAACTCAGCAGCGGATGTATTTGCCATGCTGAGTCCTTTTAATGAAGATCAGTTTCCCTTCCTTCAATGAAGTTTATGCTGTGACTTTTGTTCATAAATCTTCCCCAAAATGCATTCACTTTAAGATTTTTACCCTATAGGTTTAAAGGTACTGAACTCCAGATTATAAATAGTATAGTCAAAGTTTTAAAACTGTTCAAAAATTGTCTTAAAATATTAGAATCATAATTCTGAGATAAAATTACAGTAATAATTTCACTTTCCAGTACCATTAACATCTAAAAATTGATCTTCAATGCTTCACTTTTACTGGGTAGACATACCAAGTAAGCCAAATTTTGTACATTTTCATGACTTTCAATTGACAGATTTTCATAATTTACTGCTAAAATAGTTTTGAACTACTTGTTACTTACTTTGTTGTCACTATTAGCAATATTTGCAGAAGTTTCAACATTTCAAAATGTTGATCTCCATCTGGAGTTCAGCACCTTTAATATAAACCTATGTTAACTCTTTCCCTAATAGAGACGCTTTCTGATGCCTCTGCAGCAGACAGCTTTTTGAAAACATAGTGACAAAAGAAGAAATTGCTCAAAACGAAGAATTTCTTCTTTTGCCACAATCTTTTCCACTTTTAGTCAAAAGGTTATCCATTCAATTATAGAGATTTTCTATTTTTTGACAAAATGTGTTTAAAGTCGTCTGCTGCATAATTGTCGTATGAGGGAAAGGGTTAAAGGTTTCAAAATGCTGTCTTACAAGTTCCAATAGGAGGGGCACTCACTAACACTCACCAGAACTGGAACTATCAAATTGCTATCTTAATTATTTTGACGTATTGAAAAAGTTTTAATATTAAGGTACAGAGGATCACTAAAGGAAATGTTAATTGTACTGGCAGCAACGAGGGTTAATTAACCAATCAATATGGCTAGAATAATTTTAATTGACGGTTGCATAAAGAGCGTTTCTGCCTTGTAATCTTGAGATAAGAAAATTAATTTCAGAGAAGAATATTTAAGTTTTGTTTTTATATTACTTTACTGATGCCTTCTGTTGGCCATGTTGTTAGTCTTATAAATGTAGTATGACCAATTTAAGTCGAGTCACTGCAGGAATAACTCTGCCACATAATCTTTGAAGTTTGCAGAGGAGAAATTTATTTCTTTTGCTTTCTGATGCAGCAGCAACCAAAGTTTTAATTCTTTGAAACAAGAAGATCACTTAAGAATCATTCCTATGAAGTTTGGTTGAAATTTCCCAAAAAGCTTAGGAGATGGTTGCTTAACCCTTTCCCTCATAAAGACGCTTTCTGATGCCTCTGCAGCAGACGGCTTTTTGAAAACATAGTGACAAAAGAAGAAATTGCTCATGACGAGCAATTTCTCCTTTTGTCACAATGTTTTCCACTTTAAGGTTATCCATTGAATTAGAGATTTTCCATTATTTGACAAAATATGTTCAAAGTCGTCTGCTGCAGTATTGTCGTATGAGGGAAAGGGTTAAAGAAATTGTTAACGATTGGGAATGACACACAACAGACACAAAGTTATCACAAAACATGAAGGTAAGCTAAAAAAGTGTACATATATGAAATATGTTCCATGTGTTTAGGGCTTTATTCCAAAACCTGAGAAACTTACCTAGTTATATCTGTCAGCGTCTCAAGTGAGATATCTCTATAGCTATTGCCCAAAGACTCCTCCAAAGTGCCATACAAATCAACAACTGATGATTTCTGTAAACAGATATTAAGAACTGAAGGAGATTTTGCTTCAAAGACTTTCATAGATACCAATGACTTTTGACACTTGTCCGCAGCAGAAGATTGAAAACATTGAAAGGTGAAATTTATCATAATTAGTAAAATCTTAACCTTTTCCGAAAACACATGGGAGAAAATAAGAAAATTTTCCATAGATAAAAGTATAATAATTGAATAGAGATGACATAGTTAGGCAAAAGTAGAAATTGCTTATAAGCAATATGTCTTTGGCCACAATGTTTTCAAAATCATCTGCAACAGATGTGTCTACATGTAATAAAAGGGTATGAAGGGATCTATGAAGGTCACTTGTAGACAGGGAACAATCAAAACAAGAGGACCGTGATGATCCTATGATTCCCCAAGCTGATTTAAAATGACTTCAATAGAAGTCACTTAGTTACTTTCATGCAAAATTTATATGAAGTACTGCAATCAGCAAATCTCAAATTTACCTGATGCAGTAAGTTATGGGTTTATGGCATAACCCAGGTACATGTATGTACTAATGACATTGTGCGACATTAAATATATACATTTACAATGTAAGGAACATTCCTGTGAAGTTTGGTCAAAACTGGCCAAGTGGTTAAGGAGATATTACATAAAGACTTTTAACCTTTTCCCACATATAGATGCTTTCTGACAATTCTGCAGACAACGACTTTTTGATAACATTATGATAAAAGAAGAAATTGCTCAAAACATTAATTTCTCCTTTTTGCAACAATATTTTTAACTCTATTCAATATTTTAACTTTCATTTCCAGAGAGTTTCCATATTTTTTCCAAGATGATTTCCAAGTCGTCTGCTGCAGATTTGTTGTATGTAAATTATTTTCTTTCCTTTGACATGGTTACCAAAACTGAAAAAACTTTATCAGTTATTCTGAAAGGGCATCATCCTGTGAAATTTGGCCAAAATTCAACAAGTGGATTATGAGGTTATGTCGTTTCAAGAAATGCTTGACATAAAACGAGCGGACAACTTTCCACAAACATCCAATGATCCTAAAAGCTTACAACGAGCTCTCCCTTCATTTAATTTCTTTTCTAGTGTAGATAAAATAAGCAAATTAATAGAATTGATGTCCTTCGCAAAAAGAGGCTGTTTTATAACTCTTTTGTTCCTCATACAACCGAATACTTTAACAATGGTAGTAATGACGGCTTTCCTTTGTGCTCATGGTTGTGCAGCTAGCATTATGACCAACTGGCTGGTGGCAGGATAAATGGACCAGTAGTACTGGTTTCTTACCCAGGTAATGCATGATATAACTGAACAAGACATGGAAATTCCATGAAACCAGGTTTTCTATAATGGAAGGTGTTTGATTAAGAATTAACAGATCTGTCAAATCTTTCTGTTAATAGTTAATCAAAGCTAGTAATTCAAGTAACAGGGAATATTTCTATTGATGAATAATCATAATTACTTTGTCAATTAAATATATCACAATTTTATCTAACAAATATCAGTTCAATACAGTCAATCGTGTGTTGATGGCCTCATTTATTAAGAACATATAATAGATAACAGATATTAAGCAACCTTTTGTTGTAAGCAGCCACGTTTTAGGATCCCTAATGCCAGGTTGATAATCAGTGATCTGCCTTAACCCTTTACTTGATAGTAACGCGTTTATGCCTTTGCAAACAGACTAGATCCAGGGCCCGAGGTTATGAAACTTACTCATATCTATGATATATTCTTTTAAATTGCCAAGTTATTTAATACGGAGCATATTTGCGCGAAGTTATTTGAAAATATCTATATGCATGGTAAAGTTATGGTCTGAACAAAAAAAGTTCAAGTAAAGTATATTTTCTGTCACTGTGACCTTGACCTGGAAGCTAAAGACCTTGACCTGGAAACTAAACACATAAATTGTGCATATGACACAGCGTCTTGATATGGTGTATATCTGTTCCAAGCTATTTGAAAATATCTCTATGGATGAAAAAGTTATTGTCCGGACAAGAAAAGTTCAACTGATGTCTATTTGTTGTCACTGTGACCTTGACCTTGAAGCTACAGACAAAAGTTTTGCATGTGACACATCATATTGATATAGTTCATATTTGTGCCAAGTTATTTGAAAATATCTCTATGCATGACAGTTATGGTCCGGACAAGAAAAGTTCAATTTAAGTCTATTTCTTATCACTGTGACCTTGACCTTGAATCTACAGATTTTTTTTTTGCATTTGGCACATCGTCTTGATATGGTGCATGTTTGTGCCAAGTTATTTGAAAATATCTCCATGCATGACAAAGTTATGGTCCGGACAAGAAAAGTTCAATTAAAGTCTATTTCTTATCACTGTGACCTTGACCTTGAATCTACAGATTTTTTTTTTTCATTTGGCACATTGTCTTGATATGGTGCATATTTGTGCCCAATTATTTGAAAATATCTCTATGCATGGCAAAGTTATGGTCCGGACAAGGAAAGTTGACACCCGCCCAACTGCCCAACCACCCGCCCGCCGACTTCGCCAAACTAATAACGAGATTTTTCCTTCGGAAAACCTGGTTAAAAACTGTTGAAAGCTGCGTAAAACACCTTAACAGACTTAAAACAAATCTGTAGCAAACAACTACTAAAACATCTAGTAAAAAACATGGAAAATCTCTATTAATGAAAGTACAACTTATAAGCAATTTCGCATTTTGCCACAATGTTTTGAAAAGTTGTCTACTGCAGAAGTGTCAGAATACATGGGAATGTATGTTGGACCAACTGACCAACTGATGGACAGACAGAAGACAGCAAAACAAAATCTCTCAGTTTTAGACAGGGGATAGTAATATTTTTGGGTATCAAACTCCTAATATAAGCATCTACAACATAGCCAAGGAAGATACAATATTCTTTGCCAATACCAGATACAGAAAGTTTCCCCACAATTTGTCTTGAATTTGCGCTTCCTATTTTCCAGGCTATTCAGTTTAACTTAACCCTTTCCCACATAGGACAACTCTGCTGCAGACGATATTGAAAATATACCAAGAAATTTATAGACTCCCTTTAATTGAAGGTACAATAATTGAATAGAGTTGAAATCATCGTGACAAAAGGAGAAATTGCTCATTCTTCTTTTGTCGCCATGTTTTTAAAAAGCCACCTGCTGCCGCGAGTGAGTGAGTGAGTGAGTGAGAGGCGTCAGAAAACGTCTATATGAAGAAAAGGGTTAAGCCTTTTATAAGTAGATAAGTATTGAAATTTCAAAACAGGTACTGCTTAAAATATAAACGCAATATGCAGAAGTTTGACCTACCATAGAGATATTCTGCAACCATTCCACATCTTCTGTGATGGTATTTACAATAAAGGTTGACATTATAACACTTTCCAAAGATGTTATATCAAAATCTCCCATTTTCAACAAAATAATTCCTCTAACCTAGAAAAGAAAACATTATCTATGGAACTGAGTGACAATCACATTCAGAACTTATCCAGAATGTTTCAACCTTACCCACATACAGACACTTTCTGATGCCTCTGCAGCAGACTGCAGAACTTTAAAACTGTTGATAGCACAGCAAATCCACACTTTCTCTGATATAACAGTAGGGCGAAACATAATTGACCATCCAGTCTAGACTCCTAGTTATTAACCATTAACCCTTTCCCACATAAAGACGCTTTCTGATGCCTCTGCAGCAGAAAACTTTTGAAAACATCGTGATAAAAGCAGAAATTGCTCAAAACGAGCAATTTCTCCTTTTGCCACAATGTTTTCAACTCTTTTCAAAAAAACTTTCCCTGATATTGCTAGATTGTTTTCAAAGATTTGTTGTAAGTGGGAAAGGGTTAAGAATGACAAGATATCTATTCATAGAAACATCGCAAGAGGGAGACATTTGCATACGAAAAAGGGCAAAGAACAGTTCTAATACTTAGCGTCCAATATGGATTCCTTTTCCCAGGTCAAGTCATACAAAAGACTTTGAAAGTGGTAGCAATGGCTTTTCCCTCCTTGGTGCTCAGAATTATGAGGTAACCAATACAAATGAATCGCTGGTATCAGGATAAATAGACAAGTAGTACAGGTAACTTACCCATGAAACACATTTCATTTTATATACTGTACAATTGTGTTTTACCTATGTGTTCAAACCAATATTGAAATATAATTCTGCTTCTTCTATAACTGAAAAAGAGCGCCACAAGAGCACCAACACTCGTCTGATGTTTTATTTGGATGCTTCAAAACCCCAGTTTCTTTCCCAGGTCAATTTATTTATTTATTTATTGGGGTTTTACACCGCTTTCAACATTATTTCAGTTATATCACGGCGACAGTTCACTTATTCATGATCCCTAGGTAAACAAACCAGTACTAGGCTACAAAATATGCCTTGCCCAAGGGCACTCCACCAGTCCCTAGTGCCGCGACTGGGGATCGAACACGGGACACCTGATTTCGAAATCCCTGACGCTAACCACTCGACCACAGCGGATTCCTTTTCCCAGGTCAAGTCATACAAAAGACTTTGAAAGTGGTAGCAATGGCTTTTCCCTCCTTGGTGCTCAGAATTATGAGGTAACCACTACAAATGACTCACTGGTATCAGGATAAATAGACAAGTAGTACAGGTAACTTACCCATGAAACACATTTCATTTTATATACTGTATAATTGTGTTTTACCTATGTGTTCAAACCAATATTGAAATATAATTCTGCTTCTTCTATAACTGAAAAAGAGTGCCACAAGAGCACCAACACTCGTCTGATTTTTTCTAAGTTGAAAAAAGGGCATTACTGAATAGTTATTTAAGCTAGAGTTATATGACGTGGTATAGACATGCATATATTTCTAAGGAACATGTGTACCAAGTTTCTTTTGAAAATAATGAATGGTTTTTGAGTTATGAGGTAATGTTAAAGTCTTGTGACGGCACAGACGATGACAACACCAAGGGTATCACAATACCCAACTTTTTTCCTTCGAAAACAGACAAGCTAAAAACTGTTGAAAGTTGTTAAAAAGCCCATACAACAATATTTTGATGCTTTAAAAGACTCACACATCAGGTAAATAGTTGAACCAATTAACAGGATTTAAAATGAAGGTGTGTACCTGATCAATCTTGGTTCTGTCAATGGTTCTCAAATTATGTATTGCATTGTAAACACAGCTTAAATCTCCTGAAAATATTACATATTGGAGGTGTTATTAACTTGTACTCCACTATAAATACAAGAGGGCCATGATGGCCCTGGAATCGCTCACCTAATATTTTTTTTTCACTTTAGCTATATAAGCCCCGCCCCCTGGTGGCCATGTTTTTCGACCAATCAACTTGGCTTGAAGGAATCTGATAGAGGGTCATCCAAGGAACATTTCTACAAAATTATTTGAAAATCAGCCTGACACTTTCGGAGGAGAAGATTTTTTAATTTTTCACTTTGGCCATATAAGGCAAAATAGCCCCGCCCCCTGGCGGCCATGTTTTTCGACCAATCAACATGGCTTGAAGGAATCTGATAGAGGGTCACCCAAGGAACATTTCTACAAAATTATTTGAAAATCGGCCCGACACTTATGGAGGAGAAGATTTTTTAAGTTTTCACTATAGCCATAAAAGGCAAAATAGCCCCGCCCCCTGGCGGCCATGTTTTTTGACCAATCAACATGGCTTGAAGGAATCTGATAGAGGATCACCCAAGGAACATTTCTACAAAATTATTTGAAAATCGGCCTGACACGTTTGGAGGAGAAGATTTTTTAAGTTTGCACTATAGCCATATAAGGCAAAATAGCCCCGCCCTGGCGGCCATGTTTTTCGACCAATCAACATGGCTTGAAGGAATCTGATAGAGGGTCACCCAAGGAACATTTCTACAAAATTATTTGAAAATCGGCCTGACACTTTCGGAGGAGAAGATTTTTTAAGTTTTCACAATAGCCATATAAGGCAAAATAGCCCCGCCCCCCCTGGCGGCCATGTTTTTCGACCAATCAACATGGCTTGAAGGAATCTGATAGAGGATCACCCAAGGAACATTTCTACAAAATTATTTGAAAATCTGCCAACCAGTTTGGGAGAAGAAGAATTTTGAAGTTTTTTCGGTTTTGTTGCCATGGAAACCAGAATTTTGCATGGATCCCAAAACTTTGAAGGAATTCTGGTGAGGTCATTGAGAGGATGCTTTCTGTGAAGTTTCATCCAAATTGACCCACTGGTTACTGAGGAGAAGAAGTTGACGCACGACGCACGACGCACAAAAGGCGATCACAATAACTCACCTTGAGCAAAGCTCAGGTGAGCTAAAAAGCAATAAGTGTTTAGTAGAGTGAAAAACATTGGTTAGAAAGGAGAAATTGCTCATTATGAGTAATATTTCCCTTTTGAAACAATATTTTCAAAAGTCATCTGCAGCAGATGCTTTTGGGACGGCGTTAACAATATAAAATATAAAAATATGTAGATGTAAAAAAAAAAAATATCTTTCCCAAGAGACAAAGATAGTCTGAGCAACAAGAGTTACTTACCGTTTTGAATGTAATTCTGGAAGTCTTTCACACTCATTTCATTTACTTCCAAGGTTTGATCCTGTTGAGAAATAAATAAAACCTGATCCCACAATAATGACTTCAGCCATATGAAAACAAACCATCCAAGGTTAAAAATCAACCTTTTCCCATATACAACAAATCGGCAGCAGAAAACTATTAGAAAAGTATGGGAACTCTCCATAAATGAATGAACAATCATTAAATTAAGTTCAAAAGGTCGTCTGCTGCAGAGGAGTTTATACCATTTGAGACAATTCCATTTTAACTTAGGGCGTAAACAATTTTCAAGATGCATCCAGGCAGGGGTTCGAAAGACCGACAAAAGTGCCGGTCTGGACCGGAATTCGAATCCCTAGACCGATTGCAATCTTAAAACTCGCTATATATGTCACTGTGTAAACGAAAAACCAATAAAATCCTAGTAAGTACACACGCTCTTTGTTTCTAAAGCGTAGGATAACCGTCGAGAGAGTCACTTACCGTGACGTAATCAAGATAAGCCGCCGATAATCGGTCCAGGAGGTGTGACAATCGGTTATATATTTACTCCCTTCGGTTTGACAGATAATGCAGGGGTTAAAGGCTTCTTTAAAAGTGTTTGCTAATTACTAGTTGATCAGTTTAACATATTTTAATCGGTCCAAGTCCGGTCTGAACGGCTAATTGATAAATTATTTTTATTTTCGTTTCGGACCGTTTGTAATTTTCAAACTGTTACAAACGGTCTACGCTGTTTAAAACCATTATGGAACATTAAAGGTGCTTATAATTGAAAATGTTATTGATGTCGATATTTAGAATTCGATGTGTTATGACTCAAAGTTTTATCGTGTATATATAATCAGGGTGATTTTATAGTCACCCTGATATAATGCAGAAGTTTTAAGTTCATTTGTCTTTCGATGCTTTATTGAAATGGCTCAACGCAATTTACTTGCGATGTTCAAAAAGTAAAATGACCGTATTGGCAACCCGGATCATGTTGACAAAGAGAAACGGTTTGGGGAACCGGTTCATAATGACTCAAACAGTCGGATTGGCAAACTGACTGAGTTAGTATGTTGGGCTGGCAACCCAATTCATACGATCCGGCCTGGAAAACCGGTTGATCAAATGGGTAAAAAACGGGATGCGTTTTCAATCATGAAAAGTTGATCGGTACATGAGCAAAATGCTAAAGAGAGAAAAAGAAAGCTCAGTTGTGGGGCGTCCTCCGAACAAGCTTGTAAAAAGACAAAAAGTGATGAGAGTTCTGTAGCTAAATTCTTCCAAATGTCATGGCTAGAGGAGTTCAAGTGGCTCAAGTCAGAAAATCGAACAATGTTCTGTTCACTTTGTATTTTACACAAAAGCAAATCGAAGTTCTCTCAGTCTGGTTCGACAAATTTTCGTGTCTCGTCTTTACGTGAACACGAGGGCAGTAGTGGGCATTTGAATTCTTTAAAGCTGGACTCAGACATTCAGTGGAGGCAGATTCCTTCAGTCTCGGAATGTATAAATAAGGAATCTGACAAAATAGAGGCTGCTGTATGCCGACTATTAAGAACTGCTTACACTGTCGCTAAAAGCCATATGCCGATATCTATGTACGCAGAGCTCTGTGAGCTACAATTATGTAACGACACGTGTCTGACAAAAAATCTGTACCAAGAAGACAGTGCTTGTACGGAGTTTATAACTCTTATTTCCCAGTCTCTTGATGATAGTCTAATAGAAAAACTCAGACAGAGCCCAGCGCATGGGCCTGATGATAGATGAAAGCACTGATCTTGGTATGGTGAAACACTTAATAGTGTTTATTAATTACTTGGATAAGGGCATACTGCAAACAAGTTACTTGACTTTGATCAAACTTACGGCTGCAGATGCCAATGTCGTATTTTCTTCCCTTGTTGGCTATCTCAGAGCCTGCGACATAGATATTAGAAAGGTATATGGGTTTAGTCCTGACAGTGCTGCTGTTATGGTTGGAAAGCAAAACGGAGTTGCAGGCTGAACAATGAGAACGAATATATGCTATCTATGCATTGCGTAGCCCATAAACTGGCCCTATCAAGCCTTGATGCTGCTAAGTCGATTAAAGAGGTGAGCTACTTTGAAGGCATGTTACATTCGATCCACTCATTCTTCAATAGATCGAGCAAACGACTAGAGCACTTGCGACTTTGGCAGGACATTTTAGATGATCCAAAAGTTAAACCATTATCATTTAATGAGCTGCATAATTGAGAAAAGTAGTGGCTAGCTGTAACATAATGCAAACTTTACCTTTGAAGACAAGTGAATAAGCATACTTACCTAAAAACAGAATTATGGTCGATATATTTTACATGGTATTTCAAAAACAACAAAGACATTCTTTTTAGTAAAAGGTTTATTTGTATATAGACAAAGCAATGATAACCCTACAAACAAAGCAGTAAATAAGATAAAAATGTATCTTCTGTGCACCACCAATAATTTCCTAGTAAGTACGATATTGGATTATGGGTCGAACATTTTTAAGTACGAACGAGCAATGTAAACATGTGCGTTGTTATGTTCGTCTGCAAATTTTGGTAAATTACGATTTGATAAGTACTTCTACATTGACATTATCGAGTGATGACACTGTTATACATCCATCTATGCAAGGTAACCTTGAAATAAACATGAAATTCATTTTTTTTTTAAAGTGTTCAAATTTGATATTTTTCAAGAAGGGTAAAAGGGGGGGGGGGGGGGGGTAAAAAAAAAAATATTCACCCGGACCGATTGGGATTTCAAAATTTCCGGAGCCCTGCATCCAGGTATCTTCTATAAATATTTACAATTTTGATAGCATATTGAAGTATTCATTAACAAGCCTACTGCGGAGCAAACGCCAACGCTCGTCTGTTGTTTCTTAGTCGAAAAGGGGCATTACTGAATAATAATAAAAAGCCAGAGTAATGTGCCTTAATATAAACATGCATAATCTTCCTAGGAACATGTGTACCAAGTTTATTTAGAAAATAATGAACGGTTTGTGAGTTATGGTCAAAGATAAACTTTTATATGAATTTCTGAGTCCAAAAAGGGGCTGAATAATTATTGAAGCCAGAGTTATGTGACTTCGTATATACATGAGTATTGTTTCTAGGAACATGTGTTCCAAGTTTCATTTGAATATGTGTAAATGTTTTTGAGTAATGAGATAAAGATAAACGCCGACGCCAAGGGTATCACAATATCTCAACTTTTTCACTTCAAAAAACAAGCTAATAAATCATCCTATATTAACCCTTTCCTCATAGAGACGCTTTCGTGACGCCTCTGCAGCAGACGGCTTTTTGAAAACATAGTGACAAAAGAAGAAATTGCACAAAACGTGCAATTCTCCTTTTGCCACAATGTTTTCCAATGTTTTCCACTTTTTGTCATAGGTTATCCATTCAATTATTGAGATTTTCTATTTTTTGACAAAATACGTTCAAAGTCGTCTGCTGCAGAATTGCCGTATGAGGGAAAGGGTTAAATATCAGTGCAAATGGTTATGCCTACTAATGGGTATCAACATAATCATTTTCTACAAATGGTCTAGATTTTAAGAGTAGATACAACATTTTTAAAAGATGTACATCAAACACACGTTTTACCTGCATTTGAAACTCTCGAGAAAGCTCAAGGTTATCACAATTATACACTGAAGACTTCAATGTAATATTGTCACCAGGAGGGATTGTAAAACCAAAAGACACAGCTTCCACAAACTCAGCTTTAGGTATTGCTGTAAAAATGTAGTACATTGTTAAGTTAATGTTAACCCTTCCCACAAACAACAAATCTGCAGCAGAAGACTTTGAAAACATTTAGTCAAAAATATGGAAGATCTCTGAAAATGAAAGAATAATTCTCCTTTTGCCACAATGATTTCAAAAGGACTTTTTTTTCAATCCAAAGGATAACTCTTCCCTGAAGGTATGTATGGACACAATTAAAACAATTTTTTCTTTGAAACTGACCTTGACCTTGATCTGATCAACCTACTTCTTTTATGCAAAACATTGTCAGATCATATTTAACACTTCTGGCAGGTTTTCTTAAGATTCCATGATACACAACTAAGTTAAATAGTAGACAGGAAAATGTTCTATTTTAAGAAACAGTGTCCTTGACTCGATTTACTAGGGTTCTTCCAAGCGACAAATTACAAACAATTTTTTCTACTATTAAAGACATTGACCTTGTTCAATGCCGGGTCATGGTTGTCACTTTCGTGTAATTATTTGAAATTCTAGCGGTATACACACAGAAGAAACCGGACTGGACATGAATTACAAACAGCATTTTCTATTTATAGAACCAGTAACCTTGACCCATGATCTGATCAATGATCTTTAACCCTTTCCCAGATACAAAAAATCTATAGCAGATCACTTTGAAAACATCTTATCAAAAATATGAAAAATCTCCATTAATGACAGTTTAATTATTAAATACAGTTGTAAACATTGTTGCAAATGGTGAAATTGCTCATTATGAGCAATTTCACCTTTGCCCATTATGAGCAATTTCACCTTTGCCCATTATGAGCATTTTCACCTTTGCCACAATGTTTTCAAAAGTCGTCTGCTACAGAGGCGTCTGAAAGTGTCTATATATGGGAAAAGGTTAACATGTCACATTGTGAGATGATGGTTGACATACCTGCCAAATAATTTTATACAGGTTTACCATATTTGGGTAAGGGTTAAATAAACAATATTTGCAACAAAATTAATATCTTACTATCATTTAGAACTACAAATGTTTCGTTGGTGTCAAAATGCCTTCCATATATATATGTATATGGATTGCTGGATGGTTGTCTCCATGAGTCAGAGCTGAGATAATATTCTTCATCTTGGATATGTTGAACATTTTGGGTGTTTGTATTCCTGTGAAGAAAACGGTCTAAATACATGTATTTATCAATATCAAAATTCTCAGTAAAAAAGGGGCCATATTTCTTACAAAAATCTTGACAGAGTTATGTACTCTTGACTGTTGATGTAGGTAATGATGGTGAATAAATGTTATAAATTTCAAAGCAATATCTGTAATGGTTTTGACAAAAAGGTGAATTGGTACAAAAACTTAACCAAGGTGTGACACAAACGCTGAGGCGAAAAGTCGAGCTTAAAATGAAGGAATAATAATTGAATAGTTATAAAACGTTTTGGCAAAAGACGACTGCTGCAGATTTGTCAAAATAAGTCTGTATGTGCGAAAAAGATTAACCCTTTCCCACATATAACCGCATTCAGACGTATCTGAAGCAGAAAACTTTTGAAAACATTTGTACAAAAGAAGAAATTGCTCAAAATTAGCAATTTCTCCTTTTGCCACAATGTTTTTAACTTTTTTCAATAAATTTACCCTCATTTATAGGGATTGTCTATATATTTTTGTCCACATGTTTTCAAAGTCCTCTGCTGCAGATTTATTGTATGTTGGAAAGGGTTAAAATAGAAATGAAAGATGTTTACTTACCTGACATACATATCTTCGGTTTTAAAATAGATCAATGGCACCTGAGCTAATTGGCGAGGTATTGCTTCATTCACCAAGATTAAATTATCAAGGATTGGACCTATTAACAAAAAATAAGAATCTGAAATTAACTTCCCTGAATTAAAGTTTCAGACGCATCTCCAGTAGATGAGTGATTTTGTGTTTTCAAAGTCGTCTGCTGCAGGTTTGTAATAATTATGTAGGAAAAGGTTAACCCTTTCCCACCTGCAGACGACTTTTAAAATCATTGTGGCCAAAGGTGAAATTGCTCATGATGAGCAATTATCTCCTTTGGCCACAAGGTTTTCAACTTCATTTAAAAATTAAGCTCTTTTTTTTTTAGATTTTTTAGGTTTTTGTCACTATGTTTTCAAAGTAATTGGGGAAAGGGTTAATTTATTATTATGAAAACCCAGATTTGAGATCTAAAAGCCAGGGTTGCTCCTTAAAATCAAGAGCACCGAATATATGCAATTATATACCGTATTGCAAGAATAAAGGTTAGTAAGCAAACTAGATGCCCACAGGCAACATGTCGAGCCTGCTCCAAAGGTTTTGTCACAGACATAGTGCTCTTCCATGCTATTGCAACACAGACTGACAAAGAGTTGACCTGATAGCAGTTAATTAAGGGTCTTCTGCGATACCAGAGTGGTTGTAAAATGTCAAATAACGGGTTACCCAACATTTGAGATACCATATTATTTAGTTTAATATACATCTATTTTAGTAGGTTTTGTGTATGAAAGGTTCAGGCATATTTAATAAAGGAATAATTTTACACACCGACACATGTATTGAAAATTATTATATAATTGGTCGCAAATAGAATTATTCAATTCCTCTTCTTCAACTTGAAGAATTTTGACAGATCAAACACCCAAATGTTTGAATTTCTGTAAATTTGTCAAACACTAAGTTTTAAGTAATGTTTTTCATTGTTGTCTAAAAGTAAAACAAGCAATTGTCAAAACTTTCATCTTTAAAATGTGCAACCTTGACATTCCTGGGTCTTTATTTGACAAGCTATCTGATCAGGGAGTACTTGGGACCTCATCATGGTGAACATGTGCGTCCAGTAACTTGGGAATCCTATAAGGCATGGTTTCTCATTTTTACATTTGACCTCTTAGTGTGACCTTGAAATTTGAGGTACATGCCTGGGTCTTGTGCGCTTCACGCCACCTCATCATGGTGAACATGAGTGCCAAGTAACTAGGAAATCCTATGATGCATGATTGAGATGCAAACTGAACAAGGTAGTCCTATCAAACAGTACTCAATTTGACCTTTGACCTCTTAGTGTGACCTTGATATTAGAGGTACAGGCCTGGGTCTTGTGCGTGACACGCAGCCTCATCATGGTGAACGTTTGTGCCAAGTTTCTTGGAAATCCTATGATGCATGGTTAACCCTTTCCCTCATATAGACGCTTTCTGACACCTCTGCAGCAGACAGCTTTTTGAAAACATAGTGACAAAAGAAGAAATTGCACAAAACGTGCAATTTCTCATTTTGCCACAATGTTTTCCACTTTTTGTCATAGGTTATCCATTCAATTATGGAGATTTTCTATTTGTTTACAAAATACGTTCAAAGTCATCTGCTGCAGAATTGCCGTATGAGGGAAAGGGTTAAGATGCAGGCAGCACAAGATATGAACAGACAAACTCACCTAAGCATGCTCATACATACACCGAACCGCCATTGTGACAGGTATATCAAGCTCATCATAAGCAGCTCGCGAAAATTAGGTCTTTAGTTCAAAACGTTCATTTTTATGATATGAAAATGTAGGAACATTCTCGTCATGATACTGATAAGGAAAAAGAGTGACAAAGGGTCTTGCAGAACGCATTAGCCAAAACACAAAATATAGAAGAATAAAAAGCTTGTAGAATGATGATTAAAACAGGAGTATTTTTTACCAAGCATTTAAACCCAATACCTAGTCCTTCATTTAAATGTCACATTGAAAGTGTTACACTCCTGGCATTTTTTGGTGACTATTTTTCTGGTAACTCTTTTAATAACGGTTAAATTGTCACAGGAGAAAATATATCTTACTGTATGTATCAACAGCTCCAAAGAATAGGTAGGACACCAACCCTGAAAAACAAAGATCAGATTTTTTTAATGGTGAGATTATATTATTTGGGGTTTAGGCCATTTAGGATTGTTTAGAATGCTGACTTAGATCACACTGATTATCTTTTATCCAAGCTGGATTTCCTAAATTGTCCGTTGCCTTAAATGTTGTGCATGTTTATTTGCATGTTCTAAAATCCTTATTAATTTGTTGTATATCTATATATACTAGATAGGCGACACCTTAAGGGTTTCGCGGGATAGAATGAGTGAAGAGGAGCAGAATTATACCGAACTACCAACTGGCCACACGCAATACTAAATATATGTTATGAATATGTAATTTCAATTCTTACATGATTCAAAACGTAACAATTGATGACACTCAAGGTTTTTTGGCAACACCAAAATTATTTCCGCAAGTCAAAAAGATTTATAAATACACCATACTATTGGTTTTGGCGCCAAAGCGATAACGTTATGACGTCATACCGCTGAAGTGCTGAACGTGACGTCACTTTCCAAGTATTTGGTCACGTGAAAATATTTGATTTAAGAGCCCCTATTAAAAGCATTCTCCGACTATCAAAACTAAATGTATGAGAAATTTAAAAACACCGTTGTTTGCACTGGATCTTTGACAAGTTTCGGTTTAAATTTCAGGTCTCTAGCTGATTCCGTTATTTGCTGGTACGAGATCTACAGAAATATGTAGTCAAAATGTCGATTTTTCGGGTTTTAACCTTAAAAATATCTAAAACTAGATTTTTCCCAGATATAACGAAACCGCCCAGACCTAGATCGCATTGTGGTCTATCAGTGTGGCTAATTTCAGCGAAATCGTTCTCACCGATTTCTTTGTCCTCAAATCGCTGAATTTTACAACACATTGTGTCCCAATAGCCGTATAGACATTTGTTCCGTAGAACAGAATAGAATAATTCTGTTCCACTACACTCATTCTATATATATAAGGGATCCGACAGATCCTTGAATGGCAAGATTTAGTACATTGTGACCGTGAACCGGTTGGAATTTTGTTCCCTAGGTTTAGTACTAGAAAGGCGACACCTTAAGGGTTTCGCAGGATAGAATGAGTGGAGAGGAGCAGAATTGCACCCGAACTACCAACCGACCACACACAATGCTGATACTATTATTTCGATTCTAACATGATCCAAAACGTAACAATTGATGAAACTAGTATTTTGCAACAACAAAATTATCTCCGTAAGTCTAAAAGATAAATAGAACATTATTATCGGGATTTGGCGCCCAAGTTTAGTTTAAACTTATTTATTTTACATCGATTGCGAAACAAGCTTTAAGCTTAGATTACTCCCACTCGATGTCTGCTTCCTGGAGACTTAACCAGTACTCGTGCCGTTTTGTGTGGAAAAATCTAAAAAAGGACCCGCTCATCACGGGACTCGAACCAGGGACCTTTGATACGAGAGGCCGACGCTCTACCTCTGCACCACTGTAACGTTATGACGTCAACCGCTGACGTGACGTCACTTTCCTAGTCACGCCCACAGATTTTTTTAAAATCAAGAACCCCTATTGAAAGCTTTCTCCAAGAATCCAAACTGAATGTATGAGAAATCTAAACACACCGTTGTTTGCACTGGATCTCGGACAAGTTTCAGTATGAATTTCAGGTCTCTAACTGATTCCGTTTTTTGCAAGTACGAGATCTACAGAAATATGTAGTCAAAATGTCGATTTTTCGGGTTTTAACCTTAAAAATCTCTGAAACTAGATTTTTCCCAGATATAACGAAACCGCCCAGACCTAGATCGCATTGTGGTCTATCAATGTGGCTAATTTCAGCGAAATCGTTCTCACCGATTTCTTTGTCCACAAATCGCTGAATTTTACAACACATTGTGTCCCAATAGCCGTATAGACATTTGTTCCGTAGAACAGAATAGAATAATTCTGTTCCACTACACTCATTCTATACATTGTATCCCCGATTTCTATATCTTCGTGCCTTCCTATATCATCGTGCTTTTTCTTTCTTTAAGCGAGGGTATTGACTATTCTCAAGTGTCCCTGGCATTAATGTGTGACGTAATATTCACTTCAGAAAGGAAAAATCTTTTCTTTTTTTTTTTGCCAGCTAATATATTTTTCGCTATATTCAACTATTGACTTTTCCTGTTTTTTGCTTCGCTTTTGTTTGTGTAAAAAAAAAATTATTATCAACTTCAAGAAATACTAGTGTAACATGCACCGGAGTTGAGCCCTCGCGGGTCACCTATCCAGGCACTAACCGCGATGAACGTTTCTTAACTTTAAGAAACGGTCAATCACTCTACCAACGTTGCTATAAAAGCCGGCTTCTACAACAAGGCTTTAGAAGTGGTATTTGTACTTAAACCCCATTCCCGTTACAATTAGTACCAACTACAGTCCTGGCCACTTATCCTCTCAAAATATCATACAACTGACCATGTGGTTCAACTAGAAAAATGTGTATCGAGTCTCTTTCTTCAACTTTGACAAAACCTTCTATTATCATTTCTGATCAAGGAGAGGAATTGCTAATCGTTCCTGCAAAGTTACCCTTTAACATCCTATTTTACCATTAGAAGTTAAAGTACATGACCTACCCTGTACAACTAAGCGTTTCTTCCGGAAATTAATTTCACAGATGTGTTCAGTCAGAAAATCTAAACCCAACAATCTATCAAGATCTATGTTTGCTACTATCAATATTAAGCAGGGATGTCAGCGATAAATCGGTTATTCGGTTAACCGTATGTTTTTCGATTAATCAGTTAGTAATTCAAGTAACTGAGTACTCGGAAAAATAGATAAAATATACACAGTTGTGTTTCACCTTTTGTTCTTTTCAATTTGTCACACCTAAATGACGAGAGGTTAATTATTCACACCTCGATCGGGAGTGTTTACAATGTGTTACAATATAGTGTCCCTGGTTTACATAACTGTGAAAACGGCCTCACTCGGTTTATTGATCGTTTGTTTGTGTAGTGTTAGTCAAATAAGTGTGACTGATCTAATTATTAATTAAAGGACAGTATATTTCTGACAGTGACTCTAAATTCACGAAGAAAACTAAATCCGTGATGCTTCCAAAGGATCACGAATGGGACGTAATTTGCCGATTTATCGTCAGTGCTGAAGGACCTTACTCAGGTCACAACCTATAAATGTGTACAAACAAGCATTTTCAGTGAAAAGATATCCCCCGCCAACGATGGCTTGTTTGTAATTGATGGCTTGTTTGTGCATGAAGGTCTTTATGTTTAATGTGCAATTGACCTTTAAATTTCAACTTCTTCGCACAAGATCAAGGGGAAAGAATAAAGTTATGACACTGGTTTATCCCGTTCCGCGCCAATTTATAAAATATCGACTGGGATTACTTTATGATAAAATATTTTAACGAAATAAATCAGAGGGACCATTAAATAAAACTGTATTTTCCGAAACTGCTTACTTTGGAACATCAATTATTGCAAAATAGTGCAGTCCAAGATAAGACGCCACCTTTAAAAGCGGCGTCTTATCTGGAACTGCACTATTTTCAACAGAGTATTTATGCGGTGAAAGGGTTAATAATCAATATTACAAAACTAAAGGGGTGTCATTTGTTATTTCTTAAATAACACAGGAAAAATGTGAATACTAGGTTTTGCTTCTTAAACCAACAGTGACACAAATACAATAGATATCTTTACTCTTCTTAAAGTGGAGCTAAAATGCATGGATAATTATGTATCAGACAGTGTTATAATAAATGTAAATGATTTTATACCATATTTATTCAGAAGTTCATTGCAGGATGTTGGTTCATATCACATTCAAGTTTCATCAAATTCTAGCAGCTAGTTACTGAGAAATAACTGTAGGCGTGGATTTTTTAATAAATCAGGGGCAGTAACTCTAAAAAAAATTAAGGAATCCAAAAAAGAGTTGGAGGGGAATAATGGCAGGAAGTTGGTTAATATTACATTCAAGTAATTAGTTTCATCAAATTCTAGCCGCTAGTTACTGAGAAACGGCTGCGAACGATTATTTTTTAATAAATCAAGGGAAATAACTCTAAGAAAAATTGACTAATCCAAATGAAAAATGAACAGGCATCATCCCAGTATAGTGGTTCATATTTATTTTAAGTTTCATGAAATTCTACCCGCTAGTTACTGA
Organism: Serripes groenlandicus; assembly: GCA_031761405.1. Lineage (NCBI taxonomy): Eukaryota > Metazoa > Mollusca > Bivalvia > Cardiida > Cardiidae > Serripes > Serripes groenlandicus. The sequence continues at coordinate 28,507,964 of JASEVX010000008.1, read as the reverse complement.
GAAATGGCTGAAAACGTAGATTTTTCAAAAAATCAAGGGCAATAACTCCAAGGAAAATTGACTAATCAAAAAAAAAATTGGACGGGCATCATCCCAGTATAGTGGTTCATATTTTAAGTTTCATGAAATTCTACCCGCTAGTTACTGAGAAATGGCTGAAAACGTAGATTTTTCAAAAAATTGGACGGGCAATAACTCCAAGGAAAATTGACTAATCAAAAAAAAAATTGGACGGGCATCATCCCAGTATAGTGGTTCATATTTATTATAAGTTTCATGAAATTCTACCAGCTAGTTACTGAGAAAATGCAGGTGACGGACGGACGGACGGAAGGACGGAAGGAAGGATGGACGGAAGGAAGGACGGAAGGACGGACGGACAACGCCATTTCAATATCCCCCTCCCTATTTCATAGGCGGGGGATAAAAAAGATGTTTTGTGTTCACAAATATATCCAATTGTGTAAGGCCTCCTGCGAAATACCCTAAGTGTCACTGAAACGACACATCTTTCATTAGAAATAGGCAGTGACCTCCGCAGACGATACAAACCGTCAGAGATCAAGACCGCTTGTACAACACCAATAACAGCCTCTCTACCGTGAACCGGTTGGAATTTTGTTACCTAGGTTTAGTACATTGTATCCCCGATTTCTATATCTTCGTGCCTTCCTATATCATCGTGCTTTTTCTTTCTTTAAGCGAGGGTATTGACTATTCTCAAGTGTCCCTGGCATTAATGTGTGACGTAATATTCACTTCAGAAAGGAAAAATCTTTTCTTTTTTTTTTTTGCCAGCTAATATATTTTTCGCTATATTCAACTATTGACTTTTCCTGTTTTTTGCTTCGCTTTTGTTTGTGTAAAAAAATAATTATTATCAACTTCAAGAAATACTAGTGTAACATGCACCGGAGTTGAGCCCTCGCGGGTCACCTATCCAGGCACTAACCGCGATGAACGTTTCTTAACTTTAAGAAACGGTCAATCACTCTACCAATGTTGCTATAAAAGCCGGCTTCTACAACAAGGCTGTAGAAGTGGTATTTGTACTTAAACCCCATTCCCGTTACAATTAGTACCAACTACAGTCCTGGCCACTTAACCTCTCAAAATATCATACAACTGACCATGTGGTTCAACTAGACAAACGTGTATCGAGTCTCTTTCTTCAACTTTGACAAAACCTTCTATTATCATTTCTGATCAAGGAGAGGAATTGCTAATCGTTCCTGCAAAGTTACCCTTTAACATCCTATTTTACCATTAGAAGTTAAAGTACATGACCTACCCTGTACAACTAAGCGTTTCTTCCGGAAATTAATTTCCACAGATGTGTTCAGTCAGAAAATCTAAACCCAACAATCTATCAAGATCTATGTTTGCTACTATCAATATTAAGCAGGGATGTCAGCGATAAATCGGTTATTCGGTTAACCGTATGTTTTTCGATTAATCAGTTAGTAATTCAAGTAACTGAGTACTCGGAAAAATAGATAAAATATACACAGTTGTGTTTCACCTTTTGTTCTTTTCAATTTGTCACACCTAAATGACGAGAGGTTAATTATTCACACCTCGATCGGGAGTGTTTACAATGTGTTACAATATAGTGTCCCTGGTTTACATAACTGTGAAAACGGCCTCACTCGGTTTATTGATCGTTTGTTTGTGTAGTGTTAGTCAAATAAGTGTGACTGATCTAATTATTAATTAAAGGACAGTATATTTCTGACAGTGACTCTAAATTCACGAAGAAAACTAAATCCGTGATGCTTCCAAAGGATCACGAATGGGACGTAATTTGCCGATTTATCGTCAGTGCTGAAGGACCTTATTCAGGTCACAACCTATAAATGTGTACAAAAAAAGATGTTTTGTGTTCACAAATATATCCAATTGTGTAAGGCCTCCTGCGAAATACCCTAAGTGTCACTGAAACGACACATCTATCATTAGAAATAGGCAGTGACCTCCGCAGACGATACAAACCGTCAGAGATCAAGACCGCTTGTACAACACCAATAACAGCCTCTCTACTTGATCCATGATACAAACAACTTTCTTTTTTGACCAGTGAACAACGAAAAACGACGGAATCTCACCTGAGTCACTGTTGAAAGACATGCCACTGAAACTTAATGAAAACCACACAAATCCACCAGCAAGCAAGGGACAACAAACAGAGTTAGACTTTTTAATATTTGATAGCCCAGACAAAGACGATCCTTCCGATGAGGTTCAACAATACCTATCAGAAAAAGGAGTCCCCAGAGCTGTCATATTTGCAGCCATCTAAAACAAGATGTCGATCCAAATTATTATCCAAGAGTGAAGGAGACTGCAACCGATTGGCCCAACAGGCCACGTGATTGCAGCTACTTTTTGATTGGCTATGAAAGTACCCCAGACAGGTGCACCCGATTCTTGTGTCGGGGATAGAATTGTTCCACTAATTAATGGAACAAGGTTATTCATACAATCCAGTAATAGAACAGGTTATTCCTACAATACATAAAACCTTTTATGGTGGCATAAAATAACATTTAATCAATTTTACATAGTAAATAATTTCTTAACTGAAAATAAAAAAATAAGATTAAAAACGTTGGTTGACATGAATGAAAATGTTCTGATAACGACATTCTAGTCTTATTTATACATGACCGGGACAAGAGAGTTAAAACAACAATAACAAAACCCGGAAGCAAGTGAATATTGATTTTCTATGAATCTATACGCTTAACCGAGTACATGTAACCGGTTACAAAATTATATGATTAACCAGTTAGTGATATCGGTAACCGTTGATATCCCTAATATTAGGTCAAACTCAAAACCACATACTGTCACTTTCTTTGTAACTTTACCCTTGACTTCAACATTTTCTCCATTTGATGTAGAGAGTGTGTATGTATACGGTTCTAAACTTGTTTAATATCTATGCTTCAAAGAGTTCTAAACCCTTTCAGACAGAATTGAAACAGTTGCACCTATCAACCAAGCAATCTATTGATTGGCTGTTGATCTCTCAGATCATGTACAAACCATTCCCCTTATAAGAAACATGACTTTTTACCCTGTGCTGGACCAGAGTAAGTATTTTGCAACTTTGGACAGTTTGGCTTAATATGATTGTCAGAACCATATTCATAACATCGCCTTTGCTGTTGCCCTTGACCTTGATTCTCAGCGGAAATTATTAGCCCTTTGTGACTTAAAACTTTGCAATTCTTTCCAGGACTTAAACTCTCTGCATAGGTCAGACATAGTCTTCTGAAGATTTTTGATGTCCTTCTTACAACTGTCATCTTTCTTTTGTCCATCACCACTTATCACATGTGAATAACCTTGACACTCTGCTAGCTTTGACTCGGCCCTGTTGAAAGCTTCCAATTCTGCAGCATGCCTTACAGCATCGTTTAAACTGTTCAGAAGGGCTTGTTTGATAAGAAGACTCATGTCAGAACTCACCAATGAATCTATGAACTCCTCTTTAGCTAACGTTTCTCTGACATCATATGGTGCAGAAGGATATGCCATATTTGCCAATCGCATTATATCCTGTGCTAGTTCCATCAAGATCTCTTAGGCTTTCTGTCGCCTTTCCTTCAACTGGGCTCTATACGACTCGGTCTGGTTGGGAGGGGCAAAGCGTTCTTGCAGAATTGTCTTAAGAAGCTTGTATTCATCAAGTGGACTGTCATATGTCCCCAATAAGTTTCGAGCTTGACCACGTAAGGACACAGCAAGGTATAGACTCTTTCCATGTTTGGACCAACTGTTGATCCTTGCACATGTATACCTCATAGTGTGCCATGTAATCATGCAACAACACTGTACCATCATACTTATCTGGCTTCATAAGCACTTTACCCTTAGAAAAAGTTTCATGTATTGGGATATCCTGCATGTCAGTGGTTGTTGACGCCAACGTATTGTAACATACTGATAAAACGTTGATCCATCCATATGGGAGTTACTAAACCTGATGGGACTTTCATTAAACCTTATTTGGATTTGATCAGAACCCGTTTCAGTCCTGAACTCGGTTTTACATACTGACACTGGGGGATGAATCAGGTAAGTTTGGGAGTAAATGATTTCTCATGGGTGATACCGAAGGTGAATCGCTGCATACTATATTCCCAGGGGTTGACGTGTTAATCAATTGTCTTAACAAGCAAGTGTTTTCAACAGTTCATTCTCCAACTGAAGGTCCTGTATTTGTCTCAACAGTGCCTGTTTGGAGCGGACAACTCTGTTCATTTTTATCTTGCATACAAAACAGCCTGTTGTCCAAACCCAGTTTACTGGAACACTGATAATTCGCAATATCCAGTAGAAAGCGATGGCGACTTGGCTCCCGTTGCAATCTTGAAAAAAGAGCCTTTTTTCCTATTTAATTTGAAAAATTGATCCCCAAAATTATACAATTTTGAAAAAAAAAAAAAATCCAAAAAAATCCGACAAATAATTATATAAAACATGGTACACGTTGCAAAACTGGAAAATAAAACATTTAGATAAATAATGGCAAATCTGATTTTATAAATTCAAAAATGTCCAAATTAGCAAAAAAATAATAGAACTAGTAGTCCAAATTCAAATAATAATTTGCTCCTAAATATTTTCTTTAAAGCGCGAAAATGGAACAAAGGGTTTTGTCATAAGCCGGTGTTGTTTTCTAAACCACGCGGCAATATCTACCATGCAATGAACCCGTCAGTCAATCACATAAATTTGTCCGATTTCACACTTGAAAATAAATCCTTTTCTCACAATGTTTCTTTTTTAAAAAAGTGTTTGCTTGTGTAAATACATGAAGGTATAAGCTTGGATATTAAGGTTTCTCCCTTTCTCACAATGTTTTCAAAAGTTTGTTAGCTGAAAAAAAAAAAAAGAAAGTTTGATAGTGTTCATACAATAATGTGTATGATGCTAGAATGAAATAGGCCATTACAGTCATGTTTCTCCTTTTCTGAAAAAGGCCATTACAGTCATGTTTCTCCTTTTCTGAAAATGTTTTCAAAAGCTTTCTGCTGCAACTGCGTCGAAAGTAATTGCATTGACGAAGTCTATTAAAAGTGTGTGTCATTTGCACAGAGGTGAAGATATGTTACGAGTTACAAGGGTTTAATGGTTATTTGGAAATGAAGTTAACCATTTATAGCTTGGACTGGTCCTCATGTAAATGCTTGGGAAAATCCATTAACCATTTCTCTCATACGACAATTCTGCAGCAGACGACTTTGAACATATTTTGTCAAAAAATAGAAAATCTCTATAATTGAATGGATAACCTATGACAAAAAGTGGAAAACATTGTGGCAAAAGGAGAAATTGCACGTTTTGTTCTTTTGTCACTATGTTTTCAAAAAGCCGTCTGCTGCAGAGGCGTCAGAAAGCGTCTATATGAAAAAAGTATACACATATATTATAGACACCTGGCCTGCTAAAAAAGATTTAGATTTTGAGACAATTTTCATCGCCATCCCAGCAGGCACACAACGTTGTTTCAACGTTGTTTCAACGTTGAAATATAGTCACGACGTCGAACAACGATATTACAACGTTGAAACAACGTCGAAGATACAACGTTGCAATTCTATGTTGTTTCAACGTTGAAACAACGTCGAAGTTACAACGTTGAAAAATGGTTGTCATGCTGACGATGTATCAATGTTCTCACCTTTGTTATTTTTAACATGTTTTTACCAGACATATAAACACCATCTCTGTGTTTACCTTAAAAGTTTTAATATTCATTCCTGCAATAGGATACAGTTATTTGGTATACACACACTGATAAACATGTGTTGTAAATGCCGTTTGGAAATTTGAATTATAACGGTGACGTAATTGTTATAAATGACGTCATTCACGTGCCACGTACGTCATAGTGCAAGAGGGAAACAGATCATAGTATTGCCGGGGGAATAGTTCAATCCTAGACGATAGCTTTCATGTAAAACAGCTACAGATTTGTATTTATAGTGAATCAGGTAATAATATATTCATTATTTGTTTATTTGTTTCAATACACACTATATTAACAATTTTCTTCAAATTGGTATTAGATCTAGTTATGTTTACAGCATATCCAGATACGAAATTGTTTGTTTTTTGGGTTCGTACCAAAACATTTTCGTTCCACCTGCTTGATCCAATTTCAAATTATTTAATTATACTAGTTTTTCCACCTTAGTTTAAATGTGATTTCAAAATATCTCCTTCTTTTAGGTTTGAATATGAGTGTAGCCTGTTTTTGGGGGGTAAAAACATAAATTTTGATGAATTTTAATTGATTTTGAGAATAGGAAATAGTTTGTTAAATTTTACATTTAGGTCAGACACGGGTGGCAACATCCATTGTCCTTATTGCATAGCTTGTCCCAGAGCCTGTAAGGACAAGTGAAATTTTAATTATTAAATTAATTAACGGGATTCCTTGATCCCGAGGATCGTATATTTTAGTGAGGAATCTTTCATCCCACTGGCTGGCGATTCCGTTTTTCTTACTTTTGTTCTTCACTTTAATTATATAAGTATTAAAATACCAGGTTTTGTTGCGAAAAACAGTAATAAGAATGACCCATGAATTTGCATTTCCGGCTTTGAGAATAAACAGACAATTTTCAACGTTGAAGTCGCAACGTTATTTCAACGTTGAAATAGCAACGTTGTTTCAACGTTGATATCGCAACGTTGTTTCAACGTTGATAGTGCAACGTTGTTTCAACGTTGATATCGCAACGTCTATACAACTTTCAAATACAACCATTTTTCAACGTTGTGACAACGTTGAAGTACGACGTTGTTTCAACGTTGTTTCAACGTTGTTGTGCCTGCTGGGATTGCATGCAGTTAAAGGGTGGAAATTGACGTGTATCAGGTTTTGGCATGCTGAGGCATATTACTTGTGATTGTTTTAATTTCTAATGGTGACTTGCAATCAGATTCCAAGGCGATGCTAGGCCTTGGACCCCTAATAACGTGTTATACTGTAACTCCAGAGTTTATCACAAGCACTGTTGAAAACAGACTTATCCATCAAGAGCACAGTGCTGATTATCTGGGTAAGAGATAATAATCCTACTATCCCACCTCGGTCACCAAATTTGTCATGTTTACTGTACTGCTGTGACGAAGTACACCAATACAAGCAGTCCGGCGCTATATATGGCTGATACAAGCTGTATCAGCCTGAAAGAGAATGAGAGAACAGGTAGTCGCAACCCCTGTATCATCTGGAACCGTTTGTCTCATACAACGGAACCATAAATCAACCATTCACTGGCCTGTACAATCCGAGATGACAATGGTATGTTGCAGAGAATCCTTCAATTCTGAGCCGAAGCTGCAACTCTGAGGGATCCCTACTAGTTACCACTCCTACACTTTTCAAAATTGTATGTTGCCGATCGAGGCTTAGAGATGTGTTCTTGCTGACAGCCGAACACAGACTGAATAATATATTAGGAACCCGAGCTTACATAGCGCAGGGTTGCCAATATTAACAATTGCCGATCAAAATTATCTGTTAAAATCGCTCTTTGATCTGCAAGTTTTGCTCCACTGGGTCCCTTACCAGGGATTTGCCCTTGACCTGACCGCCAGCCTGATCGGTTACTTTTCTCATTTGATCTGTTACAACAAAACATTTTGACAACCCTGTTGCAATAGCCCACTTGATCTAGTAATCGATGCTTTCGGACTCCATCGCTGTGTTATCAACAATTTAATGAGCTTCTATGTGATTGATTTTCTTGCATATTTCAAAGGTGTCCGTACTCGAAATACAGGAAATGCATAGATACTCCTATAATTGCAATCAAACAACTATATATCCCGAAATCACATCCAAGTACTTTAATATATACATGATGTGTCTCTCGGTAAAGATGGTATAATTAACAGATTAAACTAATAAATGGCGATCTTGGTTTACAGAAGCTTTCTTTGAAACAGAATGATAACAACAGAAATAGAATGACCAACAAGGAAAGTAAATACATATCGTTTCATGACACTAGACTGATCTTATAGAGACATAAAATTTGAACTGCACTGTAATTTACATTTATTTTAATGATATAATCGACCTGACCCAATTTAAAATAAGGCAAGATGTCATAGGAAAAATAAGAGAACATGTATATATTTTATTGATGGGTAGTTTAATTGCCTCTGTTTGATACAGTGAACTCGACAGTTCCGGGTCATCGACAATTCCGGGTCAAATTTGGAAAAAAATGTTTAGTATTCGAGAATGACACAGTATTTTGACAATTTGATTATCAATTAAGTCATATTTCCCATTAGCTTGGCTAGTTTCACTTCGATTTAGGACGTTGTCATTTCAAGAACAGATGTCGTAATCTCGAAACACATGACTGCATCGATTCCCGCGAAAGCAAAATCTCAATATTTTTATTTACCTGTCACAGCGTAAATTGCTGATTGTAGCCAAAATTTCAGTAATACAGTTATTTACTACTGAACAAGATATATATCTTTTATTGACCTGTCAAAGTTGTTTATGCCAAACTAGCGGATAAATTTGACCTAGTTCACATACGACACTTTCGCAGTTTCGGGTCAGCCAAAAGGAATTTCTCAAAATTATCAATTTATTAGTAAAACTATTTTGGGAACTTTTTAAGAATAATTTAAAGCTTATAGTGATAAATCAATGTTAAAAATTTGTTATTAAAATCTACATTTTTTGTCAAATATGACTTATTAGTTGGTTGAAAAATTCATCAGTTTTCGTGCATGAAAGTGAGTACTGTAAATTTAGCCCCATCACTGTTCTGTTTTTCGCGGCAAAAGGTAATTGCAAGTGATATATTTTAGTTCTTTTTTTTCATATTATTTTAATAAAAATGTTAAATGAATATCTTGTTATTAAAAAAACAGCTGTTTGAGGTTACTCCTGATAACAGAAATAAACATTTATCACGTGACCCGGAAATGGCAAGTTCGACCCGAAACTGTCAAATTTACAGCTTGCAATTGAATTGCAAACACTAAAGAAACATTTTAACAAATTTGTATAATTGTTGAATTATATCATTGTCGGGAGGAAGTATTTGTTTAACATTTTATGTAGTTTTGTTTCTCTCAACTTTCTTTTCAAAGAGATAAGATTCGTTAATTTGGTTACTGACCCGGAACTGTCGAGTTCACTGTATAGGGAAAATGTGAATTCAGGGTAGTGGACTTTGGAAATAGTCTAATTATACAACAATTTCTTAAAGCCGATACAGTTATGTTGTTATCATCTTACCAAAGAATATCCGCGACTGCATTCTGATTGGATTGTCCCTCCCAACAAAGTATAAACAATCTGTCACTTTTTCTTGAATATATGGCGGCAAAGAATTTTGTTATGGGGAGTTACTCGATTTGCCAAATAAAAATTTGTTTGTAATTTGTTCTATTTGTATTTAACCGAATTTTGTTTTACTCCTCTCCGGGGGTGAACAATATAGGTTTACCTCCTTTAATATAATCGACTGCGCGTGTGACATTAATATTTTGATCTGCATTTTGCAGATATTAAATCAAATATAGAAACATAATACAATCTACATTTTATTCAACATTTTTGCTTTCGATAATTGAGGCTTTTTTTTTTACCAAAGCTCATGCATGTAAGTTTTTCCGGCAAAACAATAATTTCTATGTCCTACTTTTTGTCAACATACTCAAATATGACCAGAATCGGAGCACTCGTGTTTAACTCATAAACCATGGTTTCATGATCAATGTAAACAATCTGAGGCGTGAATATTATGAAAGTAGAAAGGATTATATATACAAACAAATCTGATATGAATAAAGCAATGATGATTATTAGCCTACAGAAAGTAAAACATATAATAAAAGAAATCAATAGACAAATTTAGCATTTAATGACCATAATATTAATAAGATAAGAGGGCTTGAAACCAATGGCCCAAACTCCTATAATGGCTGTGCTGAAATTGAGAAAGCGATCAAACAACTAAAAACTAATGAATCATCTTCAACGTTTGATAACATTTTAAACGAAGACATCTTTTATGTTACCAGATGTTCGTAAATTGTTCAATAGTATATTAGATTATGGTATCTTTCAAGATATTTGGAGTAAAGACACCATGTATAGTTCAATTGTATGAAAATAAGGGCGATGTGAATGATCCCGATAATTTTATTTCAGGTATTACAATTTTTAGTTGATTTGAAAAACTGTTTAACTCTGTATTGAATATAAGATTAAATTCAGTTTTGGAGAACAATACAATTGTGTGCGAAGAGTAAGCCGGCTTTAGAAAGCGTTTTAGTACCAATGATCATATATTCTCATTGAAACTATTTATAGATATATAACAAACAAGAAATATCTTTTAAAAAGATAAACGGCGATCAATATGAGTAAACACTAAGAAATGGAACATGCGCATATTATTTGATATTTTGTCTTACTTATTAGAATGACAGAAAACAACGTCAAATATGTAATATTTGTTTTATTTATATACTTTGGTTTTGATATGAATTTCAATTGACAATAAATAACTGAAAACTTGTCATATTTAAAAAAAAAAAATATTTTGCTCTTAAATATTAGATTTTTTTCACTTAAGGAAAACAATTAAAGGTTAGTATGCAGAACATTTCATTTTAAAATGCCACCTTATAAGTGCCTCTCGTGGGATCGCCAACTTAACTATGAACCAATTAAAACGTTTCATTTCCTTTATTTCTTCGACATTATTCATTAATACAATATTTGATTGGTCTACAAGCTAGATCATTTGTTTAACATCTAATTCAAAACCCACGTTAATCGTCTATCGCATAAAAATGGTTTTATGCCATTATGGATTACCGTAAATCCTTTTACTCAGTCAATCGCATAGCTTTAAAGTGTAAAATAATTAGCTGTTATACGGATGGTAAACGTTTCAAAGTTATCTATAGCATGTATGAAAAAGCCAAATCATGCATTGTACTGTTATATTAAGTCAAGCAACACATTGTCAGATTTATTTGCTTAACTTGTACAATTTTATTATTTTAAATTATTTAAATGTGTTTATGTCCAGTACATATGCTGGTCTACAGCTTGTATCAGAACATGTAAATAAAATGTTAAGCACTTTGTCAGAGTGTTGCAATTAATTGGGTAATTAAGTAAGTGCTACAAAACAGTCTTTCAGTTAGATTTTGTTGAGCATTTTCTTATCTAGATATTCACTTTTCTATTCATGGAAAATTTCCAATAATTTCAAGCCCATAACCATGTTCCTCTTATTAAAAAAAATCTAGTAATTGTTTTTACCTATAGATATGCAATTATATTACTGCGCGGTTGCCATAGCACCATTGCATATATTGGTTGTGAAAAACCTGTCACTGGTGCAATGGTCTTGCGCATGCGCCGTGTTAATCGTCTTTTATCGTCAGCTCTCGGATATGTCCGTCTGTCTGTCAGTCCCACATAACCTTGTCCGATGTGCATCTTAACCATGCATCATAGGATTTCAAAGAAACTTGGCACAAACGTTAACCACGATGAGGCGATGTGTTGCGCACAAGACCCATGCCTGTACCTCAAATGTCAATGTCGCACTTAGAGGTCAAAGGTCAAAATGAGATATGTTTGATAGGACTGTACCTTGTCTGGCTCCGCATCTCAACCATGAATCATAGGATTCCCAAGTCACTTGGCACGGATGTTCACCATAATGAGGTGACATCTGGCACAGAAGACACATGCCTGTACCTCAAAGGTCAAGGTCACACTTAGAGGTAAAAGGTCGAAATGAGAAACCATGCATCACAGAATTCCCAAGTTACTGGGCACACATGTTCAACATGATGAGGTAACATGTGGCGCACATTGCTGTTCTTTGTCAACAAATGCATATACAATACACAATGTGCTGTCCTCGTTCGGTAGGGGACTTTTGTATTGCTTGCAAAACGACATTAACTTGTTTTTATTGCAATATATATAAGTCTTGTAAATTAGTTTTTTTCTTCTTCAGTTACTTATATAAGTAGGATCAACACCTTTTTTAACCGCTTATCTTAAAAAGGTTTCTCCTCTGAATCCACTTGTCAGATTAATATAATTTTACGATAATGTTCCTTATTTGACCCTCTACAAAAAGGGGCAAAATGAAAGAATATAAAAATCCATTCTTGTGAAAGTGCTTGTCTGATTTCAAGATAAATATGTTTGAATGTACCTTCATTGTCTCTCTGAAACATTACAAGCAATAAAGATTGGTTACAAAACATAGCATACAGGTGGCATCAGAATGACATCTCTTTACCCAATATACCATTTTTAACCCAACTTAATCAGAATGTTACTTTTGTGGGCCTCTTTCAAAATTGTTCAAAGAAACAAATTCTATATAAAACTTTGATTGCTGCGGCATCAGAAAAGGAGAAAATAGCCGTAATTTTAAATTTCTTCTTCTCTGAATCCACTTGTCTAATTCGAAGATAATTTGGTACTAAGGGCCTTGAAAAATTCATTCCTACTCTTGATCAAATTTTTCTTTTATTATCAGTAACATTTGCTACTATACTATCAATGATTTAGGGCAATCTTGGCTCTCCTGATTTTTTCTTTCAGTTTAAATAATTGCAATGACCTTGAACTTTTAGCTACATTCATTATTGTTTTATGTGATATACATGAACTGTTTCATCAATTTAGCAGGTCACACCTCAGACAGGTTCTATTGCATCATTGATTGGTTACTTATGAGTTAATGTATGACTTTAATATATGTATGCCTGTTATAGCATTGACAAGCTATATTTCAACAGCATTTGACCTTTAACCTAAATATATGACCTTGACATGTAAGTTACTATAGGTCTTGCATACAACACACCCTCTTGTATATTTGAACAACAAAGCCAAGTTGTTTGATAATCTTTAAATGAAAGTAGAAGTTATAGCCTTAAAAGCTGTTTTCATCAATTGTTGACCTTTGACCTTAATTTTTAACCTTGACCTCTGACCTACAAACCTAGGTTTTGTCTAAGACACATCATCATATCAAGTTTAACAAACATGGCAAGTTATGATCTTTAAATGAAAGTAGAAGTTATAGCCTTAAAAGCTGTTTTCATCAATTGTTGACCTTTGACCTTAATTTTTAACATTGACCTCTGACCTACAAACCTAGGTTTTGTCTAAGACACATCATCATATCAAGTTTAACAAACATGGCAAGTTATTATTTGACCATCCAAGTGTGCATTAAGGAGATACAGCTTCAACAAGTTCATATGGTTGCACAAACACACAATTTTCATTACATCATGATGAATATGACTTATACATCACAAGTCTTCTAGACTAAAAGCATTATAAATATATTTATTTATATATCTTTCACATATACGTTAATTAAATGATAATATTCAATCATGCTTTACAATTTTTTTGCTATCAAATCTGTTTAGTCTATGCATTTTCTTGAGGATGCAAGGTTAACCTAACATATATAAGATAGTTTTGTTTCCATGGCAACAGTTGAAGTTCAGTATCCACTGCGAATCAAAAAGAAATCATTCATGTAAATATTTTCTTTTCTTATATACAGAATATCATTTATTATAATCCAACTAAATCTGTACATTACTTGAACATTGCTTAATAATTCATCTTTCATATGTTTAAACCATGGCCTGTTTCCATAGTAACTAGTGTTTATTTTATTTTTTTCTTTCATGTATCATAAATGAATTTGAAGAAATGTTTAAAGAATATATTTATTGTTGATACAATAAAAGAAAATGTTGAAAGGAAGACTCATGTATTTTTACCTTAATTTCCTTATTTTGGAGGGAGAAAATCGTGTTGCCATGGCAACAATGAACTTGATACAGATTCAATTTGTAGCGATTTTGAAAGGAGGCATATGAGCAAACATACTGTGCAAATTTCATTTCATTCTGAGGATGGGCCGTTTTTGATGGTAAATGCACATTGTCCTTTCAACAGAAATACCTTAACGTTTATTTTGGACCTGAAGCAGAGCATACCAAAGTATATGATTATCTTGGTATTATACCACTTTCAGTTCATATATAAAGTAGAATCTTAACTTTTGGGGGTAAACTTGTAAACTCTTAAAGGGATACCATTAGTAAGTGTGTACAATACTTCTTATTTGCTTTCTGAAAGACAGAATATTAATATTAGTAGGATTTGCTAAGTTCAAGATAACTTGAATACTCTGGTACTGTCAAATTATTGGTTGGTACAGGAATGTTGGGACAGTTTTTTTAATAATTCTAGTAAAGGTTTAAATTATAGATTGTATAAGCGAGAGTTAATATTTGAAAGTACATGTACTTTACACTATTACATTACGATCGTGCAACTTCCTTATGTAAATTAAGATGCGTTGCCTATTGGGAAAGGACGATTCAACAATTTTTACAGAGAACATTGGACTTGTGATCGTTGCAATGCTAACTTATTGGGGGATGAATTTCATAATATGTTTTACTGTGTTTACTTTAATGATGATAGAAACAAATGTTGAATGAATATTACTGTAAACATCATATAACATCATATAATATTATCAAATTTTCAAAGATTATGAATAACGAAAATAGAAAGATTTTGATGAAACTGGCAATCTTTTGTAAGAAAATCATGTCTTGTTTCCGATAATCTAGTAACACCAAAATGTTATCATCCAAAAAGTGGTAGAGATTTATTTAGTTTTGTTGTTGTCGATTTCCGTTGTTAATGTATTGTCAAATGCCCATAAGAAATACACCCTGGCCGAGTGGTAAGCGTCGGGGATATGGGACCGGGCGTCCCGGGTTCAATTCCGAGTCGCGGGGGTCATGATGGAGTGCCCTTGGGCAAGGACCATTTCCTAAACTAGTGTGTTTACCCAGGGATCATGAACTGTAACATAACTGAAACAATGGCACTGCAATGCGGGTGCATCCCCTCGGTATTCAATCATCACATCGAGTTTTCTTGTGATCGAAAATAATAGAACTACTACTTTGCCTTAAAAATAGTTGTTTCCTTGATCAAAACAAAATTTGTCAAGATCGGTCGAAGATTTACTATGACCGACCTTTAACCTATGACCTTGAAAATAAATAGGCTTCTAGACCTTGCCATATACTAACTGTATACTAAGTTTGGTTAAGATCGGTCGAAGGATGTTCAGTATAGAGTGGTCACAAGGTTGTTGATATGGGAAAATAATCAGTCCAATTTTATTTTGAACTTGACCTTTATGACCTTGAAAATAAATAGGCTGCTAGACCTTGCCATATACTAACTGTATACCAAGTTTGGTTAAGATCGGTCGAAGGATGTTCAGTGTAGAGTGGTCACAAGGTTGTTACGGACGGACGCACGGACGAACGAACGGACATTCCCGTTACTATATCCCCTCGCAAACTTCGTTAGCCGAGTGAATAATAATGTTGAAAACGGCTTAAAACTCCAATAAAACAGATGCCCATATCTGCTTGACTTCTTAATACAACATTAAACTTGTTTACCGATTCATAGTATTTACAAAAATTGTGTGCAATATTTAATGTTAGAACAAAATAAGTGATTTATAACAAGATCTAAAACTTTTAGTCAACCAGTTGTTCATTAGTGTATCATGATTATTGGTTAAGATGTTTCGGTCATGAATTATTTATGCGACGTATGGGTGGTTGTTCAGCATGCAGTTGACTTTTAACATTACGTCCGCGTCATATTGCCGCGTTGTCTGTATTTTTGCATTGTTTTAGATTCCTGGGGTAGTCACTAGGTGTCAAGTTTAGTTAATTGTGTGTATGTGTCACATGGAGATGAATGATGAACGGATTCCTTTATCATTTCAACTGTTTGTTTGTTGGATCGAACATAGCTTTCTCCATTCACCTTAACATTACCATGCGATGTTGACGTGATATTAACATCAAGATTGCCCTGGTAATCAACAATGGTAACACATTTTCGGTTATCGAGTGAGACAGGGAGACTTTGAAAGCATCTTACTCTTTTTGTTTGTAATTACCATCGCGCTTCAGCCCCGTGTAATAACGATGAAGGGTTTCATTCTACACAGAATTGTCCATCCGTTTCAACCACAAACTTTATGAGATTGATTGTACTAGTTTCAAGCAAAAATTTAGTTCCATTCCAGGCACCAGTCATCTCTATGTGCCAAGTTGACTATTTTAGCGCCCCTTTATATTTTCCTCAACACCGAGTACAATGAAGACGTTGTTTTTAGTATCACGTGAAATTTCATTTTCAGTCGGGAGTTCTCCATTAATTATATTAAGGAGTTCATGCACTGGCATTCTAGACTGTCATCCACTTGGTGGAAGACATTTGACCTTTTCTCAAGAGCAAAACGCAAGATGATACATCATCCAGAACGATTTAAATTGTGCAAGGACAAAGGTTATGTTAAATTTCACTTGCGGAAATGTGCGATGTTCGTATATAGTGTTGAATCTGTTTTGTCTAGATTGCGTAAATGCCCATGCAATTCTCTGTTCACTTATATAGACATTGAACTCCTATCATATCAAAAGTGATTAAACATTGCATGTCGTTCATGTCAAGAGAATGATGTAATATATTAATTTGTAACGTCGAGCGTTACGTAATGGCTAGTTATTGTAAATTTCAATAGAAGGTTATAACATATCATCATTTCAGTATGAAATAAGTTTTCCAGGCACAATAATGTGTATACTTATCAATTCCTAAGTTTTGTAAATGTAACTGAACACATTAATAAATTACATACGGTTGAAAATTGACAAAATGTCATTTGTTATCAAAGTTCGCATGCGTTACATCATTGATAGACCTTTCTGATTTTAAATTTATCATAGTTTTACTGTTAAGATACTAAGAAAAGTAGCATTACAATGAATAATGTCTTATATACTTACAATATTTACCAATACAATCATTATAATTTAAAACTGCTCTATTTCAAATCTAAAAATGTATGACTTTGTTGTCTATCAAAGTAAATATCACCTTTTTACTTGTTTCCGAATGTTGTCGTTCAGTAGTGCTTTTTCGGCGATAGCTGATTGGCGTGGGTTTTAAACTAGATGTTAAACAAATGATCTAGATTGTAGACCAATCAAATGTTGTATTTAATGAATAATGTCGAAGAAATAAATTAAACGAAACGTTTTGATTGGTTCATAGTTAAGTTGGCGATCCTACGAGAGGCTCCAATAAGGTGAAGTTTTAAAATGAAATGTTCTGCATACTAACCTTAAATTGTTTCCTTAAAAAATAAATTCAGTGAATGTTTTTAGTGAAAACGTATGAAATACAATATTTAAGAGAAAAATATTAATTATTTTTGAAACATGATAAGTTTTCAGTTATTTATCGTCAATTGAAACTTGTACTGTGTATCATAATACACGTCTTGGGAGCCTCGCGTAATCGCTAGTCATGTGATGAATTCTTGGCCTTGAACGGAACGTCATGTCGCGCTAGTGTAATGTATGTTGACTTTGATTGTCAAGTGAAAGGTCTGTGGTTATAGAATATTTGAATTTTATTATTTTTCAATAAAACCACAAAACAGACAATTTAGGATTTGCATGCAATAGCACGTCATTTTACCTTTCATCTATTAAAGTCTGCTTTTAAATCGCTGAAGACATGAGTTTTCTCTTTTTCTCAAAATGATATTAGCTTGGCATCCTAATTATATCATACTTTAACAAATGTTGAAATGTAGTCCAATATTTATAAATTAGACCACCTTCGAAATATAATATCAACTAAACAGTTAAATCTCATTGAAATTGTTGTATAATTTAAACTTAATTTCGAACATAAATTGAACCCTCCAACATGTTAAATTATTTTAATTCTTTCCTTCCTTTTTTATAATGAAAATAACAAACTACTCATGTATTAAAATTATATTATGATGAACGCCCTTGTGTCAATGATGCATAACAGTATGCAGATCGGAAGCAATATGCCTTTAGGGAATTAAATGACACATTTAAAATTGTCAAGGACGAAATAATTTTGTACGAAAGACCCGATTCTTTCTTATTCGCAGAGGTGTCGTTCTTGAAACTCTCTTTATAGGCAGAGAGTGTTCGTTCAAAGTTATTTTTCTATTAAAACCAGTTTTATCTCGGTTTGTTCTTTTCTTCATTTGTTTCGAACCAAATAAACATTTTAAATCACCTATGATTTACTATTTGTAAGTGAGTGTAAAGAGCGGCTCTCTGCAAAGGAGATTGATCTACGCAGTTGGTATTCGCGAGTCACGCGATCAACAGTTTTAGCTTAGAAACAGTTCATACTTTAGATATACATGGATAAACATTATAAAATGCCTTCTTCACAAATCAAGACATCTCTTTGAACATGAAAATAACATTCAGTAAGTTAAAATTGTCATTAAAAGGAGAATATTCGACGTCATTTTCATCTCGATATTTACACATAACAGTCTGCTGCAAGCAGGTGCGCGTATGTAAACAAATTAGACTGTGCGACGTAAAGGTTTGTAGTTATCGCCTTTTGATTACATGTAGTATATAGTGTGAAATAAAGTATCTCAGTTTAGCTAATAGGGACTGTTTTGTCTTCGTAAATAAAACAAAAAAACATAAATGCGAGTCAAAATAAAGAAACTGAAAATACCTAAAACATCGGAATATTTATTTCATTTTAGATGTGTCATTACTTAGTGTTCAAGACATCTAAATGTGTTTCTTTCTAATAATAATCCCCCTTCCCATGTCATTTCCAAAAACCTATTAAAAATAGAAGTCGCGGGCTTCTGCCCGGCGACTAATTAAACAATGGACAGAGACCTTTCTTGTTTTATTTAATACCAAACATACGTACATGTAGATGAGCCATACATAGCACATATTTAATACAATTTTCATCGTAATCAAAGCTCGACTAACATGCATGAAATTAAAACATTAACCCTTTCTCACATATAATAAGTCAGCAGCAGTTAACTTTGAAAACATTTAGGCAAAATAAGGTAAAACCTCTATTAATGAAATTATAATTACTTATAACACTTTTGAAAGAATTATCTTTTTGCCAAAATGTATTTTAAAAGTCGTATTCTAGAGAGTCCTCAGAAAGAGTATTGTATGTTGGAAAGGGTTAAGGTCATTTGATACATTGTACATCAGGAAAACCAAGAGAAGGAGTCCACTTGTCTGATCATTGACAAAAAAATCGCCACCAAAACATCTGAGCCGAACGTCAGCCGCTCAGTCTGTTGTGACGCGGACCGTCAATCCAGAAGTTGTGAGTTCGAACCCAAGCTCAGCCAACATCCTTTCCGACATATTATAAAGTCAATGCGACAATCATCATTCGTCTTCTATCAATGGTCTTTGCGAAAAAGCAGCCAGTTGCTTGGAAAGACTGTTGTGTGGAGAACTGGGGCGAAAAAGCCAGGAAACATATGGGTAGGTGCTTTCACAAGTGCTTGCTGTGTTATGAGACTATATATACATTCCAATTATTTATAACGGATATACATTAACGAAGATTGGACTCAAACCCCCTAGTCAAGTTAAACTTATTTACTTTACATTGAATGCGAAACAAGCTTTTAGCTTAAATTAATCACGCTCGGTGTACGCTTCCTGGAGACTTAACCGGTACCAACGCGGTTTGTGTGGCAAAGTTCCTAAGTCAAAACCCGATCATCACGGAATTCGGGTCCGGGACGTTATGTACGAGAGACCAACTAATCATGTGTGTATGTCCTTTTTTGTCTAGAGTTGAAAAGACTGTACATTATAAATCATAGGTTTCCATGCGTTTTTCTCGGAAGCAGACTACCCTAAAGACATCCTAATATCAATGGCCACATCTCTCGAAAACTGACCTTCGAGGTTTTTCGACCAGGAAAGATCCAGATCAGCCGGCGCCTTCACGCCGTCATCGAAAGATCTTCCTTTTGGCATCATCTTAGTCGTAAAAGCATCATTGAAGCCTCTCTCTTTAGAGATTGAGTGATATCTTAAGTCGTCTGTTGCAAACACGTGTATTGCCGTCTGCATCATGGAAGCGGAAAATGACGTATCATGGCCTATGAACTTACAAAATATGTCTGGTGCGTGAGAACTAGTAAAAAACTCGTTAGGTGAACTAATCACCGTGACATAACTGAAATATGGTTTCGATGATGTAGTGAATATAGCGTCCATCCCAAGAGCGGGAGACCAGGGCTCGAACACCGGTCGCGTCATAGAATATGCTTGACTTATTGTAGAATTGGCATCCCTCCTACGTTCTTAGTGGCTTTGGGCGTTACACGACAACTGATGCGCCGGTGTTTGGATTAACTAAACAGCAGAATACTGGCATTTTGCCCAGGAATCCACGTGATATTACTAAATAATATAAATACTGTTGAAAGCGCAGAAAAATACAAAACTAAGTTACTGGGTAAGTTACCAGTACTACTGGTCCATTTATTCTGACACCAGCAAGTCATTTATAATGCCAACCCACCAGCCCTGAACGTCAGGGAGGGCAGCCATCATAATGGAATTAATAAACATAAACTCGATGAGATCTCGATCACATATAGAGATTTTCCATATTTTGTCATATCCTGAATATTTTCCAAGTCGTCAGCAACAGATGTGTTGTAGGTGTTCAAATGAATTAACACATATACCTGTATCAAATTAAAGTTCATTCTTAGAACTACCAACAAATTAAAAAATATATCACAGTTCACCGACAGTTGACAGAGTTAGGAGGTCAAATCAAAGGTCACCCTTATCCCGCACTGAACTATACTTTCAATTTCAGAAAATACAGCATGCTCTGAAAATGGTTATTAGAGTGGCAATATAGCTAAAAGCAAACACTATTTTGGTTATAAATCAGTCAGAGGTTACGCAACTTTATAAAGATCACTTTCAACAAAATCATTATTGTCCAATGGGAGAAAACCTCAGTCTTATATATTCATCTGAAATTTACTCAATAGCCTACTACTTACACTACACCAATGACTTTACGCGTTCGCTTCATAATTTGATTATTTTTGAAATAATTTATTTGATATTTTATTATATCACTAAATAACTATACATAGGAATTCGAAACAGTTCCGATTAAACAATTACTTCAAGTAATAATAAAATAAGTAGTAGCAGTGTAAGTAGTAGTAATGTAAGTAGTAGCAGTGTAAGTAGTAGCAGTGTAAGTAGTAGTAATGTAAGTAGTAGCAGTGTAAGTAGTAGCAGTGTAAGTAGTAGTAATGTAAGTAGTAGCAGTGTAAGTAGTAGCAGTGTAAGTAGTAGTAATGTAAGTAGTAGCAGTGTAAGTAGTAGTAATGTAAGTAGTAGCAGTGTAAGTAGTAGTAATGTAAGTAGTAGCAGTGTAAGTAGTAGCAGTGTAAGTAGTAGTAATGTAAGTAGTAGCAGTGTAAGTAGTAGTAGTGTAAGTAGTAGTAATGTAAGTAGTAGCAGTGTAAGTAGTAGTAGTGTAAGTAGTAAGGCTGTTGCAGATAGTAGGATATAGAGTAAATCAGATCGGCTTGCCGGGCAGATAATTTTGTCCAGGGAATTTCAGATGAATATATAAGACTGAGGTTGTCTCCCATTGGACAATAATTATTTTGTTGAAAGTTGAAAGCGATCTTTGTAAAGTTAAATAACCTCTGACTGAGTTTCGTTGCTAAGAACCCTTGCAAAAAAAAACGCGTTTTCAGAACACAAACCATTTTTCTATAATTAGGAAAAGCGTATCCTTTGTTTTCAAATGGTAGCCTTTCAAAAGATAGCCGTTGCTATGCTAGCAAAACAACTGCGTTTTAAGAACCTACATCTTCTCCTACAATTTTTAATATGGAGAGCTGAAACTTCGGTTAGAGGTACTTCGAGATATTTAGAAAAAAACGTTTCCGTTACGATTTTTGATTTAGGCCTTTGTTTCTAAATGCTAGCCTTTCAAAGATAGGCATCTATTTACAGTCGTTTTTGACTTCAATCGCCCCTAGAGCTGCAGTTGTATTATTCGATAGCGATTTTATTGCACCATCTGATAGAGCTATTCAAGAGCTACAAAAAGTTATTTTACGTGATTTACCTCCGACTAGAGCCGGAAGTTTGCAAAATATACCAAGGCGAAACGGTTGGGTGTAGACGTGTTGATAAAACATGGTTGGTTGACCAGATAGTGCTTTTACAAGCTGCACGCTTTTCACCAGTGTTCACCAAGTCACCACAATAGTGACCCTATCACACTAGTTCTTCATATATATATATATATATATATATATATATGTATATATCCAAAGGCGAATCCCACGTCTGTATTATAGTAAAAGTACAGCATCACCTAACATCAGAGAGCATGTTTTATTTTTACAAATCAAAATCATTTGAACATACTTTGTAGAGGGTAGGTCTCACTAGGAACATTTTTGCCAAATAATTGTTAAGTTAGACAAGCACTTTGAACGTTTTGTCATTTTATCTCTTTTCTGATAACGTTTGGAAGGCATGTTTTTCCACAAACAAAAAATCAAAATGGCTTGGGCAATATATTTTTGTAGAGACTCATTTAAGGTACATTTCTACCAACTTATGTTTCGATTTAGACAAACACTTTGGGAGAAACTTTCAAAATATTGTCATTTTAGATTCCTAGAAATGAGTTACCATCACCAGAATGCATTGAATATATGAGCCAACCCATGAGAATACCAACCATGTGGTCAAATTTGACCTTTCCACTTCTTTGCATATTCTGAATCTATAAGCTTTACCATAATAATGTTATCAGTTTTATGCGACAAAACAACGTCGACGTATTTTCCTGATCTTCTGTTTCCCTCGAGTATTGCCCACAGTGCAAGTGTGAGACAAGATGGGTCAGAGTTATACAGTCGCTAAGGCTACACGAATTCGGACAAAATACTTCGCTCTACGAATATCGGATCAATATGAGACGACCTGTTGAAGGAAGTCATCAGATCTAAACGAGCAATTCCTACTGCAGAAAGTGCACAACTAAATGGGGGTATTTACGTTCCAGTAATGTTAGAAATAATAATTTAGAACAAAAATGTATTAACTAATTTAATGTTTTACCTTCTACACTTCCAATTTATACATGAGAAAACGTATGTGTATTACAAAAAGGGGGTATTTGGTGTGATTCGAACCCTCGACGTATTTGCATGGCTTTAAGAACTGTTGTACTTCTGCCGAGCGTCTAAGCCAACTCGGTCATGTATTAACTAATTTATTGTCTTACCATCTACACTTCCAATTTATACATAGGAAAAAGTATGTGTATTACTAAAAGGGGGTATTTGGTGTGATTCGAACCCTCGACATATTTGCATGGCTTTAACCCTTTCCCTCATATAGACGCTTTCTGATGCCTCTGCAGCAGACGGAATTTTGAAAACATAGTGACAAAAGAAGAAATTGCACAAAACGAGCAATTTCTCCTTTTGCCACAATGTTTTCCACTTTTTGTCATAGGTTATCAATTCAATTATGGAGATTTTCTATGTTTTGACAAAATACGTTCAAAGTCGTCTGCTGCAGAATTGTCGTATGAGGGAAAGGGTTAAGAATTGTTGTTGAGGGAGTCTCAAAATTAAAATTGTTTTTATATTGAATACTTGAATACAAGAAGCACCAATAAATATCAAATATCTAAATGAAACAAGTTTAAGGCTAATTGTTGTTTAATTCTTAAAACCTATTTGATTATTACTTGAAGGAACTTTTTCGAATTCCTATGTATAGTTATTTAGTGATATAATAAAAGATCAAAGTAAATTATTTTAAAAATAACCGAATTATGAAGCGAACGCGTCAAGTCACTGATGCATCGCTTACAATTGTATAGGCCCACCCACCCAGTAATAGTAATAGTAGTAGTAGTACCAGTACCACTAGCAGTAGCATCAGTAAGGTACAAGTCATAATAGTGTAGGGTAGTGTAAGATAAACGATAGGATACTAGGGTAAGCTGTGGCAGTAAGTAGGCTAGAGGTTTATGCTATGGTAATAGTTGTAGTAGTAGTAAGAAGTA
Source organism: Serripes groenlandicus (assembly GCA_031761405.1). Lineage (NCBI taxonomy): Eukaryota > Metazoa > Mollusca > Bivalvia > Cardiida > Cardiidae > Serripes > Serripes groenlandicus. The sequence goes on along the minus strand of JASEVX010000008.1, from coordinate 28,483,852 downwards.
TAGGTAGGGTAAGATAGTAGTAGCAGTGTAAGTGAGTTAGAAGGGTAGGATATGCTGTGGTAGTAGCAGTGTACACGTATTGTGCGGTTGTAGGATAAGGTAGTAGTAACACTGTATAGTGTAGAGTTGTCAAACATCAACAACAAATATATTATAAATCAAACCTGTCTCAGAACTGTTTACATTTGAAGTTTTCAATGTGGAAGTATATATATATTTAAAATTGTCATTAGACGTAAAACTTGTAAACTTTTAAATAGTCTACTCAAGATTGTTGTTGGCAACATAAACATATGCATTTTGAATGATATTTAAGACATCAATGGCTTCTTTTCTCGAAAACGGCCGAATAAGTGATGAATTAGTAACAGTTTTTTGAATTAGTAGCAGGTTATCAAATATGTTCCAATAGGTCTCTGTCAGTATCTAGAACAACAACAGAATGCCGTATGCTTTTGGCAACATTAACAGATACAATTTGAACAATATTTGAACACAGCCGAATAAGTAACAGGTTTTTAAATAAGTAATAGGTGATTTAAAATGTACCAATGAGTCTATGTCAGCATCTACAACATCAACATCTTCGACATTGTGATTTTCACCATCAACATTTGACACATTTTGTTGTAAATATTACAATACATTCACAGTACAAATCATTCTTTCACTCATTCATTCATTCATTTAATATTCATTCATAATATTCATTCATTCATTCATTCATTCATTCATTCATTCATTCAATATTCATTCATGCAATATTCATTCATGCATTCATTCATTCATTAATTCATTCATTAATTCCATCATCAATCCATTCATTCATACTTTCATACATACGTTCGTTCGTCCGGTCATTCATTACTTTACTCACTCAATCATTATACTTTGTTTAGTTTGTTTACTTAAATGTTTATTTGAGATACTATATGATGGGTTTTCTTTACCTTTCGTTTCTGTTCAGAACTCCAGTCATGCAACCAGTTATTTATAAGATACTTTTCGTTACTATTGTCTTTTTTTGTAATTGTGTTACTGTTCTTTTCCATCGATGTTGCGAAACGAAACTTTTTATGAAACACGCACCCATTTAACAGTGAACAAAAACTTATTGTATATAGTATGCGAATGATTAGGGTATCGGGCACGTACTTGGTATGTACATTGTCCTCTTTGTACCAGGAAACATGCCAACGACATGATCGAATCAGTACTGTGTACTTATGTAGATATATGTGTTTATTAGGTGGAACTGTGAAATGTACTCACTGTGTACTTTCTTAACAGTGACATATAGGCCCATGGGGCCGGGTGTTTTCCCCATTAGTATATTTTGTTTTATGTTTGTTTTGTTATACACATGTCACTATACTAAAATATTTACTTACATAGTTACTTACTTATGCAGTTTGAAATGATGTTTTGGATATCAAAGGCTTATTTTCGTGATAAAGGCCGAATAAGAAACACGTTTTTTGAATAAGTAACAAGTTATTTAATATGTACCAGTAGCTCACTTTCATCATTTACAACAACAACCTCGAGATTGTTGTTGGTAACATAAACATATGCATTTTGAATTATATTTAGGACAGCAATGGCTTCTTTTCTTGAAAACGGCCGAATAAATAATGAATAAGTAACAGGGTTTTAAAAAAGTAACAGGTGATCTAATATGTTCCAAAAGGTCTCTGTCAGTATACAGAACAACAACAGCATCCCATATGCTGTTGGCAACATTAACATATATAATTTGAACGATATTTGGGAGAGCAAAGGCTTTTTTTTTTAATGAACACGACCGAATAAGTAGCAGGCTTTTGAATAATTTATAGGTGATTTAAAATGAACCTATGGGTCTTTGTCATATACAACAACAACAGCATCCATATTATGATTTTCAAAATTAACATATGCAGTTTGACTGATGTTTTGGACAGCAAATGCTTCTTTTCGTGAAAACGGCCGAATAAGTTACAGGTTTTTTGAATAAGTAACAGTTTTTTTTATAGGTACTTATAGATCTCCGTCAGCATCTACAACAACAACAACAACAACTATATCACAATTGTGGTTGGCAACATCAACATATACAATCAGACTGATATTTGTTTTAGCAAAGGCTTCTTTTCTTGAAAAATGCCGAATAAGTAACCATTTTTTTAATAATTAACAGGTGATTTAAAATGTACCAATGGTTCTCTCTCATCATCCACAACAACAACAGCATCAACATTGTGATTTTCAACATCAACATTTGCAGGCTGAAGGATGTTGTGGCTTCTTTTCGTGAAAATGGTCGAATAGGTAACAGGTTTTTTGAATAAGTAACAGGTTATTTAATAGGTACTTACTGACCTTCGTCATCATCTACAGCAACAACAACATCACACTTGTGTTTGGCACCATCAACATATGCAATTCGAATGATATGTGTGATAGCAAAGGCTTCTTTTTTTTTAAAAAGGCAGAATAAGTAACCAGTTTTGAATAAGTAACAGGTGATTTAAAATATACCAATGGTTCTCTGTCAGCATCATCAACAACGACAGCATTAACATTGTGATTTTCAACATCAACATATGCAGTTTCAATGATGTTTTGGATAGAAAAGCCTTCTTTTCGTGAAAACGGTCAAATAAGTAACATGTTTTTGAATAAGTAACAGGTTATTTAATAGGTACTTATAAATCTCCGTCAGCATCTACAACAACAACAACAACATCACATTTGCTGTTGGCAACATCAACGTATGCAGTTTGGATTTTCTGGATATCAAACTCTTACATATTGATAACCACCGAATAAGTAACGAATAAGTAACAGGTGATTTTAAATGTACTAATGGGTCTCCGTCAGCTTCTACAACAACAACAATATCACAATTGTGGTTTGCAACATCAACATATGCAATTCGAATGAATTTGTTGAAAAAGGCCGCATAAGTAACCAGATTTTGAACAGGTAACAGGTTATTTAAAATGTACCAATGGGTCTCTCTCATCACATACAACAACAACAACAACAACATCATCAACAGTGTTGTTTGCAACATCAACATATGCAGTACCTTAGACCAAATCTGAATAAGTAACGAATAAGGAACAAGAAACAAGTAACCAATTTCACATTTGAATAAGGAACAAGGAATAAGTAACCAACTTCACATTTGAATAAGTAATAAAGAACAAGTAATCAACTTCACATTTGAATAAGGAATAAGGAATAGGGAATTAACTTCACGGAGGTATGAAAAGCAGTAATTCCAGTTAACAATTTGATTCAAAATAACCGCTGCTATATGTTAACAAACTGCGTATATCTCCAAAAACATATAGGTTTCAAAGAATGTTAACCCTTTATTCGGGCTAAAGTAAGTATAAAGTCTTGCCAAGAAAAAATATAGGTTGTTATAGGTGTATTCCGTCATGTTGCTGTTCATAAGAGAAAACTATCGACAGATTTGTGAGAAATTAAAGTTTAAATTTTGCATCGATATATAGGCCCCCTTTTCAATGGCCCCTATATCTTATACTAATATAACAAGAACGATCAAAGTCATGTTTTCTTAAAGTCTATTGCATCTTCTTTGATTCTTAATAGTTCCTTATAGTTCAAACATTAAGGCGAACTGAATACGGTCGCCTAAAAATAGTTTCGCCTGTAAGGATGTTCGCCTTAATGTATGTTCAATACTTATATATATATAAACATATTGTTCCGTTCCGTTCGGCATTATACATTTACCTGTGTGGGTAACTGTAATTTGCGGAACGGAACGGAACAACGACCTACAGAACTATTCATTACTTGTAAACATTTGCATAATAGTGACATCTAGAGGTAAATCAAAGTTCAATTGCTATGGGTTCGAGTCCCCCCAAAAAAATCTACAAAAAGCCTTCACCCACACACGTGTAACGCGTTGGTTAATTGTTTCTGCATGCTTTAGCTTCTGACTTATTTACAATATTCATTTGATAATGAAATACTGATAATGTATATATATTCTCTCAACAATTAATATTAAGATATTGTTCCGTTTCGTCTGCATTATACAGTTATCTGTGTGGGTAACTGTATTTTGCTGAAGGGAACGGAACAACGACCTACAGAACTACACTTGTTATGGGTTAGAGTAACCAAAGAAACAGTTGTGCCAAATCTAATTTAAATCGGCCGATTACATTTAGACAAGAATATTTCTTTTTATTATGTACATAAGAAAAACGAGTTAGGCACTTTGGTTGTCGTATTTTCCTTACAGATCAAAATAGTTTAAACAAACTTGGTGTAGGGTCATCCAAGGAGCAATTCTTCAAAATTGCAATTTTTTTATCCGAAGAACATTCGAGCCAAAACAATTTTAATAGGGTATGTACTTTTGGACAAGATTTTTCAAGCTTATTCCATGGCGCATTGTCAATCTTGCATCCGCGAGAATGTACGTTGGTGCGTTAACCATTTGCTTCGCACGACTTCTCCTCTGTAGCGACTGAAACAATTGTGATGAAACTTCAGAGGGAAGCATCCTCTTAATGGCTTCTCCGAACTGTCTTCATTTTCTTGTTGTAAATTCCGACCAGAATTCTGATTTCCATAACCGTAAAGAACATTCAGACATCTGCTCCTATTTGGTCGATTTTCAACAACAAAATTGTAGAAATATTCCTTGGGCGACTCTTTGCAAGATTTAGTCAAGCCATTTCGAATGGTAAAAAACATGGCCATCATAGGGGCGTGGCTGTTTGGCCTATTATGGCTTTATTTGAAACTTTAAAAATCTTCTTATCCAAAAGTATTTAGCCTAAGTTCAAATATTTTTTGTAGAAATATTCCTTTGATGACTACGAGTTTCCTTCAAGCCATGGTGATTGGTAGAAGACACGGCCGCAAGAGGACGGGGATGTTTTGCCTTATATGGCTATAGTGGAAATTTTAAATATCTTCTCCGACGAAAATATGTAGTTGATTTTCAAATACTTTTGAAGAAATGTCTCCTAAGTAACACTGTACTAGATCCCTTCAAGTCACGTTGGTTGGTCTAAATACATGGACATCAGATGGTGGCGGAGTTAGCAACTTAAAGGCAATAATGTATTGCCTTCTGTCAGTGGAGCGATACTGACCCTCTTGTTACTATATATACGAGGGGTAGTCCAAGGTAATATCACTTTTGTTATATTTTCGACACTAATTAAACACTTAGAAAATAAACCCGATTTTACATCTAACATACATTATGAATATTGTAAGTACCATGGGGACGGGCCACAATAGTGTCACAGGGATGATTTGTCGGTTAATCATTATATGTGTGTCGTCTAATTGTCCGTTATCGTCTTCAAACCCTTTCCTCTCATATTACTCACGTTCATTTACATGTAGTACTTACCAATATTCACTTAAAGTTCACCTCTCATTATTATTAAAAGTACTCATGCCATGGCCTCATTTCAGCACATACCATTTTATTAGTATACATATCGGGGCCTCATTTCCCATTCTTTTCACGTGGACTTACTGAAACATCGTGACAAGTGAAGCGCACTCTACGACTCCTATATTGTCTTATTTTCATACGAGCTGTGTCGACAGAGTCGCACTTCGTCGTCTCATTTAAACATATAAAGCTATTTATATTTCTGAGTGCTTTGCAGCCTACCCCAAGAAGAATATCCATACGATAGAAATATCAGCTTAACAATAGCAACATCATTCTGACGTCACCACTTGTTTGCGAGATGGCCATGATAGATGATGGAGGAAATAATCCTTAAGCCTTAAGTGTCTCCCTGTATTTTATGTTTTCTGACATAAAAATAATGACAAGCTTTACCATATCACAGATAATTTATTGAAATATGTTTCATGTAATTAATAATGACACAAAAATAGATTTGATTTATTTTTTCTCAAAAAAGTTAACAAAAGCATTAATAACTTTAGTGTTTATCACTGATTCACACTCGATACCAATCCAATACAAAATAGTGGACTTACAATTACTCGAAGTCAATAGGAACCCTTATCGACATTTTCGAGTGATCTCTCGATTTATTCTTAATTCATTTATGTGTTTCCAGCTACGTAATCCATTATAAGCAATGATTTATTATGATAAGCAAGTAAATAATTAAATGATAATAAGAAAATAGCACAGCAGCATTTCTGATTGCTCATCTGAGTACTCAGAACTGCTGCTATGCTGATTTCAAAAGATAGCTCCTTTCAAGTAAGTGGCTTGAGTTAAAAGTTTTAAATAATTACATATTTTTGAGTTATTGCAAGTCCACTGTAGTTGCCTACATTGTTCATGATATATTTTCAAATTGAAAACGCCTCAGCATTACGACCGATTTGCTGGTGTCAGGATAAATGAACAAGGAGTATTATTATACCTCAAGTGACTTTGTAATGTTAAATGCTCATATACTCATCATGGGCAATTTCTTACTGTCTCATGCTTACAGTACGTTTTTGACCGGTTAACAGTATACTGTTACATGGCACGCGCGTTTAAATGATGGTTATGCACGTGCATGACGTCATTTCAAACAATAACGTCACCTTTTAACAGTATACTGTTCGGTATAATCATTTATTATACCTCACGTGACTTTGTAATGTTAAATTCTCATATACTCATCATGGGCAATTTCTTACTGTCTCATGCTAACAGTACGTTTTTGACCGGTTAACAGTATACTGTTACATGGCACGCGCGTGAAAATGTTGGTTATGCACGTGCATGACGTCATTTCAAACAATAACGTCACCTTTTAGATGCGCGTGCCATGTAACAGTATACTGTTATCCGGTATATTCATATGTGTGTGTTACATTGTAGTAGATCTACCCATGTTCACCTCCCCTAGAAAGGTACAGAATAAATTGAATAAACGTGTAATTTTGTTCGGTATAATAAAATAAATATTGCATGGCTTCCAGTGTGACAGTACATATTGTCAACATTCGGGTAAATACTGTTAACCTCGGCTTCGCCTCGGGTAACAGTATTTACCTCATGTTGACAATATGTACTGTCACACTGGAAGCCATGCAATATTTATATAATGTGTGTGTTACATTGTAGAAGATCTACCCATGTTCACCTCCCCTACAAACAGAATAAATTGAATAAACATGTAATATTGTTCGGTATAATAAAATAAATATTGCATGGCTTCCAGTGCGACAGTACATATTGTCAACATTCGGGTAAATTCTGTGAATCTCGGCTTCGCCTCGGGTAACAGTATTTTCCTCATGTTGACAATAAGTACTGTCACACTGGAAGCCATGCAATATTTATATACTGGTAACCAGACAAGAAATAATGTGATATAACTGAAAAATTGTTGAAAGTGCCTTAAAACGCAAAGAAAAAATGTACTTTTTTGTTGACATTGTAGGAAATATGGCCCAGACAGAAAAGCTTCAACTTTAAAATGGGGCAAAGTTCATGGACAAAGCAACCTAAATTGGTCTGTGACACAACCGTTTCTAAAGATGCATCTTCATGTCAAATTTGGTAACTCTGGTAACTGGTATGATAGAATAGAAAGTACGGCCAGGACAAGCTTTTTCTTTAAATGGGGTTAGAGGTCGAGGTCAAATCCACAGTAACCCAATTTTTGGTAAGCAACGCACCAAAAGAGAAACTTTGTCAAACAAGAGGGCCATGATGGCCCTGGATCGCTCACCCGATTTTTTTTTTTCACTTTAGCTATATAAGCCCCGCCCCCTGGCGGCCATAGTTTCCTACCAAACAACTTGGGAATATGATAGAGGGTCACCCTAGGAACATTTCTACAAAATTATTTGAAAATCGGCCTGACACTTTTGGAGAAGAAGATTTTTTAAGTTTTCACTATAGCCATATAATGCAAAATAGCCCTGCCCACTGGTGGCCAATTTTTTTGACCGATCAACATGGCTTGAAGGAATCTGATAGTGGGTCACTTAAGGAACATTTCTACAATTTTATTTGAAAATCGGCCTGAAACTTTCAGACAAGAAGATTTTTTAAGTTTTCACTATAGCCATACAGTTAAGAACATCTTGAAATTGACAAATTAACCGTTCACGCTCCGCTCCGTTCCGTTCCGTTCCGCTCCGCTCACGTTCCAATCCGCTCTCAAAGCGTTCACTCATTCATAACATTGTGATTGCTTTTTTCCGTTCCGTTCAGATTGAACGCTTTTTTACGATCACTCGGAACGCTTTTTTTCGATCAAAATCCGTTCAACGATTTGATTGGCTTAAATTAATTTCGTTTCGTTTATATATTTTTTTACTTAACCCTAAATATCAACAACAAATCGTATTACGAAAATGATCATATTAATAATATTTGTTACATTCTAATTCAATCGGATACTTGAGTGTCTTATAAAACAAAAGTTTAGTATACAAATATGACTTTTAACCCTTCACCGGATATAAACGCTTTCATACACGATCTCAATATAAACGATTTTCGAAAACCCTTATCGATTTCAATATAAACGGTTTTCGACGACCCTAATCGATTTCAATGTAAACGCTTTTCGACACCTTTGGAGTTTGAATGCTTCAAAAGTATATTTATCGTGTGAATAGGTCCTCCAAAAGTGTATCACAATACAATTTGTTTATTTACAAAGGGATCTCATACTTTAAATCATAGTGTTACTATATAAAGTCAGGGACCGTGTATAACATATATATATATATTGTCCCTGATAAAGTTAAGTAAAAAGCGTCCAAACATGTATAGTGTTTAAAAATTCAGTACCCAGGTTGAATGAAATGCGTCGGGAAATGATAAGCTTGAAAATACCTTGTTCCTATGAAAAATATCCATATGATAATATCCGTTTCCATTTGTAATTGTAAATTTTAATTATTTCACAAGGGTTTTCTAAAATTACCATTATGCACCATATACAGATTGAGTCGCGACACATAAAAATAGGCAATCAGTTTTGTTCCAAATCTTATAACAGCTGGTATCAATTTATTTAATTGTAATGCCGGCGTTTGATCATAACTGTTCTCAAAAGACTTCGATAATTGTTATGAGACGATTTACGAACAGTGATGATCCTAATCAGTCTTAACAGAAGAGCATATTGATCTGAATATTCCCAACTATCGGAAGGCGGGTTTTCATTTGACACGGTATTATTATGTGTAAACCACGTGCAACCCAGATCAAATGGAAAATTACTGACGCATGCAGTAAACATGACCTTGACAACAGGGCTTCATTTCTCCCTTTCTTCATATTAAATAAATCTGGAGCAGATGACATTTAAAACGAGAAAAATTGCTCACAATGTTATGATCCCATGCAAACACAATGAAGCAACCCTGTATAAATCTATTCTTCTGCTGTAGAAATTGTCTATACGTGAGAAAGGGTTAAATAGTTTGAATTTTTTGTCAAGATGTTTTTAATTTCGTCCGCATAATTGTTGAAAGAGGAAAGGGTTTACTCACACGTGCAAAGTCGGTTCTTTGTTTGACCGATCACATTTCCGGTGTATACCAGTTTTGACAATCAAGTAAGCTACTGGGAAATACCTCTTTCACAGATGTAGATTCATATTGACGCAACTAAAGCTGACGAGTAAACATTGCAGCAAAAGGAGAAAGCCTAAATGCATTAAATTTAATAGATAACTTTTGCCACAATGATTTGAATTAATTCAGTAATTATACTTTCCTTTTTTATAGATTTTCTTTATTTTTGTCTCGACATTTTCACAATCGTTTGCTGTGATTTGTTGTAATGGGGAAAGGGATGAACAGCTGACATAAGTGGTTATTGTTTTCATCTACACAATACCGGCGGGTCTTTGATTGATTGATCTAGTAAATCAGAAGGGCAATAAAATGGGTCATTTACGGGTGCAGTTATGACACTTCCGCAAAACTGAAGCTGTATTTTTTTTTTTGGCTTTACCCCGTCTGACATTCAATCAGATATTTCTGATCTGGAAGTTGTTTCCGATGATTGTTCTTCTTCCGACAACAATCTTTTCTCTATAGGAGCTTGGAATAATGAGTTTCAACAACCAAGGGTAAGTAAACAAAGAACTAAATCGTCCTTGAGAATACGGGAAAATACGCAAACATGTGTTTACATTCGACTTTTTTTGGGTTAACAATTTTCTATTGCCGATCTATTTCTTCAAAAAGGAAATAGTTAGAAATGAAAACGTAAGGTCATTAGACATTCAAAATATTTATATGGGATGTTTTAACATTTATTCTCGTGAAATCGACTTTGAATCATGACAGGAAGATGGGTGATTTCTCCATTAAGTTTTACTAATTTTAATCCTGTATGTCACAGAGTTGACTTTTGAAAACTTCGTAGAAATTAAGACATATTTCCTTTACGGAGTATCTGGTTTTAAAAAATTTAACTTGAAATTGCTGTTGTTATATTCTGGAGTAATTTCACTTGTTTTTTTCCCGCAATAACAATATTTGAAAAGGTAGACATGAGCAAAATACATTCATCATTTTCAAGAAAAAATAAAAAATAAAATTGCCCTGCTTTCGTCTCCTGTTTTGCTTCAGTTCTTTTCAGCTGAAATAGTGTATTTTACACCAATGTAAAGGTAATTTAATTTCCCACAATGTTTATACTGACATATAAAAGGTAGTTACAATATTTTATACAGATAGTTGGGTTTAATTAGGACAGGTGTCAAATTCTTATGATTTTCCCAATACCCTGTATGGAAATAGTGTACAGGCTTTTATCAGTAGTTTATTGACTATTGGTTTATCAAATAGATGCCTATATATGGAGATAATATAGGTAAATGGGCAGTTGGGCTATCCAGTAAAGGGTTAATAAAATAATTTCGTAAAATAATTATCGGATAGTTGTTGCAACCGTTCAACGAGCGAATGATTGGATTTTTGCAATCATTATGATTGTTTCGTTCAGAGCGCAAAATTCCGTTCCGCTCATAAAGCGTTCCAACTTCGTTCCAATCACGCTCACGATCCAATCACGTTCCGCTCAGATTGTCAATTTCATGATGTTCTTAACTGTATAAGGCAAAATAGCCCCGCCCTCCCCGTTTTGTTTTTCGACCAATCAACATGGCTTGAAGGAATCTGATAGAGGGTCATTCAAGGAACATTTCTACAAAATTATTTGAAAATCTGCCAACCAGTTTGGGAGAAGATTTTTTTTTCATTTTGTTGCCATGGAAACCAGAATTCTGCATGGATACCAAAAATTTGAAGGAAATCTGGTAAGGTCATTCAGAGGATGCTTTCTGTGAAGTTTCATCCCAATTGACCCACTGGTTACTGAGGAGAAGAAGTTGACGCACGATGGATGCCGGACGACGCACGCCGGACAAAAGGCGATCACAATAACTCACCTTGAGCAAAGCTCAGGTGAGCTAAAAATAGAATATCTCTATAATTCAATGGATAACCTATGACTAAAAGTGGAAAACATTGTGTCAAAAGGAGAAATTGCTCGTTTTTTTAGCAATTTCTTCTTTTGTCACTATGTTTTCAAAAGGCCGTCTGCTGCAGAGGCGGCAGAAAGCGTTTATATGAGGGAAAGGGTTAACCTGCCCCAAATAAAAACACATTTTGACGCATCTGCAGTTGACAACTTTTGAAAATATTGTCACAAAAAGGAATATTGCTTATAATGAGCTATTTCTTCTTTTGTGGCAATGTTTTAAACACTATTAAGTAACTTAACACTTTATCTATTCACCTTTTTCTATTATTTTATTTTCATGATTGTCTGCTGCAAATTTGTTTTATACGGAAATGTGTTAACAAGAGGCCAGTATCGCTCCACGGCCATTAGGCAAAAATTAAATCTCCAAACAGCCCCGCCCTTTGATGGCCATGTTTTTGACCAATCAACATGGCTTGAAGGAATATAGGGTCACCCTAGGAACATTTCTACAAAATTATTTTTTAAGTTCTCACTATAGCCATATAAGGCAAAATAGCCCAGCCCCCTGGCAGCCATCGTTTTCGACCAATTATCATGGCTTGAAGAAATCTGATAGAGGGTCACCCTAGGAACATTTCTACAAAATTATTTGAAAATCGGCCTGACACTTTCGGAGGAGAAGATTTTTTAAGTTTTCACTATAGCCATATAAGGCAAAATAGCCCCGCCCTCTGGCGGCCAGGTTTTTCGACCAATCAACATGGCTTGAAGGAATCTGATTGAGGGTCTCCCAAGGAACATTTCTACAAAAAAAATTGAAAATTAGCCAAACACTTTCGTCGGAGAAGATTTTTTAAGTTTTCACTATAGCCATATAAGGCAAAATAGCCCCGCCCCCTTGTGACCATGTTTTTCGACCAATCAACATTTTTTGAAGGAATCTGATGGAGGGTCACCCAAGGGTCATTTATACAAAATTATTTGAAAATCGGCCCGACTCTTTCGGAGAAGAAGGTTTTTAAAGTTTTCACTATTTGCCATGGAAACCAGAATTCTGGATGGATCAAAAAAAATTGAAGGAATTTAGTAGAGGACATTCAGAGGATGCTTCATACGAAGTTTCAACCAAATTGGCCAAGTGGTTAGGGAGAAGAAGTTGTTTAAAGGAAAAAGTTAACGCACGCAAGCATGATGGACAATTCGCCATGACATAACCTCGACTGGCTTTCAGCCAGTGGAGCTAAAAACCAGAAAAACAATTAAAATATTGCAATCATGAACCATATCTTCTTGTTTATCTCTAAGTTGTCATGTGATTGAATTGGCTATACAATGACCACGCAGTAAAAAAAGAAATTATATTAAAGAACGGCAAAGGATATGATTAGCTCCAAAGTCTGATCATACAATCATTTCTGTCTGAATATTCATATGACCCTGAACTATCCAAAAAGAAAACAGATTAACACTTTTCCACATACAAGAAATCTGCAACAGAGAATCTCTATAAATCAAAGGATAATAATTGGACAAAATTTAAAACATGTTTTTCAAAAGTAGCTTGCTAAAGAAGTTTCAAAAAGCATCTGCAAGTGGAAGGGGATTGAGCTCTGATTCAAACACACATGCTGAAGCTGATCCTGACATAAACATAATATGAGCCGTTCCACGAAAAATCAAACATAATGCACTCCGCATAATGCGTCGACCCAGATCAGCCCGCACAGGCTAATCTGAGCCGATACATTCCGTCTCAGGGGAATAAAGATATAGAGTAATAATTCCTGAAACAGAAAAACCACAGGAGGCAAAAAGTGTCTGCCAAGATAAGCCTGCGTGGCATGCTTAGGCTGATCTCAGTTGATACTTTACACAGAGTCATCAGTGTTGGTTTTCTCGTGTAACGGCTCATATAAGAGTTTTTAACCCTTTCCCTCATACGATAATTCTGCAGCAGACGACTTTGAACATGTTTTGTCAAACAAGAGCACCGCGTACGGCACAGACGCTCGACTGATAGGGAGAAAAGAAAAAAAAAAATTAGCTAAACAAAAAACCTTAACGACGCCAGGGTCATGACAATAGCTCTCGTTTTTTTCAAAAGTCGAGCTAAAAATGGAAAATCTCTATAATTGAATGGATAACCTATGACTTAAAGTGGAAAATATTGTGGCAAAAGGAGAAATTGATCGTTTTGAGCAATTTCTTCTTTTGTCACTATGTTTTCAAAAAGCCTTCTGCTGCTGAGACGTCAGAATGCGTCTATATGAGGGAAAGGGTTAAAGGACTGTATACATCTCATTTTAACCCATCAACAGCAGAAGTGTTTCAAACATTGTGGCAAAAACAGAAATTGATCATGATGAGCAGTTTCTCATTTTCCCACAATGTTTTAAACACAAATTCAATAATTTTTTCTTTCATTTTTGGTGACTGTCTATGCTTTTAGGCAGATGTTCGTCTGTTACAGATTTGTTGTATGTGGGAAAGTTTGAAAGCAAACATTGATGGCTGGATACATGTATAAGCAATTAGACAACAGCAAAAAAATGAGATTACCAATGATATAAATTTAGTAAACAAGTGATGACCTGATTATATAGTACTAATATAATTCTAAATCTTCCTTACATACACAAGTGTTTGATTCAGATGATTTTTGAAAACAGTGTGGTGAAAGGGGAAATTTCTCATAAAGTGAAATTTTGTCTCGATGAAATTCTGAACTGTTGCCCTGGACCTGCCGTTCTTGGCAACAGTTAAGGATGTCATCTGAATTGTTGCCCTTGACCTGTAGAATTTTGGGAAATAGTTCAGGATACCATTTGAAAAGTTGCCCTTCACCTATCAGCCTTTGAAAATAGTTCAAAGTGTCATCCTCTCCACCAAGGGACAACAGTTTTAACTGTTACCTAAATAACCAGATCAAATGTTAACACTAGACAAGTGTTAAGAACTACAAGTAATTTGAGTTTTGGACTTTGTTATTATTATTTATTTTCTTTGTAAAGAATACAGAGAAACTCTGAAAACATATGACATCAGAGTGGCATGAGAGGGCAACAGTTCATTGCAAGACCAATCCATCAATTTCGTTTAAAACAGCAAAAATAAACATTTATATAGGAAATCAGGAAATAACATAATTATATTGTTGACTTAGTAAAGCTTGGCACCAATCCAAACATAGTCCAGACCTTTAGATAAGTGGCATTTTTCATTTTCAAAAATCCTTATTTGAAACTCAACCCTATGTTATTGGTACTCAAAAGAATCGTCTCAGTGAGATGATTATTTTGAGTATGCACAACAAAGGGTTTGGTTGAGTAATGCCTAATAAGATAGATATTGCGGGAAAAAGATCAGTTCACTCCCCATTATTTAGTAAGTCCTCTGTGATACAAATAACAATGATAGATAATCACTCTCTTTCTTCATCTTCCCGATGCCTCAGTCTCAATCCCCTTCTAAAGTCTCCTCTTTTAGCTTCTGTTTCCTGTATAAATAATTACACATATAATTGATTGGTGTTCTGTGAAAACTAATCATATGGCATTTACAAGCAGTGAAGATCCAAATCAGCCCATTTTTTTAAGTACCCACAATATAGGATTTGGTTGAGTAATAAGAGTGATATTGAGGGGAAAAGATCAATTTTCTTTCATACGACAATTCTGCAGCAGACGACTTTGAACATATTTTGTCAGAAATCAGAAAATCCCTATAATTGAATGGATAACCTATGACTAAAAGTGGAAAATATTGTGGCAAAAGGAGAAATTGCTTGTTTTGAGCAGTCTAGTCTTTTGTCAATGTTTTCAAAAAGCTGTCTGCTGCAGAGGCGTCAGAAATCGTCTATATGAGGGAAAGGGTTAACTACCCCTTAGCTAGTAAGTCTTGTTTTAATACAAATAACAATGATAGATAATCACTCTTTTTCTTCATCTTCCCGATGCCCCTTCTAAAGTCTCCTTTTTATGCTTTTGTTTCCTGTATAAATAATTGATGGATTGTTTGGTGTTTTTCCTGGGTAAGTTAACAGCACTTCTGGTCCATTTAGTCACCAGCCAGTCAGTCCTAATGCTAACCCCGTAACAGGGTAGCCACTACACATGTAATTAAGTGGTGCTCTGTGAAAACCAACCACAAGGCATTTACAACCAGTGTAGATCTAGATCAGCCAGAGCATCCAGGCTGTCTGACCTGTCTCTATGAGCGATTCCTTCTTTTGCCAAAATGTTTTCAAAAGTGCAAATAAGTCAGAAAATGAATATTTGTTGGAAAGGGAGAGGCGTCAGAAAGCGTCTATATGAGGGAAAGCTCTTTCCCTCATATAGACGCTTTCTGACACCTCTGCAGCAGACAGCTTTCAAAACGAGCAAATTCTCCTTTTACCACAATGTTTTCCACTTTTAGTCATAGGTTATCCATTCAATTATAGAGATTTTCTATTTTTTGACAAAATAAGTTCAAAGTCGTCTGCTGCAGAATTGTCTTATGAGGGAAAGGGTTAAATCAAATTTGACTGTGGGTCATTATCTTAACATGTGTATTTCCATAAATCAAATAAAATCTTTGCTGAAAATACATGTTCTTTGAATGTCGTTGAATAAAATATGCACAAGAATCTGCAAGAGAGAACTGATATAATTATGTACTTACCTGGCTTCTATTCTAGCACATTTTGGACATTTTTGTGGTACAAAACAAGCCTTATGGAAGCATGACTTACAACCTGAAAATATAACAAATGTTTTCTCAATGAACCATGTTAAAGTAATTTCATCTTTTGGCGCAATGTTTTCTACTCTTTTCTTAAAATGGTATATTCATTTATAGAGAATTTCATTAAAAAAATATTTTGAACGTCATTTGCTGCAGTTTTGTTGTTTTTGACAATATGGGGGCAAACTGTGATAGCTATGCTTGGACCATGCATGAAGTCCCCTTCAGTTTTCAATGTTTGCAAATGAAACTAGAAATATCACTGAAGGTGATAAATATCCCCAGCTGGTGCCTGACAATATACATATGTATAAGAAATCAAGGGGCCATGACTCATTTAAAAATAATTTCATGCCAACAATATGCACAACTAGGCTTGGTATCAATTATTCTTGTGAAGTTATATTGAATTCTGACCAAGGGTTGCTGAGAAATAGTGTTCACAGGAAATGTCCACAGACCAACGGACCGACCTACCGACAAGCGTGACTCCTATATAGCCCCCATATACTATGTATCTGGGGGTATAATAAGATTGTTCAATATGTCGATTGGGTTTTAACGCTGTTTAAAAAGAAAGATCCAGTCATATCAAAGCAGACAGTTCACCCACCCATGTGTTTCCTGGCTTTTCTCACACCAGTACTTCACACAACAGTCTGGTTGCTTTTACACATGGACAGTTTTTCTGTTGGTGGAAGACAAATGACCCTTTTGCATTGACTTTTGTCAAATGTGATGAAGAATGTTGGTCGAGCTGGAGTTGGAACTCACGGCCCCTAGATTGACAGCCTGTGTTGCTTACAACAGAGCTACAGGGGCTCGGCAAGATAATGTTCGAAGGAAGACATGAGTCAAAGTGGGCTGGACAGACAACAGAAAAGTGATCCCATAGCCTTTCACACACTTAAACTTTTCCCACATACAACAAATCTGCAGCAGACGCATTTGAAAACATTTAGTAAAACAAATGCAAACTCTTTAAAATGAAAGGAAAATTATTGAAAGAGTAGAAAACATTTTGGTAAACGGAGAAATTGCTCTAATGACAAAATTGGTGTTTAGCATTCTCTACTTTCACTTTCAAACAAGGTCAAAATACTAAAAGTGATCAAATCAATAATTTCCTGTGCATCCTATACACATTCACAATGCATTTAAACTCAATGTCATATACATGTATTCAATACATTCTGGTGATGGTATACACTCATTTCTACGCAAACAAAGGTTTTTTTAGGGACTATAGTACAGTAGATCAGCAAGTCAGCGGATGTATTTAGCGTAATTTGACCTTTACCACAATGTTTTCAATAGTCGTCTGCTGTAGAGGCATCATAAAGCGTCTTTATGTGGGAAACAGTTTTGCAGCAAAGACATAGAAAATCTTGAAAATCTCTAAAATTATTGAATAAGAGATGAAAAAGTCACAACCATTGCTCCTGTTGCCATAATGTTTTAGGAAGGTGTCATCTGCAAACCTGTCAAAATGCATCTGCTCATAGGAAAGAATTAAAGCTATAACACAAAAATCTTTACCTTGACATATGAACACTTTTTGTAGTTGAAATGGGAAGATGATGTCTGTTTGATTCCTACACATTTCACATATAAACCCAAACCCTTGGCAGAACTGAAAAAAAGTAAATATCATGAGAACAGATATATATTAACCCTTTCCCCTCATACAGACACTATCTGACATTTCTGCAGCAGACAACTTTTGAAAACACAATATCATAAGAAGAAATTGCTTATGATGAGCAATTTCTCCTTCTCACAATGTTTTTAACTTAACCGTTTCCCTCATATAGATGCTTTCTGATGCCTCTGCAGCAGATGGCTCTTTGAAAACATAGTGACAAAAGAAGAAATTGCTCAAAACAAGCAATTTCTCCTTTTGCCACAATGTTTTCTACTTTTAGTCATAGGTTATCCATTTAATTATAGAGATGTTCTATTTTTTGACTGAATATGCTCAAAGTTGTCTGCTGCAGAATTGTTGTATGAGGGAAAGGGTTATAACAATCAATAAATGTTTAAACGAAATAGTTTATCAGTAAAAGCCATTTTTATCTTGAAATCGAAAAAAGAGCTTTCTCAATTTCTGATGCTGCAGCAACAAAGGTTCTACACAGAATGCAAGTATTTGAACAATTTTGAAAGAGGACCATCAAAGGAACATTCCTGTTAAGTAACGTTGAAATTGGTCAAGTGGAATGGTAGGAGTTGTCATTTGTAGCTAAAAGTTCAATTTACCCCTTTTGTGATGACGCGAGGTTGCTATGATTTGTAACTAATCAAAACAGCTTGAACAAATTAAATGTAGAGGATCACTGAAGTAGGATTTATATTCAATTTCCTTAATATCAGACAAGAACTTAAAACAAGAGCACCGCGTACGGCACAGACGCTCGACTGATAGGGAGAAAAAAAAAAAAAAATGAGCTAAACAAAAAACCTTAACCGGACACCCACGCCGCCGCCGATGCCAACGACGACGCCAGGGTCATGACAATAGCTCTCGTTTTTTTCAAAAGTCGAGCTAAAAATGGAATTTCCAAATTTTGTCATTTTGACCCTTTTCTGATGCCTCCTGAGGGCCATGTTTTTCAACCAAACAGTATACCTTGAAGGATCTTTGTAGAGGCTCACCTAAGGAACATTTCTTCCAAACTATAATGGAATCAGACATGCAGATTCAAAGAAGAAGATTTTTAAAGCTTGGACATTTTGCCCCCTTTCTGATGCTGCAGCAACCCTGGCGGCCATGTTTTTCAACAGATCAGACATATTTGAACAATCTTGGTAGAGGGTGCCCCAAAGAACATTTGTGAAAAATTATTTTCAAATCGGGCTAATTCTTTTGGACGAGAAGATTTTTTAAGTTTTAACAATACACATATAAGGAAAACAATATTTGAACAATCTTGGTAAAGGGTGCCCCAATGAACATTTGTGGAAAATAATTTTCAAACCAGGCCAGTACTTTTGGACAAAAAGATTTTTAAAGTTTTAACAATGCACATATAAGGAAAACAAGCTTCGCCCCCTGGCAGCCATGTTTTTCAACGGATCGGAAATATTTGAACAATCTTGGTAAAGGGTGCCCCAAGGAACATTTGTGCATAATAATTTTCAAATTGGGCCAGTTCTTTTGGACAAGAAGATTTTTAAAATTTTAACAATGCACATATAAGGAAAACAGGCTCCGCCCCCTGGCGGCCATGTTTTTCAACCGATCAGACATATTTGAACAATCTTGGTAAAGGATTCCCCAATGAACATTTGTGAAAAATAATTTTCAAATCGGGCCAGTACTTTTGGACAAGAAGATTTTTTAAGTTTTAACAATGCACATATAAGGAAAACAAGCTCCGCCCCCTGGCAGCAATGTTTTTCAACAGATCGGAAATATTTGAACAATCTTGGTAAAGGGTGCCCCAAGGAACATTTGTACAAAATAATTTTCAAATCGGGCCAGTACTTTTTGACAAGAAGATTTTTAAAATTTTAACAATGCACATATAAGGAAAACAGGCTCCGCCCCCTCACGGCCATGTTTTTCAACCGATCGGAAATATTTGAACAATCTTGGTAAAGGGTGCCCCAATGTACATTTGTGCAAAATAATTTTCAAATCGGGCCAGTACTTTTGGACAAGAAGATTTTTAAAGTTTTAACAATGCACATATAAGGAAAATAAGCTCCGCCCCCTGGCGCCCATGTTTTTCAACGGATCGGAAATATTTGAACAATCTTGGTAGACGGTACCCCAAGGAACATTTGTGCAAAATAATTTTCAAATCGGGCCAGTACTTTTGGACAAGAAGATTTTTTAAGATTTGGCAATTTTCCCCTTTTCTGTTGCCGCAGCAACCAAAGTTCTCAATGGAATTTAAATCTTTGAACAATTTTTGAAAGATTTCCACCAAAGGAACATTCCTGTGAAGTTTGGTTGAAATTGGTCAAGTGGTTAAGGAAGAGATGATCTAAATGTCTAAATGTTAACGACGGACGACGGACGACGCCGGACGGACATAAAGTGATCAGAATAGCTCACCTTGAGCCTTTGGCTCTAGGTGATCTAAAAACTGATATTATACAATTATAAAATTGTAAATATTATGAGAAAATTAAAAGCTATCATTTGCATTTGAGCTGTGCTCTATGCGAAATCAAACATCATAGATCAAGATCAATCTGCGCATCAATGCAGTTTGATCTAGACATTTACTTCGTTTTCCAACATGTCATGAAAACATTAGGGCACCAGCCTCCTGCATAAAATGGATCTTTAGATCTGAAAGCATAGAAGAGCAAATAGACTTGTATCTACACTTGTATAATATGTGTCAATGTCAGGTTTCTGAACTACTAGTTCTCCAGAAAAACCAGAGACCTAAAATAACATGGTATGCTACATGACGTAACCTCGTCAATTCGCTCGGCGATGTCTTGAAGTCGCGCATTACATGTGATCTCCGCTTTTGGGATACAGCGTCTGTGGTTGCACTGGATTCATATTTCACGATATTATTAAAATATGGGGAAATCGTTTTAATAAACTCTTAAACTAAAAGCAATTAATTTGGACCAAAATTAAAAAAGTTTTACGAAAAAAGCTTAAAGACCCGTTTCATTCTGAGTAGAGTGGCTTTTATGAATCAGAAAACAATGTTGCCAATTCTCTATGCTTATGTCATTTCTTAACTGGGATACACATTTCATGGTATTATTAAAATATGGGGAAATCATTCTAACAAACTCTAAAACTAAAAGAAAGCAATTTGGACCTCTACAAAATACGCGAACCTGCCGAATCTCATTCGCAGGGAGATATAACGTGTGAACTTTATTCTTTGTGAAAGTCATGTAGCATATCTGTGTTATTTTAGGTCTCTGAGAAAAAAACAACTGCAGAGTCATTTGACATGGGTAGATGAAGATCTATTTGCACATTTACCCTTTCTAACCTGAAGATGCATTTAAACACATTTGAAGCAGACAACTATTAAAAACATAGTAGGAAAAGGAGAAATTGCTAATGATGAGCAATTTCTCCTTTTGCCATGATGTTTTCAACTCTCTCTTAAGATAATCATTTCATTTAAAGAGATTTTCTATATATATATATTTGTCAAGAAAATTTCAAAGTTATTTGCTGCAAACATAGGAAAGGGTCAAGTTATATGAATGTAAAACGTAAATGTCTTTCTTGAATAGTTCTCTGACCTATTAGCAAACAGTGCAGATCCTGATGAGACAGCAAAGATGTGCAAGGTGATCTGTATCTACACTGGTCACAAATGCCATGGGGTCGATTCTCCCGGTACACCAACCATGTACGTGTATTTCCCTTTCCAACAAAATGTTCCACTCAATCTCAAGATTGTACCCTGCTTGTTAGACATTTGTCTACGGTACATCAATTTCAGTTAATGAGTAGTAGTTTTTAACCCTTTCCCTCAAACAGCTGCTTTTTAATGCTTCTTAACTCTTTCCCTCATATAAACACTTTCTGACACCTCTGCAGCAGACGGCTTTTTGAAAACATAGTGACAAAAGTAGAAATTGCTCAAAACAAGCAATTTCTCCTTTTGCCACAATGTTTTCCACTTTTAGTCATAGGTTATCCATTCAATTAAAGAGATTTTCTACTTTTTGACAAAATATGTTCAAAGTCGTCTGCTGCAGAATTGTTGTATGAGGGAAAGGGTTAAGCAGACGACTCTTTAAAACATTGTGACAAAAGGAGAAATAGCTCATGAAGAGAGATTGCGTCTGCTGCCTATGCTTCTAAATGGGTCTGTATGCGGAGAAGGGTTAATCCAGACAATAAATGACTTACCTGACAAGAATCTACATGACTAATTGTACTGACTGTCATGGATTTTACTTGACTATACATGGACGCATTGGTACCACTCTTGACCTGGTCAAATAGAACATCATTACAGTGTTACCTTTATATGGAACTTAAAAGAAGATGCTATACATGTTAACAGGACCAATCTCACTAAAACCCGACCTAAATTTGGCTGCAGTTGCAAAGGTTCATAAAGATCTGATGACTGCCAATTACAGGTCATTTGAGTTTAACCTTTGTGTCATCCAATCAAATTATCATCTACAAAATCATTAGGAATAAAAAGGGCAGATAATCTATATAAAATGAACAAGATAGAGCGGTGATGGTCGAGTGTTCAGATTGTAAAGTAACCATTTTGATAGCAGAATCAAACGCTGTTTCATCTTGCAATTACATTTGACAGAAAAACAAGCCCTCATGCTCATGAATATTTAGGGTCATCCCGAGACAACCTTTTATGCGGTATTGTCAGATCCAATATACGCCCAGCGAATTATTTTGGTCTGAATTTAATGAAATTGATACAGGTCTAGAATAATAGTATAACCCTTTAGAACATGTAGATGACTTTTGGAAACATTGTGGAAAAGGTAATTATTCATAAGGAGCAATTTCTCCTTCTGCCTAAGAAGAATTTTTCCAACTTTATTCAACTATTAAACCTGCATTTTTAACAAGAAGGCGGGCCATGATGGCCCTGGATCGCTCACCTTAATTAGACAATGTACTGCAATGCAAAACACATCAAGACAATTATTCTGAATGCAACCTCCACAGTGTTAACAATATTTTCCTTCATTTGGCCTAGTGATCTATATTTTTTTACCTGATATGACCCATATTCCAACATGGACTAGATATCATCAAGACAACATTCTGACAAAGTTTGAACTTGCTCAAAGTAAAAATGCAGCCTCCAGAGTTTGAACAATATTATACAATTATGGACTTTTTAGCTGTTATACATGATGTGATATGCACCAAAATAATCATTATTGACCGAGGCGATAGCCGAGGTCAATAACGATTTTTTTGGTACATATCAACATCATGTATAACAGCTAAAAAGCCCATAACTGTTTTATTATATAACCCTCAATGTATCATATTGTTTTGATATTGATCAACTTAAAAGAAAACAGAGGACCACTCAAGGAACATTTCTGTACAGTTATTGTCGTTTGGAAACACAGGAAATGATCAATGGAAGTCAAACGCTTGATTGCATTTAATCATGATCATCCGAACGAGCTTCGGAAGTTTCAGTGGTCATTCGGAACGCGCCTCGGAAAATTCTGAAGCGTACGGATAAAGGCGAAGGATATTAATAAGCGGCTCGTGGGATTCCCCGTCTTCCCCTGTTACTATTTATAAAACTGGTGCATATCAGAAAAAAAACGGTGCATATCGCAAGATATTTTGTCTAAAAAGTTACTTTTTAGCCAATGAAAAAGCGTCTATTTATAGGTTATATAATAATTTCCTTTATTGACCTAGTTTCTGATTCAATATGACCCATATTTGAACTTGACCTAGATATAATTCAGACAAACATTCTGACCAAATTTTCCTTCAATTTGATATAGTGACCTAGTTTTTGACCAAGCATGACCCATATTCGAACTTGGCCTACATATCATCAAGAAAAACATTCTGATAAAGTGTTATCATGCTGAAATTAAAAATGCAGTATCCAGAGTGTTAACAAGATTACCCTTCAATGTTGGCCTAGTGACCTGGTTTTTAACCCGGCATGACCCATAACCAAACTTAGCCTAGATATCATTAAGACAAATATTCTGACCAAATTTCAAGCTGCTGAAGCAAAAAATGCTGCATCCAAAGTGTTTTTCCTTCAATTTGGCCTAATGACCTAGTTTTTGACCCGGCATGACCCATATTCGAACTTGGCCTAGATATCATTCAGCTCAACATTCTGAAAAAATTGCGGCCTCTGGAGTGTTAACGAGATTTTCCTTCAATTTGACCTAGTGACCTATTTTTTGACCCGACGTGACCCATGTTCGAACTTGACCTACATTATCATCAAGACAAACATTCTGATAGAGTTTCAACATGCTCAAGTTGAAAATGTGGCCTCCAGAGTGTTAACAAGATTTCCCTTCAATTCGACCTAGTGACCTAGTTTTTGACCTCATATGGCCCGGTTTCGAACTTATCCAAGATTTTATGGAGATGAACGTTCTGATAAACTTTCATGAAGTTTGGATGCAAAATGTAGCCTGTAGAGTGTTAACAAGCTCAAATGTTGACGACGCACGACGGACGACGGACGGAAGCCAGACAAAATGTGATCACAATAGCTCACCTTGCACTTCGTGCATAGGTGAGCTAAAAAGTTGTTACAGCGATTTTATCAAGAAAGATATCAATAGATAGTTCATGGATCATTAAAGTTCGGCAGCTACTCTTTGAGCAGAAGATTTTGAAAGATTGCTTAATACTATTTAGACGAGCTAGTTCTGCAGATGACCACATGAGGGAATTTACATTACGTTTTCTTACATTATGAAATATCTGTAGCAGACAATTAGTAAAAAATATCGAAAATCTCTATAAGTGAAAGTAAAATAAATGAGAAGATTTGAAATCATTTATACTAAAGGAGAAATTGCTCATCATTTCTCCTTTTGCAACAATGATTATAAAATATGTTCGCATCAAAACACATCTGCAGGTGGAAAAGAGTTAAAGTTAGAATGAAATCGGCTCAGTAGTTGAGAAGTAGATGATGATGAACACAAATAACCAACCATCAGCATGTAATTCTGACCTGAGCTATAATTAAATCAACTTATGTGTAATTTGCGCAAATAAATTAAAAATTCTGGTAAAACAAAAAAGAAACTGGTGTTTCTTAGGGCATAATTATATTTTTAGAGTTTCTTAGGGCATATATTTTTGGTGTTCTGAAAGACATATTTTAAGAGTTTCTTGTGACATATATTTTTAGAGTCTTTTAGGGCATTTAATATATATTTTAAGAGATTCTTAGGGCATATATTTTTTAGAGTTCTGTAAGACATATATATTTTTAGAGTTTCTTAGGGCATATATTTTAAGAGTTCTGTAAGACATATATTTTTAGAGTTTCTTAGGGCATATATTTTTGGTGTTCTGAAAGACATATATTTTAAGAGTTTCTTGTGACATATATTTTTAGAGTCTTTTAGGGCATTTAATATATATTTTAAGAGATTCTTAGGGCATATATTTTTAGAGTTCTGTAAGACATATATATTTTTAGAGTTTCTTAGGGCATATATTTTTAGAGTTCTGTAAGACATATATTTTTAGAGTTTCTTAGGGCATATATATTTTAAGAGTTTCTTAGGATATATATTTTTAGAGGTGTTTAGAGCATATATTTTTAGAGATTTTCTAAAACATTTCTTAGAGTTTCTAAGGGCATATATTTTTTGAGTTGTTTAGAGCATATATTTTTAGAATTTCTAAGGATATATATTTTTAGAATTTCTAAGGATATATATTTTTAGAGTTTCTTAAGTTAGGGCATGTATTTAAGAGTTTCTTAGGGCATATATATATATTTTAGTTCATATTGCTTTGACGCTAAAAGGCATATTTATGTGACAGAATAAAGAAAAGATTGATTTTTATAATAAGGAATAACAAGGCTACAACATACCGATAACAAATCACATAAAGAGTAAGAGTGGATATCCTCAGCCCAGTGACGAGGCAAACTGGTTATTTCTGAAAGCAAGCTGCAATAGAAGTACAGTATTACAGTATGACAACAAAAAATTGGCAGGTTTTTGTTTTTGCTTTATAAATGATATTAAAATAAAGTCTAATCATGTTGATATCAAAATGGGGAAAAAGACAAATTGCTCAATTTGAGCAATATCTCCTTTTCCAACATTGTATTTAAACCCATTCCCAATTGCAGACGAATTTTAAAAATACATCTGCCGAAGTGTCAGAGTGGATATCCTCAACCCAGTGATGAGGCAAACTGGTTATTTCTGAAAGCAAGCTGCAATAGAAGTACAGTATTAGTATAATGACAGACTTTTATTTTTGCTTTATTTATGATACCCATCAGATCTGGTAAAATATATACGGACCTATAATTGTGATTTCTTAAAAATTCACATATAAAGAGGCTTTGCAGATGACAAATTTTGACAACATTGTGACAAAAGGAGAAATTGTTCATAATGATTAATTTCTTCTTTTGTTAAAATGTTTTTTTACTTTAATATATAATTATAATTTCATTTATAGAGATTTTCAATATTTTTGCCTAGATGATTTTTAATGTTGTCTACTGTAGATTTGTTGAATGCGACAATTCTGCAGCAGACGACTTTGAACATATTTTGTCAAAAAATAGAGGATAACCTATGACTAAAAGTAGAAAACATTGTGGCAAAAGGAGAAATTGCTTGTTTTGAGCAATTTCTTCTTTTGTCACTATGTTTTCAAAAAGCCGTCTGCTGCAGAGGCGTCAGAAAGCATCTATATGAGGGAAAGGGTTAAGACATCCTCAATTCAAAACACTTCAAAAAACACCCATATTTGGCATCAGGAATTTGAATTACCATACAGTTACCATGGACACACTTTTAAAATCTTTAGATATCAGACCAGTAGCCAGATCATTGGAAAGAATGAATGTCCAAGTCAGAGTTCAAACTCAAGACCCCTAATGAGGAATTCCTCATTTCGTACAGGAATTCACGTGTCCGAGTGGTTATCATCGGTGATTTTGAACTGGGCCTCCCGGGTTCGATCCACAGTTGCAGCGGTCATGGTGGAGTTCCCTTGGGAAAGGCACATTTCTTAGCCTAGTACATAGTAGGCATCATTAATAAGTGATCTGTCGCCATATTTTTCACTTTCGTCGGAGAAGATTTTTTAAGTTTTCATATAAGGCAAAATAGCCACGCCCTCTCGCGGCCATGTTTTTCGACCAATCAACATGGCTTGAAGGAATCTGATAGAGGGTCACCCAATGAACATTTCTACAAAATTATTTGAAAATCGGCTGAAGAAAAGATTTTTTAAGTTTTCACTATAGCTATATAAGGCAAAATAGCCCCGCCCCCTCGCGGCACTATTTTGCCAACCAATCAACATTTCTTGAAGGAATCTAATAAAGGGTCACCCAAGGAACATTTCTACAAAATTATTTGAAAATTGTCTGAACCCTTTCGGAGAAGAAGATTTTTTAAGTTTTCACTATAGCTATATAAGGCAAAATAGCCCCGCCCCCTGGCGGCCATGTTTTTCAACCAATTAACATTTCTTGAAGGAATCTAATAAAGGGTCACCCAAGGAACATTTCTACAAAATTATTTGAAAATCGGCCTGACACTTTTGGAGGAGAAGATTTTTTAAGTTTTCTCTTTAGCCATATAGGCAAAATAGCCCCGCCCTGTGACGGCCATGTTTTTTTTTACCAATCAACATGGCTTGAAGGAATCTGATAGAGGGTCACCCATGGAACATTTCTACAAAATTATTTGAAAATCTGCTGAACACTTTTGGAGAAGAAGATTTGTTAAGTTTTCACTATAGCTATATAAGGCAAAATAGCCCCGCCCCCTGGTGGCCATGTTTTTCGCCCAATCAACATTTCTTGAAGGAATCCAATAAAGGGTCACCCAAGGAACATTTCTACAAAATTATTTGAAAATCGGCCTGACACTTTCGGAGAAGAAGATTTTTTAAGTTTTCACTATTTTTTTCTTTTGGTTGCCATGGAAACCAGAATTATGGATGGATCAAAAAAATTGAAGGAATTTAAGAGAGGACATTGAGAGGATGCTTCGTATGAAGTTTCAACCAAATTGGCCAAGTGGTTAGGGAGAAGAAGTGGTTTAAAGGAAAAAGTTAACGCACGCACAGACGCACGGACGCACAGACGGACGCACGACGGACAATTCGCCATGACATAAGCTCGATTGGCTAAAGCCAGTGGAGCTAATAATGTTGAAAACGGTATAAGATCTATATGAAACAAAACAAATTGTTTCATACAATGATTTCAACACCATTCAATAATTATACTTTTATGTATAGAGCAGGCCTGGTATAGAGAACACCTGTGTTAGGAATATATATATTCAAAGGTAGAACTAAAATATTAAAATATAGTCTAATCATGTTGATATCAGATTGTGGAAAAAGACAAATTGCTCAATTTGAGCAATATCTTCTTTTTTCTATCATTGTATTTATACCCATCCCAAAATGCAGAACACATTTTGTAAAATATCTGCAGCAGTGGTCTTTTCAAAAACTTATGGCAAAGGACAAATTACAAGAAATGAATATTTAACCCTTTCCCTCATATAGACGCTTTCTGACGCCTCTGCAGCAGACAGCTTTTTGAAAACATAGTGACAGAAGAAGAAATTGCTCAAAATGAGCAATTTCTCCTTTTGCCACAATGTTTTCCACTTTTAGTCATAGGTTATCCATTCAGTTATAGAGATTTTCCATTTTTTGAAAAAAATATGTTCAAAGTAGTCTGCTGCAAAATTGTCAGGGAAAGGGTTTAAGAAATATAAGCATAATGTAATGGAAAGCTGAAATATATATTGAAAAAATAATTAGAATTTTGAAAGATTACTTTATAAATACTATTAAAGACAGAATAATTACGCATTCTTATGTATCATGCCATCCCCTGTTTTGACCAATGCAAGTGTAAACTCGGCATTCACAGCAAACACTGTGACAAGATAAAATGCTTAACCCTTTCCCTCATACGACAATTCTGCAGCAGATGACTTTGAACATATTTTGTCAAATTATGGAAAAATCTCTATAATTGAATGGATAACCTATGACTATAAGTGGAAAACATTGTGGCAAAAGGAGAAATTGCACGTTTTGTGCAATTTCTTCTTTTGTCACTATGTTTTCAAAAAGCCGTCTGCTGCAGAGGTGTCAGAAAGCGTCTATATGAGGGAAAGGGTTAACAAAGTTTGTAAACACTAGGAAAACCCCAAATGAAAACCTTAAAAGTTGAGCTAAATGCAAATGTTTGATGCCATCCAGACCACTGGAAAAGCAACATCTTGGTCTCACTTTTGCTCCTTCATCCCAATGTGACAAAAATTGCATGTTTTGTAGCAATTTCTTTGTTGCCAAACATATGTTTTCAAGAGACATCTGCTACAGAGGGATTTACAAATCAAGTGAATAATAGAAAGGTGGCAATAATACTCACCTTCCAGGCTTTTTACACAGACTTAACAACGACTTTAAATGCATTAATTGGGTCCTCCAATCCTTTATTTGATCCAGATATTTCACTTTTCTGTATAAGGCTGGATTAATATCCGCTATATTAAACAGAGGTTCACTGTAAATCTTAGTCAAGAAATCCTTTGAAAAACTCGACACATAGTATTTTGTAAAGTCCCAACGTTTTAGTATCCTCGCAGGAATAATTGTAGTATTGTTACTATGGCAACATTGGCAAAAATATTTCCCAAGATATTCACAGTATCTGTATCTTTTAGCATATCCTGAAAATACAGAAAAAAAAGATGTGTTTGTGAAAAAAAATGCCACCCATGTTTGAAAAGTAGGTTAAAGGTCATAGCCTAAAATATTTTGGTTACTGGAAAGGTCTTGTCACAAACAATACACATGCCAAATTTAAAATGCTCTTGCTGTGATGTGTCAAAAGTTATGGTCAATGTTAAAGTTTTTGTCAAAGACAGGACAAGCCCACACTTTTTGTGTGCAAATGCAGCAGATGACTTTTTAAAACATTGAGGCAAACAGAGAAATTGCTCATGATTTCAACTCTAGTCAAACTCTATACTTTGCATGGATGTTTTCGAAGTTGTCTGATTTGTTGCATTTGGGAATATGTTTACCCTTTCCCACAAACAACAAATCTGCAGCAGACGACTTTATGGGTTACAAAACTGCATGGTCAACACCTACAATATACATGTACAATACTGATTCGGTTATAAATGCGAAATAAAACAAATAATTCAGATATTCTTACCTGGTTCCACTTTCATACCACACCCTGCACATCTGTAATTCTGTTTTACCAACAAATAGTTTCTTCTGAAAAAAAAACAACCAACATGGCTTCAAAACTTAAAAGATTACTCGGTACCCGGAATTTCTGCTCAAGTATCTGATTGGTCAGATGGGATTTCTTGCTCCAAATTGACCAATCCGACGGCTTTTGAAAACATTGTAATCAATAATTATACTTTCATTAACCCATTACTTCACACAGACGACACTTGACGCCTGCTGTTGCAGACGACTTTTGAAAACATTGCAATATTTTCAACTCTTTATCAATATAATTCTTTCAGCTTCCTGGATTGGTGAAATTTTTCGTCTGATGATTGTAAAGCAGACGACCTTTGAAAAGCCATGTGAAGTAATGGGGTAACCCTTTCCCTCATATAGACGCTTTCAGACGCCTCTGCAGCAGACGGCTTTTTGAAAACATAGTGACAAAAGAAGAAATTGCACAAAATGTGCAATTTCTCCTTTTGCCACAATGTTTTCCACTTTTTGTCATAGGTTATCCATTCAGTTATAGAGATTTTCTATTTTTGGACAAAATACGTTCAAAGTCGTCTGCTGCAGAATTGTCGTATGAGGGAAAGTGTTAATAGAGATTATAAGTATTTTGGTCAGATGTTTTAACGTGATCTGCTGCAGATTTGCTCTATGTCGGAAAGGGTTCAATATGTTTGACTAGCAATCACAGTGGCTCTAATGTATATTTAGGTCAGAATATTATCAGCCAATCAGAAGGTATCTCATTGTGTGATATATGAAGATGCCTTGCATGACTGAAACTCTTTAACAATAACTTGACTCAATGATATAAGGCATTTTGCAAATGAACATGCCATTGGCCATTCAAAACATAAACATGAAAATATGACAAAGATAAATATTTACATACTGTAAAGTGTATGTACATGTACATTAATTAAAATTAATTTGTGTATATTGTTAAACAAGAGGGCCATGACGGCCCTGGATCGATCACCTTTTTTTTCCCTTCACTTTAGCCATATAAGCCCCGCCCCCTGGGGGCCATAGTTTTCAACCAATCAACATGGCTTGAAGGAATCTGATAGAATCTGATAGGAATATTTCTACAAAATTATTTGAAAATCAGACAAACACTTCGACCAATCAACATGGCTTTAAGGAATCTGATAGTAGGTCACCTTAGAAACATTTCTACAAAATTATTTGAAAATCTGCCTGACACTTTCAGAAGAGAAGATTTTTGACTATAGCCATAAAATTCAAAATAGAACGTCCCCTGGTGTGCATGTTTTTCGACCAATCAACATGGCTTGAAGGAATCTGATAGAGGGTCACCCAAGGCCTATTTCTACAAAATTATTTGAAAATCAGTCAGACATTTTCAGGAGAAGATTTTTTAAGTTTTCACTATAACCATATATGGCAAAATAGCCCTGCCCCCTGTTGGCCATGTTGTTTCTACCAATCAACATGGCTTGAAGGAATCTGATAGAGGTTTATCCAAGGAACATTTCTTCAAAATTATTTGAAAATCTGCCAACCAGTTTGGGAGAAGAAGAATTTTAAGGTTTTTTCGTTTCGTTACCATGGGAACCAGAATTCTGCATGGATCCCAACAATTTTCAGGAATTCTAGTGAGGTCATTGAGAGGATGCTTTCTGTGAAGATTCATCCCAATTGACCCACTGGTTACTGATGAGAAGAAGTTGAGGCACGACCCAGGACGGACGACAGACAAAAGGCGATAACAATAACTCACCTTGAGCACTTCGTGCTCAGGTGAGCTAAAAAGTAATATAAGATATAATTGTTCTTGTAAAATACTAAGCTATTTATCATAATGAATAGATCTCTTCCATAGCTTCTTTTACAAATTTGAAAGCGTCTTTCTGCTTTTTGATGCCAATATATGGATATTTTTACACACAGTTATTAAAAGGGAAAGAATTTAGTTTAAAAATCATGAAATTTTGGTCAAATGCATAGGAAATGCATCAGAGACATATACATGTAATTCCATCTGTCACAAGAGGTCCGAACAAATTTTAAAAGATAATAACATATTCGTTGTTATTTTTCAATACAATTTTCAAATTCTTTAGTGCTTGAAAAAAATAAATATTTTGATCTAGTAACAAGATATCAACCAAAAGTACAGACAAACTGTTGAAAAACAGTTGTGTAAACAGCTTTCAACAAAATGATGTATATTAAAAGTTATAACAAATTTGGCACACAGTTTTCAATTCCAGTCAGTAATTATTCTTTTTATTTTTATAGAAACCCTTTTAAATATTTTCCCGAGACTTTTTCAAAGTTGTCATCAGTAGATTAATTATTTATTTCTCATATATTTTACATAAGAAATTATCAAGAAATATACAATGGAGAAATGGATAGGACTGAAAGCTTATCATAGGTCCTCTACAATAAAGATTGTTTTACAGGCAGCACTGTGAATATTATACATGTGAAGACAATCTCTGAGCCATTCCACAAGAAAACTAACATTATGGACTCTGTGTAATGTATCGACCTAGATTAGCTAATCTGAGCCAAACACATTCCGTCTCAGGGGGATATAGAGTATAGAGTAATGATTCCTGAAACAGAATATCCACAGGAGGCGAAAAGTGTCTGTATGGGTTAGCCAGCGTGGTATGCTTAGGCTAATCTGGGTCCACAATGTTGGTTTTCTTGTGGAAAGGCTTGTAGATTAGTTGTATGTTGGCAAGATCTAAACTTACTTTGGTGCTGGATGAATGTTAAAAATAATTTGAGGTCTAGGTGGTGCCCATTCCAGATTGCCTCTTAAACGTGTCTGAAAATAACATGAACAAGAACTGTAACAAAACATGACAAAACTGTACAACCTAGACAGTGCTGAATATTATTTTTAAAAGTCCATAGCCAAATCTATGGATATCAAGATGAAATCACCGAGATCAGCAGCTAACAGTAAAGAACCTAGTCAGGATGCAGGAAAAAAGGAACTGCATGTTTTGAGACAATTTCTTTCTTTTTTGGCACAATGATTTTAAAAGTTAATCCTTTCCCTCTTTTAGACACATTCTGACACATCTGTAGCAGACGACTTTTGAAAGGTTTGTTGCAAAAGGAGAAATTGATCATAATGAGCATTTGCTAGGATCATTTCAAAGTCGTCTGCTGCATATGTGTTGTAAGTATACTGAGGAAAAGATTAATTGTCTCCAGAGAAAATGTGTATATCATGCCCCGTTTCGACACATCTGCAGGTGGCCAGTTATGAAAACATTATGGTAATAAACAGTTTCTCCTTTGGCAATCATGGTGTATTAACAGAATAATAAAACTTTCATTTATAGAGATTTGCCATATTTTTGATCAAAATGTTTGGTGGATCTTTGTTGTATAAGGTAAAAGGATAGTGCTTTGTTTTTGAGCTACATGTATTCTAATTTATTAATTGTACAGAGCTTTCTTTGTGAGAATTTAATATATGCGAAATCAAAGTGACCACGACATATTCTAAACAGTTTTATATTCTTCCAAAGATTTCTGATGTAAACTGATATAAAGTAATCACTTAGTGAAGCCGTAGCTACCCGAAGTAATAACAAAAGTGCCAGAAAGCGAACGCCAACGCTTGTCTGAGGTTTTTTAAGTCGAAAAAGGGGCATTGGTATAAAACATGCACCAAGTTTAATTTTAAAATGTTGAACTGTTTTTGAGCTCATAATAGCCCAAAACGCAAATTCAAAAGTCATAAGAATTTACATATTATGTTTAATGGTATTCTTCAGAAAAAGAATGTAAATTTATACATGTGAGGCCAAAACTATAAAACGCTGAAAACGTTCTCAGTGCTCAGAAATGAACTCCTTGCTCCAAAAAAGACTTCTGATTGGTCAATTTGGAGGACGAATTTACTTTTGACCAAACAGATATTTGAGCATGAAGTATGTTATAATTGGTCAAGAGTTGATTCTTACCCGACTTGATTTCTTCCCCGAGGAATCATCAGCGTCATCTGGTGATACAGGGTAGGAGTTTGGCAAGGGAAGTAACTGAAACATAGCATATCAACTTTCAATGCATTTCCCACATACACAAAATCAGCAGCAGACAAATTTTGATTGATTGATTGGGGTTTAACGCCGTTTTTTAACAATTTCTCAGTTATATCACGGCGGCCAGTTCACCTACTCATGCATTTCCTGGTTTTCTCACACCAGTACTCCACACAACAATCTTCCCAAGCAACTGGCTGCTTTTCCACATAGACTTAGCCCATTGGTGGAAGACGAATGACACATGTCGCATTGACTTTTGTCAATCGTCGGAAGAAAGTTGGCCGAGCCGGGATTCAAACTCACAACCCCTGGATTGACAGCCCGTGTCATTACAGACTTTTAAAACATCAAGGAAAAGATCATGGAAAGTCTCTATAAGGGAAAGTTTAATATTTGAAAAGACTTAAAAACACTATGAAAATAAGGAGAATTGCTCATTTTAAGCAATTTCTCATTTCGTCACAAAGTCTTTTAAAAGTTGTCTGCGGCAGAGGCCTCAAAATGCGTCTGTATGTGGTAAAAGGTTAACCTCAGGTGCAATTTGAAAAAGGAGAGATTAATGACAAATGAGCAACTCAACTTGAACCCATCCATCACAATGTTTTAATCTTTGTTTAAAAATAATGCTTTCACTTTTCATAAATTTTCCAAAATGTTTTCAAAGTTATCTGCAGCAGATTTATTGTATATCCGAAAGGAATTAATCTGTAAGGATAGAAATAAAGAATACATATGTGAGATTTTCATCTGTGTGATTTTGAGCTCTAACATTGTCGATAAACAGATGTATGAGGATTGTACCTTTTTTCAGTGATGATGAGGTTTTATGTCACACTGAAACAACCTATTAATTTACTTAATGCAAAATTGATACAATAATTATCGAAGGAATACATGATTTGTCTGTGAGTTCAGTTACAGCGTGATGGACAGACAGACAAACAGACATCCACAAAGTCATCCCCTTTTATTACACCTCAATTTCATTGTCCATATAAAACTACCATTGACAAAAAGTTGCTATTTTTACTGTCAAGACAAATGTACCACGTGACCATGCGACAGTTTTTGTACTGTCTCACGGCTGTATGCAAATTTTTTTACTGTCTCACGGCCGTATGCAAATTAGGTATGTAGGAAGATTTATGTTAATGAAACTCATTAAAACTGGACATGTAGAGCGCTCTATGTTGTACTTTTGTGCTATGAAACATTTTACAGATCATAAAATAATTTAATTCTATTTTTTGGTATAATAAAATAAATAACAAATTGCTTTGAATTGGACAGTAATATTGTCATCCTTCGGAGAAATACTGTCACCCGAGCCGCAGGCCAATTCAAAGCAATGTGTTATTTATATAATGTCACCCTGCCAAAAAGGTTGACAAACATTATTACCCCTTCCCACAGACACAGACGCTTTTAGATGTCCCTGCAGTAAACGAATTCTGAAAACATTGAAGCCAAAGAAGAAATTGCTTGTGATGAGCAATTTCTCCTTTTTGCCACAGTTTTTAACCCTTTCCCTCATATGACAATTCTGCAGCAGACGACTTTGAACATATTTTGTCAAAAATAGAAAATCTCTATAATTGAAGTGGAAAACATTGCTGCAAAAGAAGAAATTGCACATTTTGTGCAATTTCTTCTTTAGTCACTATGTTTTCAAAAAGCTGTCTGCTGCAGAGGCGTCAGAAAGCGTCTATATGAGGGAAAGGGTTTAACTCTTTTCAGAAATTAAATTTTCATTTTTAGAAGGTTTCCATATTATTGCCCAGATGTTTTGCAGAGTTGTCTAAAAGAAGTATGATGATATCTTTATACAGTAGCGACTGAGATGTAGAATGATCTCAAAGCATTCACAGTTTTGGCATCAAATGTATAAATAATTTTTTTCAAAATTGCCCATATATAACATATCAACAGCAAACTACTTGAAAAACATTTAGATGAAAATATTGTTCTAAAAATGAAAAATAAAATATATTGAAAATAGTTGAAAACATTGTGACAAAGAAGAATTGATCCTTCTCGAAAATTAATTTTTTTCTCACAATATTTTCAAAATTTGTTTGCGCGGGATTTTTTATATCTGTGAAAGGGTTAAAACTCACTCTTTGAGGGGCATCTTGTTCCGTCACAAGCCACTGCAAGTCGGAAGCTTTTGGAAGCTGCTTTTCTGAAAATTTCTTCAACAGTGAGATGGCCACAGATTCGGCAGATAGAAAGTTTCCACTCTCCTGGACGGAAGTGTTCCTCTCTAAATGCACTGCTTTTTTAATGTCTGCATCTAATAAAAAAAAATGAAAGCGGTAAAAACAAGAGAATTCGAAGGAACACATGTGTTAGTTTTGTATGGTGTTTCACACCACTTTCAATAATTTACAGTCATATCCCGGCACTTCTTTGATAAGTTACCAGTACTACTGGTCCATTTATGCCGACACCAGTGAGGCAGTGGTAATGCTAACCCAATTATATCGAGTGCCAAGGACAGAAAAACCATTACTACAATTCTAAAGTCTTAACCCTTTCCCTCATACAATAATTCTGCAGTAGACGACTTTGAACATATTTTGTCAAATAATGGAAAATCTCTATAGTTGAATGGATAACCTATGACTAAAGGTGGGAAACATTGTGACAAAAGGAGCTTTGTTTTTGTTTTGTTTAATTTCTTCTTTTGTTACTATGTTTTCAAAAAGTCGTCTGCTGCAGAGGCGTCAGAAAGCAGCTATATGAGGGAAAGGGTTAAGTATAACCCAGCTGGGAGGTGACCACTCTCATACCAAAGAAGTGTCAGTAAGTGATAGTGTCACAGACAAACAGCAGACTAGTGACTATCAACTTAACCCTTTCCCACATACAAGAAATCTCTAGCAGACGACATAAAACAGAACATCTCTATAATTGAAGGTATAATTGCCTAAAGAGGCTGAAAACATTGTGGCAAAATAAGAAATTGCTTGTTTGAGCAATTTCTCCTTTTGTCACAGGGTTTTCAAAAGTCGTCTGCAGCAGAGGCGTCGAAAAGCGTTTTTAAATCAAAAAGATCCTGTTAAAAAAGTTGACAAGGATTTGATAAAGACAAACGAGCTACTAAATTTCATACAGATTAGATGACAAATACCACCACATCAATTCAAGAGGTTGTCCTTATATCTGATCCCAAGTGTGCCAGTTTTGATCTTGACAAAGCTCTAATAGACATTAGTATGTAAAGCATTGTCAATTTGCATCCTTCGAATGAATTCAAAAACAGGTGGGGTTTTTAACACTTTCCCACCTATAGACACATTTCGACACATCTGAAGCAGACAACTCTAGAAAACTAGCAATTTCTCCTTTTGCCAAAATGTTTTCACTATTTTCAGTAATTATACCTTCATTTATAGAAATTTTTCATATATTTTACAAAACATCTTCAGTCATCTGCTGCAGATTTGCTGCATGTGGGAAAGGGTTAATAAAATGTTTAATAATAGAGACTGACAGGGCACAGCTCAAGTATACCTGAATATATATAAAGCAATATCAACAAGAGATGTTTGTCAAACATTATGCCCCCCCTGAGCGCCATGTTGTCAGGAATATTTGGACAATTGAGTAAAATTTGCATGGACCGAAATGCCAGCTAATTTGGCATTTCACATTGGATGTCTATGAGTCAGTTTTAAGATTATGAACAATGTTCATTCAAAGTTTGAGGATGGTAGGTACAGTTCTTAATCACATTGTGATGATGACTGATATTTGCAGATAAACATGTATCCTCCAGGTCCAGGCATTGTTGAGTTGACCCTTGACCGAATGACCTCAAAATAAATAGGGTTCATCTACTGGTCAGGCCCAACCTCCAAGTCAAGTTTGAGGACTATAGGTCCAGCCATTGTTGAATTATCACTTGGACAAGCTTAAAAAGGTTTTTGTGTTCAAGGTCACTGTGACCTTGATCTTTGATCCAATAACCTCAAAATAAATAGGTTTTATCTACTGGTCAGGCCCAAGCTCCAAGTCAAGTTTGAGGACCATGGATCCAGGCATTGTTGAGTTATCACTCGGACAAGCTTTGGTCTACAGACGGACCGACCGACGGATGGACCGACCAACCGACTGACAGACATGTGCAAAGCAATATACCCCTCTTCTTCAAAGGGGGCATAATTAATATTCTAAGAATGAATGCACAGACAGGTATTTTTTGTTTTACATATGTGTAATAATAAAGATAAGATGATCCGCTCAAGTATACCTGAATATAATGAAGCCATTGACAGGGACAGTCCACTTTCCTTAAGGTGAACAAGATTGTTGGGTGATTGCTCCACTGAAATGAAAATAAAACCAACTCTAAAACTCTGACAGAAAAAGGTCAATATAGCTTTTCACACTTTGGTCTTTTATGAAAAAATTATGAAAAAATTACTTGCAATTAACCCTTTCCCAAATACAGACATTTTTTGATGCCTCTGCAGCCGACAACTTTTGAAAACATTGTGGCAAAAGAAGAAATTACCCATCACAAGCAATTTTTCAACTCTATTCAATAATAAAACTTTCATTTATTGAGATGTTCAACACATCTAACCAGTCATTTTCAAAAGTTGTCTGATGCATAGATATATTCCATGTTTATTTAGATGTTTTCGAAATTGTCTTTGTTATAACGAGGGCTTGGCGTGAAACGGTAGTAACTAAAATTGGTATTTTTTTACCAAGGTTAATCACCTCGCCATAATGTCTTTATAAACGTTAAATCTTTTTTTCTTGGTAAACAATGGAAATTTAGGTGCCATTGCTCGTTCTGAGCAATGGCACCTAAATTTGCATTGTTTACAAAATGGTCAAAATGGCCCCTAAACCAGGGTTTTCAAAATAGGTTTATAGTTACAACTGTTTCACGCCAAGCCCTCGATATGTGGGTTAAGTACTAAACATTTTACTTGTTAGTAAAATATA
Source organism: Serripes groenlandicus (assembly GCA_031761405.1). Classification (NCBI taxonomy): domain Eukaryota; kingdom Metazoa; phylum Mollusca; class Bivalvia; order Cardiida; family Cardiidae; genus Serripes; species Serripes groenlandicus. The sequence continues at coordinate 28,444,755 of JASEVX010000008.1, read as the reverse complement.
TTTTTTAATTACCACTTATATAATTTATAAAATTATTGATAACTAATGATAAGTCAAATTGTATCTAAAAATAGACTTGGTAGGAGCACATGATGTATCTCCTGCCAATTAATTATTCACCACCATCTCCTACGCCTTTCTGACACCTCTGCAGCAGATGACTTTTGAAAACCGCCCTTTCCTATGCCTTTCTGACACTTCTGCAGCAGATGACTTTTGAAAACCGCCCTTTCCTACGCCTTTCTGACAGCCCTGCAGCATATGACTTTTGAAAACTGCCCTTTCCTACGCCTTTCTGACACCTCTGCAGCAGATGACTTTTGAAAACTGCCCTTTCCTACGCCTTTCTGACACCTCTGCAGCAGATGACTTTTGAAAATTCCCCTTTGCTAAAACTTTCTGACACCTCTGCAGCAGATGACTTTTGGAAACAATGTGGCAAATTTGAGAAATTTCTCCTTCAGACACAATATTGTCAACTCTATTCAATTGTTATAAATTCAGTTAGAGAGACTATTCATATTTTAGTCTTAGGCAGAATTGTTGCATATGGGAAAAGGTTAAATGAAAGCATGATGGACAGACTTACGTGCAAACAAAAATAAATATACACTTCATGGCAAATTTATTTCATAGTTTTAATTCTAACCCTTTCCCAGACACAAATCTGCAGTAGACTTCTTTGATAACGTCCAGATAAATATATTGAAAATCTGTATAAATGAATATAATATTTTAAAAAAAGTAGAAAACATTACGGCAAAAGAGAAAAAGCTCCTTATGGCCAATTACTTTATTAGAAACAACGTTTTGAAAAGTCCTCTTCTGCAGAAGCATCAAAACACATCTATAACCAGGAAATAGACAAAACCATGTTTTCAAAAGTTGAATGCTGCAGTGGAATGAGGAGTTGTATAAAACAGGGAAAGGAGAAGAAGAAAGGCACTCACTTGTCAGCTCAATCTGGCCCTCTTCCAGACCGCTGGAATCTTCACTATCTATGAAAAAGAAAGAAAGAAAAAATAAATTCAGAAAAAGAACATTGAAAGAAGGCCAGGAGACCCTGATATGAAAGAAAACTATTTGAGGAAAAAAATTTAAAAGAAATTGTGTATCATTAACCAATTAACTTTTTCCACATATGGAAACATTTTGATGCACTTTTGAAAATATTGTAGCAAAAGGAGAAATTGCTCATACTGATCAATTTCCCCTTTTGACACAATGTTTTTAACTCTATTCAATGATTTAACCCTTTCCCTCATACAACAATTCTGCAGCAGACGACTTAAAACATATTTTGTCAAAAAGTAGAAAATCTCAATAATTGAATGGATAACCTATGACTAAAAGTGGAAAACATTGTGGCAAAAGGAGTAATTGCTCGTTTTGAGCAATTTCTTTTTTTTTCACAATGTTTTCAAAAAGCCGTCTGCTGCAGAGGCGTCAGAAAGCGTCTATATGAGGGAAAGGGTTAACTAATGGAACTTTTCCACATTTTAACCCTTTCCCACATATAAACATTTTCTGACGCCTCTGCAGCAGACGATTTTGAAATCCTTGTAGCAAAAGAGCAAATTGTTCATAATGAGCAATTTCTCCCTTTGCCACAATGCTTTCATCTCTATTCAATAATAATACTATCATTTATAGAGATTTTCTATAGTTTGACTTGATAATTTCAAAGTCGTCTGTTGCAGATTTGTTGTATGTTGGAAAGGGTTAATCAACATGTCGATGTTTTCAAAGTTGTCTGCTGCAGATTTTGGTGTATGTTGGAAACCAATATCTAGGTTTCCCATTGTATCTTTGTATTTAAATTCAGGACTAACGAAAGCATTCCACAAAACACATATGTTGCATGCTATTATGGATAGTGAGAAAATGGTAAGAAAAAAAAAATCATGAAGGGGGAATAACTCTAAATATAGGCATGCTAGAGTTATGTTCCTTGTGTTGTACCATTCTCCATATCACAAAGTATCAGTTTGTAAGTTTAAAGTCAATCCGCAGCACATGTAAAAAGTTATAACTTATTTGCAAACGGTGCAAAGCATAAAAGACAGACAGACAATTAAACAGACAGGCTGCAGGGAAGAGATCCCTAAGCGTCTCCCTGTCTTACCTTCGACAAATATTTATTTATTTTTGTTTTAGGTTTTATGGCGCTTTCAAAGGTCAAATCGCCGCTGACAGGAAACATGATATTGGTCCCACACCTTATAATGACATAGAATAAAGATATATATAAGGTATGAAACCGACACAGTGACTCCCTATATACCCCCTCTTCTTCGATGGGGGTATAAAAACCAAACATAAAATTGGGAGATAACTCCAAATTTAGATAAACTAAAATGTTGTACCTTGTGTTGTTACATTCTTTTGATCATTAGGTATTAGTATTACAAGCTATTAATACAAAGCATATGAGAAAAACAGACAGAAAGAGGTGGGGGGTTGTAATTTTACTAATTTAACTGATTAAAGTTATCGTCATGTTTGTAAACAGTACCACTTAGAAGAACTGGCTACTTTTAACTGTATATTTATTTAACCCTTTCCCTCATATATACGCTTTCTGACGTCTCTGTAGCAGACAGCTTTTTTGAAAACATAGTGACAAAAGAAGAAATTGCTCAAAACGAGCAATTTCTCCTTTTGCCACAATGTTTCCCACTTTTAGTCATAGGTTATCCATTCAATATTTTTTGACAAAATATGTTCAAAGTCGTCTGCTGCAGAATTATAACCTATGAGGGAAAAGGTTAAATCCTTTCCCGCTTGCAGATGACATTTGAAGACATTGTGGCAAAGTGCAAAAACACATACTGAGTAATTTCTCCTCAAGAAACAATGTTTACAACTCTATTCAATAATTTAACTTTAATTCCTGAAGATTTTCCAAATTCTTGCACACATTTTTCAATGATGATTTGTTGTATGTGGGAAATGATTGAAAGAAAATTTGTTGATTGCCTGTTCTAGCCTACAGAAAGAAAATTTGTTGATTGCCTGTTCTAGCCTACAGAAAGAAAATTTGTTGATTGCCTGTTCTAGCCTACAGAAAGAAAATTTGTTGATTGCCTGTTCTAGCCTACAGAAAGAAAATTTGTTGATTGCCTGTTCTAGCCTACAGAAAGAAAAAGGTTAAAATTGCTACTATAAGCCTTTCCCGTATACAACATATCTGAAGCAGACTACTTTTAAAACAACTCGGAAAAGATCTTGAAAACTCAAAGAATGAAATTATGATTATTGCATAGAGTTGAAAAAAAAAAACATATTGGCAAAAGTCTTGGGCAGCAAAAGTTTCAAAATGCACTTGCAGGTGTATAAAATACAACGTAAGGATAAGAAAACCAATTAAATGCAATTGAAAACAGTTACTTTTAAAACATTGCTGGAAAATGGCATAACAGTTCATGAAGAGCATTTGCTTTGAACTTAACAATTAAACCTGTTATAATTTTTACTCAGATGTTTCAAAAGCAGAAGTTGCTTTATTTAGCGTATTACAAGAGTAGGTGAAATGATAGTAGCGGCTTTCAATAACAACACTTGAAATTGTGGAGATTTGCCAATATATATTTATGTATTTAAAATCATCTTCTACAGAGTTGTTGTGTGCCGGTAAAGGTCAATCCTTTCCAACATGCAGATGTTTTTAAAACCTATTGGCAGCTTACTTGTGAAAACATTGATGCAAAAGGAGAAATAGCTCATATTTAGCTATCTCTCCTTCTGCAACTATGTTTCTCAACTCGATACAACAATTATATCTTCATATAAACAAAAGTCATCTGCTCCAAATTCTTAAGAATGTGTCTACAATTAGGAAAGGGTTAAGATACTGACTTAATGGGAGAATAGTTCTAAATTGAGGTAATTTAAAAGTTATTAAACGTTAGGTTATATATGTGCAATTTCTTCTTTTGCCACAATGTTTTAGACTATATTCAATTATCATACTTTCATTCATAGCAAATTTTCATATCATTTCCTAGATATTTTTAAAGTCGTCTGCCATAGATTTACTGTATGAGGGGAGAGGTTAATAATGTTTCTGATTTTCCAGGTTACATTTTTACCTAGCCACGTTTTCGCTAAATGAGGAAAACCTCTATTATGGAAACAAAAATGGTCTGCTGCAGATGGTTAGAAAAGCGTATATGGGAAAAAAGGGCAAAAGATTGCATATTAGGTTATGGGTTAACAATAACTGGTAAAGGGTAAAATGTACATGAGCAGCACTCAAAGATAACTAACATGAAGGTATTTGTGAATGGTGAAGTTAAACCCCCTTTCCCATTTACAACAAAATTTGCACCAGACGACTTTCTATAGATTAGTTTTAGTTTGTTTAACCCTTCTGCAGCAGATGGCTTTTTGAAAACATGGTGACAAAAGAAGAAATTGCTCTAAACAATCAATATCTCCTTTTGCCACAATGTTTTCCACTTTTAGTCATAGGTTATTAATTCCATTATAGAAATTTTCTATTTTTTGACAAAATATGTTCAAAGTCGTCTGCTGCAGAGTTGTTGTATGAGGAAAAGGGTTAACATCAAATGAAAACCTTTCACACTTTAGGAAAAAATTCAAAATATAAAGCAATATTGGAACAGAACAGAACGGAAAACAACCTTTATTATCATTTCAAACCACAAATATGTTACACAATGAACGGTAAACATGCAATTGTCACTAGACATGATGGAGTGAGGGAGAGATAGAGAGACATGTTGTTAAATATATTGACACTAAATATATTGACACTCTATTAATCAATTATATTGATTGAATAGAGTTGAAAACATAATTGCAAAATGAGACATTAAAAGGGTTTAAAGATTCGCTATCTGATACAAGTACACAATATCTGTCAGAGGTTTCTTGAAACATTCTGAGACTTAATTGCAAACAGTGAAAAGCTTGATCAAGCTGTATGGATAAACAGATCGACACTGGGTGCAAGTGTGGTATGGTTTGTCTTAATAGCACTTGGTTTAACCCTTTCCCACTTAACACATTCCGACGCATTTGCAGCAGACGACTTTTGAAAACATTGTTGCAAAAGGTGAAATTGCTCATGATGAGCAATTTCCCCTTTTGCAACAATTTTTTCAACTCTATTTAAAGATTAAATTTACTCTCATTTAAGGGAATAATGAAAATTTTCGTCAAAATGTTTTCAAAGTCTGCTGCTGCATAATTGTTGTATTTGGGAAAGGGTTAAATAGAATACAGCTCATAATATAGGAGCGCCAAATGTCACAAAATACGCCCGTCCTGCTTTTTTGAGACCAAGTACTATAGTGATAATTGGTTGTACGTCAGCCAAACTTAGAGAGCGGACACTGTTAGTACAGTTTTGGCCATTTCGAGGGACATAATTGTGTAGTGACTAAGATAACGTTGTAAGTTATCAAACCTGACCAAGATATTCTGCCCATCAACATATTGTCTGAATTTGGTGATGATTGGACAAAGGCTTCTTAAGTTATTGAGCTGACAAGACCAATTTTAGGTAATTTCTATAATTAAAGAGCAATAACTCTTGATTGACTAGAGTGATATGGCTAGTTATCGAACTTGTCCGTGATATTATGCCAGTACACATTCTGTCCAAATTTGGTGATGATTGGATAAAGGCTTCTAAAGTTATTGAGCTGACAAGACCAATTTTAGGTAATTTCTATAATTAAAGAGCGATAACTCTCAATTAACTTAAGCGATATGGCTAGTTATCGAACTTGTTCGAGATATTATGCCAATACACATTTTGACCAAATTTGGTGATGATTGGACAAAGGCTTCTAAAGTTATTGAGCTGACAAGACCAATTATAGGTAATTTCTATAATTAAAGGGCGATAACTCTCAATTGACCAAAGCGACATGGCTAGTTATCAAACTTGTCAGAGATATTATGCCAATACACATTCTGACTAAATTTGGTGATGATTGGAAAAAGGCTTCTAAAGTTATTGAGCTGACAAGACCAATTTAGGGTAATTTTTATAAATAAAGGGCGACAACTCTCGATTGATTAAAGCAATATGGCTAGTTATCGAACTTGTCCAGGATATTATCCCAATACACATTCTGATCAAATTTGGTGATGATTGGACAATGGCTTCTAAAGTTATTGAGCTGACAACATACTGGACGCTGCCCGCCCGCCTATACGCCGCAGGTAAAACTATAATACGATCCGTTTTTTCAAAACGGCCGTATAATAAGCAGTTTCTCCATATTCTGACAAAGTTGTATACTGTATAAAAGGTAAAGTCCGCGCTGTGGAAATGATTGCGAATTTAGCAAATTCACACATTCGCAAAAATATCCACTAGCAAAACTTTCCACGTCATGTAGATATTCGTGCATGACTCAGGTGAAGTGATATTCATGACGTGCAAAAAATTAACCATTTTTCCATTTGCCGCAATGTTTTCCATAAGTTGTCTGCTGTAGAGTTTTCTGTATGCGGGAAAGGTGGGGTTAAAATGTGAACTAAATCTATATTTACCAGAGTAATCACTCCCATAGGATGAACTGAAGGGGGAGTCTGAGTGACTTCTACTAGTAACTGTGCCTGCTAAACAGTCAAACAAAATCATACATGTACAACATAATATTACACAGCTCGAAATAAGGGGAGGATTCTATAGTTTGAAGTCACTTTTTTTAACCCTCAAAACCTATGCTATGTTGCATCAAAAATTGAGGCAACTTGTTTGAGTAACCATGGCATAGGGTTTGCTTGGTAAATACAGAAAGTTATTGTGGACTTTGCTCATCCTTATTTAAGCTTTTGGTACAATAATACTTTGATAACAATCAACAAAAACAACCAATACAATATTTACGCTTTCCAAACATTGCGATAAAGGAAGAAATTGCTCAAATGAGCAATTTCAACTTTTGTCACAATGCTTTAACAAGAGGACCATGATGGTCCTATATCGCTCTCCTGATCAAATAGTTTTTACTCTATACATATATGCAAAATAAGCCCCGCCCCCTGGTAGCCATGTTCATCAACGGATAATTTGAACACCCTTGGAAGAGGGTCACTCAAGGGACCTTTGTGCCAAATTATTTTCAAATCGAGCCTATACATTTGGTCAAGAAGATTTTAAAAGCGCTCATTATATATATATATATATATATATATAGATGTAAGGAAGTAAACCCCGTCCCTTGGGGGCGATGTTTATAAACAGATCTGAATATTTTCAACACTCTTGGTAGAATGTCACCCAAGGAATACTTATGCCAAATTATTTTCAAATAAGTTATATGCTTTTATACAATAAAATTATTAAAGTTTCCAATCTATATACATATTCAGAAAAGAAGCCCCGACCCCTGGCGGCCATGTTTTTCCTAGGATTGAGAACATTTCAACAATCTTGGTAGAAAAAGAACATTTGTGCTAAATTATTTTTAAATCAGGCCAGAATTTTTGCTGAGGAAGAATTTTAAAATTGTTACTATACACATAATTAAGAAAACAAACTCCACCACATGGTGGCTATGTCTTTAAAGCGATCAAAATAATTTGAAGACTGTTGGAAGAGGGTCACTCAAGCAACGCTTGTGCCAAATAACTTTCAAAATCTGGCCAGTACTTTTGGAGAACAAGATTTTTAAAGTATTGGCATTTTCCCCTCTTTCTGATGCTGCGACATCCAAAGTTCTGCATGGAATTAAACTCTTTGAACATCTATGAAAGAAGACCACCTAAGACATTCCTGTGAAATTATTTAAATTTGATGCATTGGTTTAGGTGTAGAAGATGTTTGTAGGAAAATATGAACAGACAATGGGAGACGGTGAGTTCTCACAATAGCTCACCCCGCACTTTCGTGCTTAGGAGAGCTAAAAATGTCACAAAATAAATCTGCACAAAGGAAAGGATTAAGTATATAACTAGACAATCAAACAATGCATGGTATCGACAACAACAATATCAGAGTGTAAACATATCAGAATAAAGAATAAAGAAAATTGGTAATGTAATTGACTTGATACGACAACAAGAAACACAGTCAGGGTCACAAAACAAGTTTTCGACAGAGACCTTAACACAGATAATCTACCTTTAGTAACAGTGAGTTTGACCAAAATAATCCCTGACCCCTTTCCCACATACAACAAATCTGTAGAAGATGACTTTGAGAACATCTAGCCAAAAGCATGGAATATCCCTACACATGAAAGCTTTATTACTGAAAGATGTTGAAAATGGTATGGCAAAAGGAGCAATTGCTCGTTTTAAGCAATTTCTTTTCTTGCCCCAATGTTTTTAAAAGTTGTCTGCTGCAGAGGTGTAAGAAAATGTCTAAATTAGGGAAAGGGCTAAGCAATCACAGGCTTCCTTTCTACCTAAGCTGTCATCCTATGAAATTTGGATAGAACCTATCAAGTCTAAAGAAAGTAATTCAGTGGAAAAGAAAGTTTTGATGCCCGACCATCCACGCCACCAACTACCTGACAGCCCAAACAACTACGTACATCCCCATTTCTCGAATTAAACCTTTCCTACATACAGCGAATCTGCAGCAGACGACATTAAAGATATATTTGCAAAAACACAGATAATCTGTATAAATGAAGGTTTAATTACTGTAAAATGTTGAAAACATTGTGGCAAATGGAGAAATTGCTCGTTTTGAGCAATTTCTCCTTTTGTTATATGTTTTCAAAAGTCGCCTGCTGTAGCTGCGTCAAAATGCGTCTATAGGTGGGAATGGGTTAAAAAGACACACATACAACAAATCTGCAACAGACCACTTTGATAACATCTCGGCATATCTATCAAAAGTCTCTGTAAATGAAAGTATAAATATTGAATAATGTGGAAAACATTGTGAACAACTTCTCCTTTTGTCACAATGTTTTCAAAAGTAGTCAGAAAGCGTCTATATGACTGTGGTAAAAGGATTAAGTTGGATCTCCCACTAAAAGAGGCATAACTCATAGTTCTGTTCAGCAAGAGTTTTCTGTGTTGCTGTATACTTGGTAACTGTAAACAATTAAGTCAAAGCGTGACTGACTGACATTCAAAAACACAACAGAGAAGTGAATAAGTGCTGTTCTTCCAAAAAAGGCAAGACAACAAAATACAGAAGGTGAGTTGGAGAGAAAAGACAACACAAAAAAGAGACTTTTCAAACAACAATCTTCTGACTGGAATTCAAAAATAGTCAATATTACGGTAAGCATTATACATTACATGAAATAGAAACTCTAATAGAAGATTTTTACAACATCAAAGTAACAATTTGACATACCAGTCTACAAAATATAATATTCTAAGTCAACAGTTTTTGAAAAATGAAATATGAATTTACTCTTTCCAACATACAATAATTTTACAGCAGACAACTTCAAAAACATATGCAATATATCTATAAATGAAAGTATAATTATTGAATAAAGTTGAATACATTTAGGCAAAAGGAGAAATTGCTCAATATAAGCAATGTCTCCTCTTGCCACAATGTTTTCAAACGTTGTCTGTAGCAGGTTTGTCAAAATGCTTCTGTCGGTTGATTAAGGCTCATTATTGAAAAAGAAAAACCTGCTTATTTGAGCAAGATCTTTTTTCGCAATGTTTTTAAAAAATGTCTGCTGCAAAGGCGTCGGACAGCATCTGTATGTGAGAAAGGGTTGAAACAACATCAGAAACTTACTGTCTGTCCTACCATCACTAAAAGCAGGAAATACTCTGGCTTTCTGAAATTATACAAAGGATTTTTAAAACTGTTAATACATTCCCACTAACAGACGCTTGATGGTGCCTCTGCAGCAGACGACTTTAAAAATGTTGATCAATTTCTCCCTTTGCCACAATGTTTAGAAATCTATTCAATGTATAGAGGTTAACCATATTGTTTGCAAAATGTTTTCAAAGTCGTCTGCTGCAGAAATGTTTGCATTTGGGAAAGGGTTAACATGATATTAAGTTAGTTTTAAGGCATTTGCTTTGAAGAGCAGATATCTGAGAAATGGATGTTACTTTTGATACAGACTTGAATATGTTGGGGAAAAAGGCAAAATTGTTCTCCTTCTTCCCATAATGTTTTCAAAGGATTCCTTCTGAAATTTGACACAAATGTCAACTGCATGATCGATTTATTGATTAGGGTTTAACGCCTTTTTTCAAAAATCATGGCTTCCAGTTCACCTACTCATGTGTCTTGGCTTTCTCACACCAGTACTTCACACAACATTCTTTCCAAGCAACTGGCTGCTTTTCCACATAGACTGATAGCCCATTGGTAGAAGACGAATGATGCTTGTCACAATGACTTTTGTCAAATGTCGGAGCTGGGGTTCGAACTCACAACCCCTGGATTGACAGCCCGCGTTGCTACCAACTGAGCTACCGGGGCTCGGCGTGAGTGATATTAAAAATTTCAAAGTCGTCTGCTTTCTGCCAACTATTGTGGCAAAAGGAGAAATTGCTCATTGTCCCTCATCATGTCGAGCACTTTCTCCTTTTGCTAAAATATTTTAAACTCAATTCAATAGTTATACTTTTATTTATATAGATTTTTCCATATTTATGTCTTCTGCTGCAGATGTATTAAATGTGGGAAGGGAATGTTGCATAAATGTTAATATTTTTGTCATCTGCTGTAGATTTGTTGAATGTGGGAAAGGATGGTTAAATATGTTTGTCGTCTGCAGCAGATTTGTTGAATGTGGGAAATGGATGGTTAAGTATTTGTGTCGTCTGCTGTACATTTGTTGAATGTGGGAAATGGATGGTTAAATATGTTTGTCGTCTGCAGCAGATTTGTTGAATATGGGAAATGGATGGTTAAGTATTTGTGTCGTCTGCTGTACATTTGTTGAATGTGGGAAATGGATGGTTAAATATGTTTGTCGTCTGCAGCAGATTTGTTGAATGTGGGATATGTGTTGTTGTCGGCTACAGACAAGTTTAATGTGAGAAAAGTACATTTGTTGAATATGGGAAAGGATGGTTAAATATCTGTGTCGTCTGCTGTACATTTGTTGAATTTGGGAAATCTATAGGTAAATATTTTTTGTTGTCTGCTACAGATTTATTCAGTATGGGTAAAGTATGATTTAATATTTTTGTCATCTGCAGCAGATTTGTTGAATGTACCAAAGGGATGGTTTAATATTTGTGTTGTCTGCTGTAGATTTGATAAATGTGGGAATTTGTGTGGGATTTTGTCATTAGGGATGCCTATAGCTGTGTTAGACAATTGTAAAATAATACCTCTTTTAACCGTTCCCTCTTTCGGATACGTATTCGTTGTCTTAACTGTTTGATCTCCTCATCACTCTCCCCCTCCTCCTCCTCATCATTTCGAGAGCTTTCTGTCGGTCCTATGACATGGTTCCACTTCATCTGCTCTATGGCCGCTATCAAGGCCTCACAGATACTGAAGTGGGCATTCTCCTGTAAAAAAATATACGCAGACATTTTAATTATTCACCAATTTTAACCCTTTCCCACATACAGCAATTCTGCAGCAAACAACTTTGAAAAAAATGCCCAATTTTTTGGAAACTCCCTTTATTAATTAACCCTTTTCCTCATATAGAAACTTTCTGACGCCTCTGCAACAGACGGCTTTTTGAAAACATTGTGACAAAAGAAAAAATTGCTCAGAACGAGCAATTTCTCCTTTTGCCACAATGTTTTCCACTTTTAGTCATAGGTTATCCATTCAATTATAGAGATTTTCCATTTTTTGACAAAATATGTTCAAAGTTGTCTGCTGCAGAATTGTCGTATGATGGAAAGGGTTAAAACAATAGTATAATAATTGAAAAAGAATTGAAAACATGGTGATAAAAGGAGAAATCGCTTGTTTTGAGTAATTTCTTCTTTAATCTTCATGTTTCAGAATGCCGTCTGCTGCAGAGGTGTCAGAAAGCGTCTATATGAGGGAAAGGGGGTTAACCTTTACCCGCGTACCGGTGCAATAAAACTGCACCAGGCAACTTTCTAAACATCAATGAAAATATGACAAAAATATCTATATATGAAAGCATGATTATTGAATCCAGTTGAAAACATTGTGTCTAAAGGAGAAATTGTTCATTACATAAGCAGGTGGGAAAGGGTTGCTACAGGCAAAGTGTTATGCTTCTTCTGCAAACAACCTTTTTTAACATTGTGAGAAAAGGAGAAATTGCTAAACAATGTTTTCAGCTCTGAATCAAAGTTGTAATTCCAAATTTCTTGATTTGACATTTTTCTACTTAAATATTCTTATTCTCGAAGTATATTAGATGACTCCAAATTTTGTATCAGCAATTTTCTCCATTTTACTCTTTATCTTATCTGAAATTATCTTTCTGATTTCCATCAATAAGAGAGAACCTGTGTTTTTAACCCTTTCCCCCCTCATGTAGACATATTCTAACAAATTATGAAAACATTGTAACTAAAGGACAATTTCTACTTTTGACACAACATTTTCAACTCTATTCAATAATAAAACTTTAAAATGTAGAGAATGTTCATATTTATGCCTAAATGCTACCAAAGTTGTCTTCTATGGATTAAGTGTATCTTGGAAAGGGAGGAGGTTAAAGCAGCCAACCTGAATTTATCGTCCACGGTTATCTAACAGTGAACTCTAACCCTCCCTTTCCCACATGAAACAAGTTAAAGAAGTACTGCAAGCAATACAAATGTCCCCTATATACCGGACAAAAATTTATAAGTTCCAAAAGGCACATTACTCTGTCAAACCTCACTTTAGAGTTATGACCCTTGCCATACATGGTCTTCTAATGGTCCTGATTAAATGTGTGAAGTTGTAGACATAAAATTGTGGAAGAAAGATTTCAAGTCTGACCTTGACCTTGGGAGTAAGTGGCTGGTTATTGTGCATGACACATCATCTTGCTATGAAGAATAATTGCGTGAAGTTATATCAAAATTGATTCAAGCATGTGGAAGATACAGCCCGGACATGTCAGAAAAGCCTGAGAATGTTTGAGCCCAAATTGTGAACTTGACCATGGGAGTAGGTGGCTGGGTGATGTGCATGACACATCATCTTGTTATGGAGAATAGTTTTGTGAAGTAACATCAAAATCCATTCAAGCATGTGGGAAATACAGCATGGACAGGAAATTGCAAACCAACATTGTTTGACCCCAAACTGTGACTTTAACCTTGGGAGTAGGTGGCTGAGTGATGTGCATGACACATAATCTTGTTATGGAGAATAATTGTGTAAAGTATTATCAATATCCATCCAGGCATGTGGAAGATACAACCCAGAACGACAGAGGGACTGACGCGAGCAAACCTATAGTCCCCAAACGGTCACCGAATGGTACTTGGTAGTGGACTAATAAATCTTAAAAAAAAATCTTATATCTAGTAAAGGTGGAAAATCTCTACAGATGAAAACATTATATTTAAATATAATTGATAACAGTAATGGAAAATGAGATAAGTTGTTCAAGTCTTGAGCTGCAGATGGGTCCAAATGAGTCTGCATTGACAGAAAGGGTTAATTACCTTATCTAGGTTTACACATGTATGGAAGTCCTGTGATGATAAATACTGAATCAAGGACTGACTATGGGCTGGTTGGGAAAAGGGGTTAATTACCTTATCTAGGTTTGCACATGTATGGAAATCCTGTGATGATAGATACTGAATACAGGACTGGCCCACAGGCTAGTTGGGGAAAGGGGTTAATTACCTTATCTAGGTTTGCAAATGTATGGAAGTCCTGTGATGATAGATACTGAATCAAGGACTGGCCCTGAGCTGGTTGGGGAAAGGGGTTAATTACCTTATCTAGGTTTGCACATGTATGGAAGTCCTGTGATGATAGATACTGAATCAAGGAATGGCCCTGAGCTGGTTGGGGAAAGGGGTTAACTACCTTATCTAGGTTTGCACTTGTATGGAAGTCCTGTGATGATAGATACTGAATACAGGACTGGCCCTGGGCTGGTTTGGGAAAGGGGTTAATTACCTTATCTAGGTTTGCACATGTATGGAAGTCCTGTGATGATAGATACTGAATCAAGGAATGGCCCTGAGCTGGTTGGGGAAAGGGGTTAACTACCTTATCTAGGTTTGCACTTGTATGGAAGTCCTGTGATGATAAATACTGAATCAAGGACTGGCTCGGGTTGGTTGGGGAAAGGGGTTAATTACCTTATCTAGGTTTGTACATGTATGGAAGTCCTGTGATGATAAATACTGAATCAAGGACTGGCTCGGGCTGGTTGGGGAAAGGGGTTAATTACCTTATCTAGGTTTGCACATGTATGGAAGTCCTGTGATGACAGATACTGAATCAAGGACTGGCTCGGGCTGGTTGGGGAAAGGGGTTAATTACCTTATCTAGGTTTGTACATGTATGGAAGTCCTGTGATGATAAATACTGAATCAAGGACTGGCTCGGGTTGGTTGGGGAAAGGGGTTTATTACCTTATCTAGGTTTGCACATGTATGGAAGTCCTGTGATGACAGATACTGAATCAAGGACTGACCCTGGGCTGGTTGGGGAAAGAATCCACCATTACTTGAATCTGTTTCATCTAGTAAAAAAAATAAATATATCACAATGAGCAATTTCTCCTTTTTCCATGCATTAATTTCCATTTCATTTCAAAGTCGTCTGCTGTAGATGTTTTGAATGTAGGAAAGGTTAACCCTTTCCCACATACAACACATTTGCAGCAGACGACTTCGAAATCATCTGGGCAAAAATATGGAAAATCTCTATAATTGAAAGGTTAAATATTGGATAACGTTGAAAACATGGTTACTAAAGAAGAAATTGCTTGTTTTAAGCAATTTCTTCTTTCGTCACCATGTTTTCAAAAAGCCATCTGCTGCAGAGGTGTCAGAAAGCGTCTATATGAGTTAACCTTTATTATATGCATTTGGTAATAAATAATGATAATAAAGGTTGTTTTCCGTTCTGTTCTGTTCCAATATTGCTTTATATTTTGAATATTTTCCTAAAGTGTGAAAGGTTTTCATTTGATGTTAACCCTTTTCCTCATACAACAACTCTGCAGCAGACGACTTTGAACATATTTTGTCAAAAAATAGAAAATTTCTATAATGGAATTAATAACCTATGACTAAAAGTGGAAAACATTGTGGCAAAAGAAAACATTGCTCGTTTTGAGCAATTTCTTCTTTTGTCACTATGTTTTCAAAAAGCCATCTGCTGCAGAGGCATCAGAAAGCGCCTATATGAGGTAAAGGGTTAAATTAATAACATTTTTTTTAAATCAATAGAATATAATTTCTCATTATGTCAGAAATTAATTCTTCTAGCTATTGTTAAATTTAGACTTTTTCAATAAAATAGAGTTTAGCTCTAGAAAAGGGGTGCCTGCTGCAGAGAAATCGATCATTTGCCAAAGTGTTTTCAACTTCATTTTAAAAAAAAAAAAATGTTTTAAAAATTGTCTGCTGCAGACACCCCTTATCTAGAGCTAAAATCTAATTTAATGAAAACATGTAAATGAAACAAGAACTAGAAGAAATAATTTCTGACAGAATGAGAAATTACATTTTTATTAATTAAAAAAAAAAAGTTATTAAATGCTCAACAGCTGACACGTTTTGATCATCCATGGAAATGTAGTATCAGTTAATGTCTTTTCTTTCTGTCTCCGAATGTGACATATGATCCCTGCTGGTCTAGTCAGAATGTGACATATGATCCCTGCTAGTCTCGGAGGAAAACATTACTTTGAATTGTGGGAGATAGCTGATACACTCTTGTGTTTTGGCAATTTTTTACTATTTTTTTTACTTTAACCCTTTCCCTCATATAGACGCTTTCTGACGCCTCTGCAGCAGACAGCTTTTTGAAAACATAGTGACAAAAGAAGAAATTGCACAAAACATGCAATTTCTCCTTTTGCCACAATGTTTTCCACCTTTTGTCATAGGTTATCCATTTAATTATGGAGATTTTCTATGTTTTGACAAAATACGTTCAAAGTCGTCTGCTGCAGAAATGTCGTATGAGGGAAAGGGTTAAGGCAATATTTGACACTTTCCCACACACTTTCTGATGCCTTTGCAGCAGATGACTTTTGTGAAAACATTGTGGCAAAAAGAGAAATTACTCATCATGAGCAATTTGTCCTTTGGCAAAAATGCTTTCAACTTCAATATTATACTTTATTTGAAGAGATTTCATGTCATATTTGTTTGGTGTTTTATGTTGTTTTGAATGTTTTACAGTTACATCACAGCGTTTCCTGGGCAAGTACATCTCGTTCATTTATCCTGATACAAGCTAGTTAGTCGTAATGCTAACACCGCAACAATGAGCACCAAGGAGTGCAGCAATTTCTTTTAAGTTTTTGGTATGAGCCGATCGGTGATAAAAAACACATCCGAGGCGGCGAACATACTACCACTACATCACTGAAGCGGCTTTGGGCAAGGAGAGAAATTTCTCATACTTTTAAAGTCTTGGGAAAAGGTAAGCATCGGGAAGACTCGTAGTTAACCCTTTTCCACAAACAGCAAATCTAAAGCAGATGACTTTGAAAACGATAAAAGATAGCTTAATTCTTAAATAAAGTTGAAAACATTGTTGCCAAAGGACAACAATTTGGCCACGATGTTTTTAAAAGCATCTGCTGCTATTGCACCAAAATGTGTCTGCAGGTGGGAAAGGGTTAAAAGAGAAATTGTTCGCATTGAGCAATTTCTTCTTTTTTAATGCCGTTTAAAAAGTACCTCACACACACAGATGGCTTCAAAATGCATGCCAAAGGTTCTGTATATCGTGTTAAATGTATAACGACTCTGCTTACCTAAATTAGACTTTTCCTTAGAGCTCCCGGCCATTCCTGATACTCTAGCATCCTTCACTGTTTGTTCCTCCTGGCTCAAGGTCATCTTGATCCCACTTATATCTGACCTTGACCTCTTATGAGTCATTTTTGCCAGTTTCACCTTGCTGGATTTTGCCTTTTCTACAGAACCTACATCTTCTGAATCGGAGAAAATCACTCGAGACGCTTTGACTAGTTTGCCATTTGAACTTGAATTCTTCAAAGTTAAAGACTTTGTGACAGGGAACACATTATCTGCGTCTTCTAAAATAAGTTTATCCATCATTTCTGAAGCTCTTCTCAAACTTTGTCCCTTAACAACAACATGCTCTGAAGCACTTCTGGTGAGCAACTTTTTCTCTGGTTTACTTTGACCTGTTTCTTTATTCTTATCACTGTCCTGACCTTCGAAGACACTGTTACTTGATGACCTTGACCCTTGTAAAAACCCAAGGTTAAGTAAAGGGTCAATATTCAAACTGTCATAGAAACTATATGTATCATTGGACACAGCAGGAGAGGGTGAGGGAGGGGGTGAGTCAGATCCTGATTTTCTTAAAACGTTGCGGAGGGCTTCTTTTGCCGTCAGTCTGGGCTCGTCAGGACTTGCACTTGAAGCTGTAAAGAATTTATATTGCACACAAAACAGTATTTTACTTAACCTTTCCCAAATTCAGATGCATTTTAACAACTTTTGAAAATATTGTGGCAAGATGTAAAATTGCAATTTCACCGTTTGTCAATTTTTTTGTTTGTTTACTCTATTCAATAATTGTTCTAGCATTTCTTGAGATATTCATATTTTTGCCTTTCAAAAATGTATTTATGCAGATTTTTTGTAAGTGGAAAAAAGTTAATGTTTACAAAGAAGCCTTTTAACTTTCATCTTAACTCTCTTCCAAGAAATTATTTGGAGTCATCTGCTTTCACACCTTTCCCACATATAGACGCTTTCTGATGACTCTGCAGTAGACAACTTGAGAAAATATGTTCAATGTCGTCTGCTGCAGAATTGTCGTATGAGGGAAAGGGTTCAACTAAACTGTCCTGAAATGAGAGAAAACTAGAAATATCACTGAAGATGATAAATACCCCCAAAACAGCACCTTGACTCAAAATATGGTTTACGACCGACCAACAAAAGGGCCATAACTCTGTAAACAAGAAAAAGTAACAAAGGGCAATAACTCTGTATTTAGATTAAATAGAGTTATGGTTTCTGTACACTGCACTTTCTCTCAATGTGTTGTATCATCCTATGAAGTTTTATTAAATTCCAACAATTAGTTTTAAAGTTATGCTCCGGACAAGACTCTACGAATATGAAAAAGTAACAAACGGCAATAACTCTGTCATTATGTAAAGTAGAGTTATGTTTCTTGTACACTGCACTTCCTCTGATTATGCTCTACCATTATATTTAGTTTTATTAGATTCCATCTATTAGTTATTAAGTAATTCTACGGACAAGAAAAAGTAACAAAGGGCAATAACTCTGTATTTAGATAAAATAGAGTTATGGTTCCTGTACACCGCACTTCCTCTCAATGTGTTGTATCATCCTATGAAGTTTAATTAAATTCCAACAATTTGTTTTAAAGTTATGCTCTGGACAAGACTCTACGAATAAGAAAAAGTAACAAAGGGCAATAACTCTGTAATTATGTAAATTAGAGTTATGGTTCTTGTACACTGCACTTCCTCTGATTATGCTCTACCATTGTATGCAGTTTTATTAGATTCCATCTGTTAGTTATTAAGTAATTCTCCGGACAAGAAAAAGTAACAAAGGGCAATAACTCGGTATTTAGATTAAATAGAGTTATGGTTCCTGTACACTGCACTTCCTCTCAATGTGTGGTATCATCCTATGAAGTTTTAATAAATTCCAAGAATCAGTTTTAAAGTTATGCTCTGGACAAGACTCTACGAATAAGAAAAAGTAACAAAGGGCAATAACTCTGTAATTATGTAAATTAGAGTTATGGTTCTTGTACACTGCACTTCCTCTGATTATGCTCTACCATTGTATGCAGTTTTATTAGATTCCATCTGTTAGTTATTAAGTAATTCTCCGGACAAGGAAAAGTAACAAAGGGCAATAACTCTTTATTTAGATTAAATATAGTTATGGTTCCTATACACTGCACTTCCTCTCAATGTGTTGTATCATCCTATGAAGTTTTATTAAATTCCAACAATTAGTTTTAAAGTTATGCTCCGGACAAGACTCTACGAATAAGAAAAAGTAACAAAGGGCAATAACTTTGTATTTAGATAAAATAGAGTTATGGTTCCTGTACACCGCACTTCCTCTCAATGTGTTGTATCATCCTATGAAGTTTCGTTCAAATCCTATGTTGCATTGTTAAGATATGGTCCGGACAAAATATGGCTTCCGACCGACCGACCGACCGACCGACACAGTGACTCCTATATACCCCCCCAAAACTTTGTTTTTTGGGGGTATAACTACAAACCTAGAGCTCTAGATAAGGAGCGTTTTTCATGCTCTAAAATCCTTATTTGACCTCCAAAACATATGTTGTGGGTACTCAAAAGAATCGTCTCAGTGAGACGAGTCTTTTAAGTACCCACAACATAGGTTTTAATGAGTTCTTAGAGAGATTTCATATGAGAAAGACCTTTTTACTCCTCCTTATCTAGTCCTCTACAAACCTATATAACAAGGAACAGCATGATCATCCGATGAAGACAGGATACTTTCCCGACTGGTTGGGGAGGCGAACGGAGGTGCTAGGGCCATGGTATCTGTGAAACTGGATCTCTGAGTGCCCGGCAGGCGTAAATGTGCAGGGCTGTAGGTCAGAGGCAGTGAGGCACTTCGGATAGGACTGGGTATCACACGTGTAACTGACGGATTAAAGCTCAACTGAAAGATGAAATGAATTATTTATTTATTTATTTATTGGAGTTTAACCCTTTCCCTCACACAACAGATGACTTTGAAAACATCTTTGCCAAATAATGGAAACTCTCTATAAATGAAAGTATAATAATTGAATAAAGATGAAAACATTGAACCAAAAGGATTGCTCCTTTCGTTCAATTTCTCCTTCTGTCAAACTGATTTCAAACATAATCTGCTGGAGTGGTGTCAAAATGCATCTGTATGGGGAAAAGGGTTAACACTGTTTTTAAGGGTATTTCAGTTATATCAGAGCAACCAGTTAACCTATCATGTTTTCCTGGTATTCGTGCACCAGTACGCCACACAACCTTCTACCCAGGCAACTACCTACCTTCCAGAATAGACCATTTAGTCCATTAGTTGAAGACAAATGACCCTTGTTACTATGACTTTAGTTAATTAACCCTTTCCCACATACAGATGCTCACCGACGTCTCCGCATCTGATGGCTTTTGAAAACATTGTGGCAAATAGAGAAATTTCTCCTTTTTCCACAATATTTTCAACTCTAATCAATAATTATACCTTTCATTAACAGGGATTTTCAGTATCTTTTCCCAGATGTTTTCAAAATCATCTGCTGCAGATTTGTTGTATGTGGGAAAGGTCTATTGGAAACTGAATGTCAGAGCCAGGTTTTAAACGCACGGCCCTTTCATTAACAGCCCTCATGATTATCCACTGAGCTATGGGGGCTCGACTGAAATGTACTGAAATGGAGGAAAGTATGAGAAAACCATGCAACCGGAGAATATAAAGTTGGTACTCAAATGTTTCCCACATACAACATATCTGCAGCAAATGACTTTGAAACCATCTAGTTCAAAACATGACAAATATCTTATTATTGAATAGAGCGGAAATTATTGTTGCAAAAGAAGAAATTGCTCATTAAGCTTGATTGATATAAGCCGAAAGGTTTTTTGCAATTTTGTAAAATAAAAACTTTAAACAATACTTATATTGTATTATGCTTAACCTTTTCCCTCATATAGACGCTTTCTGACGCCTCTGCAGCAGACAGCTTTTTGAAAACATAGTGACAAAAGAAGAAATTGCACAAAACGTGCAATTTCTCCTTTTGCCACAATGTTTTCCACTTTTTGTCATAGGTTATCCATTCAATTATGGAGATTTTCTATGTTTTGACAAAATACGTCCAAAGTCGTCTGCTGCAGAATTGCCGTATGAGGGAAAGGGTTAATGCTTCACATCTATTTTTTATACTCACCATTTTGGCATCTATTTCTGCTAAAAGTGAAACATTATTTTCCTCCACAGCTTGTAGACATATACACAAGGCCTTGAAATATTTTGGATTGAACAGAAATGCATCCTCTACAAGAAAGAATACCAAATATACAAAGGTTGTCCCAAAATAGCATATAATTTAAACCCTTTTCCCACATACAGAGGCTTTCTGAAACTTCTGCAGTAAACCTATTTTTAAAACATTGTGAAAAAAGGAGAAGTTGCCGGTAATGAGCAATTTCTCCTTTGACACAATTTTCCACAATGTTTTCAACTTTTATATTCAATAATAATTATTGTTCTTTAAGTTTTAATATTTTCTTACGAAATATCTTCAGTCGTGTGCTGCAGAATGTTTGCATACGTGTAAAGGTTAAATCATACTTTATTTTGAGATTAAGAACAGTAATGAAACTTTCATGTATTATCTTATATGATCTTAGAGATAGACTTGTTTGTTCCAGGGACTAAGGATTTCTTAGAATTAACAAACATTTAATGGTACATGAAGCCAATCAGCCCAACACTTATAACCCTTTCTCACATACAGACACTTCCTGAAAACCAGTGCAGCAGATCATTTTTGTAAACATTGAACAATTTTCCCTTTTGCCACAACATTTTCAACTCTTTATAGTTATCATATTTTTATTCATGAAGATTTTCCATATATTTTTGTCTAGATCTTTTCAGTGTCGTCTGCAGCAGATGTGTTGTATGTGGAAATTGGTTAACCCTTTCCCTCATACGACAATTCTGCAGCAGACGACTTTGAACATATTTTGTCAAAAAATAGTAAATCTCTATAATTGAATGGATAATCTATGACTAAAAGTTGTAAACATTGTGGCAAAAGGAGAAATTGCTCGTTTTGAGCAATTTCTTCTTTTGTCACTATGTTTACAAAAAGCCATCTTCTGCAGAGGCATCAAAAATCATCTATATGAGGAAAAGGGTTAAATTAAAAATACTAAATAATTATTCACTTACCAAAGTAATGGCGACGTAGATGTGGTTCATTTTTAACCAGAGTTTTAAGCTGTGCAGATAAATCGTGCTCCATCAGACTAGTTCGGACCCAAACCTGTCCTTTGCTGACCCCTTTCTGATGTGACCCTTTTCTGATTTTTTCAATGAAAGGGGTCAGAACTGGATTTAGCCACTTTAGGCCTTTCACAAATGGCCAGAAATCCACAACACTACCATAATCTCCCTAAAAGATACATGTTTTATCAATTGAGCTAACACTACTTTGGAGCTATTTTTAGTTAGTTTCTTTGAAAACATTTGATTAATTTATTATAACTTCTCTAAATTTGAAAGAATAATTCTGGCAAAAGTCTACAGCAAAAGTGTCAAAAAGGAAGAAAAGAGTTTAAATGGATAATCAAAAAAGAGTTATAGCAAAACAGGATAGCTCACTTGTACATGATTATTGTTTATTGACATATTAACTTCCCGTTATAGAGTTACTCCCCTTTTATGCAAAGCCGCCATTTGTAATCTAAAAGGAGTCATTTGAGGAAACACTAACACTAGCCTATTTATAGCATATTATTATTGTAAGTAATCATGGGTACTCAGCTATTATGTTACTATATTGACTACATTTACGCATTGTTCATTAATGTACTGCGTCAATTATTCTTTTGTCTCGTTTCCAATGTTAATTATGTTTATCATCGGAACAACACATTATTTGGTAAATATCTGAGTATTTCTCATTCCTGTATTTTCAAACTGTGTTCATTGTTGATCTAAATAAAGATGTACAAAAAGACCACGTTCTTATAACTTGGTGTTGTTTCCTGGCTTTCTCACACCAGTACTCCATAGAGCAGTCTTTCCAAGCAACTGGCTACTTTTAATCTGTTAGCCCATTGGTGACAAAATGACGGAAAGAATATTGGCCAAGCTAGGGTTCTAATTCACAACATCTGCATTGACATATTGTGACGTTACAATTAAATCTTATATTAAAGTGACGCTTATGCAGCAGACGACTTTTAAAAATATTGTGGTAAAATAAGAAATTGTTCATAATGAGAAATTTTTGCTTTTGCCACAGTGTTTTCAACTCTTTTCAGTTAACAGTTTCATTTTTAAACATTTTCCTAATAGTGTTGCCTATATGTTTTCAAAGTAGTCTGCTGTATAGTTGGTTCAGTGGGAAAGGGTTGAGTCACTCCACAACCAAAGATGCCAACATAAGTCCTTTTGCTAGTGTTTTCAACTCTTTTCAGTAATCAAACATTTTTAGACATTTTACATAGTTTAACCCTTTCCCACATAGACAATTCTGCAGCAGACGACTTTGAACGTATTTTGTCAAAACATAGAAAATCTCAATAATTAAATGGATAACCTATGACAAAAAGTGGAAAACATTGTGACAAAAGGAGAAATTGCACGTTCTGTGCAATTTCTTCTTTTGTCACTATGTTTTCAAAAGACGTCTGCTGCAAATGCGTCGGAATGCGTCTGCAAGTGGGAAAGGGTTAAAGTCGTCTGCTGCAGATTTGGTGTATGTGGGAAAGGGTTAAGTCACTCCAAGACCTATAATGACCAATTTCTCCTTTTTGCAACCATGTTTTGAAGTCCTGCAGATGCTTCGTGTCTTCTATTTGTGGGAAAGGGTTACTTAACTTACCACAACAAACTTTAATCTGTGGTTTAATATATTTTCCACATGTTTACAAAGTCGACTGAGTCCACCAAAAGTGTTCCAAACATTGACTGTATTTGTAGCTAAAAGTCCCTCCACTGTTTTTTTTATTTCAATTAGTAAGAAATGCTTCAAACGAGCACTGAAAAGAAACAACAAATACAAAATCCATACAAAGGTCTAGATAAGGAGTTAATAGGCTTTAAAAATAGAGTAATGGCTGCCCTCCTTGGCAATCAGGGTTGTGGGGTAAGCATTAGGACTGACTGGCTGGTGTCAGGATAAATGGGCCAGTAGTACTGGTAACTTATCAAGGAAACACCTAGTCCAAATAATAACAAATTGAAAAATGAGCTTACTTTCTTTGAAGGACTAGGAAACACTGTGATATAACTGAAAATTTGTTGAAAGTGTTGTAAAACACCAAACAACTATTAGTGACAGTTAATCAAACACAATAGTTGAATACACATTAACTGCCGAATAACTACGCGCGATTTCAACTGGACATATAGGACAGTTGTTTTGATTTCCCCCGGCAAATACCCTTTTAACGTCTTAATTCCAGGACATACTTGGACGTCTCCCTTGTCCATTTTGGGCGTACAGTAACATTTTTCGGGAGTAAAAAACGCCCCATCCGTACATTAACGTGAGCCCTGATCTGTACCACAAAGTCTTTTTTAAACTGTACTCCTTCATGTTGGTCTGAATTTATTTTGGTGTCTAACTTACTCACTCTAACAAGAACATATGTAAAAATGTACAGGTGATCTGCAATATATCCCTTATCATTGAAAAAAAAAGTTATAAAGTGGTTATCAAAGGAATCGTCTCGGTGGATGAAGCAACAGTACCCAGAGTATAACATAGGGTAGGGAGCTCAATTTACGATTTGAGAAAATAAAATACGCCCCTTAACTACAGCTCTGGTACTTAAAGACGTTCTAGATCTAAAAATGTCGTAGAGTCAAAGCAGGCACTGTCACGTCTGGAACTACGATGATGTCATAAAACCATTTCATTGTTTAATGGAATAAAACCAATTAATTTACCTTTGCATGTCATCATCTTCTTCTTTTTCTGCCATTTTCGATTCACAAGTTATCGCTTAAACAATTAAAAATAAAAATAATGTGTTCAATGATCGCTTAAATCATCGATAAAAATAGAAATAGTAGTTACCTCCCTTATTGACTCAAAACATTAAAGGTCAAAGGGAAGTAATTCAGATAGACATTTTGTCCAGGGACTTTCCCAAAATCGGACAAAATAATTTTGTTGAAAGTCGAAAGTGTTTTTTATAAAGTTGAATAACCTCTGTGTGATTTATAACCAAAATACTGTTTTAGCTACATTGACAGCTAAGAGCCATTTTAAGAATATCCTGTATTTACTGAAATTGAAAGTAAAATCCAGTGCGGGATAAGGGTACGTGACATTCTAAATTGACATCATAAGTCAAATCAAAGTACTGAAAGTACTTCTATAGTAGAATTGCGATCGTTTAAGAGTGGATACATATAGAAATATTTATATAAAAAAAAATATGACAGAAAAGAAATGATGCATCATGCCATCAGAATGAAATTTTTCCAAGATTATGATTTATTGTTGGTCTTGTGAAAATGAAATGACCCCAACTCCGAATTTATCATTTGGTTCACATTGTACTTTTATTTTAATGATTATATTACCCAACAGCACTATGGAAATCCCACCATGATCATACAGGGTTGTCAAAATCAACTGATTGCTGATCAAAATGATCTGTTACAATCGCTCTTTGATCCGTTAGTTTTGCTCCCCTTGGCCCGCTACAAGGGATTGGTAATTGACCTGATCCACAGCCTGATCGGTTACTTTTCTCCTTTGATCTCTCACAACAAAACATTTTGACAACCCTGGTCATGCATTACAGTACAGTGTCTCCCTATTGATTGACTGTACTGGACCAACGGATGCATTCACAGTATGTGATATATAAAGGTTTTCAATGATGACAGTAACCTCAGAAGTGTAATCTATCAAAACAGTTGTGTTTTAAAGTTTAGGCATTTCACTCCCCTTGTCCTGCCGCAGTAAAAAACAGATGTGTTCATAATTTATATCTTTGAACAAATTTGAAAAAGGACCACCAAGGGAGCATTCCTATGAAGATTTGTTGAAATGTTTCCAGTGGATTAGGATGAAATGTCATTTGAAGCTAAACATTGTATTTACCCCTTTTATGGTGCCACCTGGTAACTATGTCTTTCAACCAATCAATATGGCTTAAATAAGTACGAAGAGGGTCAATGAAGGAACAAATTAGACAAGCACTTTCATGAGTATGGTGTTTTAAATTTATTAGTATCCCCTTTTCTTCCTATCTAGGAATGCCCTGATCCTCTAATATACAGAAGTCATCTAGTCTTATATATTTTTATCTCCTTTTTACAAAAATCCAAAATTGGAAATTCGAGAATGTCATTTTAACTGTAAATGTGCAACAGGGCTAGTTATTTCAATTTAAAATAATTTGATTCTAAATTATATTTTGCTTTAACGCTTACATTGTATTATAAATGAAATGTAACATAATGATACTTCATTTTATACCAACATTAAAAACATTTGATTGAACACTATCTTTTCTGATAGATAATTCAGTATGAAGAAAGATATTTTTTTCTCATAAATACCAATAACATAACACGCATTTTTTGTTTTATCTAAAATTCTTGAGTTAGGAATGAAACTGTATATTCTTGTATCTTTATTGCGCGGGTATATGTGGTTATTTTGAACTTTTAACCGTAGTTGAAGATGAAAGGAGAAGTTATTATTACGATAAACTAAATGTAAATGCCTTGGGCAAATTACAGTTACAATGGGGATGTATAACTAACATCTTTAAAAAAGATAAACGGCGATCAATATGAGAAAACACTAAGAAATGGAACATGCGCATTCATGGCCGAGAATATATCACTTGACCAGAGATTACGCGAGGCTCATAAGAGGTGTATAAGTTTCAATTGACGATAAATAACTGAAAACTTATCATGTTTTAATTATAATTAATATTTTGCTCTTAAATATTATATTTCATACGTTGTCACTTATTATTTTTCAATGAAATTTATTTCTTAAGGAAAACAATCAAAGGTTAGTATGCAGAAAATTTCATTTTAAAACTTCACCTTATAAGTGCCTCTCGTAGGATCGCAAACTTAACTATGAACCAGTCAAAACGTTTCATTTCCTTTATTTCATCGACATTATTCATTAAATACAACAATTGATTGGTCTACAACCTAGATCACTTGTTTAACATCTAGGTCAAAACTGAGGTAAAACAGCTATCGCCGAAAAATAACAAATAAATATACATCCCTGTTTGAAATTATATATACGTATATTTCCAATGTTTTAAGTAATTTTCTTAATTGCGATGATATTATAAACACCTAGTCCTTAACATAATAATTAAATAAATAAGGTATGAAGGAATGAACGAAAGACGATGACGACGAAGAAGGGGAAAAAAGAAGGGTCAAGGAGTGAATATAAAGAACGTCTCCAACAAAGAAAATATTTTGATACAAATAGAACATATGGAACTGAAACTAGAATTTGAAAAAAGGTTAAATCAAACGCGCCAAAAACCCCTAAAACGTAAGTTGTTGAAACCAAAACTCTTTTTGTTGGTTATATATATATATTAAAAAAGGGTTGGTTTAAATTTCTGCTTATTAGTTTATTGAATGTATTGAAAGAATAACTTGATTTTCCGAGCCATAAGTATCAGTTCTTATTGTGGTAACCTAACAAATAAATGAAAATCCGCAATGTAATTTAACTGCAATAGTGTTCGGATGCGCATATTGCGGACCGAAAACGCAATAAGAGCGTTGGGAATAATTGTTGATAATTGGTACATGATTTTTAAAACTATTTTTGAATTCTGAATGGAGCACAATACACTATTTCTTATCTATGTTGATAAAGAGAATAGATCCCGTTTAGGCATTTTTAATTTTGAAAAATAATAGAAACCAACATTATTATTTATTTTTATTATTATTATGAATGTAAAGCAGCTTATTCCTGATTGATAATTGAGTTTAACTCCCTTGAAAACTAATGCTGACCTGAAAAGGGCTTTTAATAGACATTGAGTTTTACTTGCTACAAAATGTTGGTACTGTACTAGTGATATTTTTGGTCAATATACAATATATTTGAGTTACTTATCCAGTTGATCTATCCTATAGTGCTACAGATAAGCAGCGTATTTGCGTAACAACTCAATTAAAATTGTTAAATACCCAATTAATTTCAAATCAGTGCTTAACAAAACGCATTAATTTTTGGTATATACGCAATTCATTTTTCAAGCCCTGCGTATCATATTATTATGTCCAAAACAAAACCCAATTCAATCAATATTGAATGCGTATTGACATCTCTTCTACATCAAGAAATATCGTATACATTTCGTATAATACAGTATTTTGTATAAGACGACCGGTAGTGTGGTTGTACTAGTAGTGTTGGGACGATGATCGATTATAATCGAAAGTTGATCGGATATGCATCACGTTAGCGATAATCGATTACAATTTACCACAATCGATTATCAATCGGTTCACCTTTTTTGCTTCATTTCTGTTTGATTAATATTTGCTTCCACAAGGGAGGTTTCTCTCATGGGCTAGCATGTAAATACAACAACTTGAAATCGAAACAAAGTGTTTTTTGGGCAATAAAATGATACAACCTAGTAAAGACAAGACATTAAGCCGGTATATTTTTTATCAAACATAAATAATAAGAAGCATTGCGACCATTAAGGCTTGTTAAATGCAATACTGTATGAACCGATTATATAATCGATGTCTAATCGAATTAGGCAAAGTGATTGTAACCGATAATCGATTGTAAAAATGGAACCGATGGCCCAACACTATGTACTAGTCACATGATCAACAAAGTCATGTGATTGACAAAGTCACATGATCAACAAACTGGTGAAGTAGCCAATTGTTGCACGGTTAACAAAAAGTTGCAATTTGGGTTGAATTATATCGTCGGACAAAATTGACAAATTAAAAAAGAGTGAAATGAGCGTTTCAGACTGCTAGACAGTTAATAAAGACATTGCAATGAAAGTTAGAGTCCAATTAATAAGCTCAGGGTTTCCACTGGACCATATATTTTTTTGGCCACATTAAACCAAAATTTTGTTACGCAAGGGGGAGGGTTCGTGAGCCCCTTTCCGTGGGATTTTTTTTTGTTCAGCTGTATTGATATACACTATTTTAAGCATACCTAGCACTTTCAATGTGTGTTCTGTCATTGACTAAATGTTGTGATATGGTGTATGAATACAGCTAAAATATATATATTATTTCATCATGGTTCACCAATACATGCATGAAATGTCATAAAATGATAATAATTTTACTAAATAAAAAAATAAACAAAACCCTTAAACATGTTTCATCCTCCTACTTGTTATGTTTTTCCATTTACAATGGGCTAATGCAAATTCAAAAAGTTTCTGGTCACCACCATCAATATGAAGATTCATAAAAAAAAATATTCAGTGTTATTTATACTCATGTAAACTGTTGCGTTAATAACGTAAACAAATTCACTTTCAAGCATGTATTTAAGGCCGTATGCGAGATTATGCGTAAGAAAATTCCGCAGACGAAAAGCATATAAAAAGTGTTAAAATGCGTTGTTTGAAGTTATCTTCATTTAATTTTATTTTGAAAGCAGGGCGTAAAATGTTTTCCTAACCAATCGGCGAGAAATTATACCCCACCCACCCAAATATTTGACGCTTATAGCGACTTATAAATAACGCCGTCAAACTTATCAATACTAATTTTTCATTTCAAGCAGATTAGGGCCTTGATAATTTCAATTAACATCTGATAACACACGGATATATGATCAAAGATTGACAAAGACGATGTTTTTGTGTACACGATTCCAATAGGAAATTTATTTTCAATTGCCGATTTCTTCTTTTTTGTAATAAATAAAGGCGCTACCTAGATGATTTGTTTACCTACTTAATTAGTTTTGATTCACATAGTATTAATAAAATCAAAGGCGAAAACTGTAAACAATCATCAGCGTGTGTCGTTGTTTCGATCAATAATTAAACATCAAAGTACAACCGATTTGAGTAGGTGATAAAAGATACGCTGTTTAGCCCAATGTTTATAGCACCTTGGTGTGTGACACGATTCGTTGTGTACTGTGTTTTCAGCTGTGTGTTTTACACAGATTTATGCAGATTTACGGCCAGATCGAGAAGTTTAGTAAAGGGAATTTCGTGTATAAAAAGCAACAGTTTATGGCGAATCATTTTTCAGCCATTTTTTTAATTTTTTCGCCATTGGCGTGTTTGGCGAATTACAGCGGGAACCCTGTAAGCTACTAGTCATTATTAAGTCCTATTGTCATTATAAATCGAAAGATCACTGGATAAACTTACACAACAAGTAGACATGTATTCGGACGCTATTAAATTCCGGATACGTTCTACGGCGAATTTCGAAGTGAAAGATATTTGATAGTCAAGTGAGTTTTGTGTACATCGGTTTTAATTGCAAAATGAAATAATAACAAGAAAACGTCTACACTTGATTGTTTAGTTCTAAAAAACACTGCAGCGAGATATGTTTTCAAAAGAACAACTACAAATTGTTACTTATTAAATATTTCGAACTGAAATAATCAATTGTCAGCAGTAGACGACTTTAGAAAAAATTGCTGACAATGAACAAATACTTTTGTCTACTTTGATAATCATAAGACTAAGTTTCACTGTCTGTTTTCCCCCATAAATGTTTTATCCAAATTCTTTAAAAGAAGTCTGCTGCAGGCTCCTTAAATGTGAAGAGGGACGGGATAAAAAGACAAAAGAAATCAATAGATCCTAGTTGTTCATAGCTGTATCCCAAAGTTTAACTTAGTCTTTGTACCCTAAATGTTCAAAAAGCTCAATGCAGCAGACAACTTTTTAAAAACATTTACAGGCAAATACAGGAGTTGCACATAAAAATGAGCATTGTTTTCCTTTTAAAATGTTTTCATTTTATTTAATAATTATAATTTCATTTACATATTGAGATAATGTCCATATTTTTGTTTGCACCCTTTCAAAGTTGTCTGCTGTAGATCTTTCACTCTTTGTCTGTAGGAAAGCATTTTTTTTATTAAATGAAATGGATTTATGAAAATCAAAAGATCATGCAAGAGATATTGAAATACTCAATTGAAATAACCTATGGGGTAATGAGAATTAAAATACTCAATTGATTTTTAGCTCCATTGGCTGAAAGCCAGTCGAGCTTATGTCATGGCGAATTGTCCGTCGTTTTTCCTTTAAACCACTTCTTCTCCCTAACCACTTGGCCAATTTGTTTGAAACTTCATAGGAAGCATCCTCTCAATGCCCTTTCTTAAATTCATTTTGATCCATCCATAAATCTGGTTTCCATGGCAACCAAAAGAAAAAAATAGTGAAAACTTAAAAAAATCTTCTTCTCCAAAAGTGTCAGGCCGATTTTCAAATAATTTTGTAGAAATGTTCCTTGGGTGACCCTTTATAAGAAGAATCCTTCAAGAAATGTTGATTGGGCGAAAAACATGGCCGCCAGGGAGCGGGGCTTTTTTGCCTCATATAGCTATAGTGAAAACTTAAAAAATCTTCTTCTCCAAAAGTGTTCAGCAGATTTTCAAATAATTTTGTAGAAATGTTCCATGGGTGACTCTCTATCAGATTCCTTCAAGCCATGTTGATTGGTAAAAAAACATGGCCGTCACAGGGCGGGGCTATTTTGCCTATATGAGTTAAAAATATTGTCTGGAAGTAACTGACATTATAACAAACAGCTAAATAAATTATTATACTCCAATTGATTTGTACTATCTAAGTATCAAATAAAAAAATAAAGTTTTACAGTAGGTTGTAGTAAGGGGCAGCCCCGTAATAAGGGGCCCCCAACTTTGTAATTAATTTAATGTTATGAAGTTGTTCACGCAGTGCTCAAAGTATTATTTTAATCAGTTGTTATTATTTCAGAGAGAGAAGAACATAACATCTTAAAGATGATTGAGATAACATGCAATGACCGTTTGGGGAAAAAAGTGAGGGTGAAGTGCAAGTATCCTTCTGAACATGAGAGGCCTAAAAACTGTCTTTGTTGTCCAATATCTCTCTTAATGTGTCACTTCCTTGATGACTGCTGCAGTGGTTTAGTGCTAGAGTGTCTGCCTCACATGAAGGAGGTCGCGGGATTGATCCCAGCCAGTTCATACCAAATACTTTAAAAATTGGTAGTAATGGCTGCCTTCCTTGGCACTCAGAGGTGCGGGGTTAGTTTTACGCTTGACTGGCTGGTGTCAGAATAAATGGACCAGTAGTACCGGTAACTTACCCAGGAAGAGCCATAATACAACTGAAATATTGATGAAAGGGGCATAAAGCACCAACCAAGCAATCAATCACTTCCATGGCTAGGTGATGCAACTGTTTGTCTGTCTGTCTGTAATGCTGTCTATTGGCAGGCGAAGCATATGTCACTTAGTGTCTTCAAACGCTCTTGTTGCACTGTTTAGTCCTAGGTTTTATTAAGGTCTTTAACCCTTTCCCACATTTAGACGCTTTCTGACGCCTCTGCAGCAGACAACTTTTGAAAACAATGTGACAAAAGATGAAATTGCTCAAACTGAGCAATTCCTCCTTTTGCCACAATGTTTTCAACTTTTTCAATAATTATACAGTCATTTATGGGGATTTTCCGGGTTTTTGCCTAGATCATTTCAAAGTCGTCTGCTGCAGATTTGTTGTATGTGGGAAAGGGGTTGAAAGATTGAAGTAATGGCTTTCCTTCCTTGAAGTGTTAGCATTTCTCCTTTCTGCCATACTGTTTTCAATAATTATACTGTCATTTATGGGGATTTTCTGTGTTTTTGCCTTGATCATTTCAAAGTTGTCTGCTGCAGATTTGTTGTATGTGGTAAAGGGGGGGTGGGGGGGGGGGGGGGGGGGGGGTCAAAGATGGTAGTAATGGCTTTCCCTCCTTGAAGTGTTAGCATTCCGACTGGCAAGCTGGTGATAATATAAATTGTCCAGTAGAAGGGTAAAATAATCCAGGAGAAATTGCATGTTTTGTGCAATTTTTTCTTTTGTCACTATGTTTTCAAAGAGCTGTCAGAAAGCGTCTATATGAGGGAAAGGGTTAATTCTTTAGTAAATACAGTGGACTTTGTTGCCAACAGATGCCATGTGAAAATGTTGTTGTAAAGATAGAAATTACTCCAAACAAGTAATTTTTCCTTTTTCCAACAATGTTTTTCAACACTTCTGGAACACATGTATAAAAAATAAAATCCTTATTGATCAATAGAGTGGTTACGTTACATCCATTTCCATGTTATTTGACCGACCAATAACATAAATGAAGTTGATTAATGACCAGTATTCATTAAATTAACCCTTTCACATTTTTGACAAATTTGCAGCAGACCTTTTCAATGAAGTTAAACCTTTTGGTGAAAGGAGAAATTGCTCATGATAAGCATTAATACTCCTTATGCAACACTGTTTTCATCCCTTTTCAATAATTATACTTTCATATATATATAGCTGGATATTCCACATTTTTGCATCAGAAATGTTTCTTTAATTCATCTGATTCTGATTGTTTGTATGTTAGAATTAGTGAAATTGAACTAAATGTATATCAATTATTGCACATTCAAATTAACACAGAATATTTTAATGAGAACATTTTGGTTAGCATTTTTTTTTTACCATGGTAAATTCTTTCATGAAATTGACAACACAAGATATATCCGCTTGTATCCCATTCACTCCACAGTGTGATGTTGAAACATTACTTTACTTACAGACCTCTAGATAAGGGGCGTTTTGCCCTGTTTGACCCTATAACCCTGTGAGAGGATTGTTTTGAGTACCCACATCATAGGGTTGGTTGGATAAGAAGAGATATATTTTTGGGAAAGGAGCTGTATAATCCTCCTTAACCCTTTCCCTCATATAGACGCTTTCTGAAACCTCTGCAGCAGACAGCTTTTTTGAAAACATAGTGACAAAAGAAGAAATTGCTCAAAACGAGCAATTTCTCCTTAAATAATAAATAATCAAAGTCGTCTGCTGCAGAATTGTTGCATGAGGGAAAGGGTTATAAATCTGTATATGTGTTACTTTTATCAACAAATTATTATAAGATATTCCTTAACAACATGCCCAGTAATGATGACACAATTGGTGATCTGAAGAAGCTGATAGCTGCCCAGACGGGAACCAGATGTGGAAAGATTGTATTGAAAAAATGGTATGTGACGTTCTCAAAGCTTCTAATTTCCATTAATCCTTTCCATCATAGTGACGCTTTCAGATATCTCTGCATCAATCGACTTTTGAGAACAATGTTACAACAGGACAAATTACTTATTAGTCCCCTACCGGCGTGCCGAAGGGGACTCTTAGGTTTGCAGTCCGTCCGTCAGTCCATCTGTCAGTCAGTCAGTCCGGCAAATCAGTTTTCCGCACTTTTTTTCTACATGCTTTGAGGTATTGAGCTGAAATTTTGTATATGCCTTTGTAATCATGCGTCACAGATCAAGTTCGCGTTTCCTGGGATTTCGTCAATTTTTTAATGAGTTATGCCCCTTTTTGGACTTAGTGCAAACCAGTAGGGGACTATGGTATTGCTTGCAATCCAGTTACTTGTTATGAGCAATTTCTTCTTTTGCCATCTTTTTTTTTAAATTTTATTCAATAATCTTTTTCATTTATAGAGTTTCCATATTTTTTGTAACTAATTGTTTTAAATTGCTGTGTGATTGAAACTGATCTCAGATTCAAAAATGTTTGCTGCAGATGACTTTAAAATCATACCCTCCAAACATGGAAAATCTCTTTAAATGAAAGTAAAATCATCAAATAGTGTTGAAAACATTGTGGCAAAAGGTCAATTTGCTCATCATGAGAAATTCTCTATTTGCCACAATATTTTCAAATGTTTTTCTGCTGCAGAGGTGGCTGAAAGCATCTGTATGTAGGAAGGGTTAAAACCAGCACTTTTTATCACCTTAAACAGTCTTTTTAAGGTCATAATCTGCAGAGGCATAACCCTTTCCCTCATATACGAGGGACGTTCGGAAAGTTTTGAGACAACGTCCATTTAACAATGTTCCTCTGACAAATCGTTATGAAACTTAAGCATATATGAGAATATTATATTTCAAAAGCTTATGTTCAGATTATAATATTTTGATGTCGGCCATATTTTTATATTCGTATCCATAGCAACATGCGTTGTAAAGACCCAGCGCAACTCCAAATTTCTTGATTACACTGCACTATATTGAACTTACAATCATAATAAAAACGCGCGAAACGTTGTAAAACAAACATGACGTAATACTTGATTCATATTGACATTTGCTGAAAGTATTCCGGAAATAATAATTTTAATACACGCACCTAGAGAAGCATACTTACTAAGCGCATAATGCAAATGCCAACAAAAGAGGAACAGCCGATTTTCATTTAAAAAAGTGTCAACCGCGGGAAAACGTCACCGGAAACAAAGGAGCTGTTGGAGAAGGCTAATAACGGAGAATCTGTGAGCAGAGCACTTGTGGACAGATGCCTTGAAACTTTCCGTGACGGTAGAACATGTACACAGTGCAAACAAATATCTGGTCATCCGTCTGTGATTGATGAAAAGGTTACGATTATGTAAAGAACGCGCTTAATACAGATCGGCGAATGACTGAAGAATATTGCAAATTTGTGCAATATTGGTGCAGCGACTGCTCACAGGATTTTGACAAAAGGGTGTATTTGAAAAGTGGATGAAAAGATATACGAAATGTGAACAGTGCATCGGGCGATAATTTGAGAGGGAGTTAAATTAGGAACTGCGTTAAAACAGCATTATTGTTTAGATGTTACGTGAAAGCGACATTACTGCGTCAGGGACCTTGTATATATATTGTTTTCTATGTATTGTTGTTTATGCATATATTGCGTTATTTGTATGAAAATTGTGCCATTCAGTAGATTATAACTTAAAGATACACTGTACTAACTTTTAACCAGGTTTTCTGAAGGAAAAATCTGGTTATTAGTTTGGCGAAGTCGGCGGGCGGTTGGGCGTGTGGGCGTCAACTTACCTTGTCTGGACCATAACTTTGCCATGCAAAGAGATATTTTCAAATAACTTGGCACAAACATGCACCATATCAAGACGATGTGCCAAATGCAATTGAACTTTTCTTGTCCGGATATTCTGTAGATTCAAGGTCAAGGTCACAGTGATAAGAAATAGACTTTAATTGAACTTTTCTTGTCTGGACCATAACTGTGTCATGCATAGAGATATTTTCAAATAACTTGGCACAAATATAAACTATATCAATATGATGTGTCACATGCAAAACTTTTGTCTGTAGCTTCAAGGTCAAGGTCACAGTGACAACAAATAGACATCAGTTGAACTTTTCTTGTCCGGACAATAACTTTTTCATCCATAGAGATATTTTCAAATAGCTTGGAACAGATATGTGTCATATGCACAATTTATGTGTTTAGCTTCCAGGTCAAGGTCACAGTGACAGAAAATATACTTTACTTGAACTTTTTTTGTTCAGACCATAACTTTACCATGCATATAGATATTTTCAAATAACTTCGCGCAAATATGCTCCATATTAAATAACTTGGCAATTTAAAAGAATATAGCATAGATATGAGTAAGTTTCATAACCTCTAGTCCTGGATCTAGTCTATTTGCAAAGGCATAAACGCGTTTCTATCAAGTAAAGGGTTAAGGCAGATCACTGATTATCAACCTGGCATTTGGAATCCTAAAATGTGGCTGCTTACAACAAAAGGTTGCTTAATATCTGTTATCTATTATATGTTCTTAATAAATGAGGCCATCAACACACGATTGACTGTATTAAACTGATATTTGTTAGATAAAATTGTGATATATTTAATTGACAAAGTAATTATGATTATTCATCAATAGAATATTCCCTGTTACTTGAATTACTAGCTTTGATTAACTATTAACAGAAAGATTTGACAGATCTGTTAATTCTTAATCAAACACCTTCCATTATAGAAAACCTGGTTTCATGGAATTTCCATGTCTTGTTATTCACTGTATCCGAATTATCATTTATAAACAAAGCTTGTCTCAAAAATTTCCAAACGCCCCTCGTAGATGCATTCTGGGGTTAAGGGAGAAATTGCCTCAGTGTTTCCAACTTTATTCAATAAAATAAATAGTGATTTATAATACCGGTACTTTCGACTTAATGTTTTTGACATCGTTGTATGTGGAAAAGGGTTAAGGGATGCTTGTAAGACTAGATGGCAGCTGCGGAAGACATTGATCAGACTTCAGACTGATTTGGGACGTTTCCCGTCGCGTTGTCACATGACATCTATTTTCTCATTTTTGTTTTCAGGTACCAAGTATTCAAAGATCACATCACACTCGAGGATTGTATCCTTTTCAAAAGAATTAAACATTTTTGATACATTTTTTAACATTACCTCATAACTCAAAAACAGTTCAACATTTTCAAATGAAACTTCGTACACATGGTCCTAGGAATAATACCCATGTATTATAGTTAATTCACATAACTTTAGCTTAAATAATATTTCAGAAATGCCTATAATTAAAACTTAGAAAAAAGCAGACAAGCGTTGCAGTTCGCTTGCAGAGCTCTTGTTTAACCCTTTCCCTCATACGACAATTCTGCAGCAGACGACTTTAAATTAATTTGTCGAAACATAGAAAATCTCTATAATTGAATGGATAACCTATGACAAAAAGTGGAAAACATTGTCGCAAAAGGAGAAATTGCACATTTTGTGCAATTTCTTCTTTTGTCACTATGTTTTCAAAAAGCCGTCTGCTGCAGAGGCGTCAGAAAGCGTCTATATGAGGGAAAGGGTTAATTTCTCCTTTGCTGCTATGTTTTCACCTCTTTTCAATTATTATACTTTCATTAACCCTTTCCCACTTCGACAAATCTGCAGCAGACAACTTTGAACATATTTTGTCAAAAAATAGAAAATCTCTATAATTGAATGGATAACCTATGACTAAAAATGGAAATCATTGTGTCAAAAGGAGAAATTGGTCAGGTTTATTTATTTGCATTAAATCCTTGTAGGGTTGGAAAGTGAGTCATGTTAGGCAAAACCTTGGTCTCTTGGTCAAATTTGAGAAAAAAAATATATTTTACAATTTTTATTTTGGTGGGGGATCTCAAATCAGGGATGAACTTGTTTTTAGGACTGAAGATGTTTTCAAATGTTGTGTGCTGCAGATTTGTTATATGTGGGAAAGGGTGAAAGTAGTTTATTAACTAAATGTTGTGCTATTCTGATAATGTTTTCATACACTTTCAAAAGTGATCATAACTTTTCATTGAATTTATATTTAAACTTTCCAAAACCAGAGACACATTTTAATGCATCTTCAAAAAGCAATTTCTCCTTTTTCCACAATGTTTTCAAAAGTGGTCTGCCGCATGGGCTTTTTGATGACTCTGCAGCAGACAACTCTCATTTATGGAGATCTTTCATGTTCTTTGGTTGCTGCAGCATCAGAAAGGGGACAAAATGTCCAAACTTTAAAAATCTTTTCCTCCGAATCTGCCTGTCAGATTCAAATATAATTTGGTAGAAATGTTCCTTGGGTGACCCTCTATAAAAATTGTTCAAGCCATACTTATTGGTCGAAATACATGGCAGTCAGGCGGCATCAGAAAAGGGGCAAAATGACCAAATTTGGAAATTCCATTTTTTATGAAAGTGCATGTCTGATTTTAAGAAAATATAATACGAATCTTACTGTAATGATCCTCTATTTAATTTGTTTAAGCCGTTTTGATTGGTTACACAATCATAGCAACCAGGCGTCGTCACAAAAGGGGTAAATTTAACTTTTAGCTACAAATGACAACCAACTCCTACCATTCCAATGGACCAATTTCCACAAAACATCACAGGAATGTTCCTTTGGTGGTCCTCTTTCAAAATTGTTCAAAGATTTAAATTCCATTGATAACTTTGGTTGCTGCGGCATCAGAAAGGGGACAAAATGTCCAAACTTTAAAAATCTTCTTCTCCGAATCTGCCTGTCAGATTCAAATATAATTTGGTAGAAATGTTCCTTGGGTGACCCTCTATAAAAATTGTTCCAGCCATACTGATTGGTCGAAAAACATGGCAGTCAGGCGGCATCAGAAAAGGGGCAAAATGACAAAATTTGAAAATTCCATTTTTATGAAAGTGTTTGTCTGATTTTAAGAAAATATAATACGAATCTTACTGTAATGATCCTCTATTTAATTTGTTTAAGACATTTTGATTGGTTACACAATCATATCAACCAGGCGTCATCACAAAAGGGGTAATTGAACTTTTAGCTACAAATGACAACCAACTCCTACCATTCCAATAGACCAATTTCCGCAAAACATCACAGGAATGTTCCTTTGGTGGTCCTCTTTCAAATTTTTGTTCAAAGATTTAAATTCTATTTAGAACTTTGGTTGCTGCAGCATCAGAAAGGGGACAAAATGTCCAAACTTTAAAAATCTTCTCCTCCGAATCTGCCTGTCAGATTCAAATATAATCTGGTAGAAATGTTCCTTGGGTGACCCTCTATAAAAATTGTTCAAGCCATACTGATTGGTTGAAAAACATGGCAGTTAGGCGGCATCAGAAAAGGGGCAAAATGACCAAATTTGAAAATTCCATTTTTAACGAATTATTTTTTCTCAAAAAATAATACAGTTAGTGCGATCGTGTTTTTTTCCGGAAGTCACGGTTAAACTACACTTCCGCTTAGAATACACATTCGCTGCACCTAAATAGTCCTAGTATTTTTTCGATATTAAAATGACTTCTACGTGTTATTTCAATACAGTGAAGTCATAATTATACTATCGAATCATCATAGATAATCAATTTTCTAGAAAATATCAAATTAACAGTACGCGCATATATATTTCATTTGTCGGCAGGTACGTATAAGGCACGAGTATGAATTTTAGTCGTATGCCCATTCACTAGAAGTCGACCCCACGCTGTATAGAACAATGTTAATCTCACAAATATGCCACTACGCAGAGCTAATTATAGATCATGGTTTACATACGCGCGCATTCAGTTAGCTTAATATATATACGAAAGTAACGCTCACACTTTGTATCAAAGTACCGTGGTGTAATGCAGAGCGTGTAGAACTTCTAAGCATGGACTATTTATGGACGCGAGTTCGGGTCCCAATTGGAGCTGTTCTTTTTTTTTTTTTTTTAATTCTTATTTTATGCGATTTTTTAAACATTATAGATTTATAATAATTAATTCACTCACATGAAACATAGTTATAATATAAGCCGAAATCCTGGATCCGCCCCTGGTGACGAAAACAAATCAAACTAACAATGTAAATCTCACAAATATGCCATGGGTGTTTTGACAGACTTTACGCAGAGCTCAGTGAAAGAGTTAGTGTGCATGTTAAACGCTCGCATCGCCGTTGAAATGCTACATTTACTAAAACTGTCAACTGATAAAACAAATCTCTGGACAAAAATATTAATAATAATAAAATAGACTAAATTGTGCAATAGCATGATCAAT
This sequence comes from Serripes groenlandicus, assembly GCA_031761405.1. Lineage (NCBI taxonomy): Eukaryota > Metazoa > Mollusca > Bivalvia > Cardiida > Cardiidae > Serripes > Serripes groenlandicus. Next base: position 28,404,340 of record JASEVX010000008.1, on the reverse strand, counting down.
TGCATTCATAAATTTGATTTTACAATACATGTTCAAAATAATTCGTTACCAGTACTTTCTGTACTTTGATTATGAAAGTGTTTGTCTGATTTTAAGAAAATATAATACGAATCTTACTGTAATGATCCTCTATTTAATTTGTTTAAGACGTTTTGATTGGTTACACAATCATATCAACCAGGCGCCATCACAAAAGGGGTAAATTGAACCCAAATTTTAAAATCCTTTTCCTCCATAATCTACTTGTGCGATTGCAAGATAATTTGGTAGAAATGTTCCTTAAGTGACCCTCTAAATAAACTGTTGAAGCCATATTGATTTCGTTGAAAAATAGGGCAGCAAGGCGGCATCAGGAAAGGTGCAAAATGACAAATAGTTTATAATTCCATTCTTATTAAAGTTCTTGTTAGATTTCAAGATATAAATGGCCTTTACTGATAAGCTGTTTCTTGAGAAGTGTCCACTCCTTGCAGTTTCATTTGCACTCCTTGATCAAATTTTCCCAGATATTTGCAGTTAAATATTTGCTACTAATTTACTATCAATTAGGTGATCGATTTAGGGCCATCTTGGCCCTCTTGTTTATTTATTGTTCTTTGGAGGCACAAAAGTCATGCAGCAATGGCCTCTCATTAGCTAGAGTAATCATCACAACAAGTTTAACCCTTTCCCTCATGTAGATGCTTTCCGACGCCTCTATTCAGACAGCTTTTTGAAAACATGTCGACAAAAGAAGAAATTGCTCAATATGAGCAATTTCACCTTTTGTCACCTCGTTTTCAACTCTATTCAATTATTGTATTTCATTTAAAGGGAGTTTGTACATAATCTACAGAAGACATTATAACAATTAGATTTTCTTAATACTGGTGTAGATGAAATCCACGATGGACAGAATCTGGAACTATACTACTCATGATTGACCACCCCCATCACAGCCGTTCATCCTGACATCATCGTTCTGTCATGTATATACTGGACTCTTCTAACCTTAACCCTTTCCCTCATACATGTACAACAAATCTGCAGACGACTTTTAAAACATATCTGCAAAAACATGGCAAATCTGTATAAGGAAATTTTAATTATTGAAATGAGTTGAAAACACTGGCAAAAGGAGAAATTGAGCAATTTCTCCATTTGCCTTTTTTTTTTCAAAAATTGTCAGAAATTGTCTGTATATTGGAAAGGGTAAACCCTTTCCCACATACAACAATTCTGAAGCAGACACTTTAAAAGCATGTAGGCATGTAGGCAAAAATATGGCTAATCTCTGTAAATGAAAGTTTAATTATTTAAAAGAGTTGAAAACATGGTGACAAAAGGAGAAATTGCTTGTTTTGAGCAATTTCTCCTTTTGGCACAATGTTTTCAAAAGTCATCTGCTGCAGAGGCATCAGAAAGTATCTATATGTGGGAAAGGGTTAAACCATACAGTATATGAACTGAACTTTTCAAACCTCAACCCTTTTTCCACTAGCAGATCTAGTTTGATGCAAATAAAGCAAACAACTTTTGAAAACTTTTACTAATAGGAGAAACTGCTGATAATGAGTAATTTCTACTTTTGCCAAAATGTTTTCCACTCAATGCATTAATTATGCTTTCATCTTAAAGATTTTTCATAGTTGTGTCAAGGGTATTTTCAAATCTGTTTATTTTTTATATATGAAAAAACTTGACAGTTTAATGTTTTTTGTACCCTGTTGTAATAGGTGGCTGAAGCAAAATGTTCTTAGTTTCATTAATGTAAACTACACAACTTGTATAATGAATATGACAAAATTAATGTTTAGCTCACCTGAGTGCTCTGGGTGAGATTTTGTGATCACCCTAGGACCGTCGTGTAACAACTCACTTGTTGACATTCTAGAGTCCACAGATTTCATCCTATCTTCATGAAACTTATTCAAGATGTTGGTCTTAGTGATTTCTCGGCAAGATTCAAATATGGGTTCGGGTGGGTAAAAAACTATGGTCACTTTTCCAAATTTAAAAGAAATGTTGGCGGACACCTAAGAGGTTGCAATGAAGAAAAATGTTGTGTATATTCCATAAAAGATAGATTTTTCTCTCCAATTTTGAATAAAGGTCACATAGCATCAACAAATAAGTTACTAGGCTTAATTTGAGAAAAAATCTTGTAAACACTATATATAGGTCACATTTTTGACATTAGAAAGTTAAAACTTCTGTCAGAATGTTTTTCCTGATTATATCTAGACAACGTTAATTTCATATGTATGTATATCATATCCGGTCAAGAATTAGGCTCTTAGTAAAAAAATTACCCTTTCCCACTTATAGACATACTTTGACGCCTCTGCTGCAGTCAACTTTTGAAAACATTGAGGAAAAAGAAGAAATTGCTCCTATTGCCACAATGTATTGAACTCTTTTCAATAATTAGACTTTTGCTTTTAGAGCTCTTCTATAATTTTGCCTGCATGTTCTCAAAGTTGTCCGCTGCAGATTTATTATATGTGGGAAACCAAAGATCAATTATAAGATCGAGTTGAAAATATTGTGGTAAAAGGAAAAATTGCTCATCATGAGCAATTTCTCCCTATTGCCACAATGTTTTCAAAAGTCCTCTGCTGCAGAAGTGACAGTAAGCATCTATATGAGGGAAAGGGTTAAAGTTATCATGCAGAGCCATGGTACACCGGTGAGCCTTACAGGGCATTGATGGCCTTCTGGTTCATCCCATTTAAAGTTTTAACCCTTTCCCTCATACGACAATTCTGCAGCAGACGAGTTGGAACATATTTTGTCAAAAAATGGAAAATCTCTATAATTAAATGGATAACCTATGACTAAAAGTGGAAAACATTGTGGCAAAAGGAGAAATTGCTCATTTTGAGCAATTTCTTCTTTTGTCACTATGTTTTCAAAAAGCAGTCTGCTGCAAAGACGTCAGAAAGCATCTATATGAGGGAAAGGGTTAACCTTTTCCCACAATCAACAAATCTGCAGCAGACGACTCTAAAAAATCCAGGCAAAGATGTTGAAACGCTTTATAAGTGGAAGTATGATTATTAAATAGAGTTGAAAACATTGTGGTTAAAGGAGAAATTGCTCGTTATGAGCAATTTCTCCATAACCCGCAATCTTTTAAATTGTCATCTGCTGCAGAGGTGTCAAAATGTATCTATATGTGGGAAATGGTTAAGAAAGATGGTTGCTTATAAATGTTAATAGAATATTGAATTTTAGTGCAATTTGAAACTCATAAAATTATGGTTACTCATGATTTTCTGAACTTATCTACAGAAAAGTAACTATTGAGCATGTCTTGGACTGCATACTATATCTTGTAACAGAATATAAGTAGAACTGTTTTGTGTGAAGTCAATGATTTGTGAAGTGTAGATCTAGATCACCCTGTGCATTTGCAAAGGTGGATATTTTGCATAAGCACTGGTAACTAACTAGTCAATAAGTCATATAAGGTTATAATTTCTAGATAATTTGGCAGAAATGTTCCTAAGGATGCCTTCTACAAAGTGTTTTCAATTTATTTTGATGGGTTAAAAAACGTGGCCCTTATGGATTAAGACAAGTTGCACTTGTAATGCAAATTCACCTTACATGTGAAGGCGTTAAGTTGCATGGATCAGAATAATTTTATATGAATTATTGATCTTGTCTTAAATAACACATTATCAGGTGAGCCAGCCAGGGCCTCGTGAACATTACACAATGTTATTTTACAAATATGAAAATAAGTGTAACGAGGGACTGGTTAAACAGAAAAATTTCCATTATTTTGCTGGCTGTGAGAATTGAAGTCTGGTTTAAATAAGTCTTTGTAATATTTGATTAAATGTACGATTATGTTCCTAATTACAAACATTTCTTTAACTTAAACTTGTTAATAAACTTATATTTCAAAGCCCTATTTTTCTTCATTTTTGGCCGGATTGCTCTAGCAATTCCGGTCTATAGATTGGCGATGTCCGTCCGTCAGTCTGTCTGTCTGTCTGTCTGTCTGCATGAGAGAGTACTTGTGGGGTGCGTGTTTTTCCTAAAGGGTGCACCCCACAAAAAAACATCAAACGAAATAACCCCACAAGTACTCTCCCATGAGTTCGTCCGTCTGTCCGTCAACATTTTGGTTAAAGTTTCAGGTTGAGGCAAAATCTCATCACTGGAAAGGGTTACAAACTTGAAACTTTGCCTGAAGGTAACTAGTAACAAGTTCTATTGATTTATATGGTTACTTTGACCTTGACCTAATGAGCAAATGTAACATATGTCACGCTGTTTTACGTGCATTTACACGTTTTATTAGCCACAATTAGGAAACGGATATCTCATGCCTCATAATAACTACATCTTGATACCGATGTTGAAAATACAAATGCGTTGGTGAGCGTAATAGACGTCATCAGCCGAATCTTCATTGTATCATCAGATGCTTCACCCCTTTATACGCGGTAAATCCTCAAGATGGCGGGGGCGAGTAGTGGGGATCAAACACCTCCGCCTACGCTGGGTCAGGACGTCCTCGCCAGAGCCAACTGTACGTTTTTTCTGCCGCTTATTAAGAGCATTGGCATAACTTTCTTGTTCGTTCCATTTACTCCCATGCCCACAAATTAACTTCCGTCAAGTTTGAGACGGAAATCTTCTTCAACCTTCCTCGAATAGAAGTACATGCTCATCTGCACGACCTGACCGTAGCATAGTCTGTCGGCATGAATATAATATATAGTGTATATAAAACAACCCTAATTGTAAGTATCTTTGATGTAATAGTGATGAAGTTGATGATAAAATAGAATAAGTTTTCGTATACAAATCTTGCGCCAATATACCTCTTTTTCATACCAAAACGTGCAAGCAACATCTTATCTAAGTCAACACAATTTGTTGACTTTTGCATACCCATTTTTGTTCGCCAAACTAATAAATTATATATGCAAAAACATGCAAAGGGGAGGGCTTCCTTAACAAGTTTGATGCTTTCTACCCAATTCTTTTTATATTTTATATGAATTTTATTTTTATGTAATTAAGGACAATACATATTGTTTCAACCAAATACATGTCAACTGTATGCATACACCCGTTTATTCGTGGCATGGACACTCTGTATCTCTAATGTAATGCGGTTGTATAGCCGTTAACACGGGGATTAAAGCGGGATAGGCCCTCCATAAAACGGTGTGTGAAGATTGTGCATATCTGTCAATATTTGAAGTACAAAGGGGACTATTATCAGTAGAGATGATTTATTGATGTGAATGATTCGGCATCGGAAAACGATATCAATAGAGAGGCTAAACATTCCCAAGCAATTGACCGTTTACTAAAAATGATGTTTTTTTTTTTTTTTGTATGGTGTTTTACGTCACTTACATAAACTTGTCGGTTATATCAGGGACGTAGATATCTACGTCCCTGGTTATATCACGTCGTTTTCAGTACTTCTAGTCAATATACCCTGATACCGGTGAGTCGGTCGTAATGCTAACCAACAACCCTGAGCGCAATGGATAGAAAGCCGTTACTACCATGTTTAAAGTATTTGGTATGAAACGACCGGGGATCGAACTCGAGGCGGACGCTCTACCACTACACAACACATCTACGCAGAACTATGAAAGTATACCTATTTGACAAGAGGTCAGCGTCCGTCCGCCTCAGGGTTGTAGCGTCCGCATGAGAGAGTACTTGTGGGGTGCGTGCCTGAAGCCCATCGACCACCCTTATAAAGACACTTAGATAAATAGTTTTTTTTTATTTTTTATAACAGGTATCTCATTTGCATATTAATGTTATTCATTCCGTAAAAGGGGGTTAATTACGGAATGAATTGCATACTTGTGGGGTGCACCCCACAAAAAAACATCAAACGAAATAACCCCACAAGTTCTCTCCCATGAGTTCGTCCGGTTAGAGCGTCCGTCCGACTCAGGGGTGTAGTGGTTAGAGCGTTCGTCCGCCTCAGAGGTGTAGTGGTTAGAGCGTCCGTCCGCCTCAGAGGTGTAGTGGTTAGAGCGTCCGTCCGCCTCAGGGTTTTAGTGGTTAGAGCGTTCGTCCGCCTCAGGGGTGTAGTGGTTAGAGCGTTCGTCCGCCTCAGAGGTGTAGTGGTTAGAGCGTTCGTCCGCCTCAGAGGTGTAGTGGTTAGAGCGTCCGTCCGACTCAGGGGTGTAGTGGTTAGAGCGTTCGTCCGACTCAGGGGTGTAGTGGTTAGAGCGTTCGTCCGACTCAGGGTTGTAGTGGTTAGAGCGTTCGTCCGCCTCAGAGGTGTAGTGGTTAGAGCGTTCGTCCGACTCAGAGGTGTAGTGGTTAGAGCGTTCGTCCGCCTCAGGGGTGTAGTGGTTAGAGCGTTCGTCCGACTCAGGGGTGTAGTGGTTAGAGCGTTCGTCCGACTCAGAGGTGTAGTGGTTAGAGCGTCCGTCCGCCTCAGGGTTGTAGTGGTTAGAGCGTTCGTCCGCCTCAGGGGTGTAGTGGTTAGAGCGTACGTCCGCCTCAGGGTTGTAGTGGTTAGAGCGTTCGTCCGCATCAGGGTTGTAGTGGTTAGAGCGTTCGTCCGCCTCAGAGGTGTAGTGGTTAGAGCGTCCGTCCGACTCAGGGGTGTAGTGGTTAGAGCGTTCGTCCGACTCAGGGGTGTAGTGGTTAGAGCGTTCGTCCGCCTCAGGGGTGTAGTGGTTAGAGCGTTCGTCCGCCTCAGGGGTGTAGTGGTTAGAGTATCCGTCCGACTCAGGTCCAGGACTCGATCCCCGGTCGGGCTATTCTAAAGACTGGTAGTAATGGTTACCCTCCTTCATGTTCAGGTTTGCGGGGATAACATTACGGACTGATGCATCTTTGTCATGATTAACCCTTTCCCACACACAACAAATCTGCAGCAGACGAAAACATTGAAAACATGGAGACAAATACCTGAACAATCCCCATAAAAGATAGCTTAATTGTTAAATAATGTTGAAAACATTGTGGGTCAAAGGGGAAATTACTCATCATGAGCAATTTCACCTTTGGCCACAATGTTTTCAAAAGTCGTCTAGCTGCTGCTTTTGCGTCAAAATGCGTCTGCAGGTGGGAAAGCGTTAAAAACTACCGTGAATGTAACGGGTGATTTCCCCCCAGGAATGGCCGTGGTATAACTAAATACGGTTGAGCTGCGTAAAAACACCATAATAAGAAACAAATACATGTAAAACAGGACTCAATTATCCAGTTGGTCAGCTGTTCCCTTTTATAATTATTTACCCCATACTTGCCCATTATAAGCAATTGCAACTTGTGCCACACTGTTTTCAGCTGTATTCTATAGTTATTCACATTCATAAATAGAGATTTTCAATACTTATGTCTAGATAATTTCACATTTGTTTGCTGCAGACTTTTTGTATTTAGTAAAGGATAAATGTCCAATTGCTCCCCTTTTCCGTATATTTTACTTCAATACCTTTACATCACAATGTTTTATTCATCAACAATTTTCAGATTTGTTTTTTTATGTGGGAAAGGGTTAAAGTCCAATTGCTCCTTATTTTCGTATTGTTTTCTTCAAAAACGTTTCATCACAATTTTATTTATCAATAATATTCCTTTATTTCTTTCAAAGCTGTCAATAATATAAAACATGTTGTAAGTTAACGTAATAGAACAAAAGTTGATGTAATTCTCAAACTGTTTAGAAATACTGTGGAAAAGAGAAGCTATTTATTGCACACACGTGTCGTCTTTACCGTATTGATTTATTTTTTATAGATACAAGTAGATAGATTAGAAATCTAAACAAAATCCAATCTGATAATTGAAGAAATCTTGTGTAATGTGTAGTGTTCGGAAGAGTCTACTTTACTTAAAGGGAACATTACGGTTATCGTGTCTTGTCAAGGATTTATCTTTTGTGGTGACCGAAAACAAGTCGCAGCATATTGGCCGATACTCTACAGTACATACAAGATAAGTAAACAGTGGTTTACTACCGTAGTGTGTTCCGATTGTGTCGATTATTGCTTCATGTACGAATATACGATATCATATCGATCATAAGCACATTGATATACATGTAGGAATTTTCACCTGTTTCTATATATTTATAAAAGGAAAACTTTATTTACCCCTTCACTTATATAACCAGCTGTTGACTCCGGTGTCTCGAGACGCGATAACTCAGTCGGTTAACACGAGGACTATCAATCCAGAGGTACTGGGTTCGAACCCCAGCTCAGCTATTCATTCTTTCCTATAATTGATAAAGTCAGTGGAATAGCGGCATTCGTCTTCCACAAATGGGATAGATAGTCTATGTGGACAGGAAGCCAGAATTCTGGCATATTATTACCAGAAAATGACTATTCTTAGGATCGGGGCATATCCTTTCCAAGCACAATGTCGCTATGAACCGAGCATATCATTACCAAACAATATGTCGCTATGAACCGAGAATATCATTACCCAACATTATGTCGCTATGAACCAAGCATTTCATTACCAAACATTATGTCGCTATGAACCGAGCATATCATTACCAAACATTATGTCGCTATGAACTGATCATATCATTACCAAACATTACGTCGCTATGAACCGAGAATATCATTACTAAACATTATGTTCCTATGACCGAGCATATCATTACCAAACATTATGTCGCTATGAACCGAGCATATCATTACCAAACATTATGTCACTATGAACCGAGCATATCATTACCAAACATGTCGCTATGAACCGAGCATATCATTACCAAACATTATGTTCCTATGAACCAAGCATATCATTACCAAACAGTATGTTCCTATGAACCGAGCATATCATTACCAAACATTATGTTCCTATGAACCGAGCATATCATTACCAAACATTATGTTCCCATGAACCAAGCATATCATTACCAAACATTATGTTCCTATGAACCGAGCATATCATTACCAAACATTATGTTCCTATGAACCGAGCATATCATTACCAAACATTATGTTCCTATGAACCGAGCATATCATTACCAAACATTATGTGGCTATGAACCGAGCATATCATTACCAAACATTATGTTCCTATGAACCAAGCATATCATTACCAAACATTATGTTCCTATGAACCGAGCATATCATTACCAAACATTATGTTCCTATGAACCGAGCATATCATTACCAAACATCATGTTCCTATGAACCGAGCATATCATTACCAAACATTATGTTCCTATGAACCGAGCATATCATTACCAAACATTATGTGGCTATGAACCGAGCATATCATTACCAAACATAATATCGCTAAGATCGGAGCCTATCATTACCAAACAAGATGTCGCTAAGATCGAAGCCTATCATAACCAAGTATACTGTCGCTAAGATCGGAGACTATCATTATCAAGTACAATGTTGCTAGTATCCGGGCATATCATTACCAAACATGATGTCGCTAAGATTGGAGCCTATCATTAATAAACATAATGTCGCTAAGATCGAAGACTATCATTACCAAGTACAATGTTGCTAAGATTGGAGCCTATCATTACCAAGTACAATGTCGCTAAGATCGAAGCCTATTATTATCAAGTACAATGTCGCTAAGATCGAAGCCTATTATTATCAAGTACAATGTCGCTAAGATCGAAGCCTATTATTATCAAGTACAAATTCGCTAAGATCGGAGCCTATTATTATCAAGTACAATGTCGCTAAGATCGGAGCCTATTATTACCAAGTACAATGTCGCTGAGATCGGAGCCTATCATAACCAAGTACAATGTTGCTAGTATCCGGGCATATTATTACCAAACATGATGTCGCTAAGATCGGAGCCTATCATTACCAAGTACAATGTCGCTAAGATCGGAGCCTATTATTACCAAGTACAATGTCGCTGAGATCGGAGCCTATCATAACCAAGTACAATGTTGCTAGTATCCGGGCATATTATTACCAAACATGATGTCGCTAAGATCGGAGCCTATCATTACCAAGTACAATGTCGCTAAGATCGGAGCCTATCATTATTAAGTACAATGTCGCTGAGATCGGAGCCTATCATTACCAAGTACAATGTTGCTAGTATCCGGGCATATTATTACCAAACATGATGTCGCTAAGATCGGAACCTATCGTTATCAAGTACAATGTTGCTAGTATCCGGGCATATTATTACCAAACATAATGTCGCTAAGATCGGAGCCTATCATTACCAAACATGATGTCGCTAAGATCGGAGCTTATCATTTACCAAAAATGATGTCGCTAAGATCGGAGCATATCATTACCAAGTACAATGTCGCTAAGATCGGACCCTATCGTTACCAAGCACACTGTCGCTAATATCGGAGCCTATCATTATCAAGTACAATGTCGCTGAGATCGGAGCCTATCATTACCAAGTACACTTTTGCTAGTATCCGGGCATATTATTACCAAACATGATGTCGCTAAGATCGGAGCCTATCGTTATCAAGTACAATGTTGCTAGTATCCGGGCATATTATTACCAAACATGATGTCGCTAAGATCGGAGCCTATCATTACCAAACATGATGTCGCTAAGATCGGAGCTTATCATTTACCAGAAATGATGTCGCTAAGATCGGAGCATATCATTACCAAGTACAATGTCGCTAAGATCGGACCCTATCGTTACCATGCACACTGTCGCTATGATGATTCGAGCCTATCATTACCAAGCGCAATGTCTCTAGGAACCGATCTTTTCGCGTTTCCCGGCTTTCTCACACCAGTACTTTCCCCTTTTTCAGTCTAGACTGTTAGTCCATTGCTGAAAGACGAATGACGATTCTCACATTGAATTTTTTCAAACGTTTGAAAGAATGTTAGTCGAGCTAGGGTTCGAGCTCACAACCCTTGGATTGATAGTCCCCGTCGCTATCGACTGAGCAACCGATGCTCGGCAAGTAACAAGGATGCTTTGATTGTCTGTATGGTGTTTAAACATCGCTTTAAACACTTTGTAGTGACGTAACGGCGTTTAATAGGTTAGTTTCCAGTGCTACTTCAGCAGAAGATTTTTAAAGAATCATGACAAAGGCAGAAATTGCTCGTAAACGAGTAATTGTTCGTCTCTTTTAACCCTTTCCCTCATACGACAATTCTGCAGCAGACGACTTTGAACATATTTGGTTAAACAATAGAATATCTCCATAGTTGAATGGATAACTTTTGACAACAAGTGGAAAACATTGTGGAAAAAGGAGAAATTGCACGTTTTGTGCAATTTCTTCTTTTGTCACTATGTTTTCAAAAAGCCGTCCGCTGCAGAGGCGTCAGAAAGCGTCTATATGAGGGAAAGGGTGCTTTCACTTAAAGGTATTTTCCTTAATCGTTCCTTGATAATTTCAAAGTCGTCTTCTGCAGATTTGTTGTACATGCGAAAGAGTTAAAATAGAAATGGGATAGAGATTGGACAACTCGTGAGCAAATCATTTTAAGTCTAAAGAAGTCAGACATTTACGGGGTCTTCTGTTTCCGTAAATAGCCGAGTGTACCCGAAGTATACCCGGGGATAACATTGATAATCCACTGATCGTGTATGTACTGTAGATTCAATAAAGAGGGTATAATAGCTATTTATCAGCTATTATAAATATACGTAAATTCAGGGTCATTTTAAATCGGCATTATTCTTTCGTCAATCGGTTTTTGTGCTTGCGTTGTGCAGTCCATTCTCTCTGTAACACTGTGGGGGTATATTTAAACTGCGTTAAGAGTCTTTGTATTCACCGTGTTACAGTTATGTACGTTTTGGATCTATATCTTTGTACATGTGCTTTTTGAGGTTTTGGAGTATGTTAAAGAGTTATTTGATTGGAAATTTACATACAATCAGCAGCTAACGTGGTAAGTTTTACTTTAACATGGAATTTAATCCCCAACTTAAACATTAATTCATTGTGTTGCTTTCGCAGCAGATGCGTTTTGAAAATGCAGTTTGAAAAGGGACAAATTGCTCCAGACGAGTTATGCCCATAACGTACTATGTTTTGTATAATATCAGAAAATATGAGCCGTACCGCGAGAAAACCAACATTGTGGACTTTGCGTAAAGTATCGACCCGGATCAGCCTAAGCATGTCGTGCAGACTTGCCCGGATAGACACGTTTCGCCTCTTGTGGATTTTCTGTTTCAGGAATCATTACGCTATACCTCTATCCCCCTGAGACGGAATGTCTGCGCGGATTGCGCAAGCTGATCTGGATCAATACAATACGCAGAGGCCATAATGTGGGATGTTCTCGAGGGACGGCTAAAATCTCCTTGACCTGTGTTGGCTTACAAAACATTTTCTACTGTTGTTTTACAGTATATGAGTCTCAAAGTCTGATTTGAAAACAACTTGAACATGTACTCATTCGAATACATCTTTTAACTCGAACAATTCCTTTTACGGAACTGTCATCTGAAAACAGCGTAGCAGCAGTTCCGATTGCTTAGACGAGACGACTTTCTATGAAGCAACCCTCGAACAGTCTAAGGCATTACGACTAGCGTGGAATCAGATCAGCAAGCTCTACCGCTCAATCGGATCTGGGTCTACACTGTTCGCCATAAGGCATAGAAGGATTCAGGAACCATATGTTAAAGAAGTTATATCAGTGTCCTTTAACATGAACGCATTATGCAGGTCTTTTCCCAGACGTTTAACCCTTTCCCTCATACGACAATTCTGCAGCAGACGACTTTGAACATATTTTATCAAAAAGTAGAAAATCTCTGTAATTGAATGGATAACCTATGACTAAAAGTGGAAAACATTGTGGCAAAAGGAGAAATTGCACGTTTTGTGCAATTTCTTCTTTAGTCACTATGTTTTCAAATAGCCGTGTCTGCTGCAGAGGTATCAGAAAGCGTCTATATGAAAGGGTTAATGATTACGTTAAAGGTGCTGAACTCCAGATGGAGATCAAAATTTTGAAATGTTGATTTTTTTCAAAATATTGCTTATAATGATATCAAAGTAAGTAATAAGTAGTTTAAAACTATTTTGGCAGTCAATGGTATACAACTGTCAATTGAAAGTAAATGAAAAATGTACAACATTTGATTTCTGGGAATGTCTACCCAGTAAAAATGAAGCAAAAACGATCAATGATTTAGATATTTATGGTACTGGAAAGTGAAATAATTACTCTGATTTTAACACAGAATTATGATTCTAATATTCCAAGACGACTTTTGCATAGCACCTTTAAGGTTGGCTGTCCTGTATCAACGCTCATATTTGTGTATGCGAGCGATTGTCCACATAGTTAAAGAGCTGCTTCAAACGATTTCGGTGTCCTCATTTTTACAAAATGGTTGTTCTGGATGCAATTTGCAGGGGCGTAGCTTTGCAATAATCAATGTGTAGGCCGTCTCATGAGAAAATCAACATTGTGGACTCTGCGTAAAGTATCGACCCGGATCAGCTTAAGCATACCACACAGACCTACCCGGATAGACACTTTTCGCCTCCTGTGGATTTTCTGTTTCAGGAATCACTACTCTATACAGCTATCCCCCTACGACGGAATGTGTCTGCCGGATCAGTCTGCGCGGATATTGGTCGATACATTACGCAGATGTCTATCGCCGCAGCTGCATTTTCGGGCATTTTGAGAAAAAATGTGTAGGCCTACAGTGCCTAAAGGGAGCTACGCACCTGATTTGACAGCGTAGGCAAATGTTCGCATCCTTTTTCATTGTTTGAGAGCGCATATATACATCAAGATCGCTACTCGTCATGCGCAGATTAGCTTGACGTTGATCAAAGTCGCGTTAATCTGGGAATATGTTTAGATAAGATCTGATATAGGAAACAGGTATTCATTTGTAACCACATTGAATTATTGAATGGCTTGCTGTGTTCATTTGCTCATTATCTTATCTTCCGCTAGCACATACACAGTCATGATTAAATTACAAGCTATTTTTAATGAAAGCTGACAGATATAATTTGATAGATAATGACAAGGATTGATATTTAGCCCTTTCCCACATGCAAACAAATCGACAGCAGACAACTTTGAAACCACCTTTTCAAAAATATTTAAACTCTATGGATATGAAAGTAGAATGAGCATTTAATCCATCTGTTACAATGTTTTAGAAAGCCGTCTGCTGCAGAGGCGTCTGAAAACGTCTGTATGAGGAAAATGGTTCACTCTTTCACTGCCGAATTTCACAAAGTCGACTACTCAATGTTGAAAATTGAACCACTCCATTGTTCGTAACATTTTGTAAAATTTGATATCTAAGTGGCAAACAATGCAGATATCAGGAGAGACAGCTCGCTGAATCTGCACTGTTTGCAAAAGCCTTTAATTGCCTTTGGCAGCGAAATGGTTACTGTACACTGGGGCAGGTACAATCTTGTCAATCCAAGGGTTGGGAGTTCGAAGCCCAGCTCGGCCAACATTCTTTCCGACGATTCCGACAAAAGTCACTGCATCATTCGTCTTTCATCAATGGGCTAACAGTATATGTGGACAAGCAGCCAGTTGCTTTGAAAGTATGTTGTGTGGAGTACTGGTGTGAGAACACCAGGAAACATATGAGTAGGTGAACAGGCCGCCGTGATATAATTGAACAACTGTTGAAAGCGGCGTTAAACCTCAATCAATCAATCAATATTTTAGGTGGGAGGGTTTACCCCTTTTCCCACAATCATCAAATCCAGAGCGGAAGATCTTGAAAAACATGTTGGGAAAACGGTTGAATATCTCTATAAATAATAGTTTAATTATTGAATAGATTTGAAAAACATTGTGATAAATGGAGACATTGCTCATAATGCGTAAAATGGCTAATCTGCAGCACACGACTTTTAAATGTATTTTGGCAAACGAAGAAACTGCTCATAATGAACTTTGTCTCCTTTTACCATACTGTTTTCAAATCTATCCAATACGTAAACCATTTTGTATAGAGATATTCCATATTTCTGCCTATATATGTTTTCAAAGTCGTCTGCTGCGGATTTGTTTTATGTAGGAATGAGTTAATATTAACTCGCTCGATGCCTTGCATTGTTTTTAGTAGCCTAGCCTAAAGACATCAAAGTTCAAACTCGATCACAATGCATGAAATGGCGTGCAATGACTGTTTTCAACGGTATGTCAGTTATATGACGGCGGACAGTTCGAGGGCTTGGCGTGAAACGGTTGTAACTTAAATTGGTATTTTTTTACCAAGGTTAATCACAGTTACATCGTTATAAGCGTTAAATCATTTTACTTGGTAAACAATGGAAATTTAGGTGCCATTGCTCGTTCTGAGCAATGGCACCTAAATTTGCATTGTTTACAAAGGTGTCAAAATTGCCCCTAAACCAGGGTTTTCAAAATAGGTTTTTAGTTACAACCGTTTCACGCCAAGCCCTCGAGTTGACACAGCGTTCGTTTCTTGGCTTTATCTCAACTTATCATATAGACTTTTAAGCCTATTTGTGAGAAACGATTGACTTTGGTCAGAATGACATTCGTCAATCACCGGAAAGAATAATGGCCTAGCCGGGATTCGATCTCACAACCCCCTAGATTCAATGGATTGGTAGCCATCGTCGCTGCCGATTGAGCTATAGATGCTCGGCTCGGCAAGGGTGCAAAACTAGTTTTTACCAAATTGAATGAAGGTACATAATGTGTAACTTCTATAGATTTTAAATACAAATAATTGAATCCATTAAAATAGGTTATCTTGGAGATTGTCCAAGTGTTTTTTTATGAAAAAAGAATTAGGTTTGTTTTGAAATCAGCCTTCCATACAAACATACACATTGTATTGTCTAAATAGTTAGCCTGCCAAATGGGATCTCGCGTTCATTATTGACAACAAATCATGCTACACACTCATGCTGTCTAGTCTGGATCTACATTGTGTCGTTTTTTATAAATATTGAACACAATAATTCGATATAACAGCATCATTTTAACATGTCTTTTATTATCAGATCATTTTCCCTGTCACAATGGATCCGATGTCGCGCTTAAAACTTACACCAGGGGCGTAGCTCCCTTTAGGCACTGTAGGCACGTGCCTACACATTTTTTCTCAAAATGCCGAAAAAATAGACATCTGTGTAATGTATCGACCAGATCAGCCTGCGCCGTCCGCGTAGACTGATCCGGCCGACACATTCCGTCTTAGGGGGATAGATGTATAGAGTAGTTATTCCTGAAACAGAAAATATGCAGGAGGCGAAAAGTGTCTATCCGGGTAGGCCTGTGTGGCATGCTTAGGCTGATCCGGGTCGATACTTTACGCAGAATCCACAATGTTGATTTTCTCACGAGACGGCCTACACATTGATTATTGCAAAGCTACGCCCCTATACACAACAATGCTCACCTCCTTATTAGAGTAAACGGCTTACTTAAGCGCAAAACATCTCCATGGTGTAATGATAGATTACACATTGAAATCAGGAGACCAGTCTCTAAAACTATCAAAACTTAATGTGAATTCAGAATTTGTGCTCAAGTATCCGATTGGTCAGAAGCAAGTTTATTCTCGAGATTTGCAAATCATATGAGCCGTTCCACGAGAAAACCAACATTATGGCCTCTGCGTAATGTATCGATCCAGATCGGCCTGCGCAGTCCGCACAGGCTAATCCGGGCAGACACATTCCGTTTCAGGGGTATAGAGGTATAGCGTAATGATTCCTGAAACAGAAAATCCACAGGAGGCGAAAATTGTCTGTCCAGGTAAGCCTGCGTGGCATGTTTAGGCTGATCCGGGTCGATACTTTACGCAAGTTCCACAATGTTGGTTTTCTCGCGGGACGGCTCGTTTGTCTTATTTGGAGCATGAAGCTCATTTATGAGCACGGAGAGCGTTATAAGAGTGTTATGATTTCGTGCACAGGGCTCGAGCACTGGTCGGGTCATACCAAAGGCTTCCAAAGGGATAGTAATGACTTTCCTGCTTGGTACTTATGGTTACTTATGGTTACTATGGTTACTTCCTTTCCCACATACAACAAATTTGCAGCAGACGACTTTGGAAACATGTGGGCACAAATATAGAAAATCCCTATAAATGGGGGGTAAATTGACCGAACAAGTGTTCAAAAGCCGTCTGCTGCAGAGGCGTCTATATGTGGGAAAGGGTTATGGTTACTGGAATAGCATTACGAGTGATGCATCAGTGTCATGATAATTCATAACGGTGGTAATGCTAAGTTACAGATGAAACGCCGTGGTACAATTGAAATACGGTTGAAAACGGCGTTAAACACGATTTAAAATACTATGGGGGAAATATAAAACTACACAATGGTTTTTTCTTTCTTTTTATTGCAGAGCTATTAAAATTTAAGTTTCTGTCACTTCATCGAGTATTGTTGAATATTTGTAGTTTAACCTCTTCGAAAATAAAACAATTCTACAAGCAGACGAAATTTAAAATACCTCGGTGAACATTTGGAAAATCTCCAAAAATAATAATATGATTATAAAATAGAGTTGAAGGGCATTGTGAGAAATTAAGTTTGTTGACAAAACGTTTTTCAAAAGTCGTCTAATAAAAATGTCTCAAACAGCGTCTACAGGTTGGAAAGGGAAGGGTTAAAGCAATAATGCAACCCGTTGATAAATAATGTACCAGATCATTTTACACATTATAACACGACTGTATGATAATTTATAACCCCAATAAAAAGTACGCAATTCAAAACCAATATTAGGTGTTATATTAATCGATTCAGCTGTTTTTATAGTTCGTGTCATATCTTGATGTGAAATGACAAATCTGAGATGAATGAAGAATATAAAATATAAATCTAAACCATTTGATTTGATTGCTTACTTAGATGGTGTTATACGCCGCTTTCAGCAGTGTTTCAGTCATATCACTATCTACACTGTGGGTAACTTATCGGTGTTGCTGCTAGGTTTGTCCTGACAAGAGCGCATCTTTCGTACTGTGTAACAAAGTAACAACTCACGATACATTAAAACTTTTTTATTACGAGATGCACATGTCCCAAAACCGGCCAGACAGTGGCTCTCATAAGAACATGTCTCCACCACACGGCCACCAAAGTGACTGAGGCTCATGTGATCTCAGTCCTATAAATACTAACAGCCTAACTGCCTTAGGGAAGTTAGTCCATTAATTATTGGTCAGATATCCAACTCTATTGACAGATTAATTGCGCCTGTCAAAATGTACAGTGCAGTTACATGTAGAGAAAGCTAACCGTGTCACAGAGAAAGCTGGTTGATTACATCTTTACAACTGCTATCCCCTGAGAGGCATGGAGGGAAGCAACCACTGCCAGTTATGTCTCTTTTTGTCCCATGGGTTTCTATAGCCCGCTGCTGCAGATGCGTCAAAATATGTCTGCAATTGTGAAAGGGTTAAACATTTTGCAAACTTTGTGACACGACAAATATGCCGCAGACAAATTTAGAATATAATAGAGGAAAACAAATGGAGAATCTATTTAGAGGAATGCATAATGATTGGGTAGTTCTTAAAATAACTGTCTTCGCTGTAGCGTATAACATGCCGTCTAAGATTGACCTTTGTATATCAGCCAATCTCATTGTCGCCTAAAAAATCGTTAGGTATCAACAGGCGTTTAAGTATTTTTAAAAGTACTACTTAGTGTTTGCTAAGGTTGGTGGATTTGAACCCAGTGTGGACAGTGTAGATCCAGCTCAGGCTTTACAAACGAACGTTGTGAACAATCAGAATTGCTGCTAATCTGTTTGCAATGTATACATCTGTTCGAGGAATCGGTTCGAAGTAAACGACATATTGGAATTATCCCGTTCCCTTATATAGACGCTTCCTAACGCCTCTGCAGCAGTCGACTTTTTGAAAACATGGCGACAAAAAAAGAAAGTGCTCAAAAAGAGCAATTTCTCCTTTTTGTCACCATGTTTTCAACTCTATCCATTTATTGTTCTTTCATTAAAAGGGAGTTTCCAATTTGTGTCAGGTATGTTTTCAAAGTCGTCTGCTGCAGAGTTGTCGCATCAGGGAAAGGGTTAACACACGTTCGAGCTATCGCGAATCCACTGTATCACGAACTTATTACTTAACTATTTCACTGCCGAATTTCACAAAGTAGACTCTTCCATGTTGAAAATTGGACGACTCCATTTTTAGTCAAACATGAAATTTGGTAAAAGTTTAACGTCGATGTGACAAATAATGCAGATTCCAGGAAAGGCGGCTCGTTGTGAGCCTTTGGCAGCAAAAGGGTTAACACTAGTAATTGAATTGTTTTGAATTGAATTGTACCTACAAATACCGCACATACGTTTGTTTGTACAGTTCCCGGTGTCGGCGGTCATGGTAGACTGAACATGTTCAAGCCTAGTACTGGTTTGTTTACCCAGGGATCATGAATGAGTGATCTGTCGCCGGGACATAACTGAAATAATGTTGTAAATGGCGTCAAACCACAATAAAACAAACAAACACACGTATGTACAAGCTTATAATACTATACATTGTTAATCTTATGATCGAGTCACGGTGCGTACCTAATGGTATAAAAACATTATGTAGTCATTAAACCCTATGTTGTGGAGATTCAAAAGCATCGTTTCAACATGACGATTTCTGTTAGTCTCAACAAACATGTAGTTTAGTTTGCTATACGAGAGTTGTTGTTGGCATAAGAACAAAGACCCCTATAGTTAGATAAAGGGCCAGTTGTTCAAACAGAATCGAGACAGGTGACATGGTAGTGTTTTAAATTAAATACTCATTTCAGCCGTCCCACGAGAAAACCAACAGTATGGCCTCTGCGTAATGTATCGACCCAGATCAGCCTGCGCAGTCCGCGCAGACTTATCTGGGCCGAACCATTCCGTCTCATGGGATAGAGGTATGGAGTAATGATTCCTGAAACAGAAAATCCACAGGAGGCGAAAAGTGTATGTTCGGGTTAGCCTGCGCGGCATGCTTAGGCTGATCCGGGTCGATATCTAACGCAGAGTCCACACTGTTGTTTGATCGCGGGACGCTCATTTGTCACTGACGCGCTCATTTTAGACGGAGTTGGATATTTGCGTTGTTCATATTTATATAGTTTAATCCAAGTAACAGTTAAGTAGCATATGTCAGATTAGGTCAATTAAACTTTCCAACTTATAAATGTCGCATTCGTTCACTTGTAAGTCTGGTTGCATGATCTTATATATTAACTGGATTAAAAACACTCATAAGAAAACCAGACATCGCCAGCAGTTATAAATAAGACCGTAGTCCTTTCACACGGTCACACATTTCTGATTTTTAAAACATATTTACAAATTTGAGTTTGAATATTTAATAGTACTGAAAACTTTGAGGCAACATCAGAAATTACTCATTTCACCGTTTACCACAATGTTTTCAATCGGTGCCTATTGAAATAGAACAATGAAGACCAAGACGTAGGCTGACAATGGTCCGTATTAGTATAACATATAATATGAGATCTGGAGTATATAAAAAACAGTGTTTACCTGCATGCATACGTACCTTGACGCATCTTTTAAGTAGACGGCTTTCAAAACATTGCAGATAAACGACAAATGCTCATTTTGAGCTACCTTCCATTTTCGCAACAACGTTTTCAAATCCATTCACAAATTGTAATTGCACTTACTGACATTTTTGCACCGCCTAGATTGTGTAGATGTAGAGCGTCCGTATTGAGTGCGGGAGGTCGCGGGTTTGCTCCCCGGCCGGTGTCATACCAAATACTTTAAACATGGTAGTAGTGGCTGCCCTGCTTGTCGCTCAGGGTAATGCGCCAACTGGTCAGACTCTACACTGGTAGTATAGGTTTCGCAAATCCGTGTCCGGCTGTGAAAGGGCTTCTATTGCCCATGTGAATTGAACTGTCGCATCCTGAATATATACCAAGGTAAGTTTACTATATCTGTCTGTGTCAACTGACATTTGCTTCATATGTATTCATCATGCGACAGTAGAATTTAATCAGACAATACCACAGTGTACCTAATGACATTTGAATTCCCGTGCTGAAGATATTTTATTTGCTGTTATACTCGGTGTCAACTTATTAAAAGTATCTTTATCATAATCTATTCAACTATACTAAAGAGTACATAATGTGTATTTGAAAAAGAGACATATTTATATAATCCGTTCCTGTTAACCCTTTCCCTCATATAGACGCTTTCTGACGCCTCTGCAGCAGACGGCTTTTTGAAAACACAGTGACAAAAGAAGAAATTGCACAAAACGTGCAATTTCTCCTTTTGCCAATGTTTTCCACTTTTTGTCATATATCCATTCAATTATAGAGATATACTACTTTTTGACAAAATATGTTCAAAATCGTCTGCTACAGAATTGTCGTATGAGGGAAAGGGTTAAACATTGAAGTATCGTAGAGCATTCTAACATTATGAGTATCCTAAGATCATGGCGTATTTCTCCCGGGACTCTGTATATGTACGAGCAGACAAATGAGAATTATTATAATATGTTCTGATGTTTAAAAATCATCAGCGTATTTCATTGAATACTGAGGCTCAGGAATACGAGTATAACTGTAACCTATTATTACATATGACGAGAAGAAAAAGAAAGATTTTTCAGGCGAAGAAATTAATCTTATTTTTGCTACTGTATTTGTTTTATAAGTTTAATGTCAATAGACGCACGTCACATTTTCCACAGTAAAGTAAACACTACCCGCCGTTACCCTTATCGTTTATATAGCACGCCATGTGAAATGAACAACGTCAGACGATAATCGACCTTCAGCAATTACCATCAGCCAAGATCAAGACAAGCCTGCTCACCTGCGAAGTCTGATCAGTGTCTCTCTTGTTCGTTATATTGTCGTACACTAGTATATTATATAGCCAATGTTATGAATAATTATGGACTATAAAAGTATTCATAACAATGTAATGTGCCCATACTTTCAAGTACGTCATACAAAAACCGACCTTCAGCAATTACCACCAGCCAAGATCAAGACAAGCCTGCACACCTGCGAATTCTGATCAGTGTCTCTCTTGTTCGTTATATCGTCGTACACTAGTATATTATATAGCCATTGTTATGACTAATTATGGACTATAAAAGTATTCATAACAATGTAATGTACCTACGTCACCCGAAAGCTGACCATCGGGAATATGCGACAAGAGAAAATCTACACATTGTCTGATCGGGATCTTCCTTTTGCACAATCCATCTATGCAACCTGTAAGCATTTGAAGACTAAACAAATATCGACAGTAATCAGTATGAAATTTAACCCTTTCCCTCATACGACAATTCTGCAGCAGACGACTTTGAACATATTTTGTCAAAAACTAGAAAATCTATATAATTGAATGGATAACCCATGACTAAAAGTATAAAACATTGTGGCAAAAGGAGAAATTGCTCGTTTTGAGCAATTTCTTCTTTTGTCACTATGTTTTCAAAAAGCCGTCTGCTGCAGAGGCGTCAGAAAGCGTCTATATGAGGGAAAGGGTTAAGCGTAATTGCCGTTCATTTAGCCGAGCCCCGGTAGCTCAGTCGGTAGCGACGCGGGCTGTCAATCCAGTGGTTGTGAGTTCGAACCCCAGCTCGGCCAACATTGTTTCCGACGTTTGACAAAAGTAACTGTGACAGGCGTCATTCGTCTTTCACCAAGGGAATCCGCTGGTCGAGTGGTTAGCGTCGGGGATTTCGAAACCGGGTGTCCCGGGTTCGATCCCCAGTCGCGGCACTACGGTCATGGTGGAGTGCCCTTGGGCAAGGTACATTTTCTAGCCTAGTACTGGTTTGTTTACCCAGGGATCATGAATAATTAAAATCAATTGCGCGCTAAATGACCTTAGCTGTCGATGCGCCATAAAACAATATACATTCATTCGTCTTTCACCAATGAGTTAACAATATATATGGAAAAGCAGCCAGTTGCTTGGAAAGTATGTTTGTGTGTGGAGAACTGGTGTGAGAAAGTTAGGAAACACATGAGTAGGTGAAACGGCACCCGTTATATGACTGAACAATTGTTGAAAACGGTGTTACGCCTCAATCAATCAACAAACCGTGCATTTAAAACTCAACCGGAAGTAGGTTTTACTGTGACGTAGCTCACATATCCAACATCTAGATGTGACAACGTTGGATCCGTGTTCCGGTAAATCCAAGGTAAAAGTTTGCCTGCGCATTGATGCCACAATGTTTTCAAAGGTCGTCTGCCAAAGATGCATCAAAACACGTCTGTAAGTGGGGAAGGATTCGCTGTTACATCACATAACTTTCTTCTTTTGTCTCAATATTTTCAAAGTTCGTCTGCTTGCAAATTCGTCATTATGCGTTTGCTGGTGGGAAAGAATTAAAAACGTACGTCTTGTGAACGAGGGGGGGGGGGGGGGGGGGGGGGGGGGGGGGGGGGGGGGGGGGGGCGTTAATCAACTAAAGGGGATTAGAATCGGTTTTATCAAAATGTAATCGTTTTGAAACAATCGATCTCAACCAGGATATTGTGAACCCTTTTCCTAGATTAAAACGCTTTTTGGCAGCATATGTAGGCAAACGAATTTTGAAAACATTGTGACAATATCGGAAATATCTCATTACTTTTGCCAACAATGTTTTCATCTATTCATAATTTATAATTATGTTTATAGAGATTTTCCATAATTTTGCCTAAACGTTTTTAAACTCGTTTGCTGCAGATCTGTTATATGTGGAAAAGGATTAAAGTATAGAAAAGCTTACAATGCAAAACATCTGGTATTTGCTTTTATAACCGACGGTAGTTGACACCTCTGTTGAAGACAACTATTTCTTGAAAAAGGAGCCAACTTGCTCAAGAACCAGAACAGTTTGTCACTCTCCCCCATTTAGCTTTCCAGAAGTTAAATTATTTCCTCGAATGTTTTAAAATCCGAAGAACATTATACATAAAAAAAAATAGATACTTGGAGGTTATAGTAAGTTATTTGGCTGAGAATAGATGGTTATCTAGATTTAAAAGATTACGATTTTCCGAAGTATATGATTCGCATTGCAATAGTAACAAAATTATAACTTCAAACATTATTAACTTTTAACTTAACTTCATGGAGTATGGTCAATTGAAATTAATTCGTTTGATACATTTAACACAGCTCATAGCGAGCTGTTTCTCCTGATATCTGCATCATTTGCCACTTAAACATTACATTTTACAAAATGTCCTGTCGGACGAAAAACGGAGTGATCCAAAGTTCAACATGGAAGAGTCGACTTTAACAAAATCGTCAGTGAATGAGTTAACCCTTTCACTCATACGATAATTTTGCAGCAGACGACTTTGAACATAGTTTGAAAATCTCTATAATTGAAAGGATAACCTATGACCAAAAGTGGAAAACATTGTGTCAAAAGGCCAAATTGCTCGTTTTGAGCAATTTCTTCTTTTGTCACTATGTTTTCAAAAAGCCGTCTGCTGCAGAGACGTCAGAAAGCGCATATATGAGGGAAAGGGTTAATGCGTCCTTTACTTCTTTCCTTCCGTACATCCATTTAGATTGACAGAAGCTCAATCCAATCATACATCAGTGTGATTGTCATACAGACGACGTTTTATATAACATGACCTTCATATTGAATACACAACATCACCATGATGAATCAAAATTTTGTTAACTCTTTCACTGCCAAAGTTCACAAAGTCTACACATTAAGTGGCAAACAATGCCGATTTCAGGAGAGACTGTTCGTTACGAGCTGTCCCACTTGAATTTGCATTTTTTGCAAAAATTGTTCCCTCTTATAGACGCTTTCTGACGCCTCTGCAACATACGGCTTTTGGAAAACATAGTGACAAAAGAAGAAATTGCACAAAACGTGCAATTTCTCCTTTTGCCACAATGTTTTCCACCTTTTGTCATAGGTTATCCATTCAATTATGGGGATTTTTTTATACGTTTCGACAAAATATGTTCAAAGTCGTCTGCTGCAGAATTGTCGTATGAGGGGAAGGTTTAAATGATGTCAATTGGATAAAGTGATGATTACCTATTACACGAGTCGTTACATGGACAAGGGGAATCTCTGCTCGGTATTACAACTTGACAGACCCTTACAAGTGTCTATTAGCTGATCTAGGTCTACACTATTCACAAGCATCAAAGTGTACATTTTTGCACCGACTGGCTCTTCAGATAAGTCTGTACGTTAAGGCCGTATTCACTAAACATTATAAACCTATTCAGATTGGAGAAATTTCTAAATTTCAAAGTGACTGTATTTCAGATTGGCTAAGTCATAAATTCGTTATATGTATTTTATACATTTAGGATTATAATAACATTTAGAAATATTGCTGACTTAAGAGCCTACGTGGTCTACAGTTTATACACTTTTTCAATGAGGTGTATTGGGTCTAACACAATAACGTCAAATACCCAGTTTGTAAACACTAATAATCCTATTATAAAAATCAAGGATTGTTAATTGATTTGCAATTGTATTCATAAACAAAATAAAGACCTGTTCATCAAAGACAAGGTACGTTTAAGAAGTGAACCGTCCCACGAGAAAACCAACGTTATGGCATCTGCGTAATGTATCGATCCATATCAGCCTGCGCAGTCCGCGCAGACTGATCCGGGCCGACACATTCCGTCTCAGGGGGATAAAGGTAGAGCTTAATGATTCCTGAAACTGTAAATTCATAGGAGACGGAATGTGTCGGCCCGGATCAGTCTGCGCGGCATGCTAAGGCTGATCCGGGTCGATACTTTACGCAGAGACCACAATATGTTGGTTTTCTCGCGGGACGGCTCATATCTCGTATATTGATCAGCCGATAGATATTCTATATACACGCACTATTGTGATATGTAGATCTAGGTCTGTGATGTTACTGCTACCCTTTCCCACATGCAGACACGTTTTGTCGCATTTGCATCAAACGATTTTGAAAGCATTGTGACAAAAGAAGGAGTTACTCATAATGAGCAATTTTCTCCCATTATCACATTGTTTTCAACTCTATTCGATTATTATATTTATAGATGTTTTTTTTTCCATTTTTTTTTTTCATGACGTTATCAAATATGCAGATTTGTTTTTATATGGCATATGGTTAACCCTTATCCTGCTGGATAATAGCACATCTATGTTGATTGTTAACCCTTCCATGCATACAATAAAATATGAGGCAAAGAACTTTGAAAAAACATCGGATTTAAAAAAAAAAAAATCTCTTCATAAATGTAAGTATAATCATTAAATAGAGCTGGAAACATTCTGACAAACGGAGAAAGCACTCATGCAGAGCATACTATTATTATTATTGTTTCCTTTTACCACAATGTTTTCAAAAGTCGTCTACTGTAAAAGCGTCATAACTCACTTATCAGGAACCCTTTGATACACGCTGCCAAATGAGGAACGCGTAGTACATGTACGTATAGACCGAGATTAGTCTACAAGCATGTGCTGTTTTGTATCGGTTCACATTTGTTTTCGGCAGGCGATGCAGGATATGTAAAACTGTGATTAAGTCTATCAGCGCCGAATTTCCTTAAGTATACTCTTCCTTGTTCAAAATCGGGCGACTCCATTGTAATTTTATTGATAAGAGTTTTGGAATATTTTGATAAATAGCTAACAGGTAAAACTATGCTGATTTCATAGCGCGTTACGAGCTGACTCACCTGCTTCTGTATTGTTTGCAAAAACCTCAATACTACCATTGACGCTGAATGAGCTAACACTTTCCCACATATAGCGACTTTCTGACGCCACTGCATTGGACGAATTTTGAAAATATTAAGACAAAGGGAGAAATTGCTCAAAACCAGCAATTTCTCCTTTTGTCAGAATAATTTTAACTTAATTCAATACTTATACAATGCACTTTCATAAAAAGACTCTTTTCCGTATTTGTGCCAAGATGTTTTCAAAGTCGTTGGCCGAAGAGTTGTTGCATGTGGGAAAGGGATAATGTAGGGTAGAGCAGGATGAATGTTAGCCTAATTTAGTCCATTAACCCTTTCCCTCATATGGACGCTTTCTGACGCCTCTGCAGCAGACGGCGTTTTGAAAACATAGTGACAAAAGAAGAAATTGCTCAAAACGAGCAATTTCTCCTTTTGCCACAATGGTTCTCACTTTTAGTCATAGGTTATCCATTCAATTATAGAGATTTTCATTTTTTTTTATAAAATATGTTCAAAAATCGTCTGCTGCAGAATTGTTGTATGATGGAAAGGGTTAACTATTGTTTATCATAGATCTTGATCTGGATCTTTGTTCCTGTGCTTTGTAATTTTGCTGAGGCAATCTTTTATATCAACTTCCGTATTCAGCAAACTTTGGCAAAGAGTGACATCTCATACAATTGTTTACCGATAAATGTAACCCTTTCTCTCATATAGATGCTTTCTGACGCCTCTGCAGCAGACGGCTCTTTGAAAACATAGTGACAAAAGAAGAAATTGCTCAAAACGAGCAATTTCTTCTTTTGCCACAATGTTTTCCACTTTTAGTCATAAGTTATCCATTCAATTATAGAGATTTTCTATTGTTTGACAAAATATGTTCAAAGTCGTCTGCTGCAGAATTGTCGTATGAGGAAAAGGGTTAAGTAAATCAATAATAATGTGACAAGTTTCAGAGATGAACTCCCGTCTGAAATCATTTTATAACTCGTTTAGGCTCCGACAGAAGTAAACGTGATCCAATACTATTTCGGGCAAGTCTAGCTTTGCATATACAGGTATTTGCCCTTCCACACATACAATACATCTGCAGCGGAGGACTTGAAAATATCTAGGCAAAACTATGACATATCTGTTATAATGATATCATTTTGAAAAGGGTTAAAACATTGTAGCAATAAATGAACTTATTAATTATGAAAAATTTCTCCTTTTACGACAATTTTTTCAAATGTTGTTTGCTGCAGAATATGATTTATTTTACCCTATCCTACATGCAGCAAATCTGCAACGGACGACCGTTTCGTAACATCTAGGCAAAACAATGCAACTTTCTATAAATGAAAGCATATTTATTTGATTGAGTTGAAAACAATGTGAAAAAGAGAGAAATTGCTAATTATGTTTTCAGAAGTCACCTAGAACTGTGTTACATTAAGAGGAAAATAAAGAATCATGCGAAATTATGCTTATTCGGAGTTTCCGTGTGGCTGGGGGACGTTCAATACGAATGGTAGCCACGGCCTTACTTACCCTTGCTTAAACCGTAAGAGTCGGCTAAATAGGTCTGAACGGTTGTATCCAATATATCTCTCGATGTCCAGCATGTGATATGGTATTGGTTATATCTTTCGATGTCCAGCATGTGAGATGGTATTGGTTATATCTTTCGATGTCCAGCATGTGATATGGTATTGGTGTCATACCTTATATATGAGCCGTTCCGTGAGAAAACCAACATTGTGGACTCTGCGTAAAGTATCGACCCGGATCAGACTAAGCATGCCGCGCAGGCTTACCCGGATAGACACTTTTCGCCCCCTGTGGATTAACTGTTTCAGGAATCACTACTCTATCTATCCCCCCTTAGACGGAATGTGTCGGCCGGATCAGTCTGCGCGGACAGCGCAGGCTGATCTGGTCGATACATTACGCAGATATATTGATATGAGCCGTTCCGTGAGAAAACCAACATTATGGCCTCTGCGTAATGTATCGACCCAGATCAGCCTGCAGATGCGTCAGAAAGCGTATATATGTGGGAAAGGTTTCAAGTGATATTTCTTACAACGGGCAATGACTATATTCAGTATCATAACATCGCTGCTTTTCTTCCTTGAATGCATGCTTTAATTCAGCCGTATATCCTAACCATGCTATTATGATATGAGCCGTCCCGCTAGAAAACCAACGTTGTGACCCAGGCGTAATGTATCGACCCGGATCAGCCTGCGCTCTCAGGGGGATAGATGTATAGAGTAATGATTCCTGAAACAGAAAATACACAGGAGGCGAAAAGTGTAAGCCTGCGCGGCATGCTTAGGCTGATCTGGATCGAAACATTACGCAGAGGCCCATGAACTATGTTGGTTTTCTCGCGGAACGGCGGATATATCTTTTATCTCGATATAAGGTGTAGGTCCACAATCCCCTCTCCTGTCCCTCATGCTAAGACTTTAACTGTTTAAAGTGAGGTGGAACCCAAAATAAACACACACAACAACATCATATGAGCCGTTCCAAGAGAAAACCAACGTTATGGACTCTGCGTAATGTATCGACCCGGATCAGCCTGCGCAATCCGCGCACGCTAATCCGGGCCGACACATTCCGTCTCAGGAGAATAGAGGTATAGAGTCATGATTCCTGAAACAGAAAATCATCAGGAAGCGCAACGTACCTGTCCGGGTAAGCCTGGGCGGCATGCTTAATCTGATCTGGGTCGATACTTTACGACGAGTTCACAAAGTCGGTTTTCTCGTAACGTAATTCGGCTCATATGTAGAGATTCCTCCGAGTCAACACTTCACTCACAGTTATTCAATGTGTGGTGCGGTTCATACAGTGCGCTGACAGAAGACAGATCAAACATGCACTCTTAATTGAATTTCCCATAATTGAATCGAATTTATTTGACATGGACCCTAAATCAACGTAAAACGATTTCAATAGAACATAAATTGCTATAGAATGAAACTACATTCGAGCATTTCTATCAGCAGATATCAAGTTTTAATCTTTATTATCCATGCAAAATTGTCTAGACTAATTTATCGTGTAATTGTACATTTTCCTTATTATGTCAATATACAGAAGTTTATTTAATTTTTTAAAGCTGTTTGCACCCTTTTTAGCAGGTTTTATATTTTATATCAGAACACTACCATTTTAGCGTATTTGTTAACCCTTTCCCTCAAATAGACGCTTTCTGATGCCTCTGCAGCAGACGGCTTTTTGAAAACATAGTGACAACAGAAGAAATTGCTCAAAACGAGCAATTTCTCCTTTTGCCACAATGTTTTCCACTTTTAGTAATAGGTTATCCATTCATTATAGAGATTTTCGAATTTTTGACGAAATATGTTCAAAGTCGTCCGCTGCAGAATTGTTGTATGAGGGAAAGTGTAAAGGATATTATTTTTAAAATAAATCAACTACCAGAGCTTCAGAATCAACATTATATACTTGTTCTTAAATAAATGTTACACATGTACAACTAAAAATAACTTTTTTGATGAAGAACTAAAATTTCTTTTTTCAACCCCATTTTCTGCCGAGGAGTCAGGAGTGTTCTTCAATCAGTGATAGGATAATCCCTGTTCCACTTGCAGACGAAGTTTGACACATGTGCAGAAAGCAGACACTTTTTATAAAACATTGTCACAGAAGAAGTGAACGCATTCTAGTCTACGTACCTTTGTCCGTTACCTAAAATTAAACCCCTAGTGCCTGTTTCATTTATAGACTCTTCAACAGCCGAAACAGTATAAAAAAAAAAAAGAGAAATAATTGAACACAATTTGCGTTTTCGCTCTTATGACCGTAAGAAAGTCAACAAAGAGTTTTTTAACTGAAATTATTTCAAAATGGGAATGCTACTTTGAGAGGAGGGTATTTCTAAGATAACAGAAATAATAGTTGGTAATGTTGCCTTTTTTTCTGGCCAATAAATTCGTTTACTTAGGTAAAGAAGATTTGCTTTTTTCAAAATCAAGTCAGCAGTTTTAGAGGAGAACACTTTTGAAGTTTTTGGCTTTTTTATTTAACATAATTATTATCATAACATGCCAACAAATATACGTTTTCTCTAAACTTTGACAAACTATTATCAGAGTTTATGTTAGATTTATAAACCAGATTAAACGGGAGAATACCTTGGTTCTTTAGGACCGGAGTTCTTTTCGAAATTGTATTCGTATATATATATTAACTTCTAAACGGGATATTATTTAGTCTACTTTCTAATCCCAAGGTAAAGTAGCGGATTTGAAATCGGATATTTCCGGTACGATTCGCGAACCACAAGACCGGGGTCCGTGGTGTCTATTTCCATATGTCTGACCCTGGTATGGCGTTCTTCATAATTTTCTTCAGTTCCTCAAATAATATATCATTGACCTTTTAGGTTTACTCTTTTGGCAATATTGAGGATTCTGCAAACAATACAGATTCAAGTGAGACAGTTCATATAACGAGCTGTCTCACCTGAATTCAGCATCGTTTGCCCCTTAGTTATGAAACTAGTCCAACACTCTTGATGAGCCTACATGAAAATTGGAGTCGCCCGATTTTGGACATGGTATAGTCTACTTTATGCAATTCGGCGCTGAAAGAGTTAATTTCAGTGTACATTATAGCTCAGAATTTCATTGATCATGTTTTTCGTGTTATAAGACAGCCGGAGACAAGATTCTGTCCTCTGTAGTATTATTATTTTAGGCTATTTCAGGGGTATATTCAGATTGTCCGTAAACTCCGAGAGCTCAGTGAGTACTTGTTTGCAACATACAGCAATTCTGCAGCAGACGATACGATTTAAAAATCAAAGCGCCGATGGCACAGTAGTGGCGATCGTGTAGAAAATCCTGCAAAGTAACAAGCAGTATCTCGGTGTAGGCCTTGCGATTTTCAATATATATAGGCATATACGATAATGCTCGATCTCCAACTCAATTCGGCTACACGTACAGACGTGTCTTACTTATACACTGCATGACATCGTGTCCTTTAAACCTTTGTAAACCAGTCTTACAATCTAGACGCTTTCATATATTGCAAAAACTACAAAATAAAGAGTTTATAATATTAAGATTTAAGAACAATCCATAACCAGTCTCGCGAGCTATTTATAGAACCTTTTGGAATTTCCAGATGCCTTTTACTGCGTCATTGAGGTGTTTTGAGTATCATGTGAGTTATAGAACGCGCAATGATATTTATTATCTGCCCAAACATGAAGAAAGATAATATTTACATAATTTAACTATATGTAGATATTATCTCAATAAATCTCAAATCTTAGTATCAATCCGGTACCAAAGTAGTACTGACATGATTATTATTAATCGTGTCTCTGCATCACTGATTGAACTATATATTTGACGGTTTAACGGATGTAGGTTAATTGGTTTGCAGTAAGGAATAAAAAGTCAACGGGCTGTTCAAAACTGACTATTTTTTTTTTGTAGTTGTTGTTTCTGTTAGCATTGTGGTGATTGTCAAACCAATCGCCACAAAAACAGAATGAAAAAAGTATAGAAATTGTCTAAATATTAAAGTATAATTATTGAATAGAGTTGAAAACATTGTAGCAAAAGTGGAAACTCGTCTGCTGCAAACGCGTTAAAATGTGTCTTGCAAGTGGAAAAGAGTTAAACGCTGTAATTAGATTAGTTGATTCTGCTGGCATATGCCGGAGTGCTCGGGGTGCTAGGACTATCTGAACACGCCCCCAGGTGAAACAACACAAGCCATGTTACCTGTTTATAGTGCGTGTTGCATATACGAACACCAAAGTATCAGCTTTGCGAGGCATTGCATACGTACGGTCTCATCAATGCCTTCACTGCTTAGTATATAGTTGATAGTCCATGTTGCATATACATGTATGAACACCGGAGACTCAGTCAGTCTCATCGTAATCTTCGCCCGGCCTTCACATTTAGCTGAGTCGCGCCAAGCGACTTTGGTATTGTTGCATACCCACAATTTAATCAAAGTCTTCAATGTCCGCTTGCATGTAGTGTGTAGACCAAGTCTGTTTTCTGACAAGACAGAAGGAAAATGTTTTCATTGCTGTCTGTATCATAATAGGTTTTGGTGAAGATATATATCTGTTCCGTATTGAGAGCGGCAGACAAGGTTTCGACCCCGATCGGGTCATACCAGAGACGTTAACAGTTGTCATCATGACTTCACTCCTTGGCTCTCAGGGTTTCGAGGGAAGCGTTACGATTGATGCATCAGGTTGCATATTATCGGTAGTACCAGGAAATGCCGTGAAATACATTTAAAAAATCTGTTGTAAACGGCCTGGGCACAAATCAAACGCACAAACAAAATATCATGGTGCAGACAGGATCAGGTCAATAGTGTCGAGTCATACCTCAAAACTCCATATAAATTTATCAAAATGAAATTCATGCATGTAAGCACCAAACATATATAGTTAATTACAAGCCCCAAACTCGACGCTTTTTTGGTAGATTGTCAACGCTTAAATGAAACGGGATAATGTATGTCACGTAACACGAACTCCGATCTTTGGAGGTTTTGCAATGAAAAATGACTGTGTGTTTTTTTGGTAGATTGTCAACGCTTAAATGAAACGGGATAATGTATGTCACGTAACACGAACTCCGATCTTTGGAGGTTTTGCAATGAAAAATGACTGTGTGTTTTTTTGTAAACCCAAATTATAAGCAATAAGAAAACGCCTACTCTATACTCAGACGAAAAACCCCACCAAGTAACACATAATGATAGTTAACACGCTACATGAATATACGGTAATCTTCTCGCTGTTAGCTCATTTCATCGTACAGAATAAAAGATAAACTGCAAGCTATAAAAAACACACAAAGAAAAAAAAAAGTTTATAAAGATATGCAAGACACAAGTTAATATACATGTAGCTATCTAAATAAGCTTGATTCTTTCTGCTCAATCCTGTCTTTATTTGATATGATTTGTGATGGGAGGTACAGTCAAACCTGTGCTAAAGACCACCTTTGTAAAGCAATTCCCTGTCTTTAGCAATCATACTTTTAAATTCCACAATTACTAATTTTCTGCATAAATGACCTTGCAATTAAAGACCACATGTGCACAAAGACCCTATTGTTATAATATTGTTGAAATCATTAATCTGACTTTGGCCATAACAGTACTCCAGAGGCTTCCACGATGAATATACGACAATATGAGCCGATCCACGAAAAAACCAACATTATGGACTCTGCGTAATGTATCCACCCAGATCAGGCTAATCCGGGCCGACACATTCCGTCTGAAGGGGATATAGGTATAGAGTCAATATTCCTGAAACAGACAATCCACAGGAGGCGAAACATGTCTGTCCGGGTAAGCCTGCACGGCATCCCTCGGCTGATCCGGGTCGATACTTTAAGCATCACAATGGTGGTTTTCTCGTGAAACGGCTCAAATATCGAAAAGGGAATATCCCGATCAGACTGCGTGGAGGTGCAGGCTATTCCGGATCTTGCATGAAACTTCTGTTTTCGTTCAACGTGGTCCAGTTTGAGTCTGAAAAGCGACCCCAATTTCTTCTTCACGTACTGCACATTTAGCTATGACGATATGTAAATCCCCGTGAATTATTTTAAATCCTATTCAACACTAAATCTACAAACTGCTTATGCTTCTAATCCTTTCCCACACGTTTTGACACCTCTGTAACAGGTGATTGTTTAAAACAATGTAACAAAAAGGAAAAACATTCCTCAACATTTCAAAAAGTGTACAGACAATTATAAATTTGTTTCCTATTTCGCCTAGATGTTTTCAAAAGTCGTCTGCTGCTACTTGATATATTTTAATTTAGGGCTGTTTCTCAGTGTTTTCAAAAGTATGCCAGTTATACCCCAGCGGCCAATTCACATACCCTTGTATTTTTTATTGACTTCTCGCACAAGTACTCCAGTCAAAACTGGGTATCAGGCTAATTACCCATATAACTCTTTGGGTGAGCCTGATGATGGAAGACAAACGAAGATAGTCACGATCACTTTTGTCAATCGTCGAACGGAATGTTGACCAAGCCGGGGTTCGAGCTCACAACACCTTCATTGCCAGCGCTCGCCTCGGTGGTGTAGTGGTTAGAGCGTTCGCATCAGGTGGGTCATATCAAAGACTTTAAACATAGTAATACAAATCAAAGCTTTTTATGAGATCCTTTAAGATAATATGAGCCGTCCCACGAGAAAACAAACATTGTGGACTCTGCGTAATGTATCGACCCGGATCAGCTTAAGCATGCCGCGCAGGATAACGCGGACAGACAATTTACGGCTCCTGTGGATTTTCTGTTTCATGAATCATTAATCTATACCTCTATCCCCCTAAAACGGAATGTGTCGGTCCGGATCAGTCTGCGCGGACTGCGCAGGCTGATCTGGATCGATATATTACGCAGAGGCGATAATGTTGGTTTTCTCGTGGAACGGCTCAATTATCATTGTTTGATATGACTAATATAATAATCGGTTTAACCTATATACACCCGATTGGTCACCGGCCTTTTTGGATTTTAAAACAATATGATAAGTTATGTGTCGTTTATAGAAATTTTACTGATTTATATATATCTAAAATGGTAGACATTCACAAAAGGCAAACACTTTTATATCAAAGAAGAATGAATTAGTTACGTTTTACCGTGTAAAAACAGTTTGAAGCAGACTGCTTTGTAAACGTCTAGGCAAAGATTACATATTGGAGTACAGAGAAATATCTCCTTGTGTCGCAATGATTTCATATCTCGACTCCTTCACACGACGTGTTATGCGTCTCCACGCTGGAAAGTGTAAATGGTGCTGAGCTCCAGAAGGAGATAACAATTTTGAAACGTTGAAACTTCTGTAAAGATTGCTAATAGTGACAACCAAGTAAGTAATAAATAGTTCAAAACTATGTTGGCAGTAAATTTTGAACAAAGGTCAATTGAAAGTTCTGAAAATGTTCAAAATTTGGCTTACCGGGTATGTTTGTTTACCCAGTCAAAAGGAAGCATAAAAGATCAATATTTAGATGTTTTTTTTTTTTTGTACTGGAAAGTAAAATTATTTCTCTAATCTTATCCCAGAATTATGATTCTCATAGTTCAAGACAATTTTTGCACATTTTTAAAACTTTAGCTATACTATTTAAATCTAGAGTTCAGTAGGCCTACCTTTAAAGCACGACGTTTCCTTAATAGAAAAGGTAAATGCCATACTGACAGTAATATACATGTATACATCAAATTGAGGAAATCCCCACAAAGCTTTAAACTACACAAAATGAATTAACCCTTTCCGTCATACGACAATTCTGCAGCAGACGACTTTGAACATGTTTTGTCAAAACATGGAAAATCTCCATAATTGAATGGATAACCTATGACTAAAAGTGGAAAACATTGTGGCAAAAGGAGAAATTGCACGTTCTGTGCAATTTCTTCTTTTGTCACTATGTTTTCAAAAAGCCGTCTGCTGCAGAGGCGTCAGAAAGCGTCTATATGAGGGAAAGGGTTAATGCGTCACCCATTTCACTACGCAGACGCGTTTAGACGAATTTACAGCAGACGTCTTTTGAAAACATTTTGCCAAAATGAGTTATTGTTCATAATGAGCAATTTATGAGTGTGAATACGCGAATATATCTTATCGGCCATTGGGTATTTTATGACAACCTAAATATAACACATTTTGTCACTTTTGTCACGATGAATTCAATATATCTTGTCGACAGTCATATGTGTTACATTACAATGACTAAAGTTTAATTTTGAAAATCATAATGACTTTGCAACAATACGCAGATATCTGTTTTGTTAAGATTTTTAATAGTCCATATATCTTGTTTTATGATACTATGGGTTATCGATTATGTATGGGTAACTATTGTGTTGTACTTTTTTCTTTTGAAGAAATGCCTTACATGCACTTGCGAGGGCAGAACTCCGCCGAAGGAAAAGCAGTCCCAACACAATAGTTCCCACATTCATGCAATATACTTATTTTTGCATATTTCGATATCATCTTTTTAAAAATAGTAATTTTGATGTTTTTTTAAATAAATAGTCCATATATCTTGTTCTATAATACTATGGGTTATCGATTGTGTATGGGTAACTATTGTGTTTGACGATCACCTTTTGAAGAAATTTGTAACTTGTAATCGCAAGGGTAGAACTCCGCCGAAGGAAGCAGTCCCAATAAAATAGTTCCCACATTCATGCAATAATCTAATTATTGTATATTTTCATATCATCCCTTTAAAAAAGTATATTTTACGTTTCTTTAATTCTTCGAACATTTAGAAAATAAACAATTGTTTTGATTCAGTGATTATTGGTTAAATACACGCTTGCGTTTTATCGTACAATTATTGTCATTTCCGATGGTAGTAAGGATCTTGGAAAATAAAAATGTACGGCGACGCCATTTTGTTTTGAAGCAAAATTAAATCATTGGCAAATTGATACCATAAAACCGGCTCCGATTTAGCATTATATACTCTTTATTTCATTTTTCACAGAGATACACAATGTAAGTTATGGATAAACGGAACAAACAATAAAGAACAAACAATGATGATGATTGTGATTATTATTATAATTAATGTGGCACTAGACATATGAACATAAATATGCACACAGTTATCTGTTTGTGCATATTTATGTTCATACTCGAGTCTCAACAATGCAAGTATATCGAACAAATGCAAATGGAAGACATGAATGGTCTTTTCGAAACGAAATACAAGATACCAACCAATTATATTTAAACCTGCAAAGTATAATAGTTACCCCACTATAGCTAGCACTTTTAAAAACATATTTTAAATAAAGTAACATAGCTCTGTATACAAAAGCGAGTGAGAAAGGAGACACTACTTTCATAAGTAATGTCGATTTTCTATTTTTGCTATAAAAGGGTTGTTTTACATCATATTCTAATCGGCACGTGAAAAGAAATATTATACCTGTCAAGTATTACACTGAAACAATTACTAATTACCAGTACTAATATATCTGTTAAATATGTTTTGCTATAAATTAATTTATATAAAATGTGTAAAGCTCCTATAGTTGCATGTATATATATAATAACTGGGTCCTTCCACTGATACAGAAGACATTTTATAACCTTACAATAGCCGACTTATGCGTACATGCGACCGCCCGTTCCGTTTTTCGTTCGTTGGCTCTTTCAAAGCAAATGCTGGCTGGAGTTCAATGACAGTCAAAGAATGCGTCAGTTTCAAGAGGGGATGCATTTATTTTCAGATTCGACACTTTTTTGAAACTTCGCCGTCTATTTACGTCAGCCAGTCAGAAAATGTTTATCGGTACAATGTTTTCTACATAATACTTACAACATGGTAGTAATGGCTTTTACCTCCATGACGCTCAGTGCTGTGGGAATAGCTTTACGTCTGACTCGCGGGGTTTCAGGATAAATAAAACAGTAGTACCGGTAACCTACCCGGGAAACGCCAATTATATTCACAAATAACTTTTGTAAATATTCGTCCGATATTCGTTACACATGTCGGACACAGTATGTGTCAAAGGTCATCCGTACATTTGTTCTGGGTTAAATATTAACATTCTACCAATCAGTGTATCTAAGTATTCAATATTATAAC
Organism: Serripes groenlandicus; assembly: GCA_031761405.1. Lineage (NCBI taxonomy): Eukaryota > Metazoa > Mollusca > Bivalvia > Cardiida > Cardiidae > Serripes > Serripes groenlandicus. Next base: position 28,366,091 of record JASEVX010000008.1, on the reverse strand, counting down.
CTTTTCCCACATATTAACGCATGTTGACGCATATGCAGCAGACGACTTTTAAAAACATTGTCACAACAGGAAGAAAGGTTCAAAATGATCATGTTCTGCCACCCTTTCCAACAAGGTTTTCAAATATATTCACTAAGTACACTTTAATTTATAAAGTGTGTCCGGATGTTTGCATAGGAGTTCCAAAGTAGTCCGCTGCAGATTTGTTGTATGTGTGAAAAGGGTAAGCCAACACACAAATGGAATGCCGAACTTGACTTTGTCCATTGACATTATATAAAGAGAACATACCTGGATGCGATATATTTGGCATGATTTCATGTCAATATTCCAACATGTTTGCTTGCATTAAGTGTGTCACGCATAGCTCAATCAATGTTGATAAACATATTGTTTAATTTAACTTGAACTAAAAGGCTTAACCAGGGACGTTTTGGAATATTGACATGAAATCATGCCAAATATATCGTATTGATCGAAGAGCCATGACTCTCCATTAAACAAATAAATACCTGTATTTTCACAAACTGTGCTTATGTATGCAGCCATATATTTAAACAGTGAATTTGTTTGTTTGTGGTTTAAAGCCGCTTTTAACAATTTTTCAGATATGTCAGGACGTTTTCTGGGTAGGTTTCCTATTACTACGTCGTAATGATAACCCTACAGTCCTGACTCTAAAACTATGAAAGCTAAACCTGTACTCGGAATTCGTGCTTAAGTATCCGATTGGCCAGAAGCAAATTCATTCTCGAAATTGCCCAATCAGAAGTCTTATTTGGAGCATGGAGATCATTTCTGAACACGGAGAACGTCTTAAGAGTTTTATAGTATCGGGAACAGATCGCCATGGGGAGATATCAATTACAACCACTCATTTTTAAAGTAATTTATTTCGGGCTGTTGAATTTTAAACGAACTGTTTTAAACTTTTAATATATTTAGTTGGAGAGGTTAATTCTCACGGTTCAAATATTCTTTATAATGATCATTCTTTGATTAAACTATGTCGTTTATGATTTTCTTTGTTGACTATTTTCAGTCATGCTGAACCAGACATAACCTACATACTCGATACATGTCGGTTTCCAAGGAAACATTCACCATGGCGATGTCAATGTTACCCAGGAGACGAGACGAGGAGCTCCAATGTTGCCAGAGACGTTTAGACTACCTGAGTAGCCGGTTGCAAGACCTGGCAGTCGAACTTGGGACGGACAGGGGGCTATGTGGTTTAAACAGAATATGTGGTGAGTAGCATTTCGTTGCTTTACCAGAGGACTAAATAAGGGGCAGTGGACTGTTATTCTCCCCTACAATATCTCTCTTATTACTATACCAAACACTATAGTGTGGGTCACTGAGACGATTGATTTGAGTACCCACAACATAGGGTTTAAGTGTCAAATAAGGATTAAGTAACATGAGAAATGAACCCTTATCTAGAGTTCTGCTATACCGTGTGGGGCCTCTGTACACGAATGTGTAGGCTTATCGTGTTCTGCATGTTTCGCATACATATATTGTTGTATATATACTTATCAATTATGTTATATAATGGGCCGATGGCCTAAATTTGCGAAATAAATATCTTGTATCTTGTATCTTTCGCAATTGCTGTTAAAAGTGTTGCATAACCGTATTTCGTCTTGATACTTAGTATGTTCATCATACCTGCTAATCAGGGGCGTAGGGAATGTGTAAACCTATTCAGCCAATCACATACCAGCCTTCCACTAACGTTCGCCGAACACTCGGTATGATAGGAAACTGTTTGTTTTCCTAGAGTGCCGCTCAAATCTACTTTGATCCAAAATTGAGACTTGTTAGAGAGAAAATGCATCTTCCATCATTCGATAAAAGATTAATATTGCCGATGAACTTATTTTTTTGAGACTATGTCCTGATATTGCATCTAAGCAAACATACAAACAAACGAAGTTAAACCAGTATTTTGTAAAAGTCAGTCCTTTTCTTACTGGTGACATATAGAAACTAAAAAACAGATGTAACAGTGAAAAGTATTCTTTGATAAAACTTGCTAATTTAAAATGCAAGTTTATCATTATAGAATCTTCTGTATTTCTAAATAATCAAATGAAAAGCACGAAGTTAATGTTATTTTCATTCTTCAGAAACACTCTTAAAACGGTTTTTTTTTACTATATCTTTTCAGGTTTTTAAACAAGCCAGCTTTGTTTTTCGATGACGTGCTTTTCTCTGTGGGTAAAATTTGTAACCATTTGTTTTCGTACCTTACATTTAATAAACAAAGGTAGGTAACATTCATGACATGTACGTTTTATTTCTTATTTATGTTCATTGTCGATCTATTAGTCTACTAGGAAAAACAATATAACCATTTGTAAACCTGATATGGCAGTGTAAGTGTTGTCTGCTCTGGACTGGGACGTAGCTCACTTTAGGCACTGTAGGCACGTGCCTATGCATTCTTTCTCAAAATGCCCTAAAATGCAGCTGCGGCGATAGACATCTGCGTAATGTATCGACCAGATCAGCCTGCGCTGTCCGCGCAGACTGATCCGGCCGACACTTTCCGGGGGATAGATGTATAGAGTAGTAATTCCGGAAACAGAAAATTCACAGAAAGCGAAAAGTGTCTATCCGGGTAGGCCTGTGTGGCATGCTTAGGCTGATCCAGGTCGATACTTTACGCAGAATCCACAATGTTGATTTTCTCACGAGACGGCATACACATTAATTATTGCAAAGCAACGCCCCTGCTGGATACTTCGTTGTTAAAAAGACAGAAAAGGGGGGCGGGGGGGGGGGGGGGGGGGGGGGGGGGGGGTTAAATGTCCTTCTAGGGGATATGCTAACGAACTGTCTCTCCTGAAATCTGCATTGTATCTCTTAGATATTAAATTTTACCATATTTTCTATTGGTCGAAAAATGGAATTGTCCAATTATCAACATGGAAGAGTCGACTTTGTGAAATTCGGCATTGAACGGGTTAAATTTAAATCTATACTATGTTCAATACCAATCTCAAAACCGGTTCAGATATTTTTTTTTTTATTAAAACCTGTTCTTGGGTTAAGTACACGATGGCTTTTTCAAGATCAGCCTTTGTATATGTACAATCTAATCAATATATACAGTACACACATATTACTTTTAAGAAGCTTCTGACAACTTTTGTATACTCTGATAAGCCTGGACCAGATATACAGGCTGATCTCAACCATAACTATTCGAAGTTGACAACTTGCACCTTTTCCCGAAATAAGCCTTCTGGCCAATGTTAATCAATTCCAGTCTACTTACTCCTACAGTCTAACCAGTGGTATAAATCCCTAATAGACGCTTATTAACGGTCAATAGACTCGATAGACAGTATATATCGAGGGCTTGGCGTGAAACAGTTGTAACTAAAAACCTATTTTGAAAACCCTGGTTTAGGGGCAATTTTGACCCCTTTGTAAACAATGCAAATTTAGGTGCCATTGCTCAGACCGAGCAATGGCACCTAAATTTCCATTGTTTACCAAGAAAAATGTTTAACATTTATAAAGACTTTATGGCGAGGTGATTAACATTGGTAAAAAAAACAACAATTTTAATTACAACCGTTTCACGCCAAGCCCTCGATATATATATATCCTGATGAGACTGTGCGTATGTACACGTTGATCTGGATGTACACTGGTCGTAAATACACGGATGTTCATATTCCTTCGTCGAAGCACATATGAATGGCGCTCTGTGACAACTATACGTTAGGCATTTGCGATCAGTATAGAGTCAGATCAGCCAGCGTTTCTACGCAGTCTGGTCTGGATCTGTGATGTTCGCCAACTAGTCATACAAGGTTTCAAGAAACCTCTGTTAATCCTTTCCCACATACGACAATTCTGCAGCAGACGACTTTGAACATATCTTGTCAAAAAATAGGAAATCTCTTTAATTGAATGGATAGCCTATGATTAAAAGTGGAAAACATTGTGACAAAAGGAGAAATTGCTCCTTTTGAGCAAATTCTTCTTTTGTGACTATGTTTTCAAAAATCCGTCTTCTGCAGAGGCGTCAGAAAGCGTCTATATGAGGGAAAAAGTTAAGCTGTATACATTTGGATCTGTAGCATGTAAGCAAATGAAGATCTTTTTCAACACGCGTAAAAATTGTCCTAGATATAATTTCCTAGATGCACCGTTTAAACCCGTGCCAGGTGAAAAAGGTTTCCTATGAGCTTATGAACAGTGGACCTGACGAAACCGCATACAAGATCGTCTCGAATTGATACTATACACTAAAATGTTCATGAGCATGTTCTCACTTTTTGTGTTCAATGCCAGCGCTAGATACAACCAACTCTCGGGTCTGTGCAATCGGAACACTCGGCAATTACCGCCTCTCGATCTTGTTTAATGGGTTATCTCCCGCGCTTTATACCTAACGAGTTTATAGGCGACGATTTTAAAGGTCAACTTGATTTGACATATGTTAGGCAGTATCAGATATATCGAGGGCTTGGCGTGAAACGGTTGTAACTAATATGGGTATTTTTTTTACCAAAGTTAATCACCTCGCCATACAGTCTTTATAAGCATTAAATCCTTTTACTTAGTAAACAATGGAAATGTATGTGTCATTGCTCGTTCTGAGCAATGGCACCTAAATTTGCATTGTTTACAAAGGGGTCAAAAATGCCCTTAAACCAGTGTTTTGAAAATAGGTTTTAAGTTACAACCGTTTCACGCCAAGCCCTCGAAATATAGGTGCGAACAAAGTTTAAGTCTTGTGTTAAGAAGATTGAGTCTTCATAGACCTTTTCTAATCTTCAAACACGATGCAAAATAATCACATAGAATGGAATCAACTTATATTAAATGATCGGAAAATTCTTTTCGATACTTCAACAAACAATGAGTCAATTAAGTTTTGATTGTAATATATATTCTTTACTTATTGTATTTCCAGAATTGCCTCAAATTTTCCGTTCCTGTCATTTATGGGTATACTATATGAAGTTGGAGAAATCCTTGGAATAATACGAGATTTATTACTAGTCAACCCAAGAGAAAGTCTTTCTGTAAAACAGTAAGTTTTTGTCATAGAATGCTTCTCTAATGTGGTGTACCAGTCTATCGATCGGAACTTTCCGGCTAAAGTCGTTAAATCATTCGGAAACTGTCGAGTCGTGAATTTTGAAACCGTCTACGAAAATATTTAGTTTTTTAATTCTAAATTAATAACTTTGATACTTAGACATAAACAAAAATGTGAAAATAAAGTGCTCGTTTCGAGTAGTTTCTTCTTCATCCGCGATGTCTTTAAAAGTCGCATGCGGATAAGGGTTGAAATTGCATTTTTTTGTTCAAGGAAAGGGTCAGTGTAGATCTTTATCGCAAGACCGCCATGCATTCATTATACATTGATATTCCGTTTGTCTATCATTATTTACGTGAATTACTGCCAAAATTGGATATAATATTATATACTTTTATATCCTCTAAGTAACACATTTTGCCACAATGTTTTCAACTCCATAGAATAAGGACAGTTTTCATTATGCATAATTCCCAGATTTTGTTTAGTCGTCTGCTGCAGATTTTGTTTTATGTAGGAAAGGGTTATGGGGGTATACTTTAAACTTCTTACAAGCCATACGTTTATAATTTTGCAAATCTTATATAGACAGGTTAAGATTAACATACTAAATACAGGTTATATCTACGTTTCTTTGCAGGAGTCAGATAGAAATATTTTGGGCCGATTGTACGCCATTTCTGTTCATCTTTGAGAACAGTAACCATTTGTGAGTACCAACATTTATTATAACCTACAGACTAGCTTTTTTTTTTGCATTGTGTTTTATGCCGCTTTCAATAATGTTTTAGTTATATCGCGGCATTTCCTGGGTACTTTTCCAGTACTACTTGCCCATTTGTTCTGGCACCAACGACTCAATCGTAATGCTAACCCACAAACCATGAGTGCCAAGGAGGGAAAGCCATTTACTATCATTGTAACAACTTTGGTATGAGCAGTCCATTCAAGGGTCGTGAGTTCGAGCCCAAACTCGACAAACACTTTCTCCGACGGTCGACAAAAGACACTGCGCCAAGCGTCATCCTCCAACGGGCAACAGCCTATGTGCAAAACCAGCCGGTTGCTTTGAAAAATTGTGTGAGAAAGCCAGGGAACATAAGGGAATGTGCGCTTGCCGCCGTAGTATGACTGACAAAATGTTGAAAACGGCATTGAACCCAATCAATCAATATAAATTATAAAGTTTCACGTGGGTGGCATGTGAAGATTCGTGTGAGGGAGTGTATTTTGCAAGCTGAACCCTTTCCCTCATGTAGACGCTGTCTGACGCCTCTGCAGCAGACGACTTTTTGAAAACATAGTGACAAAAGAAGAAATTGCTCAAAACGAGCAATTTCTCCTTTTGCCTCAAAAGTTTCCACTTTTAGTCATAGGTTATCCATTCAATTATAGAGATTTTCTATGTTTTTACAAAATATGTTCAAAGTCGTCTGCTGCAGAATTGTCGTATGAGGGTTAAGATTGTGTCTAATACTTTAAATATACGTTTCAGATTATTAGAAACAGCTCAGATTCCGTCCTATACCCGGGCGTTATTGGATCTGGTTCCCACAGTCATACAAGTGGGAATGTGTATGTACAGTACGGACGATATACAAATGAGGTAACCAGCTAGCTTCAGTGTCCTATTTCCCCTTATTGTGTGGATGTAGAACCTGCTCACTTATTTAAACATACTTGTCACGCTCCCATTAGTTTCATGCTAGTGTTTGAATCTCTTCGGAGGCGTTGGTTGTTATCCCACCTCTGCCATTAAGTCCGCACGTAAAGAGACACACACCGATTATAAAGGATTTGTTTATGGTGAAACTCAATCCGGTATAAATAACTTGTCCTATCTTGATGAGTAAGAAATCAATTGTTTTCGCAAACTGTAGTGAGTGGTATAGTAAGAACCCATCTCATTACGGATATTGAATCTGACGACACCGAATAGCAGGTCGTGTCAAATTGACAACATATCTTGTCCAATGAAATCGCACGATACAACGGACGCTCGGTTCTATACAATCGGAGAACTCGATAATCATCGTTCTCTATCTCGTGTATTTATATTTGTTTATCTGACTTGTTTTTTTTATACCGAACAATTTGGTAAGTGATTATTTGATTCGATGATGTAAAGTTCAATATGAGCCGACCTGTATGTGGCACTCATTAGATTTATATAAAAGCAAGGGAACTTTAGGTCTGGTTTAACCCTTTCCCTCATACGACAATTCTGCAGCAGACGACTTTAAACGTATTTTGTCATAAAAATAGAAAAAATCTCCATAATTGAATGGGTAACCTATGACAAAAAGTGGAAAACATTGTGGCAAAAGAGAAATTGCACGTTTTGTGCAATTTCTTCTTTTGTCACAATGTTTTAAAAAAGCCGTCTGCTGCCGGGCGTCAGAAAGCGTCTATATGAGGTAACGGGTTAAATGATATTTAGTAAGAATAAGAATTAACATTTGGTTTCCATTTCAGGGGATTTGACAGTTTTGCCGACACGTGCTTACGACTTTCTCGTGCTCTCGTAGACACTGGCGATTTCTTGCTAACAGCGTAAGTTGTTCCGTCCCGTGCACAAATATAATTGTTAAGAATGTTTCAACAAAACAGTATATTGACACAAGGAAAGAGGACTAATTCAGAGTTCTGGAACAACATTTTTGCCATTTTTTTTTAAAATTTCGCAGTTGACTTTTTAGAAACGAGCTGTATCTCCTAAAATCTGCATTTTTTCCAGTTAGATATTAAATTTTAACAAATTGTTTACTGGGCGAAACATTGAGTGTTCCAAGAGTCGACTTTGTGAAATTCGGCAGTGCAAGAGTTTAAATATGAAAATCCGGCGCGATGTGCTTTTTACTAAATGGTTTATGAATATTAGAGGTGCGGAATTGCTTTGTCCACCTTTTCTAACCTGTACGATTCTTTCAAACGGTGAATAATAAAGTTTTAACTTTTGTACAATTTCCGGAAATAAAACAATTAAGAAGTCTGCATATGGTTCCTTCTATCCACCACGTGACACGAAGTAAAACGCATTAAGCATTTTGCATTCTGCAAGTAAGAAACATGGCACACGTTTTATTCGGCACAAAGGCATGACCATCCGGCTTACCATAACAAGAAAAACACTTAGGAGAACGTATCTGTTACTACTCCTAACCCTTTCGCACATACAGACGCTTTCTGACGCCTTTATAGCAGACGACAACTTTTAAAAACATTGTTGTTAAAAGATAAAAAGATCAATTTTTCCATTTTCCACAATGATTTCAACTTTATTCAATAATTTTACTTTCATTTATAGAGATTCTTTAAAACATCTTTTCATCTGGGGAATGATTAATCTAGTTATAGACATGATGAGAGGATTGATAGTGCAATTTGCAACTTTACCAACGCAAGTTTGAAAGAACAGCTTGCATCTTTTGCAGAACATATGATCCGTCCTGCAAGAAAACCAACATTGTGAATTCTGCGTTAAGTATCGATCCGGATCAGAATAAGCATGCGCGCAGGCTTTCCCGGTTAAACACTTTTCGCATCCTGTGGATTTTCTGTTTCAGGAATCATTACTCTATACCTCTATACCCCTGAGACGGAATGTGTCAGCCCGGATTGCGCAGGCTGATCTGGGTCGATACATTACGCAGAGGCCATTATGTTTTTTTTTTCACGGAACGGCTCAAATCTGTTATTTGAAATTCCCACTTTTTTTCAGTTAGTGTTCAATTTGTAAATTGTCAGAGCAAGTTTGACAATTAATAAAGTTTTATAGTTAAAAGTACCACGTTACCAGAACAAGATTTCAGTTTACCACTTTATTTTAGAACAATTTGCTATTTCAATTTGTCATTTTCTTTTTCAGAGAGCGAATGGAGCCAGTGATCGTGCCATTTTTACGACAGTGGATCTTATACTCACTGGAACTCGTACAAAGTGGCGTTAGAGTCAGGTAGATGGCTTTTTCTGTTATTCATACAATCTGCAACAATTGACTTCAAAAACAAACAAAAAGTAACGATCTGGAAAACTCTCGTTGAATGATTCATGAAAAGAGTAAAAGAAACAAAACAGAGTGGCCAAAGGAATAACTGCTCATTAGGACGTTAACATTGTGAGAAAATGAGACAATTCAAAAACCGTCGACTGTAAATGCTTACTCTATCTGTCTTCTATGTAATTAAGCAATCACAATGAGCAGTGTCTTAGCATAGTATGAATCTTTGTTAACCCTTTCCAACATATTGACGCTTCTGACGCCTCTGTAGCAGACGACTTTTGAAAACATTGTGACAGAAGGTGAAATTGCTCAAAACGAGCAATTTCCCCTTTTGCCACAATGTTTTCAACTCTTTTCAATAATCAATATTTCTTATAAAGAGATATATCCCATTTTTACCTAGATGTTTTCCAGAGTCGTCTGCTGCAGATCTATTGTATGTGGGAGAGAGTCAATCAATGGATCCCTAATACAATATACTGTAATCCTAATATAGCTTAAATATTAGGACAAACTTTTGTAAATAATCTCGGAACAGTGTACATCTTAAATAAGAATGTGCCCGATACACAGGCTGATCTGGATCTTCACTGTTTACAAAAGTCAACGTGTATCCTTCTCCCATGGACGGGCTCATTATTTTCTTTGCAGAACGGATAACGCATTATTAGTATCGCCGAGGTTAAAGAAGATTTTTAGTCGAGAGGAGTCCGTCGAGTCCAATGACTCTGTGTTTCAATCTGAGGACACCATCCCGAAATCGTTAAATGCGCTCTCACTGTCTACAACTTCGTAAGTTTTCTCACTGTCTACAACTTCGTAAGTTTTCTCATTGTCTACAACTTCGTAAGTTTACTTTTGATATATATATTATTATTTAAAAAAAAATTGTTAGGGGGGGGGGGGGGGGGGGGGGGGGGGGGGGGGGGGGGTGCGCAGTATAATGAGCAATTTCTTCTTTTGTCACGTTCTTTTCAACAGTCGTCTGCAGCAGATGCGACATAATGCGTCTGCAAGTGTAAACGGTTTAGAGAGATATATACTATGTATTTTGCTGGTGATGTAACGTGAAAAGTACTTAGTGAAACACTGTTCCTAAAACAGAACATACACAGTTTCAACCCCCAACCTCTTGACGCATGAGCAGCAGCTGCCATTTGAAAATTAAAGTGTTATAAAAGGAGAAATTGCACACCATGACACACACTGGCAACTAATTGGTTAGAGCGCCCAGGAACGAGAGATCCCAAATACTTTCTATGATTTTAGTAATTGATTCCCCCTTGCAGCTCAGGGTTGTGGTGATAGCATTACGACATAAAATAAAAGTCTGCAGCAGATGACCTTGATCATCTCTAAAATTGAAAGTCTATTTTTTTTAAATGAAGTTGAAAACATTGCGATAAAAGGAGACTTTTTCATCATGAGCAATTTCTACATTTGCCAACTTGTTTTTAAAAGTCTTCTGTTGCAGTCAAAATGCATCTACATGTTGGAAATGGTTAATTTAGCATTGGACTGACACATGGTAATGACATTTATTGATACAAAATAACACTCCAGGTACATTAAACCTTTCCCACCTGCTGAAAATCTCCAGCAGATGACTTTGATAACATCTAGACAAAAGTATGGACAATATCTAAAAATGAAAGTATAATTTTTGAAAAAATATGAAAATTTCTCATTTTGTCACACTATTTCCAAAAGTCGTCTGCTGTATAGGAATTATAAAACGTGGGTATGATAGGTTAAGTTGACCTAACTCATGTTCACTTTTCCAGCTCCGTCCCTGATGATATTGCTGAAGCCTCACTGGCGCCATTGAAGATCCACAACTACGCTTCAGTACGAATATCCTGTCAGCCATTTATCTGGATCGGTGCCGCCAAAACGAGACTAGTCACGTGTCCCAACGAAAACCGGAAGTACATGCTGGAAGAGATAAGTCTACGAGAGAACCAGAAACTTGTGTCGGATATTTATGTTCTGGCTGGGGATCCTTTAGCTTCTTGGAAAGGCATTTACATCCATTGTCCACTGACCAAAACATACGATGAGCATCGAATACGACTGTTCGTTAAGGTCAAGGTCGCGGACCGATGGCAGGAAAGGGAAGCAATTTATCAGGTATTGATGCACCTAATACGGTCGAAATGTACCAAATACAGCCAAAGTAGTCTATAAAAAAGCTGTTTGTATAGAAATGATTGGGATTGTATACCTTCACCCAGACTACATTGACAATGGAATAATGAGTTTGAATTCATTGAGAATGAACTAAAACTGTTTCATTTGATTGAACATATTTGGCATTTTGACCTTGTCTGATACTTCAACAAAAGTTGAAAACCAGTTGCATTTGTGCCGTCCCGCGAGAAAACCAACATTATGGACTCTGCGTTATGTATCGATCCAGATCAGCATTCGGAGGCCGCGCAGTCTTATCAGGGCCGACAAATGCCGTATCAGGGGGTAGATTTATAGAGTATTGATTCATGAAACAGAAAATTTACAGGAGGCGAAAAATGTCTGCCCGGGTTAGTCTGCGCGGCATGCTTAAGCTGATCCGGGTCGATACTTTACGCAGAGTCCACAATGTTGGATTTCTCGCGGAACGGCTCATTGTTTTCTATAAAAAATTAGAGACTTACCATTACTGAAGTTTAATCTTAAATGCTGTAATTTCATTTTCAGTCGATGTTCGGAAAAGGTTACTTCCTAAGTTTTAGAGGTTGTAAAATGGAAGGGTTCGTCGGGATAGAGGAGAGGCCAGAAGTGATACGCGAGCTTGATAACTCCGGCGGGACCCTGGTGACAGACTTTGATCCCAATCTTGAGGCAGTTATACATCCGGGCTCCCTGACTAAATCTAGTCGAGTACGGATGATGGTAAGTAAGAAAGACTTCCAATTGTTGTCTTAAACATGTATATTTGTATGGTCTATATCATTTGCTGCATGTTAAGACAATGGATGGAAAAACAAACGATTTCAAGAGTCCTCTATGCAAACCATGCAGAAAGCGAGATATCAGTGTTTATTCCCCGGTCGGAAAATACCGATGACTCCTTAAAATGGAATAAGTGGCTTCCCTCATTGGCTCTCAGAGCTGCGGCGATAGCATTACGACTGAGTAGCTTGTGTCAGGATAAGCTTACGAGGATAATTGTCTATCCTGTGATATTACATAAATACTATTGAAAGCGGCATAAAGCACACACAAAAACAACCATATCACTTTCAACTCAGAATACTGCTAGATACGGGTATGCAACTGCGAATGTTAATATCACGAGGTTAAAATAAATACGAATTAAGTCAAGCAATTGACAAGCAGGCTACTTTGGAATTGGAAATGTTCTTATATTGCACAGATGATCTAATCCTTAGCTGCTAGAACCAACAAGGTGAAGCCTTTTTTCATCTGATAGCCGCGCTGTCTAGGCGTCTCAACCCGTCATACCTTGAATTGATTTTGGACTCAAAGTGCAAAGCTGCAAATGTCCTTTTCAATAATTAAGCAGTTTAAGGTTGAACAATAAGAACACATGTGATAGAATTGTATCTTGTTTGATTTTGAATTAGCCGTGTCTTGTGATTTGGCAGTTTTATTGATTCACCAATTGGGCATCATTCAAATTTACAGTTGCACACTTATAGTGGCTACACTTCGAGATTCTTTTATAAGACGCATTCATGTCTATTTATAAGGACAGTGCAGAATCGGGTGAGACTGTGTGTCGATTCAATAAGTCAACACATTTGCTATACGCAGATTGTTTCTGCTTTCATTTGCCTCGTTTTATCGATTCATTTTGATCACGTGATAGGTCCAGCCAGCAGACAGACCACGTGAGCGACAATACCGAGACACGTGCCCTGAAGTTTTCCAACATATACAAACGACGTCACACGCTATCGAATTGGACGGGGCAAACATCAGCTCGGACGGGAATATTTCTATCAAGATACCGTTTGAAATTCTGAAGAACACCAATTCCAAGGTGTTGGTGTTACGATATACAAACGATAACATTGAGATCAGAGAGGGTGCCGACTTCCTGCAACAATCCGGTGACAACTGTTACACCGTCTCTTCACAAAATGGCGGGTTCGTCAACAACATTTGTTTGCTTATATATCACTTGTAATTATATGAATTAATCTCCGCAAATCAAATGACACTGCGTCCATTACATTTTCATACGCACTGTAGTCGACATATACATGATGTATAGGAATACAGTTGACAAAACGTCCTTGACCTGAGAAGGTGCATATTTGTTATGATAAATGGATTTATTTTATACAATTCTTTCGTCTCGTTATTCCACATAATTATCAACACACTTGTAAATTTGTGTTTATTTTTATACCATTCTTAACTCAAAGTTTTTACACAATAACCATTACAATTATCACGTTTAAAAAAGTTATGTTAGTAACGAAGCAAGACGTTTGTGAATTTGGATATCAAGTATATTGTTTCAACCATATAGTGATGTTGTCTTTTTTGTGTTGTAGATAAAACGCGATTTATTGATAGATTGTAGCTTTATCCCATTTTCAACAATTTCTCAGTTATATAATGAAGGCCAGTTCACCATAACATGTGTTTCCTGGCTTTTTCGTAGCAGTCTCCCACACAAACAAAGTTCTTCCAACGGGATCTGTCTACATTCTCACAAGGACTTTTCTTTGCCCATTGGTGTAGACGAATGACGCGAGTCCAAAATAAGCAATAGCCGAGCCGATATATAATGCGGAACCATGTCTGTAGGAGCCGGTCCGTCCACATACACGGTACCCGTTGGCTTCTATGAGACGCACATTCGGATCGAGATGTACACGCTTCATGGTTTAATTTCAGAAGCTTGTTAGAAGCTTTGGTCAACTTGTGTAGGTTCTGATAAGATAGAGCAAATGTACAGGCTGAACTGAATATATATTATTCGGAAATGCCAACGTGTACCTTTTCTCATGCACTGGCTCATATCTCAAATATTGAAAAATGTATTCAAAGTTTTTGTTTACTTCGTCCTTACACAGGCTTAATATCTGCGATGCCAAACAATGGCATCATGGGAATGTTTTTAACCCTTTCCCACATAAAACAAATCCGCAACATACGACATATTGGCAAAACGTGAGAGATCTCAATAAATGAGAGTTTATGAATTCAATAGAGTTGAACATATTGTGGTAATTTCTCATTTTGCCACAATGTTTTGTAAATGTCGTTTGATGCAGAGGTGTCAGACAGTGTCATGAAAATGCGTGGTCATAGTTTAGCGATTCAATACATGAATCGGTAAAGCTACTGTGGCACATGGCTGATGTCGATGACGTTGTTTTGAAATGGTTTTTGGAAATAGTGTTTTCATGTATAAATCTTTTAACAGTTTTGCCTAGATGTAATTTATCTGCAGATTTGTTGTATTTGAGAAAGGGCAATACCACAACCAATTATAATATTATGCATTTCGTAGAGTGTACGCATTTTACTCTGTTTTTCTTTATTTCAGGACGGTTCTAGCGACTGTTGATAACAACACTTCAACGATAGGAAAGGAGCATCACATACGGGATGAAATGGAAGTAATACTTGGTAAAAAACAATTGTGTAAATTATTGATATTTGTTGAACACCAACAAAACACACAGACAGAATCCGATGTCAATTTGCAACAAATAGTTCTCTGTGTTGCGTGCGCGGAGAAATACAGGATCAATGATGTTGTTCGTGAAAAGGCTAAAGTAGGCTTACTCGAGCTTCCTAAAAGTCAGTCTCCAGACAGACTGCTCAAACAAGGTGACGATATAAAATTAGAAATTCGTGGAAGTGTGACATTGGACCCTGATATCCCGGATGATGCATATACCCTGACCTATTTAGAAGGCTCTGATAACTACTTCCGGTTTCCTGTCAGTATTACGGATGTTGATGGACGAGTGACATTTGTACTTCGATCAGGGAACGATAACCATCTTCTACACACTTTCTTTATCAATATATACGACCTATTAGCATTGATCGGTAAGTCAAATATCCTTAGTTCAATATGAGATTGTTTATTTATTTTTTCTTCAGTTCATGTAGTATGTGTTTAATAGTTTGTTTTGAAAGTGTAAGAATCCTTAGCTGCATACAATATTTTTTTATAATAGCGCCACAAAAAATATAGGATATAATTGCTGTGTTATAGCGTAGGAAATCTACGATTCAACTAGGACATTGAATTAATCTCAAACGTTAGTTATCAGTTGTTCAAAAACATCGAACTCGTGTTTAACTACCATTGCAGGGAAAGAACGAGGTCAAACAAAATCTCAATTTCATAGGTTTTGAAAATAGTATCCACCAGATAAGGAAGGGTATACAGCTCTTTTCCCTACAATATCTCACTTATTGTTCAACCAAACTTTATTTAAGACGATTCATTTGAGTACCCACATAATAGAGTTAGAGGGCCAAATAAGGATTGAAGAACATGCAAAACACCCCTATATTAGAGGTCTGAATTACGATCATAGCCTCTAACTACATGTACATGGTTGACATTTATCGAATCAAGTCGCCTAACTACATGGTTGACATTTGATCAAATTGCCTAAATGCATGGTTGACATCTGATCAAATTGCGTAACTTCATGGTTGCCATCAAATCGCAACGGTTCCAAAGAGACATTTCTACAACTCAATTACCGGCGCACTGCGATAACCAACCGTAAGGCATGTGTGACAATCGTAGAACCAGATTAGGAAGGTCTGCTTCTGCATTGTTCGCTATTTAGTTACAGAATGTTTAAATAAATATCTGTAAAGCAATATCTATTTGGATTCTAAGCATCGATGCGCTGGTTGGTGTATTTTCAACATATATACGAACTATGTTGATGTCGGCGTTCCTGGGTCCGAAACTACATTCTCAGAGCTCAGAAATGTACTCCATTCTCCAAATAAAGCTTCTGATTGGTCAATTTGGAGAACGAATTTGCTTGACTAATCAGGTACTTGAGCACAAAATCTGAGCACAGATTAAAATTGTATAGGTTTGGAACCTGAGGACCGCCTCGGTAGTGTAATGGTAGAGCATCCGCCTCGGGTGCGAGAGGTCGCGGATTTGATCGCGGCCGGGCCATACCAAAGACTTTAACATGGCAGAAATGGTTTTTTTTCCTCCTTGGCGTTCAGAATGGTAGGGTTTGCATTACGACTGATGTCAGGTTAAACGGACCAGTAGCACTGATAAAAACAAAATTAGCGTTTTTTGAGTACCGCTTATATTATGGCGAATAGAGCAGGCCGCACCGTCTCGAACGTCGAGTGTTCATAACATAAATCTCAATCCATTCTATTCGCTTCCTTTTGTTGTGTCTGTAGTAGTTAAAACTTCTCATAGCTTTCCTTTCACCCACATGTCGTCACGTGAGCGTGGTTATATTTACCCCTGCGGTAACTAATATCTATAGATAAAAGTCGATAATGGTTACATTATCAAAAACATTAACTTCAGTACAAAACACGGACATTTTGTATTAAATGTTTATTAACATTTTCCAACATACAAGAAATGAGCAGTAGACGACTTCAAAATTATCTTGTAAAACCCCCAGAAAATCTCTAAAAATGAAGGTTTAATTACTAAACACAATTGAAAACAGTGTGGAAAAATTCGTCTTCTGCAGAGGCGTCAGAAAGCGTCTATATGTGGGAACGTGTTGAATAGTAGTTTAGAGAAGTACAAACACTCCTCATCCAATTTTGTTATCATAAAGTTGCCATTTCACAACTGACTGGCCGCCCCACTATTTATTCTCATATTTTGATAATGTAAGCGAATTTTATCTATCTTTCGAGGGAAAATCCACTCAATGCTGCGCTATTATTTTCCAATGGTGTGATATTATATATAGAAGTAGTTCAGACTTAGTATCGTATGGAATGACTTTCGGGCCATATATAATCGTGATTTTCTAGGTGCATTCTGAACGATAATAAATAATAAAATGTGAATACATGTACATGTATGAAATATAATTTCTATTAAGAGTTGCTGTATACTTACAACATAAGCTCTCTCTTGAAAAGTACACGAATTAAGTTGAGAAATTAACTAGAAACATATTTTCTTAAGAGACAATGCGAGGAAAACGACTTGTTATCAAAAGAGATGACTCAGATCAGATGGTGTCGCCCTCTAGTGGTCATTGTACTTAAAGTCAGAAGCTATGGTTACATTTATAGACACTACATGTATATGGTCTCTGTTTCTCACTTTGACACTCATACAATGTTTGATGACTAACAGAGACTAGACGAGTCTCTAAAAGTATGTTTCTAGTATGTTTATCGCTGGGTTGACACTTTCAAAGCTCAAAATGCAAATATTTTGTATCGGAGATTTAAAGCGCTATACAGTTCTGGTCCGAAATTCAGTCCATACAGTAGATATCTATACTCGTGTTTTAAACGTTCGATGTGATGTGAGGAAATCATGGATACCATCGTTGAAATGTAACTATTTTAAAACCTTCAGTGCAGCAGACGAATTTGGGAAACACTTTGGCATTATGCAAAATTCTTCATAACGAACGTCAGTAGCAGACGACTGTTGAAAACACTGCTTTGACAATAGGAACAATTGTTCCGGTTATGAGCATTTGTTTCCACAATGTTTTCAACAATATTGATTACACATACTGTAATCTATTGAGATTACAGTTAGTGTTAGCTACTCCAGATGCGCTTTATGTGGGAAAAGGTTAAACAATAGTTCATTGACTGGCTTGAGCCATGAAATGGGAACTCGATGTCAGAATGTTTTCTTTTACGACTGTTCACTCAATAGTTTGTATATTACTTTCATACTAGATTTCTAAACAGAGATTTTCAAAATCCCGATTGTCCTCAACTCATTGAGATCGTATCAAGGGCTTGGCGTGAAACGGTTGTAACTAAAAACCAATTTTGAAAACCTTGGTTTAGGGGCAATTTTTACCCTTTTGTAAACAATGCAAATATAGGTGCCATTGCTCAAAACGAGCAATGGCACCTAAATTTCTATTGTTTACCAAGAAAAATGATTTAACGCTTATAAAAACTTTATGGCGAGGTAATTCACCTTGGTAAAAAAATACAACTTTTAGTTACAACCGTTTAACACCAAGCCCTCGGTATACTCTTCCAGTCTCATTAAAATCAGACCAAATGTTTCGATGTGTGTATATTGGATCTGACGACACCGCATAAAAGGTCAATTCAAATTGACCTTTAGCATTTAAATATTTATGAGCAGTTTTTCTTTTTTTTCTCCAATGAAACCGCACGATGATACCAACACTCGGCCATCACCGCTACCATACCTCGTTTATGTATCCCCTGTTCATGCTTAACGAATTTAAAGACGACAATTCGATTGGCTGATACAAAGGTCAATCTGAGAAGACCTGTAATACTCAGTCATCAGAACAAAAAGAGCGAATACTGCAGCGAAGGATAGGTCTGGTTTTAATGAGATTGGTACTGTTCAGTCCTCTATGTAGATGTCGTGTAGCTCTTAGCACACTTTTATAGTAGTAGAAACTTTACTTCACAACTAATGAGTATGATTCCGACAATGATAAGCTGAACATACATATTCTGGACACAAATCACTCATTAAGCAGGTCAAACGATTACCTTGCAGCCGTTTGTCATAATGCCGCGTGTTGCTCATCGATAGTTGTATGTGTGAAGTAAGGTTACCAATGTTGCTTGCCGTGTTTTTTCAGTGCGTGGCCGTCTACCCACTCCCCCGTATTCCACTTCAGACGGTGACCCATTTGATGACGCAGGTATGACGTGTGCAAAACGGATTTCATTTGTTTACCATTGGCTTAAACTGGCCATGTGACCCGACAATACTTTGTTAAAACTTTTATATTACATAAATCATATTTTCTTCTTGCTAAGGCGTTGAAAACTCTCTAGTTCGTAATTGACAAATAATAAGTGTAATGAAAGGTTGAATAATTTGTATCGTTAGCAGTCTTACCACAACACTTGTAGTGTTTTTGTACGCTGAAATGCGATTTTTTTCCTGGAACGAACTATCAGCAGTTGCTGAAGAACTGATTTAATTGTAGAATTTTATCACTGGTTTCATTTCCACAAAAACACTTTAATAATCGCTAATTAGCGATCACTCGTACACCAAGAACTCGTGGTATTTCCCTCGTCGATTTCGAGAGTGAGACTAAGGAACAATTTTTTTTTTTTTAAATTTTAAAACCTTTTCTCACAAACAAAAAACCGATAGCAGACGACTTTGAAAACATTTTGGCAAAAATATGGAAACTTCCTTTAACGGAAAGTCTTACTATGCATGATGTGCAATTATTTCTCCTATTGCCACGATGTTTCGAAAGTCGTCTGCTGCAGATGTCACAAAATGCATCGAATGGTGACCCTCTTACAGCAAATCTTTAGCAGACGACTTCTCAACAATAATATGGAAAATCTCCCTAAATGGAGACAAACTTATTGAATAGAGTGGAAAACATTGTGTCAAAAGTAGAAATTGCTCGTTTTGAGCAGTTTCTTCCGTTGTCATAAAGTTTTCAAAGGTCGTCTGCTGCAGATGCGTCAGAAAGCGTCTATCTATGTGGGAAAGGTTTCAAGTGATATGTCTTACAACGAGCAATGACTATATTCAGTATCATAACATCGCTGCTTTTCTCCCTTGAATGCAAGCTTTAAATCAGCCGTATCTCCTAACCTTGCTATTATGATATGAGCCGTCCCGCGAGAAAACCCAACATTGTGGCCTCTGCGTAATGTTTCGACCCAGATCAGCCTGCGCTGTCCGCGCAGACTGATCAGGGCCGACACATTCCGTCTCAGGGGGATAGAGGTATAGAGTAATTATTCCTGAAACAGAAAAATCCACATGAGGCGAAAAGTGTCTATCCGGGAAAGCCTGCGCGGCATGCACGGCATGCTTAGGCTGATCCGGTCGATACTGTACGCAGAGTCCACAATGTTGGTTTTATCGCGGGACGGCTTATATCTCCTAACCTTGCTATTATAATATATAACCACCGATGCCAAGCTAGTCACTTACATTGTGTTACATTGTGTACATTGTGTTACATTGTGTTACATTGTGTACATTGTGTTACATTGTGTACATTGTGTTACATTGTGTTACATTGTGTACATTGTGTTACATTGTGTTACATTGTGTACATTGTGTTACATTGTGTGCATTGTGTTACATTGTGTTACATTGTGTGTTACATTGTGTTACATATTGTGTTACATTGTGTTACATTGTGTACATTGTGTTACATTGTGTGTTACATTGTGTTACATTGTGTTACATTGTGTACATTGTGTTACATTGTGTACATTGTGTTACATTGTGTACATTGTGTTACATTGTGTACATTGTGTTACATTGTGTACATTGTGTTACATTGTGTGTTACATTGTGTTACATATTGTGTTACATTGTGTTACATTGTGTTACATGTGTTACATATTGTGTTACATTGTGTTACATTGTGTTACATGTGTTACATTGTGTTACATGTACTGAATCAACCACGTGATATTAAACTCTGCAGTGATTGCACTTAAATTTAAGATTGCATTTTGTCATCTCAATTGTTCTATCCAAGCGTTTCAAAATTCCATACTTTCACATTTTGCTATAACCACACCATCTTCATTTTATTTAGAATTTCATTTCATGATTTGTATTCAATGTTGGTGTTTCTTGTCTGTTAACATTTAATAACACTTTTGGCATTTACAAACATACAGACATACAGATATGCTGAATAGTTTACTCTTCGTCTGATGATTAATGTGTTGCAATAGTGTCCCAAAAATCAAATTTTGAGAAACTTACAGAATATATTAAGATAAAATTGTATCGCAAAAACTAATTTCGTTATAAACTATATACAAATGTTGTGTAAAATAAGTTATTTCAGGATAGGAGTTGACTCTACAATAAATTCGTATCGGCATCATTGTAGGCCTACCAATTCGCATGCAAAGCACAATGGTTCCATTCCCCCCATTCAAACAGATAAGCGTGTTTCTATTTATTACAGGCCATTAGATTATGATACAAATAAACATGACTTTATTTCAGCGAATATGAAAGAGATCGAGGATATTCCAGAAAAAGAAACAGATGTAGTAAAGGAGCTCAAAGATATTAAAAAAAATCGTAGTACGTCACGTGTACCCTTATCACCATCAGAGTCGGGTCCAGAAAAACCGACCTTAGCGTCATTTTGTAATGATATACATCTTCCTGCGTATCACCGAAGGTCATATCGAAATGGACAATGTAAAGAAATAAAAGTTTCTTGAAACATTCTCTGACTCAATGGACGAACAGTTTCGATCCATATCAGTATGTGCTGATGCGCATGTTGATCTTGATCTACACTGGTCACACATGCGCTAAGGTTGGTTTTAGAACAGTACGGCTCATTTATTTAGTTCACGAAAGGGTTGTCCATAATGTTCATTCACTTACTTGGCAAACATTTAACATGTTACTGCTATGAGCAATCGGATAACCTCCTAGTTCCGGTTTGAGTCATTCGGAATGAATTTAGTTCATGCGGACTGTTTCATATACTATCCCACGTCAATAAGAGATTACTTTCTATCGTATCTTGCAACAAGAAACAAATTCACCATCCACAGTTTGGATATACTCATTAGCGAAATCCGATGTCTTACACGAGTTAAGGTCAAATTATACCAAATACATCCGCCGCGGGTCATGCTGATTGAAGGAGCTCTTCAAAGAACTGCGTTTGCCTAGAAGTTATTGCTTACCTTCACGCGAGTGCATTGAATATGTGACATTGAGTTTAAATTTATGTTAAATATGCAAAGATTGCACCGAAACTGTTCGATTTGATCATTTTTGGTATTTCGACCTTGTCTGGTATTTTGAAAACTAGTTTAGGCCGAGCCCGATTGTGTGAAAAGTCATCAGAACCATCTTTGTGAAGTGATTTATGTCTTATAAAGTACTTAACTTGACACTATATTTTCGGGATTCTTGTTATAGCTGAGACGTAACTCTTTCTAATATAGGGTGTTCTATATGTAAACATTATGAACGTGTGAAAATTGAGGGTCGAAATTACTTGACATACATTGAAATTAGGAAGGAATTAACTTTCTTATATTTAACACTATAAGGTAAACTGAAGAGCTTCGATTGTAAGTTCGCAAATACAGTTGGTTTATCATTCAGACTGCTTTGTATGTATACTATAACTCGTTTATTTCGGAACTATTTTCACAAATATTTCCGCATTAAAAGAAAACAACCAGAGCCACTATCCCATATGTGTGGTATATGTATGAGCAGCTTCCAATGTTTTAACTTAATTGTAATGCTTTTTCCGCGGAGATCCGATACAATGAGCATTATAGACAACCCTCGTTATATATACCTATACCCGATTTTCTTCCCTCTCGTAGTTGCTTGATTATCCGTTAACCCTTTCCCTCAAACGGCAATTCTGCAGCAGACGACTTTAAACGTATTTTGCCAAAAAAATAGAAAATCTCCATAATTGAATGGATAACCTATTACAAAAAGTGGAAAAACATTGTGACAAAAGGAGAAATTGCACGTTTTGTGCAATTTCTTCTTTTGTCACTATGTTTTCAAAAAGCTGTCTGCTGCAGAGGCGTCGGAAAGCGTCTATATGAGGGAGAGGGTTAAACCCTACGCTTATTGGAAGTTGATGAACCTATTTTACAGGCACGTACTTTTCATATTTAGAACCCAATTGAACCCCGTCAGGCGATTTGGGGTCTTATTGCCCCTCCGGTTTGGCCTCAGGTAACCCTTTGCCACATAAAATAAATTACTGCAGACGACTTTGAAAACATTTGGTCAAAAGTAAAGAAACTCCCTACACATGAAAGAAAATTATTGAATAAATTTGAAAACATTGTGGCAAAAGTTTAACAATTCGTCTGCTGCTGAGGCATCACCAAAGTGTCTGAATGTGAAAAGGGTTACTGACGGACAATATAACTTGGGCTATAGTTCTATTCATTTTTTTTTACAGAAAATGCATTTTTGTCTTTTTAACATATAAGCGGACATTGAAGACACTAGTGAGACAGTGGATATTCACAGGCTAATCTGAGTATTTACTGTTCTTAAATGTATAAAGACAACAAATCGTCAGACCCGGTTCAATTGGATTAACTCTTTCAGCGCCACAGGCAATATCGAGGTTTTTGCAAACCATGCAGATTCCGGTGAGTCAGCTCGTAACTAACTTTCTCACCTGAAATCAGCATTGTTTGCCTTTAAGTTACCAAAATAGTCCAAAACTTTCATAAATTGAGATATGAACACATCCGATTTTGAACATGGAAGAGTCTACTTTAAACAATTCGTCGCTGAAAGAGTTAAAACCAAACATTAAATCCAGCAAGAATCTAAGTTTCGCATTCAGGCCGAACATCTAAGAAGCATACGAAGTGAATACTCTTATTCATGGATTAGTTTATGCTTCAAGACGACTCTAGCTAATTGTGTTTTGTACTCATCAATTAGTCATTATCAATTAAGAATGGGTTATCTCTTTTCACATTAATTAAGTCCTCTCTTATATTCGCATCGAATTATCTTCATACTCTTCACCTTTAATATTGAAAATGAAAATAAGTTAGAGCACATGTATTATATACTTAACAATAGTATAAGTTATTTTCATGCTTTTAAAAGTTGTGTCTTTGATTTGACGATTTTGTAGTATATACGTGTATTTTTCTCACTTCGGTTAAACATCTTTGGGTTACGACTAAATAAAGTGAATTATTGGAAACTGGATTTGATGGCGTTTTATGGTCATTTATAAAGATAGTTGCTTTATTCTGAATTTAATTTTGTCTCTCTCTTTCTCTCTCTTTTTTATTTTTTACACGCGGCTATTTTTTAGAACAATTCACTCGGCCCTTTTTAGAACATTGCACTTGGCTATTTTAAGAAAATTACGCTGTGCACATTTAGTCAATTTGTTTGTCTAATTAAGATCAAGACATCTCAGATTTTACCGTATATTTTTGTTTATTGTAACCCATTTCGTTGTGCACAAGTGTTTGTATCTTCCAACGTGAGCTTAATATATTTGTTTTCCTCCTTGTTTAACCATTTAATGGTCTACTATGGCCTGTAACTGAACATATTTTATGCATAACATAAACTATCCTGCTTTTAACAATAACTATATTTTATTTGCCATTTCAATAAAGCTTTTATACGAAACGATATGTGGAAACTAGTGTTATTGTCAATTCTTCTATTTTCAAATGATAACCTGAATGTATATTTCAAGTTGTGTTTAGAACTTGTGTGAGAAAGCCGGGAAACACTGTTGTGTTGAGAACTTGTGTGAGAAAGTCAGGAAACATTGTTGTGTTTAGAACTTGTGTGAGAAAGCCGGGAAACACTGTTGTGTTGAGAACTTGTGTGAGAAAGTCAGGAAACAATGTTGTGTTTAGAACTTGTGTGAGAAAGCCGGGAAACACTGAAGTGTTGAGAACTTGTGTGAGAAAGCCGGGAAACACTGTTGTGTTGAGAACTTGTGTGAGAAAGTCAGGAAACATTGTTGTGTTGAGAACTTGTGTGAGAAAGCGAGGAAACATTGTTGTGTTGAGAACTTGTGTGAGAAAGCCAGGAAACACTGAAGTGTTGAGAACTTGTGTGAGAAAGCCGGGAAACACTGTTGTGTTGAGAACTTGTGTGAGAAAGTCAGGAAACACTGTTGTGTTTAGAACTTGTGTGAG
The DNA here is from genome assembly GCA_031761405.1 of Serripes groenlandicus. Taxonomy (NCBI): domain Eukaryota; kingdom Metazoa; phylum Mollusca; class Bivalvia; order Cardiida; family Cardiidae; genus Serripes; species Serripes groenlandicus. Next base: position 28,341,183 of record JASEVX010000008.1, on the reverse strand, counting down.
AAAGTCAGGAAACACTGTTGTGTTTAGAACTTGTGTGAGAAAGCCAGGAAACACTGTTGTGTTTAGAACTTGTGTGAGAAAGCCAGGAAACACTGTTGTGTTTAGAACTTGTGTGAGAAAGCCGGGAAACACTGAAGTGTTGAGAACTTGTGTGAGAAAGCCGGGAAACACTGTTGTGTTGAGAACTTGTGTGAGAAAGTCAGGAAACACTGTTGTGTTTAGAACTTGTGTGAGAAAGCCGGGAAACACTGAAGTGTTGAGAACTTGTGTGAGAAAGCCGGGAAACACTGTTGTGTTGAGAACTTGTGTGAGAAAGCCAGGAAACACTGAAGTGTTGAGAACTTGTGTGAGAAAGCCAGGAAACACTGAAGTGTTGAGAACTTGTGTGAGAAAGTCAGGAAACACTGTTGTGTTTAGAACTTGTGTGAGAAAGCCAGGAAACAATGTTGTGTTGAGAACTTGTGTGAGAAAGTCAGGAAACACTGTTGTGTTTAGAACTTGTGTGAGAAAGCCAGGAAACACTGTTGTGTTGAGAACTTGTGTGAGAAAGTCAGGAAACACTGAAGTGTTGAGAACTTGTGTGAGAAAGCCAGGAAACACTGAAGTGTTGAGAACTTGTGTGAGAAAGCCGGGAAACACTGAAGTGTTGAGAACTTGTGTGAGAAAGTCAGGAAACACTGTTGTGTTGAGAACTTGTGTGAGAAAGCGAGGAAACATTGTTGTGTTGAGAACTTGTGTGAGAAAGCCAGGAAACACTGAAGTGTTGAGAACTTGTGTGAGAAAGCCGGGAAACACTGAAGTGTTGAGAACTTGTGTGAGAAAGTCAGGAAACACTGTTGTGTTGAGAACTTGTGTGAGAAAGCGAGGAAACATTGTTGTGTTTAGAACTTGTGTGAGAAAGTCAGGAAACACTGTTGTGTTGAGAACTTGTGTGAGAAAGTCAGGAAACATTGTTGTGTTTAGAACTTGTGTGAGAAAGCCAGGAAACAATGTTGTGTTGAGAACTTGTGTGAGAAAGTCAGGAAACACTGTTGTGTTTAGAACTTGTGTGAGAAAGCCAGGAAACACTGTTGTGTTGAGAACTTGTGTGAGAAAGTCAGGAAACACTGAAGTGTTGAGAACTTGTGTGAGAAAGTCAGGAAACCCTGTTGTGTTTAGAACTTGTGTGAGAAAGCCAGGAAACAATGTTGTGTTGAGAACTTGTGTGAGAAAGTCAGGAAACACTGTTGTGTTTAGAACTTGTGTGAGAAAGCCAGGAAACACTGTTGTGTTGAGAACTTGTGTGAGAAAGTCAGGAAACACTGAAGTGTTGAGAACTTGTGTGAGAAAGCCAGGAAACACTGAAGTGTTGAGAACTTGTGTGAGAAAGCCGGGAAACACTGAAGTGTTGAGAACTTGTGTGAGAAAGTCAGGAAACACTGTTGTGTTGAGAACTTGTGTGAGAAAGTCAGGAAACATTGTTGTGTTGAGAACTTGTGTGAGAAAGCGAGGAAACATTGTTGTGTTGAGAACTTGTGTGAGAAAGTCAGGAAACACTGTTGTGTTGAGAACTTGTGTGAGAAAGTCAGGAAACACTGTTGTGTTGAGAACTTGTGTGAGAAAGCGAGGAAACAATGTTGTGTTGAGAACTTGTGTGAGAAAGTCAGGAAACACTGTTGTGTTGAGAACTTGTGTGAGAAAGTCAGGAAACATTGTTGTGTTGAGAACTTGTGTGAGAAAGCGAGGAAACATTGTTGTGTTGAGAACTTGTGTGAGAAAGCCGGGAAACACTGTTGTGTTGAGAACTTGTGTGAGAAAGTCAGGAAACACTGTTGTGTTGAGAACTTGTGTGAGAAAGTCAGGAAACACTGTTGTGTTGAGAACTTGTGTGAGAAAGCCGGGAAACACTGAAGTGTTGAGAACTTGTGTGAGAAAGCCGGGAAACACTGTTGTGTTGAGAACTTGTGTGAGAAAGCCAGGAAACACTGAAGTGTTGAGAACTTGTGTGAGAAAGCCAGGAAACACTGAAGTGTTGAGAACTTGTGTGAGAAAGTCAGGAAACACTGTTGTGTTTAGAACTTGTGTGAGAAAGCCAGGAAACAATGTTGTGTTGAGAACTTGTGTGAGAAAGTCAGGAAACACTGTTGTGTTTAGAACTTGTGTGAGAAAGCCAGGAAACACTGTTGTGTTGAGAACTTGTGTGAGAAAGTCAGGAAACACTGAAGTGTTGAGAACTTGTGTGAGAAAGCCAGGAAACACTGAAGTGTTGAGAACTTGTGTGAGAAAGCCGGGAAACACTGAAGTGTTGAGAACTTGTGTGAGAAAGTCAGGAAACACTGTTGTGTTGAGAACTTGTGTGAGAAAGCCAGGAAACAATGTTGTGTTGAGAACTTGTGTGAGAAAGTCAGGAAACACTGTTGTGTTGAGAACTTGTGTGAGAAAGCCGGGAAACACTGAAGTGTTGAGAACTTGTGTGAGAAAGCCAGGAAACACTGAAGTGTTGAGAACTTGTGTGAGAAAGCCGGGAAACACTGAAGTGTTGAGAACTTGTGTGAGAAAGTCAGGAAACAATGTTGTGTTGAGAACTTGTGTGAGAAAGTCAGGAAACACTGTTGTGTTGAGAACTTGTGTGAGAAAGTCAGGAAACACATGGGTAGGTGAACTGGTCACTGTGATAAGACTGAATTTGTTGAAAAGGGCGTTTAACCCCGTTCAATCAATCCACACATGTCACGCTGAGCTTGGTTTTCCGGTAAAACTGCTCCATATGTTATTTCGCATACAGATTTGTAAAATTTGGCTTATGTAGATCAAGATTATACTACACAGAAAGTGTATGCTGAAATTGGTCTTCAGTTGTCGCAAAATTGCTGATAGGGCAATAGTAAGGCAAGGGGTTACTAGACTGTTATATATACGGATAAATGACAAATGTGAATACATGTTCTTTTTACAGGAGTGTTTGTCTAGTAATCATGTTATTTGGAATCAACATATGTTATAATCGTGTAGCCGAGACTGATTAACAGTAATAATTTATTACCAGATAAACGGGTAAATAACAACTTATGAATATGTGTACTTTTTCAGGATTTTTGTTTAGTTATAATTTATAATCCACATATTTTATATTTGTTTTCGAAGGCTTGCTTATAGTATTAAATCATAAACAGGTTATTTTAGTAGCTGAAGTAATTACCAGATATACGGATAAATACGGATACTTTTACGTTTTACAGGAACACTTGTATAATAAGAATTTTAATTTAGATTCGACACATTTTAAGCTCCACTGGCTGAGAGCCATTCGAGCTTATGTCATGGCGAATTGTCCGTCGTGTGTCCGTCGTGTGTCCGTGCGTGCGTCCGTGCGTCAACGTTTTGCTTCAAACGACTTCTCCTCCCTAAATACTTGGCCAATTTGGATGAACTTTCATAAGAAGCATCCTCTCAATGTCCTCTCCTAAATTCATTCACTTTTTTTGGATCCATGCAACCGAAATAAAAAAATAATTCTTCTCCTCCTAAACTGGTTGGCCGATTTTCAAACAATTTTGTAGAAATGTTCCTTGGGTAACCACCTATCAGATTCTTTAAACCATATTGATTGGTCGATTGGTCGAAAAACATGGCCCCCATGGGGCGGGTCTATTTTGCCTTATATGGATGGCTATAGTGAAAACTTAAAAAAATCTTCTCCTCCGAAAGTGTCTGGCCGATTTTCAAATATTCCTTTTGAAATGTTCTTTGGGTGACCCTCTACCAGATTCCTTCAAGCAATGTTGATTGGTCTAAAAACATGGCCGCCAGAGGGCGGGATTATTTTGCCTTTTATGGCTATAGTGAAAACTTAACCTATCTTCTCCTCCCGAAAGTGTCGGGCCGATTTTCAAATAATTTTGTAGAAATGTTCCTAGATTTTTTTTCAAGCCATGTTAATTACTCAAAAACTATGGCCGTATATATAGAATGAAGACAGTATATTTAAGTCTTACTTTCTCATGCCTTAAATGAATCCGCCTTGGTGGAGTGGTTAGCGTTGGGGTTTTGGAACCGGGCGTCCCGAATTCGATCCCCAGTCGCGGCACGTTGTCATGGTGAAGTGTCCTTGTGCAAGACACGTTTCCTAGCCTACTACTGGTTTGTTTACCCAGGAATCATGAGTAAGTGAACTGTCGTCGTGATATAACTGAAATAAAATTGAATATGGCGTAAAACCCCAATAACACCAATTATCATGCCTTCAACTTTTAAAACACTGAAGTATGAGTTACCACAAAATAATTAGAGATTTTATTACCCCTTTCCCAGTAGCAGACGCCTTTTGACGTATATGCAGCAGACGAATGTTGACACCAGTGTGGCAAAAATAGAAAAGCATCATTAAGGGAGAATTCATTTTGTGTCACAATGTTTTAAACTCTTTTCAATATTTATACATTCATTTATACTTTCCATATTTCATATTTATGTTTCAAAAATCGTCTACTTCGGATTTGATGTTATGGAGAAGGCACAGATTGTTCACAGAAACGTATTGAGATGCTTCGGATTTTATTCTTTAGTATATAGTATTCACTAGATTATCTTTAATCCTTTCCCTCATACAGACACTTTCTGATTCCTCTGCAGCAGACGACTTTTGATAATGAGCCATTTTTAGCTCCACTGGCTGAAAGCCAGTCGAGCTTACGTCATGGTGCGTGCGTCCGTTACCTTTTTGCTTCAAACAACTTCTCCTCCCTAACCACTTGGCCAATTAAGATGAAACTAAATAGGAAGCATCCTCATTATCCTCTCCTGAATTTCTTAATTTTTGTTGGATCCATTAAATATTTTGACTTCCATGGCAACCGAAAGAAAAAAATAGTGTAAGCTTAAAAAATCTTTTCCGAAAGTGTCTGTCCGATTCCAAATTATTTTGTAGAAATGTTCCTCTATCAGATTCCTTCAAGCCAAGTTGATTGGGCGATAAACATGGCCGCCAGGGGGCGGGGCTATTTTGCATTATATGGCTATAGTGAAAATTAAAAAAAAAATCTCCTCTGAAAGTGTTTGGCCGATTTTCAAATAATTGTGTAGAAATGTTCCTTGGGTTACTCTTTTTCTGATTCTTTCATATAAATTTCCAAGCCAAGTTGATTGATCAAAAAACATGGCCGCCAGGGGGTGGGACTATTTTGACTTACATTGCTATAGTGAACACTTAAAGAATCTTCTCCAAATGTGTTTCCTTGGGTGACCCTCTATCAGATTCCTTCAAGTCAGGTTGATTGGTCGAAAAACATGGTTGCCAGGGGGTGGGGCTATTTTAACAAATCTTCTCCTCCGAAAGTATCAGGTCGATTTTCAAATAATTTTGTAGAAATGTTCTTAGGGTGACCTTCTATCAGATTCATTCAAGCCATGTTGATTGGTCGAAAATTGATCGCAAGGGGGTGGGGGATATTTTGCCTTTTATGGCTATAGTGAAAACTTAAAAAATCTTCGTGTCCGAAAGTGTCGTGTTGATTTTCAAATAATTGTGTAGAAATGTTCCTAGTGTGACCTTCTATAAGATTCCTTCAAGCCATGTTGATTGGTCGAAAAACATGGCCATCAGGGGGCGGGGCTGTTTGGAGATTTAATGTTTGCCTAATGGCCGTGGAGCGATACTGGCCCTCTTGTGCCTCTTGCCACGATGTTTTAAACCCTATTCAAGCTTTTATTTATTGAGGTTTATCATATTTTTAACATATTATTTTTAAAGTTGTCTGCTGCAGATTTGTTGTATGTGGGGAAGTGTTCACGACTTACGCGCTTGATACCAATGTCTTCATGTCGAACTTTCTGTAAAACATTTGTGTCGTCCATGTTGAAAGTAAACCCACTCGAGGCGGTTATTATGATTGCTTCTGTAAAACTCAAAAACATGTATCATCCCGGAATGCATATACAGAGGTGTTTTTCAAGCACCATATCCCGTCGTATTAAATTTCCGGAGAATAAAATATATGTGAAAATAAACAAACAATATCGACATATATATTTTATTTATTTTTAACTTTTTAAATAAATACCCTTATGAAGTATTGTTTCATACCTTTCCACCATACAATAGATTTGACACAAATGACTCCGAAACATATTTAGATGTACACGTGGAATATCCCTATAGTTAAATTGTAATTATTGAATAGAATTGAAAAAGAAAATATGTTTTCAATAGTCGTCTGCAAGTGGACAATGGTAAACGATGATGGTAACTAACGCTATTTTGAATGTTTACAGGAAACCCGATCGGACTGAAAAGGATGTCAACATCATCAGAGATAATACAAGGTGTGTTGACTGTAGTACTACTCTATCATATTGACCCGATCCTAACCTTTGTTAAAGACTGGTAGAATTGACCGCCTCGGTGGTGTGTAGGTAGAGCGTCCGCCTCGAGTGCAGAAGATCGCGGGTTCGACCCCTGGCCAAAGACCGGTCATACCAAATACTTTAAAAATGGTAGAAATGGCTGCCCTCCTTGGCGCTAAGGGATTATTATTACGACTGACTTACTAGTGCCAGTATAAATGGACCAGTAGTACTGTTAACTTACCCAGGAAAAGCCGTGATATAACTGTAAAAGTGTTGAAAGCGCCGTAAAACACCATGCACTGTTCCTAACCTGCGTGCATTACTGAGGCACACATGCGCTTTCATCAAGTTCGACCTCGTGCGCTTATTATGCCATAGTCATGTACAGTCAAACCTGTGTTTAAAGACCACCCATGGGAATTGAACACTCTCGCCTTTGTTCACATGTGGTCTTTAATTGCAGGGTCTTATCTATAGAAAATGAGTATTTTGGACACTAACAGTCGTTTCGCTATAGACAGGGAATTGCTATTCCAATGTGGTTTCGACTTTACTTTTTAATATTTTATATGAGCCAAATCTAGAGATTTGGAGTCTTAGCTCATCTGCGTGCACGCAGTGAGGACTCGGGCAACACCAGAGTCTTGGACAGCCGCATTTATGTTATCTCTTTCGCTGCCAGAGGCAATTAAAGGGTTTTGTAAACATTGCAGATTCAGTTGAGACAGCTCTCTCCCAGTGAAGTGAAATATTTGTTGTTTGCCACTTAGACATTAAATTTTACCAAATTTCCTGTTGGAAGAAAGATGGAGTGGTCAAATGTTCAACATGGAACAGTCGTCAGTGAAAGAGTTAAGCATGCTTACATGCAACTATTGACATATCGAGGGCTTGGCGTGAAACAGTTGTAACTAAAATTGGTATTTTTTTTACCAAGGTTAATCACCTCGCCATAAAGTCTTAAAAGCGTTAAATCATTTTTCTTGGTAAACAATGGAAATGTAGGTGCCATTGTTCTGAGCAATGGCACCTAAATTTGCATTGTTTACAAAGGGGTCAAAATTGTCCCCAATAACCAGGGTTTTCAAAATAGGTTTTTAGTTATAACCGTTTCACGCCAAGCCCTCGATATAACAACAAGTGTGGCCCCACTAGTTTAATGTCAATATGTTTTCAAATGATGCCGAAGCGGAATGGGCATTAATATCACTCGACGTGTCTCCTATCTCGGAACAAAGGTCAGGATCAGGTCAACACCGTCCGATTATACCAGAGGACTAGATCAGGAGGAGTACATTAGTCATGTCCCCCCTCCATATCTCACTTGCTACTCACACACACCTCATGTTGTGGATATTCAAAGGAAACAAACAACATGGGTATTGAATGTCAAAGAAGGACATTAGTACATAAAAAAGACATCATGGTATTCGATTTTTACAGAGATCATTTAGCGTCTGTGCAATATGTTGTTTATTTCAATAATTAAGCTTTGTTAAATATACAGAGAGAAAATTATAATTGCAATAGATGATCTTGGCGAGTTTCATCCAAAACATTAGGAAAGGGAAAGGGTTTGTTATGGAAAGTATTTTAGCTTTCAAACGCACGATTTTAATTCGCATAGTTAGTTTAGCATGCTAAAGCTTTACCTGCATGATATTTATTTTTAATGAGTTAAACATACGAATTATTGTTTACATATCGTTGTTTTTAGTGTATTTTCACAAAATTTAATTAAAGTCCAGTTTGTTAAAAGTTCGAATTGGACGTAATTCACAGTCATTGCTCGCATACCATAATATTATGAACTGCAAGTCACAGCGTCCTCGAATTGTGACTTCGTGACCTTAAAATCAATAGTGATTATGCGACTAAGTGGTTTTGAGTATATAGGCTACATTTTCCACCTTTTTTTAATGAACCATGTGGTTTTCAAACCTAACGATCTAGACTAAATCCGAATTTCTTCTAAGATTACTTGTAGCTTGGCATATTCGACAAAAGAAAACCTGTTACATGGATCATTTTTAAATTCAAATGATCTTTGATATTGATCTCTATCGAGGAAAACAAGTTCTGCCAATTTTCCCTTAACATCATACAATACTTAGAAAGAAAGATCTTTTCATCAGTGACCTTGAAATCAAATGTCATGGACTTGGATACTAATAGATTGAATGATGTGTTGTTTAAACTCATTCCTATACCTGAATCATACGACTTTGAAAACATCTAGGAAGAACTATGGGAAATCTCTATGAAAAGCATCTTATTTAAATATAGTTGAAAACATATGGCCGTAAAAAGAGACATTTATCATCATGAGTAATTTCTCCTTTTGCGATATTTTTTTTCAAACGTCCTCTGCTGCATGTTGGACTCGTTGGTGTCGGGATAAATTAAATAGTAGTACTGGAAACGCCGTGATATAACTGAAAACGTGGTTAAAGCGGCCATAGTATACACCATACAAATATATTTTGTCTGCAGTAGGGTAAGGGTTAAGACTGTGTTCAACGTACTATCAAATCCCCGCCAGGCGAACTATGTTGTTCAAGGACAGCTCTTACTTATTTTGCTATTCAATTAATTTCAATCCGCCATGACCTAGTGGTTAGCGTCGGGGATTTGGAACCGGGCGTCCCGGGTTCGATTACCAGTCGCGGCGGTCATGGTGGTTCGCCCTTTGGCACATATTTCTTCTTAGCCTAGTACTGGTTTGTTTACTCAGAAATAGTGAAATAGTGAAACAGTTGGAACTAATGATGAAAACGGCGTAAAACCCTAATAAAAACAAAACTTCTATGTTTGCAGGAGAAATACAACAGGGTTTACAAAGAGACTTAAATCGAGAAGGTAAGGTCCACTTATTCCCATTTCCATAACTATGCTCTATTTTCCAAGAAGACGTATGTATCGCTTTCAAGACGACGTTCATATTCATAAGGGTATGAATAGGTAGTGAGTAATTCTCGTGTATTGTCGCTTGACTGACACAGATAAAGCAACGGTAATTATCTCATTAACCCTTTCCCACATACAACAAATCTACAGCAGACGAATTTGTAAGTATTTTAGCAATAATATGAAAAAGTATAATAATTGAATAGAGTTGAAAACATTGTGGAAAAAGGAGAAATTGCTCTTCGTCAATTTTTCTTTTGTCACAATGGTTTGAAAAGTCGTCTGCTGCAGAGACACCAACACATATGTCTGTATGAGGGAAAGGTTTAAAATCAGACATAATCCCTGCTGCATTAGCAAACGCTCGTATAGATCTAATGACTTCCTATTACAGGTCGATTCAAATTGATCTTCACGACAGCCAATCATACTGTCGCTAACAACATCGTTAGGTATCAGCGTGGGATATAATAGTGGCTTTATCCACCATAACATTCAGACATTCCTCCACTACCATAGAACTCAAAGACACCCCAACATATCAGTTTTACAGAGACCGCCTCCTGTATTCATTAAACATGTGACTTAAATTCACTGCATATGCAACATTGGTCTTCTACTCACAAATCCAACAACATACCATCCTAAATTATAAAATCATAAAGTACTTCTTAACATGATGATTTAGCAAAGTCAGAAATTGTGTTGCTTTAAAATTTAGAATATTCTTTAAGAAAGGTTTGGGAATCGTCGTGCCAAGAATATACAGATCAGCACGCGGTGTCGATCAGTCCCATCAGGACTGGTTAGTTTGCTGTTCCAGCACCAAGGGAAACTTGTCTGTCCATTAAAAGAATGTTAATACTCGTCATTAGTTGCAATAACTTACAGTATTCGTGGACTAGTATAAATTTGTTCGTTCAATACCCAGAAATGAGTTGGGAACAATGAAGACTAAAATAAGACTGCACGAATATGAAAAATCAGAAATTGTGTTGCTTTAAAATTCAGGATATTCTTAAAATTAAGAAAAGTTTGTGAATCGTCGTTCAGAGGATATACAGATCAGCCGCTGCGCTGTCGAGCAATTTGATCAGGCCTGGCGAGTCTGTCAGTCCAGCGTCCATGGGAACGCTTCTGACCGTTGAAATAATGACACTAATCGGCATTAATTGCAACCACTCCAAACTATCATTGCCAAGTTCTTACAGTATTCGTGGACTAGTATTTATTTGTTCGTTCAATACTTAGTAATGAGTTGGGAACAATGAAAACCCCAAAATAAGACTAATATGAAAAAAATCAGAAATTGCTTTAATATTTAGAATATTCTTGAAATTAATATAGCTTTGTCGTTCTGAGAATATACAGTTCAGCATGCGCTGTCGATCAGCCTGATCAGGACTGGTTAGTTTTGTCATTCGAGCATTCATTGGGACGGTTCTGACCCTTAAAATAATGATACATGTACTAATTAGTTGCAATCACTCTAAACTATCACTGCCGAGTTCTTACAGTATTCGTGGACTAGTATTTATGTATTCGTTTAATACTCATAAATGAGTTTGGAACAATGAAGACCAAAACATCAGAAATTGTGTTGCTTTAATAGTTAGAATATTCTTAAAATTAAGAAAGGATTTGTGAATCGTCATTCAGAGGATATACAGATCAGCCGCTGCGCTGTCGAGCCGTCTGATCATATGCCAGGTGAGTTTGTCAGTCTAGCATTCATTGGAACGGTTTTGAGATGCAATCACTCTAAAACTGTCACTGTGAAGTTATTTGTTCAGAAATGAGAAGCGAACAATTGATTGTTTGGTGTTTTACGGCGCTTATAACACTATTTCAGTTATATTACTGCGTTTCCAGGGAAAGTTGCCAGTACTACTGGTCCATTTATCCCGACACCAGCCAAGTCAATCGTTATATGCTTACCCGAAACCCTGAGCACCAAGGAGGGTAGAGCCATTACTATCATCTTTAAAGTCTTTGTTATGACCCGGCCGGTCGACTTCACGTGTCTGAGTGCCTATTTGTTTAGTCCACATGGTTCACAGTTTGTAATTTAACCCTTCTACCTCTTACAACAAACATGCAGCAGACTACTTTGAAAACATATTGACAAAAACGTGAATAATATGCATAAATGAGAGTTAGTTTATTAAATAGATTTGAAAACGTTGTGGCAAAAGGAGAAATTGCTAATTATGAGGAATTTCTCCTTTTGCAACAATGTTTTCAAAAGTCGTCTGCTACAGATACGTCAGAAAGCGTCTACGAGTGTCGAAGGGTTAAAGTAATGTATATCGTGTCAAAGGCGTTTGCAAACGATGCAGATTCAGGAGCTGTCTCTCCTGAAATCTGCATCGATTGCCACTTAGATATTAGATTTTACCAAATTTCCTATTGAACGAATGGAGTGGTCCATTTTTTAACATGGAAGAGTCGACTTTGTGAAAGTCGCATACAACAGGATAAGGGTAAATACTAAATAGTAAAACGTTTTACTTTTTTCTTTTAGCTTCACTGAAAATCCTGAATAGAAACAGCCTAGTGATTCTGGCCAAATACCTGTCAAAAGACGAGGGGAACTTTTTAGGTGTCTGCCTTGGTTTGAAACTAGAACGCGTGTGTCAGATATACAGGATGTATCCCCACAGCGCGGCCCTGGCCACGTTCTACGTCCTATATGAGTGGAGGGGTCGACAAACGCAGCCGGAATTGGCCGATCAGTTAATACGCGGTCTCAAAGACACACGGCGTAAGGATTTGGCGTCTATAGTAACGGACGTGCGACAGCAAAACCGAGGACTTGCGGCAGCCGATTTTTCTAGTTTAGACGTTTCGTCGGCGTCAAACGGACGTCAGAGATTAAATAGATCATGATTTGTTACGAAAAGTAATGTTTTTACTACTTTGAAAACATAGTAAACAAAATGGTGAATAATTCAAAATTAAAGTGAATGAAAGTTTATTGAATAAAGTTGAAAAGCTTGTGTCAAAAAGAGAAACTGCTCGTTATATATGCTCACAATTATTTAAAAAGACGTCTGCTGCAGAGGCGTCAGAGGGTGATTTCCATGTCAATTTGAGTTGGGATTCAACGTATGAAAATAAGCTTTCCGATCAGCGGTCGAGATAAGGAGGAGTAGAGCTTTTTTTCCCTGGTCACCTGTCTTATTACTAAATAAAACCCTATGTTGTGGTTCTCAAATATAATATTCTGCCAATGATGAATTTTTAACGCTTTTACACAAACATCGACATCAAATCAACGGCAGACGACTTAAAAAAATAATTTTAAAAGTGAGGCAAAAAATATTGAATTTCTTTTTTAAAATGTTTTTCAAAATTCGTCTGCTTCTGATGGTTAAAAAGTCATCTCGGTGAGACGATTTGTTTCATGCGGGTAAGGGTTAAGTACCCACAATGTGGGGTTTGACAGTTGTATAGGGAATACAGATTATGAAAATGCCCTGATCTGCAGTTGCCTCGGACAGTTGTGAACAATATCGGCGATCGACATCTGCGTAATGTATCGACCAGATCAGCCTGCGCTGTCCGCGCAGACTGATCCGGCCGACACATTCCGTCTTAGGGGGATAGGATGTAAAAGTAGTTATTCCTGAAACAGAAAATCAACAGGAGGCGAAAAGTGTCTATCCGGGTAGGTCTGTGTGGCATGCTTAGGCTAAATCCGGATCGATACTTTACGCAGAGTCCACAATGTTGATTTTCTCACCAGACGGCCTACACATTGATTATTGCAAAGCTACGACCCTGATTATGTATGTATATCTAAATCCATTTTTGAGTAAATCATCCGCCATATTTGTATGGCTGCTTCGGTCAATTGTGAACAATATACATGTGTTATGAGCAAAGCATCTGCAATTTTCGCCAAGCAATAAATGAAGCATCTACTAGTGACGAGTAAAAAAAATATAACTGATTGTAAGAATGTTTTTATTTTAATACTTCCGAGGGCTTGGCGTGAAACAGTTGTAACTAAAATTTGTATTTTTTTTACCAAGGTTATTCACCTCGCCATAAAGTCTTTATATGCGTTAAATCATTATTTACAAAGTTTCTTGGTAAACAATGGAAAGTTAGGTGCCATTGCTCGTTCTGAGCAATGGCACCAACATTTGCATTGTTTACAAAGGGGTCAAAATTTCCCCTAAACCAGGGTTTTCAAAATAGGTTTTTATATACAACCCCTCGAATTACAAGGACGTGGAAGCTCCTTTTGTATGGCTGATTCGGACAATTGTAACCAATATACATGTATATCTAGAGTAAACTCCCATGAGAATAAGCATCTGCCATGTTCATTAAGCAATAAATACACCATCAAATAATCTCTTAGTGTCATCTCATCAAACTGACAAAGTGCCTGAATGGTAATTTCTTTTTATTGTACAAGTGTGTCACACTAGTTCGCCGGGTACGGGTTTGGTTGTATTGTAAATAAGAATTGAGACATTTTACTAAAAGACGCCGACGACAGGATGAGACATTTCGAGGGCTTGGCGTGAAACGGTTGTATCTAAAATTGGATTTTTGGACCAAGGTTATTTACCTCGCCATAAAGTCTTTATAAGCTTTAAATAATTTTTCTTGATAAACAATGGAAATTTAGGTGCCATTGCTCGTTCTGAGCAATGGCACCTAAATTTGCATTGTTTACAAAAGGGTCAAAAGTGCCCCTAATCCAGGGTTTTCAATAGGTTTTGAGTTACAACCGTTTCACGCCAAGCCCTCGATTTCTGGGAGGTTACACATGGAAATAACTCATCATATTATGAAAATTCAGTCACAACATTTATGTTATTAGTCACGTTCTTGAAACGAACGATAATGATGTGTATTTATGTCATTACAATGTAAAGCTATATTAGCTTTTTTTGTCACAGTAAATAATCTTAAGCTTGGACTATGTGTATTAATATCGTACGGTATCCGAAGACTTTTCTAAATTGAAAATACCTGTAGGTAAGTAGTTAACACTCTCCCACGACTTGTTAACACCGTGTGGTATAGGAGGAATTGCTATTTCTGTTTCAAATTCTCAACCCGGTAAACATGTTCTTTTATTTATAGAGTTTTTCCGTACTTTTACGTAGATGTTGTCAGTCATCAGAGCTGTTTTGCTTGTTCTAAAATCCTTATTTTACTCTTTTACGCGATAATCCTATGTTGTGGGTTCTCAAAAGATTTCGTCTCTATATAGCGAAGGGTTATGATATGTATCATTTTCGTTTATGTATAAATTGCAATATAAAAAGTGTATGCCAATAGGAATTTTAAAAGACTTGTTAATTTTGACAAATATTATTAAAGAAATATAACATGTTCGATCTGTTGTCGGTGTCATTCTTCAATTCCATACATGCACACAGAATTTGATACAGCTGCAGCAGACGACTTCTGAATATATAGTGTCAAAGATTTATAGAGATTTTCTATATTATTGTCTTGAAGTTTTCAAAGAAGTCTGATGCAGATTCGATGTATGTGGGATAGTGCAAATGTCGTTTTCATCAGTATTTATTTCATATCACATCCCTTCGGATGTATAATCAAGTTTTAAATCAAGCAGTCACATAACATTATGACAGGGTAACTGGGTTGCTTTCAAGACCACACCTATATACACGATTTCTGACGCATTGCATCAGACTGACTTTTGAAAACATTTTGACAAAAAGAGAAATTGCTCATAATAAGCCATTTCTCCTTTTGCCAAAATGGATTACATTCAATTATTATACTTTCATTTGTCATTGGCCAGATTGCTCAAGCAATTCCGGTCTATAGATTGGCGATGTCCGTCTGTCTGTCAACATTTTGGTTCAAGTTTCAGGTTGAGGCAAAATCTCAGCACTCGAAATGGTTACAAACTTGAAAATTTGTCTGAAGGTATCCAGTAACAAGTTCTATTGATTTCTGTTTACTTTGACCTTGGTTTGTCGATTTTCAAGGTCAAATTGCCGACAATCCGGCCTTACCGTCTTTAGCGGTTTCTTGTTTTCTTATATTTTACCTCGGATGTTTGGATGTTTTTCAAAGTATTCAGCTACTGATTTGTTTTATGTGGGAAAGAGTGAAATCCATTGGTAGCTGTTGGGTCCATCTTACTTCGGAAAATACTAAAACATTAGGCAAAATGTTAATCATTATATCCAAATCGGTCATGTTTTTCTTCATACATGTATCAACATGGCTAGGACGAATCTGACGGATTGTGATTCGAGAAACAGTTCTACACAATTATCTGAAAATTGGGCCACATTCTTGCGGAGGAGAAGAATTTTAAAGTTTTCACAATAGTCACATGAGGCAAAAAAGAGGATCAAGATGGTCCCATATCGCTCACCTGATTTAATAGAATAGTTTTCAAAGTTTTTAATCCATGTATACATATAAACAAAACGAGCCCTGCCCCCATGTGGAAATGTTTATCAACGGATCGGAATAATTTGAACAATCTCAGTAGAGGGTCAGACAAAATTATTTCAAATCAGTACCATACTTTTGGTCAAGGAGATTATTTTTTCAAATCAGGCAGTGTTTTTGTACAAGAAGATTTTTTAAAATTAAGGATAACAAGTTCCGCGCCCTTGCGGCTATGTTTTTTTTAACGGATCAAAATAATTTGAACAATCTTGGTAGAGGGTCACCCACGGAACTTTTGTGCATAATTTATTTTCAAATTGGGCAAGTCCTTAAGGACAATAAGATGTTTAAAGTTTTGACACTTTTGTTGTATGTGGGATAGTTTGTGAGTGATACAAATAGCTCTCATCGCACTACGTGCCAATGTGAGTTAACCCTTTCCCTCATACGACAATTCCGCAGCAGCCGACTTTGAACGTATTTTGTCAAAAAATAGAAAATCTCCATAATGAATGGATAATCTATGACAAAAAGTGGAAAACATTGTGGCAAAAGTAGAAATTGCATGTTTTGTGCAATTTCTTCTTTTGTCACTTTGTTTTCAAAAATCTGTCTGCTGCAGATGCGTCAGAAAGCGTCTATATGAGGGAAAGGATTAAAGAGCCCCTCACCTTGGCGGCCATGTTTTTCTACCAATCAACATAGTTGGAAGGAATCCTCATCGAGGGTCACTCAAGGAAACATTTCAACAACATTATATGAAAATTGGCCCGATACTTTGTGAGGAGAAGAGTTTTATCTACAGCCATATGTAGCAAAACAGTCCGTCCTTTGGAGGCCGTGTGTGTCAAGCAATCAATATGACCTGAAGGAAAATGGTAAAGGATCACCCAAGAATAATTTCTATAATTTTCTTTTTATAAAATCCGCTTATCGCATCGACTTTTATCAAATGTCAGAAAGAGTGTTTGCCGAGCTAAGTTTCGAACTAACAACCCTTTGATTGACAGCCCACGTGGCTGCCTAAATGATTTGAAAATATTGGCTATCCAGTTTTGACAGGGACTGTACTTTTTATGATTTTTCTTTCGGTTGTCATGGAAGGAATTTAATAGGATATTAAGAAATTAAATTAAATTAAAAAGTTGTTTATGAAGTTTAATCCAAATTGGCAGAGTGGTTACAAAGAAGTCCTTTTAACTACACAGTTTAAGCATGCATACATGAAGGACAAATCGCCATGACACAAGCTCGACTTACTTTCAGGCAGAGGAGCTAAAATTTGATAATAACGATGCTTATCTCCCTTTCCATGTATATTTAAATAACAATGTGTATAATTTATAAATTTAAGGAGGTATAACTTTGGTTTATCCTAAAGCAATTTTAGTGAAACTTGCCGCCTTATATTTCGCTATGGTTGTTAACAATTCCATACAGTTGAATTAAATCCATCAACTCAAGGCTTAAATAGATATGGTTTTGAGCGGGTGGACAAAGAGAATATCGCATCGATCTCTGAAATGGCTGAACATGAACATTTGAAAAAGAGGAATGCTAGAATTAGGGTCCTTTAATTGTTCCATTAACCGGATCACAATGTATCAATTTTGAAAATTTGATTACAATCTACCACACAGAAACAAAGCTGTAACCAATTACAGCAAAGTGTGACAGACAGGCAGGCCACACAAAAATGATGACTTGTTGTCATAATAATCTATAGAAAACATTTTATTTTAAAATATTTTAATTTCAAACCACTTCATTACATTCAGGCAAATTTGTCCAATGTTAAGTTACATATCAGATGTGAAACAATTGTAATTATTAAACATAGTATATCTGTAAAGTAGTATTATGTTTTCAAACACAACGGTTTTGATTTCAACTCACAAATTCTAATCCTAAGAACGCACATGGAGTCACACCTGTCCCAATATGCTCCCATATAATTCAATGTGTAATGTCATTTTTCCTTCCGTCTATGCGAGGTTCCCCAACATTCACCTTTTATCACGATGTTTTCAAATGTCATCTGCTGCAGAGGCATCAGAGTGTGGGAAAGGGTTAAAACAGTGCCCAATCTAGGATTTGAAAACAATGGGGGGGGGGGGGGGGGGGGGGGGGGGAATTTTATCGGAAAATTTGAATTTATGAACAAATTAAGGCATTTTTCCTTCTTTGTCTATGTAAAGAATCCCCCTGCAAAAACGTTCTTATATATATAACATCTCATGTCACTTTCTTTACACGCTGATAGCTGGAGGGACTATGCAATTTTGGCTCCTTAGCTTTGTAATGTTCATTGAAGTCAAGCCGGAAACTCAGAAAACGTAAACTGACATCTTGGTGACTGGTTACCATCACAAGGAATTGTTGAACCATATCCTGAAAGACATTGGGTACCATATACCATTGGAAAAATATAACATAAAATAAACCTATGCTTTCAAGTGGCCACTAACAAATTCCCAGATACAACAAATCTGCAGCAGACAACTTTGAAAATATCTTGGCAAAAATACGAAAAACATTTGAAAATAAAAAAGAAATTACTGAGAAGAGAAGAAAATACTGCGGCAAAAGGAGAAATTGCTCATCATAATCAATTTCTTCTTTTGCCAAAATGTTTTCAAAATCCACCTGCTGCGGAGGGGTCAGAAAGTGCCTACATGTGAGTAAGGGTTAAGTATCAATATATCTATTACCACTGCAAACTTGTCAACATTTTCATTGTTATTCAACACTTTTCCAGTTATACCGCAGCATTTCTTTAGTAATTTACCAAGTATAATCAGTATTAATTATTCTGACATCCATGCATAAAACTTATGATATATCCCTAACCCACAGTGTCAAATAAGGGAAGCCACTACTACCATTACTTTTTGGGTATGTTATGACTTTGGTTTGACCCAACCGAGAATTGAACCAAGGCAGACAATTTTAACTCTGCCACATACAGACACTTTATGATGCCTCTGCAGCAGACTAATTTTGAAAAACATTGCGACAAAAGGAGAAGTTGCTCACAATGAACAATTTCTCCTTTTGCAATAATGTTTTCAACTCTATTCAATTATTATACTTTTATTTAGAGATTATTAATATTTGTGTCAAAATGTTTTAAAAGTCATCTGCTGCAGATTTTTTGTATGAGAGAAAGGGTTAACCATAATATTATATTTTTGACCAAAAATTTAGTTACCATAGTGTTGCAATTAGCAGTCAACTTAAACACTGAGAAACACACCAAATAAAAGCTAAAGACAACAGAGTATGAAAACTGAAATTTTGCTTATAACCATTTTCTATTTTTGCCACAATGTTTTCAACTCTATTTAATAAATGTACTATCATCTGTAGAGATTTACCCATTGTTTTACTTGGATGCTTTCAAAAGTCGTCTGCATCAGATTTATTGTATGTAGGAAAGGGTTACACTAATTGAGAAGTTTAATGGTAGGTAAACTGAATTGTTTTAAGCTGTTCTCACCAGAACTTAATTCTCTTTGCCAGCAGGAATTATGTCTGCACAATCGAGAGGTCCACTACTGCAGATTTTAAGTCTGGTTTGCCCCCAACCAGTAATTGAACCATACAAACAAACCAACAATTAATCGTTTAAAACTATCATATCAGATCTATAATTGATCTCCCACTATGGATTGTTTATCATTTGAAGTTTAAAGCTGTTTACAACAGCATTTCAATTATATCACAGTTGCCAATTCCATTAACTCTGACATTGTGTTTCTTGTCTCACTCGCACCAGATCTTCAGACAGCCTACTTCGCTGGCTACCATCTCACAAAGACTTAAACCCTATCTCACATACAGCAAGTCTGCCGCAGACCACTTTCAAAATCTCTAAAAATGAAAATATGATGATGGAACATAGTTGAAAACGTTACGTATAAAGGAGTAATTGCTCATAATGAGCAATTTCTTCTTTTGTAACAATGTTTTAAAAAGTAGTCCGCTACAGAGGCATCAAACTGTGTCTGTATGTCGAGAAAGGGGAAAGTCAATTGTTAGAAACAAATGACACTTGTCACAATGTCTTTTGTCAATCACCAAGCCAAATTTGGGTATACAAACGAACGTTCCGAGTGAGGTTTCTTCTGAGCACGCACAATAATGGGTTTGAGGTTTTGAAAAAAAAGATTTAACCCTTTCCCACATGAGACAAATCTGCAGCATACGACTTTGAAAACAAAGTGATAAAAACCTGAAAAATCTCCATAAAAGCTTAATTGTTAAATAAAGGTGAAAACATTGTGGTCAAAGGAGAAATGAAATTGTTCATCATGATTAATTTCACCATTGGCCACAATGTTTTCAAAAGTCGTCTACTGCTATTGCGTCAAAATGCGTCTGCAGGTGGGAAAAATTTCAGAACCTGAAATGTGTAGGTGGTCACCTCTCTTAACCCTTTCCCACATACAAAAGTTCAGCAGCAGAAGATTTTGAAAACATCTAGGCAAAATAATTGGAAAAACTGCAAATGAAGCAGTTTCTCCTTTTGCTACGATGATTTCAAATGTAGTATGCTTCACAGGCATAAGAAAGACCCTATATTTGGGAAAGGGTTAACCCTTTCCCTCGTACGACAATTCTGCAGCAGATGACTTTAAACGTATTTTGTCAAAACATAGAAAATCTCAATATTTGAATGAATAACCTATGACAAAAAGTGGAAAACATTGTGGCAAAAGGAGAAATTGCACGTTTTGTGCAATTTCTTCTTTTGTCACTATGTTTTAAAAAAGCTTTCTGCTGCAGAGGCGTCAGAAAGCGTCTATATGAGGGAAAGGGTTAAGGAGCCAACTCTGAAATATTTGACTTGTATTTAAAAGTTACATTTCCAGTTTCCCCTGGGTGGCTGCCTAAGGATTTGTTTGATTTGGTGGGATCCGAGCCCCGGTAGCTCAGTCGGTAGCGACGCGGGCTGTCAATCTAGGGGCTGTGAGTTCGAATCCCGGCTCGGCCAACTTTCTTTCCGACGATTGACAAGTCAATGCGACATGCATCATTCGTCTTCCACCAATGGGCTTATAGTTTACATGGAAAAGCAGCCAGTTACTTGGGAAGATTGTTGTGTGGAGTACTGGTGTGAGGAAACCAGAAAATGTATGAGTAGGTGAACTGGCCGCTGTGATATAACTGAGAAATTGTTAATAACGGTGTTAAACCCCAAACGATCAATTGTTTCGTTGGGGTTAGTCACCATTTTCAACATTATTTCAGTTATATCACGGCAGCAATTCACTTATTCATGATCCCCTGGTAAAGAAACAAATACTAGGCTAGGAGAAATGTGCCACTATGAATAAAACACCTTGACTGGGAATCGAACCCCCGGTTCCAAATCCCCGACGCTAGCCACTAGGCCATGGCAGATTCCAGGCTTCCTAAGGAAATATGATACTAGGACCCTTTGCTAGAGCACTGGGTATGTACAATACCTGGTATGACTGATTAGAAATGCCCTACCAAGAGCTATGTTGTGAACTTGTGGGTACTTAATAATAAAGTCTTGGCAAGTCTTCCACCAATGGGCTTATAGTCTATGTGGAAAAGCAGCCAGTTGCTTCGGAAGATTGTTGTGTGGAGTTCTGGTTTGAGAAAACCAGAAAATGCATGAGTAGGTGAACTGGCCGCCGTGATATAACTGAGAAATTGTTAAAAACGGTGTTAAACCCCAAACAATCAATTGTTTTGTTGGGGTTATACACCATTTTCAACATTATTTCAGTTATATCACGGCAGCAATTCACTTATTCATGATCCCCTGGTAAAGAAACAAGTACTAGGCTAGGAGAAATGTGCCACTATGACTAAAGCACCTTGACTGGGAATCGAACCCCCGGTTCCAAATCCCCGACGCTAGCCACTAGGCCATGGCAGATTCCAGGCTTCCTAAGGAAATATGATACTAGGACCCTTTGCTAGAGCACTGGGTATGTACAATACCTGGTATGACTGATTAGAAATGCCCTACCAAGAGCTATGTTGTGAACTTGTGGGTACTTAATAATATAGTCTTGGCAAGATGATTCTTTTGAGCACCCACAATATAGGGTTTGAGGACCAAGCAGGGATTTAAACCTTTCCAACATACAGATTGTTTTCTGATGCTTCTGCAGCAGACGACTTTTGAAAATATTGTGGCAAATAGAGAAATTGCTCATAAGGAGTGATTTCTCCTTTGGCCACAATATTTTCAACACTATAGAGATTTCCTAAGTCGTATGCTGTAGATTTGTTGTACAGTATGTTGGAAAAAGAGGTAAGAACATTAGCACATGGTATATACAATACCTGGTATGACTGAGTCAGGACAGCAAATTTAGCCCTGGTGGATGGTACCACTGATTTAAGAAACTCCAGCCTCCGTTTTCTTTCTTCTTCCTCCATTTCTTCTGTCAGTGCCCACTCTCCCTACAAACCACATTAGAAAAGTTTTTAAACGTTCATTGTATATCTTAAGTACAACCCGTGTTTAAAGACCACCCATGGGAAGTGAACAATCTGGTCTTTGTTCACAGGTGGTCTTTAGTTGCAAGGTCATTTATACAGAAAATGAGTATTTGGGAAACTAAAATTATGGTCGCTATCGACAGGGAATCACTTTTTAAAGGTGTTCTTAAGCTCAGATTTGACTACATTATAAATCTATTTGAGCCACATGAGGCTTTTTGAGGTTATTCATGTTCGTGAGAACAGTTAACCCTTTCCCTCATACGACAATTCTGCAGCAGACGACGTTGAACGTATTTTGTCAAAACATAGAAAATCTCCATAATTGAATGGATAACCTATGACTAAAAGTGGAAAACATTGTGGCAAAAGGAGAAATTGCACGTTTTGTGCAATTTCTTCTTTTGTCACTATGTTTTTAAAAAGCCGTCTGCTGCAGGTGTCCAAAAGCGTTTATATGAGGGAAAGGGTTAAGACTAGGGCAAGCCTGTGCACTTGCAGTCTCACCTGAGCCTTACATGATATATAGTATAGAATAGTATATAGATGCATAATAAAGTAACACAAGAGAGGAAAAAATGTCAACTAGATGTGGGGCTTGAACCTTAAACCCCTATTATACTAACTCTAACCAACCGAACAATCATGTCTTGCCACCACATCCACACTGATAGAAAACATAACGAGCAATTTCACCTTTTGCCAGAATATTTTCAAATATATTCAATAGTTAAACATACATTAATATAGATTTTCCATCAATTTGTCGGATTGTTTTCGAAGTCGTCTGCTGCAGAATTGATGTATGTGGGAAAGGGTTAAAGTTTTCTGATGCAGATTTCTTGTATACCTGTTGGAAAGCGTTATTTAAATAGCATTCCACCAAGACATGAACCGTTGCATGTAGATTCACATATTATTTAGTCATCCAGGGATCCAGATAAAACAAATTGATACCTGTTTTGTTCTTTGCTGTTGAAGTTTAGCAAAATGCTGCCTTGCACTGAGCTCGTGTTGGGCAGTCTGGTAGAAGGAGTCCTGAGCCTGCTGGAAATCGATGATTAGATCAAATATCGTCCGCAGCTGGGTCAGAATACCCTGAAGTGTAATGAGTTTAAGTTAAAACTTATTCTTCTTACATTGATTGCGAAACACGCTTTCAGCTTATATTAATCACACTCGATATCTGCTTCCTCGAGTCTTAACCAGTACTCTTGCAGTTTGTTTGGAAAAATACCAAGGGAAGAACCAGCTCATCACGGGACAGTTGATTGATTGGGGTTTAATGCCATTTTTAACAATTTCTCGGTTATATCACGGTGGCCAGTTCACCTACTCATGCATTTCCTGGTTTTCTCACACCAGTACTTCCCAAGCAACTGTCTGCTTTTCCACATATACCTAGCCCATTGGTGGAAGATGAATGACACATTGACTTTTGTCAATCGTCGGAAAGAAAGTTAGCCGAGCCGGGATTCAAACTCACAACCCCTTTCATCACGGGACAGGAAAGTTGGCCGAGCCGGGATTCAAACTCACAACCCCTTTCATCACGGGACAGGAAAGTTGGCCGAGCCGGGATTCAAACTCAAAACCCCTTTCATCACGGGACAGGAAAGTTGGCCGAGCCGGGATTCAAACTCACAACCCCTTTCATCACGGGACAGGAAAGTTGGCCGAGCCAGGATTCAAACTCACAACCCCTTTCATCACGGGACAGGGTTACTCCTCCAAAATAAGGCCCATTAACCCTTTCCCTCATACTGCAATTCTGCAGCAGACATCTTTGAACATATTTTGTCAAAAAATGGAAAATCTCTATAATTGAATGGATAACCTATGACTAAAAGTGGAAAACATTGTGTCAAAAGAAGAAATTGTTCGTTTTGAGCAATTTCTCCGTTTGTCACTATGTTTTCAAAAAGCCGTCTGCTGCGGAGGCGTCAGAAAGTGTCTATATGAGGGAAAAGGTTAACTCTGATATAAAACAGCAGACAATGTCACAATGTTTTCCACTTTTAGTCATAGGTTATCCATTCAATTATAGAGATTTTCTATTTTTTGACAAAATATGTTCAAAGTCGTCTGCTGCAGAATTGTTGTATGAGGGAAACGGTTAACTCTTTTCCACTGCAGCAGACTACTTTTGAAAACATTTGTGGAAATATTTTCTTGTTTATGGGAAAAGGTTGAGTAGTAATTAACCCTGCCCTATAAAAGATATAAAACAGCAGACAACATTGAAAACAGTAAGTCTATAATATGCAGACTCTATAAACAAAGAACAGTTAATAAATAAAGTTGAAAACATTGTGGCAAAAGGGGAAATTACTCATATGCTAAAATGTTTTCAAAAGTCCTCTGCTGCAGAGGCGCCAGATTGTGAGTGAGGGTTAAAACATACAATAAACCCTTTCCCTCATATAGACGCTTTCTGACGCCTCTGCAGCAGATAGCTTTTTGAAAACATAGTGACAAAAGAAGAAATTGCTCAAAACGAGCAATTTCTCCTTTTACCACAATGTTTTCTACTTTTTAGTCATAGGTTATCCATTCAATTAGAGATTTTCTATGTTTTGACAAAATATGTTCTAAGTCGTCTGCTGCAGAATTGTCGTATGAGGAAAAGGGTTACTCTACTGTTAAATTTTGCCAAAAACAAAAAAAATATCTCTTTTGCCAAAAATATCGTCAGCTGCAGATTAATTAAAATGTGATCTAAATGTGCCAAGGACTCAATTGATAAAACAAGTGCATTTAGTGGACATGTTAATGTTTATATGGTTTTGGAATTGAGGAAATTAAATGTGACATAAAACAAACAGAAATACAATTTAACCCTTTCTCCACATACAACAATTATGCAGCAGACTTTGAAAACGTCTATGCAAAAGCACAGATAATCCCTTTAAATGAAAGAACAATAATTGAATTGAGTTGAAAACATGTTGACAAAAGGAGAAATTGCTTGTTTTGACCAATTTATTCTTTTGTCACAATATTTTCAAAAAGCTGTCTGCTGCAGACGCGTCAGAAATCAGCTATATGAGGGAAAGGGTTAAACACGTATATGAGATCTGTGAATTATAGTTGAGGAAAATTACACAGGCCTGTTTAGAAAGTATCAATTAAACACTTGATCCAAGAAGGTAAATTATCTTGATAAATCTTCATTATTAATTACTGCTCAAGATTACTGTATGTACCCTTTCCCTCATACGACAATACTGTAGCAGACGACTTTGAACATATTTTGTCAAAAAATGGATAACCTATGACAAAAAGTAGAAAACATTGTGACAAAAGGAGAAATTGCTTGTTTTGAGCAATTTCTTGTTTTGTCACTATGTTTTCAAAAAGCCGTCTGCTGCAGAGGCGTCAGAAAGCGTCTATATGAGGGAAAGGGTAAATTAACACTCTCCCACATGCAAAGAAATTATGACACATCTGGAGCAGATGACTTTCGGGAAAGATTATGGTAAAAGGAGTAATTGCTCATAATGAGAGATATTTCCTTTCCCCACAATGTTGTTAATTCTATTCAATAATTATATTATAATATCATTCATATAGATTGATTTTTAACCTATATGTTTTCAAATTCGTCTTCTGCTGATTTATTGCATTTATCTGTAATATTTCTTGTAATTTCTGAGCAATTTCTCCTCTTACCACAATGTTTTCAACTCCGTTAAATAGTTTTACTAGATTTTGTTACGGTCTTCTACACCAGATAATAATTGTTGTTGTATGTGGGAAAGAGTTTATTTAACATAACAGATTCATTCCACTTACAGCAGCATAGGTCTAATGCCAGAAAAACACATATATAAAAATATTTATTTTAACACATATATCGATGGCCCTTAAATTTGATCAGGAATGGGGAATGAACTGCAAATGAAACAGCTTTTCAGTAAAAATGTCATTTGTAATAAGGCATTAAATCTTTGAACAATCTGACAGAGAACCATCACATGATCATTTCTGTTATGTTTTGTTGATATCAGCCCATTAGTGTTGGAGATGCAGTTTGAAACTTAAAAGTTCATTTTACCCCACTTATTTTAACACACATAAAACCACATATAAAACCATTCATTTTAATCATATATAAAAACACATATAAAAACATTTATTTAGACTCAGTATCACTTCAAATGAAAACCATTTCAATCTAAACACACTTTTAAAAGGCTTAGATAAAAGCAACAACACAATAGCTGTTACCTGTGACAAACAATTCAACGACATTATCGAGAGACAGACAATATCAAATTATGACTAGCATAGCAATGTCTCCTTTTCCTACAATATTTTTCATTTTGCAACTCATTTCAATTATAATACTTTCATCAATTTAAGTTTTGTGCATTTAAGCTTAGATATTTTCAGTTTTCTGCTGCAGATTTGTTGTATGTGGGAAAGGGTTAATGCAGACTGTTTCTATGCCTGCAACACGAAGGTGTAACATGAACCTATTCTTAACCCTTTCCCCCATAGAGACACTTTCTGACACCTCTGCTGCAGATGACTTGAAATCAGTGTGTCAAATGAGAAATTGCACATCATGAGCTTTCTGCTCAGTTTCCACAAAACAGTTGGCCCTATATGATTATAATTGTCTCATACTGAAAACTCTGCAATAATTGATGTGACAGAACCCGATATACAATAGCAATTGAGCACATTTATTGATATAACGGCACCTGATATACAATAGCAATTGAGCACATTTATTGATATAACAGCACCTGATATACAATAGCAATTGAGCACATTTATTGAGATAAAAACACCTGATACACAATAGCCATTGAGAACATGTATTGAGCACATACAGCTTTATTACCTCCCTTTCTTGCTACAGTAAATCAGTATTATAACAGAAATATCATTGGTGTGTTAAACAACATCCACACTGGGAAATATCAACACTTTCCCACATACAACAAATCTGCAGCAGACACATTTGAAAACATCTTTATTAATGAATAGAGTTGAAATCATTGTGGCAACTGGAAAAATTGCTCATCAAGAGTAATTTCTCCTTTTGCCACAATGATTACAGAATCTGTTTCATAGGAATAGGAATGTATTGCATATGGAAAAAGGGTTCATTCTATCTACTTCTAAAATTATAATAATGAATATTTAAAAAGTAATTGCATAATGATTGATGATTGATTAAGGTTTAATGCAGTTTTCAACAAAAGTTCCTATCACTGTGGCCAGTTCATAACATCTTGGAAGTATTATTTTGATGTGCAGTAAAAATCTTTAAATCATTATATGACAAGTAGCTGGTTTTGAAAAATCAATCTTTTTCTCACAATATTTGTCTGTATCAGGTAGACATGTATAATACATGACATGTGTTCATAGCTTATGCTCATATATATAAAGCCCTCTTCTTTACCACTAGTTGTGTCAAATCACCTGCACTATCTTTCCATCATTCATCAGATCTGCTGCAGAAAACTTTGTTTATCCCTTTCCCTCATACAGGGTGAGTGTATTAAAGGGTCTGGTATCTCGGTCAAATTCTCATTTAACCTGTCTCCCGAGAGCGTCCGAGATAACACAGATTACAATTAGGACGCTATTGGTTACGATACGTGAGACAGAATCATTTTACACGTTTCGTTAATTTTAATATTATAGACAATTCCGTGACATTTCAAGCCCAAAAAATATATATGACGACAAGCCAGTTCTTTTATACTTAAAGAGTTACACAAAATTTAATATATTGTTGGTTATAGTTCGTATTTACTCGTTTTACTAAATGTGATAATCGCCCCTCTGTCAATGTCGTCTCTACAAATTGGAAGATTTCAAGTGAAAATCGCCAATCGTAGTATAGTAAGTCTCAATTATTGAGAAAACAGTATAACTGTTTGATTAAAGTTTTAGACCGATGTGATGTGCATAAATCGTTTGTTTGACAGAGTACATTTTAAAATTATTTTATTTAATATAAAGTTGCTTATTTTGTTCACAAATTTTGCACTTTTTGAAGATTTTTGTAAAAATATATTTGAGATTTTATTTTCTTCCATATCCAAAAGCAAGATTTATGATGAAGGTCGGGAATTCAGAGCTTATATTTAAACATTTTAGTGTAAATAAACTATTTTGCTAATGCCAGAAATAGTTTTTAACTAGTAAATGAGAACACAAATGAAGTTATAGACATTTCATTTCGACTGATTTTTGACAAATTTCGAGAATTACCTAGTAGCATACTAGTAACAGAATCAATATTTATGTTATGTATATGGCATGTTTAGGTATTGGTCTGAAACTTCAGTACATGTTTGTTTTTATTGTACATGCCGAAAAAACGATTTCAAAAAAATTAATGTTTATTTCTATGAAAAAGTTTCATATTTAGTGTTGGAAGGTTCTGTACTCATTCTCAAATTGTCAAAACATAAAATTTTGATGTATTGACTGATTTATTGTGCAAACAAATAACAGTCTCCAATTTTGCTTCAGATCAAGACTGTTATTAAAATATCTCTTGTTTGACGCAGGCATTATTCAATTTAAACTGACTGCTTTTGTTCGGCCGAAATACTGCATTTGGAAAATTCCAAAATGTCCTACTAATAGCTTGCTAGACTGTTAAACGAGTGTTTTTTAATCTCTATATTATAAACGCTTTATTTTTAATTGTTGCAATATGAAAGCTTCTAGATGAAACTACTGGTTTTTAAACGTTCTTGATCGTAAAACGCTGATGACATGTATCATTGTTTAGATTGACAAATTATATTCTCTGGATCTTGCAGTATACAATGCAAGCTTATCGGTCAAATTGTTATACACTGTCGCATGTTTGCCATCTGTCTTTAATCAACACGCTTTGTTAATCCTATTACTGATTATTGGAGATTAAAGGACACTTGACACATGCTGTGAGAACCAACACGATGACAGTGTAATTTAATTAAAATAAAACAATATTTTAAAAAAAGATATCATACAATGATTTATAAAATACATAATTAAACAGAATAGGAGGCAACACGGGGTTGATTTAAACCTAACATTACACAAAACGTTATTGAGGTTTACATATATCGATTTTTCCCTCGATAAAATGCGTATACAGGTATGGTCAACCCAGGACGACAAGTTAATATTGGAAATCTGACGATTATCGTAGAGTGACCTCACCATTTAATACACTCACCCTGCCTCATACAACAATTCTGTAACAGACGACTTTGAACATATTTTTTCAAAATAGAAAATCTCTATAATTGAATGGATAACCAATGACTAAATGTGGAAAATATTGTGGCAATTTCTTCTTTTGTCAACATGTTTTCTAAAATCCGTCCCAGAATATCCCGCAGATTCCCCCCAGACACAACACTGCCTATAAACATTACCACTTTCCCACTTACAGGCACTTTCTGATGCCTCTGCAGCAGACAACTTTTGAAAATGTTGTGGCAAAAGTAGAAATTTCTCATAATGAACAATTTCTCCTTTTGTCACAAAGTTTTTTTTAACTCTATTCAATATTTACACTTTCATAAGTATATATTTTCCATTTCTTTTGCTGAGATGTTTTCAAAGTTGTCTGCCTTAGATTTGTTGTATGTGGGAAAGGGTAGAAAGTAATGTTTTTTAGCCCTTTCCCTCATAGGACAATTCTGCAGCAGACGACTTTGAACATATTCTATCAAAAAATAGAAAATCTCTTTAATTGAATGGATAACCTATGGCATAAAGTGGAAAACATTGTGTCAAAAGGAGAAATTGCTCGTTTTGAGCAATTTCTTCCTTTGTCACTATGTTTTCAAAAGGCCGTCTGCAGCAGAGGCGTCAGAAAGTGTCTATATGATGGAAAGGGTTAAGCAATTATTCTACTTGTCCAAAATAAATAAAAATTTAAGCAGAGTCAATAGAAACAAGATAATAGTGAAAGATTACTATCTTGACATGCATCAAATCTTTCACACAAACAAACATATCTGCAGCAGACGACTTTGAAAACAAACAGGCGCAAATATGGAAAGTCTATGTTAGTGAAAGTTTAATTATTGAATAGAGTTGAAAAGTCGTCTGCTGCAGATGTTTCAAAACTTGTCTGCAAGTGGGAAAGGGTTACCGGTAATGTGATCAAATAGCTGAGGTAGACAAAAAAACGTTCTTAATTTTTACATAATCTGCCATGACACAGAAGTGAGGTCCTCAATATAGAGAGTGAAAGCTACGAGACAACAGATTTTACTCACTCGTGATTGTTCATCGAGCAGACAGCGTGTTATAATGGTGTCCAGGAATGTCTCGTGTGCAGCTATCACACAGTCCAGATCTTCTGCCTCCCGCACTTTACTCAGCAGTTCGTGCCATGAGCACTCCAGCACCTGTATCAAAAATATCATGTATGGCCGAGAAACCAAATCTCATATTTAACCATTAATTGGAAGTGCTCTTTTTTTGAAGTTGTCTGCTTTGAAAATATATGTTGAATTGTTTGTTGGTTTGGTAATTAATGCTTCTTTCAACTATTTTACAAGTATATCACAATATCACCGTGTTTCCGGGATAAGTTACCAGAACTGCTGGTCCATTTATCCTGACAACAGAGAGTCAGTCTTAATGCTAACCCCACAACCTATAGCATCAAGGAGGGAAATACACTACTTCTATTTTAAAAGTCTTTAATATGAACTGGCTGAGGATTGAACCCTCAACTTACCGCACCTGAGGCAGATGGTCTACCACTACACCAAACAGCTGTTGAAAGACAGTACAAGCCCTCCAGGTTGGGGCTTGGCAGTAAATATTCAATGCAAAAATTTAAGCGAACTGCAAACAACTATTTTGGGAGTTTCTCCTTTCCCCAAAGATATACATCTGCTACTAAAGTGTAAAAAGTGATGGCAAGTGTAAAGTAGATGGTAAATACAAATCTATAAATTTTCGCAATTAAGGGGAATAATCATTACTGATATTTGTTCTTTAATATTTCTCAATTTATTGATTAGGTATCCGCTGTGGTCGAGTGGTTAGCGTCGGGGATTTCGAAACCG
Source organism: Serripes groenlandicus (assembly GCA_031761405.1). NCBI lineage: Eukaryota > Metazoa > Mollusca > Bivalvia > Cardiida > Cardiidae > Serripes > Serripes groenlandicus. The sequence continues at coordinate 28,310,008 of JASEVX010000008.1, read as the reverse complement.
GGTGTCCCAGGTTCGATCCCCAGTCGTGGCACTACGGTTGTGGTGGAGTGCCCTTGGGCAAGGCACATTTTCTAGCCTAGTACTGGTTTGTTTACCCAGGGTTCATGAATAATTAAATTTAATTGCACGCTAAATGACCTTAGCTGTCGATGCGCCATAAAACAATATACATTCATTCATTTTAAATCCATTAGACAGCTATTTGACTATGTTCCAACAAATGTGTTATAGGTATGTAGTATGCTGAGTATATTTGCCCTCTATCCCCCCCCCCCCCCCCCCCAAGTAAGATCTAAGAACCTTACCTCAAAGCTGATGTAATACTGTGTCTGTTGTATAAAATGGACCATCACACTGCTTAGTTTGTGACACTGTTGTAAAATCTTTGACAACTCTAAAAATAGTAATAATAATATATGTAAACAGATCTTTCCTAACCCTATGTTGTGAGTACTCAGTCAGACGTTTCTTTAGAGTACCCACAGTACTATCCAACATTTTGAGTATCAACAACAAAGTGTTTAAATGTCAAATAAGGAATTTAGACAAGATCGCCGTGGAGCAAAAGCCAACGCTTGTCAGTTTTTTCTAAGTAGCAACTGGAGCATTACTGAATAATTATTAACCTTTTCCCTCATATAGACGCTTTCTGAGGCCTCTGCAGCAGACAGCTTTTTGAAAACATAGTGACAAAAGAAGAAATTGCACAAAACGTGCAATTTCTCCTTTTGCCACAATGTTTTCCACTTTTTGTCATGGGTTATCCATTCAATTATGGAGATTTTCTATGTTTTGACAAAACACGTTCAAAGTCGTCTGCTGCAGAATTGTCGTATGGGGGAAAGAAAGGGTTAAAGCCAGAATTGTGTGACTTGGTAAAAACATGCATATTGTTTCTAAGAGCTTGTGTACCAAGTTTCATTTGAATATATGTAACTATTTTTTAGTTGTGTGATGATAACGACGGACCAGGCCAAGGGTATCACAATAACCCAACTGTTTTTCTCCGAAAAATAGAGAAGGTAAAAATTAATAACGCCTCATATCTAGGGCTCTGCACAAATATTTCAAAAGTCCACTGCAAGTGGGAAAGGGCTTAATACTTAACTAGGAGTTTTAACCCTTACCCTGCTGTATGAGACTGTTTCGCCCTTTCCCACATATCTCTGCAGCAGACAACTTTGAAAACATACCCGATTTTGTTTTTGAAATTCACTTTAAATGATAACAATAATTGAATAGTTGAAAACATGGTGACAAAAGGAAACAAGATGTGTTTATGAAACACTGATGCCCCCTAATGGCAACATCTAGGTCAAAGGTCAAGGTCGCCAGGTCAAAAATGTTGGTACTGACAGAAAGGTCATGTCACAAGGAATACACATGTGAAATATGGTAGCCGTACCTGTTATGGTTCAAAAGTAGTGGTCAAGGTTAAAGTTTTTTTCGAGAATGGCAACATCTAGGTCAAAGGTCAAGGTCGCAAGGTGAAAAATTTTGGTACTGACAGAAAGGTCTTGTCAAATATGGTAGCCTTACCTGTTATGGTTCAAAAGTAGTGGGGAAGGTTAAAAAAAAAAATGAGAATGGCAACATCTAGGTCAAAGGTCAAGGTCGCAAGGTCAAAAATGTTGGTACTGACAGAAAGGTCATGTCACAAGGAATACACATGTGAAATATGGTAGCCGTATCTGTTATGGTTCAAAAGTAATGGCCAAGGTTAAAGTTTTTTTCGAGAATGGCAACATCTAGGTCAAAGGTCAAGGTCGCAAGGTCAAAAATGTTGGTACTGACAGAAAGGTCATGTCACAAGGAATACACATGTAAAATATGGTAGCCGTACCTGTTATGGTTCAAAAGTAATTGCCAAGGTTAAAGTTTTTTTCGAGAATGGCAACATCTAGGTCAAAGGTCAAGGTCGCAAGGTCAAACATTTTGGTACTGACAGAAAGGTAATGTCACAAGGAATACACATGTGAAATATGGTAGCCGTACCTGTTATGGTTCAAAAGTAGTGGTCAAGGTTAAAGGTTTTTTCGTGCAGACAGGCCAAAAACTACATCTAGGTCAAAGGTCAAGGTCGCAAGGTCAAACATTTTGGTACTGACAGAAAGGTCATGTCACAAGGAATACACATGTGAAATATGGTAGCCGTACCTGTTATGGTTCAAAAATAGTGGTCAAGGTTAAAGGTTTTTTTGTGCAGACAGACAGACAGACCAACGTGCAGACAGGCCAAAAACTATATGCCCCCCGAATCGGAGATTCCGGGGGGGCATAAAAATTGCTTGTTCTGAGCAATTTCTTCTTTTGTCGCCATGCTTTCAAAATGCCGTCTGCTGCAGAGGCGTCAGAAAGCGTCTATATGAGGAAAAGGGTCAACATCTGTGTACAGTGTATCATGCTATGCACAAACTTAAAACTACAACACATTTTCATGCAGACTAATTTTGGTCTTTATTGTTTGATACACATTTATCCATCTCTAAGGTGTTGTTGTTAAAAGCGTCTCAGTGGTAAAGGGTTCAATCCCCAGTTGGGTCAAAATGGTAGTAATTGCTTCCATCCTTGCCACTCAGGGTTGTGGGTGCAAGGCTAAATAATACCATTGGTAAATTACCCAGGAAATGCCATAATATCACTGAAATACTTTTGAACAGCGTACAATACCATTCAAACAAACTCATTTATCAATAGTTAGTAATGACTACCACTGCAGGAAATCAGTGGATTGTGGGTTAACCCTTCCACACCGCATAAGTTTTATTGATGCATTTGCAGCAGACGACCTTTTAAAACAATGTGACATAAGAAGGAATTGCTCATATTGTGCCATAAAGTTGGCAACTTTATTCAAGTTAAAATTTCATTCATTAGAAAATTTCCATATTTTTTTTTATTGATTGATTTTCCAGTCATAGGTAAGACACCAGTACTCCTGGTCCATTTATGCTGACACTAGCAAGTCAGTCACATAATGCTTACCCTGTAACACTGAGCGCCAAGTTGCTCAGCCATTACTACTATTTTTAAAGTCCCCCGCTGGGGATCAAACCCGTGAAATCCTGCACCTGTTAACAAAGTCGCCTGCTTCATATTTACTGTTGGAAAGGTTAAAGAATATGAAATACCTGGAACGGTCCTGAGGAGCTTGGCATTAAATATCTGGTTGCGCCAAATAAGAGACAGAACATACTCCATACGCTTTGCCCTCCACAGGAAATTAAACACCCTTAGATACATTATCATACATTCTGGTGTAAATACCTGAAAAAAAAGTGGTACAGAAAAGAGCATAACTTTTATTTGTTTTACCTTTAGCTTGATATATCCAGTAGCAGCTGTTGAAATATATAGAGGGCTTGGCATGATGGTTGTAACTAAAATTGGTATTTTTTTTACCAAGGTTTATCACCTCGCCATAAAGTCTTTATAAGCATTAAATCATTTTTCTTGGTAAACAATGCAAATTTAGGTGCCATTGCTCAAAACGAGCAATGGCACCTAAATTTGCATTGTTTATAAAGGGGTCAAAATTGCCCCTTAACCAGGGTTTTCAAAATAAGCCCTCGATATGTTCTTGCATGCAAAACCGTAAGCAAAGTGTGAGTCGAACACAAGGTTGTGTACAATAGCTCTCATATTGACCTTAAAAACAAGAAGTCTGGACATTGATTCATAAACTTGCTGTGGCGATTAAAATAGCTCTTCTGTTCTTTGTAAAGGAGAGTTGAAAATAACATCTCCAAAATATGAATTTAACCCTTTCCCTCATATAGACGCTTTCTGACGCCTCTGCAGCAGATGGCTTTTCGAAAACATAGTGACAAAAGAAGAAATTGCACAAAACATGCAATTTCTCCTTTTGCCACAATGTTTTCCATTTTTTGTCATAGGTTATCCATTCAATTATGGAGATTTTCTATGTTTTGACAAAATACTTTCAAAGTCGTCTGCTGCAGAATTGTCGTATGTGGGAAAGGGTTAACCCTTTCCCATATACGACAAAATCTGAACTGTAACAAAAACAGAAAATCGAGACATTGATTTAAAAACTTGCCGTGGCATATTAGAAATTTGGATCCATCATGAGTTTTCTTTGGAGATCAAGATTTCTTAAATGAGTCTAGAAAAAGACGGTTATTAACCGAGCCTCTTGGCGAGGTTAATAACTCTCTTTTTCGAGACGAATTTAAGAAATCTTCTCCAAAGAAAAAAGAGTGATGGATTCTTTTTATCACCTAAACAGTGTGTTTTAATGAAAAATATTGACAACATCAAAACAAAGACTGAATAACATATTCTTCATAAGAACTTGTGATTCACCGCATAAAAAAGTAGTCCTCATCATTTTTCAATAAGAAGAAAAAAAACAACAATGTTTTAAACAATTAAGACTCGTTATTTATTCAAAATAACGTATTATTGCATTTTTCAATGTGTAAAATTTAACAACTTAACAATAAACATAATAAAGATAAAGGTCAAAATGACGTCATCAGTAGTGGCGTGTATGACGTGTTTTTGTTATCACACGTGTATGATAACGTTGTTCCGTGATTTGTTCTCAACTTGAAAATAAGGGTATTTATGTGATAATAGCTTTTCCGTACTTTATACAGGCGAGCTAAATATAACTTCTCCAAGAAATGAATTTAACCAAATATCTCATCACACTCACAGTTCTAATGGGCCCATCAACATGATAGTCTAAACTGAAGACATCCCAGCCCGTATCACCAGGTGAAACCTGAAGTAGATTTACACAATCAATATCATACAAGCCAATTCATTTCATCCTTGGGCTAACAGTCTATGCGGAAAAGCAGCCGGATTCTTGGAAAATATGTACTGGTGTAGTTTTGGCAGAGTTAGGAAAATATTTGTTGCATGCTTAATAATATCACAATATATTTATGATTTTCGAATTTGATATTAAAACTAGAACACAACAGTTTTACCTTCCATTTACCAGTACATCATTTTTTAACCTACTTTTCCCCCACATACAATCAATCTTTAGCAAATAATTTCGAAAACACAGAGGCAAAAAATATGAAAATGTTTACATCAAAATATATTCATTGAATAGTCTTGAAAACATTGCAGCAAAGAGAAAGATTGCTTATTATGATCAATTACTCTATTTGTCACATTGTTTTCAAGGCATCTGCTGCAAACGCATCAAAATGCAACTGTAGGTGGGAAAGGGTTTACACTTGACAAGTACATTTTTTAATTCAAACCATTATCCCCTTTGCTATTTTCTAAATCCTTCAAGTTGAAAACAACAAGAAAAGAATAAGAATCTTGAAAAATGGATTTTCAGGAAAAATCTTAAAAGCAAAAATTGATAAATAGAAAATAAACTCATCATGAGCAATATATTTTATACCTTTCCTACATACAGATGCTTTCTGACGCCTCTGCAGCAGATGACTTTTGAAAACATTGTGTCAAAATGAGAATTTGCTCATAATGAGCACTTTTCCTTTTGCCACCATTGTCTACAGCTCTAATTAATTATTATACTTTCATATACAGAGCTTTTTTCAACACTTTTTCAAGATGTTATCGAAGTCGCCTGTTGCAGATTTATTGTATGTGGGAAAGTGTGAAACAAGGCTTACATAAGTTATTCATGGAACCCTTAACCTGATGCAGACAACAACGGAAGCTATTCGATGATATTCTAGACAAAAAGCAAGACATTTTCAACTACAGGTAAGCTTAAAAATTATGGCTGAATTTTTGTTCAGACATTAGATTCTTTCCTTCTGATGTTTTCAAAAAGCAGACGACTCTAAAAAACTATAAGCTTTCGATAAACCACAAAATGAAAGCGGAACAGATAAGACAAATGGATGATGGATGGCCAACAAACAAATGATCCCTATATGTGACTCTGTCAAGCAGGCTACAAAAAAAAATATCAAGGATTGATTAATTGTTTGGCGTTTAATTTTTCATTTATATCACAGCATTTACAGGGTAAGTTACCAGTACTACTGGTCCATTTATCCTGACATCAGCCAGTCAGTCGTAAAGCTAAACCTGCTACCCTAAGCACCAAAGGGGCAACCATTAATACCATTTTTAAAGTCTTTGGTATGACCCGACCAAGGATTAAACACACAAGTACTAGCTATTTTGAGAAATCTCAAATATGTTCTCGTTACTAGGAAAGAAGTTTGTGCGTGTGCGTTCATATATCACCTAGGAAAAATAACGCGACTCTGTAGCTCTAACTTTGCTCCTAGCAACATAAGAATTTTCTACATACTTTATAGGTCTAAAACAAGATGTGTTTGTGAAACACTGATGCCCCCAAATGGCAACATCTAGGTCAAAGGTCAAGGTCGCAAGGTCAAAAAAAAATTTGTACTGACAGAAAGGTCATGTCACAAGGAATACACATGTGAAATATGGTAGCCGTACCTGTTATGGTTCAAGAGACAGACAGACTGAAAGGCCAAAAACTAGATGCCCAGCGAATCGGCGATTCTGGGGGCATAAAAAACATCTGCTTTATCCCTTGAATATTTCATACATACCTCTAACAATCTGACATCTACACGTTTAACTATATCTATGTCATCAAACTGAGCATTTGTAGCCCTGATAGCGGTCTCCAGTATACCTGTGAGATTGTGCAGGTACAGATTTGAGGCTGGTTTGGCAAGATCTTCCCTGTAAAATTACACTGTTAGTTAATTTGGGTAAGAACAATAGCCGTCTGTTAATTGTTTTTGAATTAATTGAGCAAAATTCTGTATAAAATGTTTTCAGTATTTTATATTTTCACGGATTAATCAATAATTGTTAATTAGTTGCTCACAGGTGGATTTGATAAACACATTTAAGGCATTCACATCTTAATGATCCTATGCATAATTATCCCAGGGAGGTATTATCCTACACTCAGTTAATTGAACCTAGTAAGCCTATTCCTTTCCCGCATACAGACACTTTCTGATGCCTCTTCAGCAGACGTAATTAGAAAACATTGTGGCAAATGGAGACATTTTTTTAAAAGAGCAATTTCTCCTTCTGGCACAATGTTTTTTCAACTTTATTTAATAATTAAACACTCAATTTATTAGAACTTTTCAGTTTTTTCGCATAAATTTTCCAAGCCGTCAGAACAGTAAAGTATTGGTAACTTACATAGGACACACTGTGATAAAGCTGAATAATTGTTGAAAGTGGCATAAAATACCATCAGAACTCTAGATAAGGGGCGTTTTGCATGTTCTTAAATCCTAATTTGACCCCAAAACCCTATGTTGTAGGTACTCAAAAGAATCGTCTCAGTGAGAAGATTCTTTTGAGTACCCACATCATAAGGATTCGTTGGATAATAAGAGATATTGTGGGGAAAAGAGCTGAATACCCCTCTTTATATGGACCTCTGTACCATGCAAACAAAACAAAACCTTTTATATAATTGGTTCACAAGTTGTCTGCAACAGAAGCATCAAATATGGGCTGTATCTGGGAAAGGTCTATCTGCCTTCAATCCATTAATAACTAGAAATATCATTGAAGGTGATGAATACCCCCAACTGGTGCCTGACAATATACATATGTATGAGAAATTCAAGGAGGCATAACTCATTTAAAAATAATTCCAGTGCAACACGCCGACAATATGCACAACTAGGCTTGGTATCAATCATTCATGTGAAGTTATATTGAATTCTGACCAAGGGTTGCTGAGAAATAGTGTTGACAAGAAATGTCCACAGACCAACGGACAGACAAACCAACCGACCGACCGACAAGCGAGACTCCTATATAGCCCCCATATACTATGTATCTGGGGGTATAATTAATACATAGGGAATATTATGTTGCAGTAGTGATATCTTGCTTTGTATTGTACTATGAGGTTCATGGAAAAATTGATATCTCCCGAGAATGAAGGTCAAGAGAGATATCAATTGTTCATTGTTCCGAGAAGACCATTCATAGCCAGATATCACTACTAGAACATAATTTTCCTTTTATTATATACCTAGGATAACTTTGAACCCTTTCCCTCATATAGACGCTTTCTGACGCCTCTGCAGCAGACAGCTTTTTGAAAACATAGTGACAAATAAAGAAATTGCTCAAAAAAAGCAATTTCTCCTTTTGCCACAATGTTTTCCACCTTTAGTCATAGGTTATCCATTCAATTATAGAGATTTTCCATTTTTTGACAAAATATGTTCAAAGTCATCTGCTGCAGAATTGTCGTATGAGGGAAAGAGTTAACACAATTTACACATGAAATAAAATTTATGAATTGGAGAATGTAGACAAAATAAAGGACACATTTTAGAGAGCTGAAAATATTGCAGGAAAATGAGACCCAATATGATAAACAATGAACAGATAATCTTCTTACTCTAATAAGTCCATGAGATGCCGAATAAAATCACCTTGGCCCAGCAAAAGGTACCGTCTCATTGCCTGTGAAAAAGATACATCGTTTAAGCTTTCTTTGAAAATACATCAGAAGTACGGAGTAAACTTGACTGCTTTCCATATCAAAGATGCATTTGCCTCAGAAGAGTATCAAAAACATTGTGAGAAAAAGGAAATACTGCTTGTAAATCTCTTTCCCATAATGTTTTCTTCTCTATTAAATGAAACTTGTAAGATGCATTATATACAGACCAAGGTGAAGAAATCAAAGCTTATAGTGATCACTTCTGATACCTGCTTCCGGGAGACTTAACCCCTTTCCAACATAAAAAAAAGTTCAGTATCCGGTGACTTTAAAAATATGAAAATCTCTGTAAATCAAAATACAACCGAGTTAAAAAACATTGTAGCAAAAGGGTTAACCAAACTAGTACTTGGAAAGGTCACAAAAGTTGGTTTGGCTCTCACAGAAATCTTTCCCATCATAATCTGCAACAGACCACTTTAGAAAACATTGCGACATTTAGCCAAAATGTTTGCATCTCTTTTCAATAAATTTACTTTTTTTTCCAGACATTTTACACATATTTACCCAGATGTTTTCAAGATCTTCTGCTGCAGATTTGTTGTATGTGGGAAAGGGTAAAATCATTTTCTATTCTAACTCTTTCAGCACCAATGGCAATATTGAGAGTTTTTGCAAACAACAATTGTTTGGTTTGATATTTTATCAAAATATTCCCAAAACTCTTGTAACATTCACCTGATTTTGAACATGAAAGAGTCTACTTTGGGAATTCGGTTCTAAAAGAGTACATAAAGATGCTTTCTGATGCCTCTGCAGCAGACGACTTTTGAATACACAGTGACAAAAGAAGAAATTGCTCATTTTGAGCAATTACTCCCGTTTGCCACACTGTTTTCGACTCTTTTAAATGTTTAATCTTTCATTTATAGAGATGTTTTATCGTTTTGCCCCAGATGATTCTAAAAGTCATCTGCTGCAGATTTGTTGTATGTGGGAGTTAAGTACATACCTTCAAATGGTCCATAAACTTGTACGTGGTGTGTAGGACATCCAGTAAATGTTTGCTGGTCTCTTTGTAGACCTGGTCTATCATGTTCTGGAAATCGTTACTCAGATCCTGTGTAAACATCCACTCAGCTGCATCAAAAAACAAACAAACAAACATTTACAGCAACAACTTACTTTAATAGTGGAAGACAGTGGTGCATTGGTAGAGCGTCGGCCCACGTAACAAAGGTCCCGGGTTTCGAATCTGGTGATGAGCGGGTTCTGCCTTTGGGTTTTTTCCATGCAAACAACAGGAGGGAGTACTGGTTATGTCTCCAGGAAGCAGACATCAAGTTTGATTAATTATAAATAACCTTAAAGCTCGTTTTTTGCAATTGATGTAAAATAAATAAGTTTAGCAGAACTTACATGAACTAATTTAACTGCTGATCAGTCAATTCAATTACTATTTTCTAAACCCATTCAATACTGAATTTTTAAAATGGACTTGTCACGCTTTGCATTTGGAGGAGTCTGTTGCACATTCTAGGAATATTATTATAACAAGAGGACCATGATGGTTCCTAAATCGCTCACCAGATTAACTAGAATTCACATAGTATTCAATGTTCTTACCCTATACATACAAGGAAAACAAACAGCGCCCCATGGTGGTAATGTTTATCAATAGTTCATAAAAATTTCAGCAATCTTGGTCATGGTAAAGGGTCACCCAATGAACATTTGTGACAAATTATTTTAAAATCAGGCCTTTATGTTTGGACAAGTAGATTTTAGAAGTTTTCACTATATGTAAACATATAAGGAAAAGAAGCCCGACCCCCGTGTTTGCAATATATTATATGAATGCTCTGTAGTGAATACAACTTGGGGAAACCTAAAAAAATACAGGTGGCTATTCCAGCCAATCGTATAAATAATTTGCGATATGTAAATTAACTCTATTTAGCTCAAATGGATGCAGTCAACGTCATCAATATTGGGGTCGTTGAATAGGCATGCGCACGAGACATGTATTGATTGTAAACTTCCGCAAATATTGCAAAACTGAAAGTATACTCCCAGCCCCTCGGTAAATCTCGAAAGTTCACTGCAATTACAGCGACTTGTCAAAGAAATAACCCTGTAAAAGATCGACGATTACACTCGCAATAATCTGCTGGTGCCTGAAATCTCACCACACAAATTTAGATTTGCAATTGAAATTCGCGAGTATGCGTGCTTAAATTCGAGCCCTGATACATCTATCAAATGTCAAAGAAACAGGTAAGTATATCTTGCAAGCTTGTTTTAGCCAAAAACACTTTTTTTGAACAGCGTTATCAATTTATCCCCGCATATAGCGCTAAGCGAGACCATGGCTCCCAAGTACAGTGTTATAGAGGAGTGCCAGTGTATAAGGAAAACAAGCCCCGCCCCATGGTGGCCATGTTTTTTAAAGGATCAGAATAATGTGACCAACCTTTGTAGAGGGCTACCCCAGGAACATTTGTGCCAAATTATTTTCAAATCAGGCCTGTTCTTTTGGGCAAGAAGATTTTGAAGGTTTTGGCATTTCCCACCTTTTCTGATGCCATGGCAACCAGAGTTGCCACATTTTTTTCAAATGTAGTCTGCTGCAGGTGTCTATTTGTGGGAAAGGTTCCATAAATTCGCTACAAGTACAGACACAGGACAAACCGACAAAGCAGGCTTTTCCATACCTACCTAATCTTATGTCTATGGGAAAGGCTTTAACTATCAATGCAAGGAGAGAACAAAACAGGCTTTTCCATGCCTACCTTAACTCATGTCTGTGGGAAAGATTTAACTGTATTAATGCAAGGACAGACAGAGGGAGACAAAACAGGCTTTTCCATACCTACCTAAACTCATGTCTATGGGAAAGGTTTTAACTTCATCAATGCTAGGACAGACAGAGGACAAAACAGGCTTTTCCATAACTACCTAAACTCATGTCTATGGGAAAGGCTGAACTTTATCAATGCAAGGACAGACAGAGGACAAAATAGGCTTTTCCATACCTACCTAAACTCATGTCTGTGGGAAAGGTTTGACTTTATCAATGCAAGGACAGACAGAGGACAAAACAGGCTTTTCCATACCTGCCTAAACTCATGTCTATGGGAAAGGCTTAACTTTATCAATGCAAGGGCAGACTGGGGACAAAAAAGGCTTTTCCATACCTATCTAAACTCATGTCTATGGGAAAGGTTTAACTTTATCAATGCAAGGACAGACAGAGGACAAAACAGGCTTTTCCATACCTACCTAAACTCATGTCTGTACACCTTGAGCCATCACTTCCTTTAATCGGAGTTCGATCCTGGCAGACTTGTCTTAAAAAGTTGATGGACTTTCCTGTCAGCAAAATCTGGAATACGGAAAGAGATCGATTGATTGGAGTTTAAACCATTTCCCACCTGCGAATGACTTTTGAAAACAATGTGGCAAAGTGAGCAATTGCTCTCAACAGAATATTGGAATTCTAATTTACAACCCTTGATACATAGGCCTTGTTGTAACCAACTGAGATATTGCAGCATGACAGAGTTGGTTTTATTTGGATTTTAAGCGGTTTTTCAACATTATATGAGTTATATCACAGAGACAGTTCACTTGTTCAAGCTTCCTTGGTAAACAAACCAGTACAAGACTAGGAAATTTGCCTTGCCCATGGGCACTCAACGATGACTGCCGCGGCCAGGGACCAACCCTGGACACCTAGTTTCAAATGTGTACTAATTATTTCGAATTCTGACCACCAGTTTCTGACGTGTAGATGTTATAGATTTTCCTCTCCATTGCCATGGCAACAAAAGTTCAGCATGGAAATCCTTTTGTTTTAGCTGTATTAGAAGAGGAACATGCAAAGTTTAAATAGAATTCTCCCAGTGGAATAGGAGATGTTGATTAAATAATTGTTGAGGGACGACAGAAGGTGACTGATCAGAAGCTCAAATTGCGCACTACAAACTCATATGATCTAAACAGACAGTGTGGTTAACCCTTTCCCTCATATAGACGCGTTCTGATGCCTCTGCAGCAGACGGCTTTTTGAAATCATAGTGACAAACGAAGAAATTGCTCAAAACGAGCAATTTCTCCTTTTGCCACAATGATTTCCACTTTAAGTCATAGGTTATCCATTCAATTATAGAGATTTTCTATTTTTTGACAAAATATGTTCAAAGTCATCTGCTGCAGAATTGTCGTATGAGGGAAAGGGGTTTATATCACTATATACTGTTAAGCCTAATTAATGTAAGATGCAAAGAATATCTCCAAACTTATTCTCATTTTTTTTTTGTCCAATTATGCTTTCAATTGTGTTTATGCAGCTTTCAACAATATTACAGCTAGTACTATCGTATCCATATACTCATCATGCCACCCGTGTATTCTATAGTCAGCTTTCAACAATATTACAGCTAGTACTATCGTATACATATACTCATCATGCCACCCGTGTATTCTATAGTCAGCTTTCAACAATATTACAGCTAGTACTATTGCATCCATATACTCATCATGCCACCCGTGTATTCTATAGTCAGCTTTCAACAATATTACAGCTAGTACTATTGTATCCATATACTCATCATGCCACCCGTGTATTCTATAGTCAGCTTTCAACAATATTACAGCTAGTACTATTGTATCCATATACTCATCATGCCACCCGTGTATTCTATAGTCAGCTTTCAACAATATTACAGCTAGTACTATTGTATCCATATACTCATCATGCCACCCGTGTATTCTATAGTCAGCTTTCAACAATATTACAGCTAGTACTATCGTATCCATATACTCATCATGCCACCCGTGTATTCTATAGTCAGCTTTCAACAATATTACAGCTAGTACTATCGTATACATATACTCATCATGCCACCCGTGTATTCTATAGTCAGCTTTCAACAATATTACAGCTAGTACTATTGTATCCATATACTCATCATGCCACCCGTGTATTCTATAGTCAGCTTTCAACAATATTACAGCTAGTACTATCGTATCCATATACTCATCATGCCACCCGTGTATTCTATAGTCAGCTTTCAACAATATTACAGCTAGTACTATCGTATCCATATACTCATCATGCCACCCGTGTATTCTATAGCCAGCTTTCAACAATATTACAGCTAGTACTATCGTATCCATATACTCATCATGCCACCCGTGTATTCTATAGTCAGCTTTCAACAATATTACAGCTAGTACTATTGTATCCATATACTCATCATGCCACCCGTGTATTCTATAGTCAGCTTTCAACAATATTACAGCTAGTACTATTTGTATCCATATACTCATCATGCCACCCGTGTATTCTATAGCCACTCATCATGCCACCCGTGTATTCTATAGCCACTCATCATGCCACCCGTGTATTCTATAGTCACTCATCATGCCACCCGTGTATTCTATAGCCACTCATCATGCCACCCGTGTATTCTATAGCCACTCATCATGCCACCCGTGTATTCTATAGCCACTCATCATGCCACCCGTGTATTCTATAGCCACTCATCATGCCACCCGTGTATTCTATAGCCACTCATCATGCCACCCGTGTATTCTATAGCCACTCATCATGCCACCCGTGTATTCTATAGCCACTCATCATGCCACCCGTGTATTCTATAGCCACTCATCATGCCACCCGTGTATTCTATAGCCACTCATCATGCCACCCGTGTATTCTATAGCCACTCATCATGCCACCCGTGTATTCTATAGTCATAATGCTATCCATGAAAACCAGAGCACCAAGGAGGGAAGTCACTACAACTATGTTCAAATTTTTAGTATGACCCTACCAAAGATTGAACCTGGGTCTCAAACTCACAAGGTGGAGTGAAAATAGTTTTGATAGTTTTGGGTTTAATGCCGTTTCAACAATTTTTCAGTTATATCACTGCGGTCTGTTCACCTACTCATGCGTTTCCTGGCTTTCTCATACCAGTACTCAACAGAACTTACTTTCCAAGCATGGATTGAAAATAGGATTTTAAAACCGCTTTTTTGTTTGTTTAACCCTTTCCCGCATATGACGCTTTGTTATACCTCTGTAGAAGACGATTTTCGAAAACAGTGTGACAAAAGAAGAAATTGTTCAAAACAAGCAATTTCTCCTTTAGCCACAATGTTTAAACTCTTTCCAATAATTACACTACATTTATAAAGATTTTCAATATCTTTGCTCAGATATTTTCAAAGTGGTTTGCTTCAGATTTGTTGTAGATGGAAAAGGGTTAAATGTAGTCTGATTTTGGTCTTCACTTTTTGCAAAGGCATTTCTATTGGAATCCAATTCTTAACCCTCTTCCTGAAATCAACAACTTTTGATGCAATCTAGCAGGCCACTTTCAAAAAGATCATGGAAAAACAAAAAGTAACTGAAAACAAGGAAGTTCGTACTTGCCCAGCACATTTTCAACTTTGCATTGCAGTTTAAACTTCCATACTTCAAGAAATAACATGTTCCCAAGAAATATTTTCAAGCAAGTAACTCTTAATCCTTTTCCTCATACGACAATTATGAAGCAGACGACTTTGAACATATTTTGTCAAACAAGAGGCCCAAGAGTGCCAGTATCGCTCCACGGCCATAAGGCAAAAATAAAATCTCCAAACAGCCCTGCCCCCTAGTGGCCATATTTTTTACCAACCACCATGGCATAAAGGAATCTTGTAGAGTGTCACCCAAGGAATGTTTCTGCAAAATTATTTGAAAATCGGCCTGACACTTTCGGAGGAGAGGATATTTTAAGTTTTCACCATAGCCATATGAGGCAAAATAGCCCCACCACATGGCGGCCATATTTTTCAACCAATCAACATGGCTTGAAGGAATCTGATAGAGGGTCACCCAAAGAACATTTCTACAAAATTATTTGAAAATCTGCTCAACACTTTCGGAAAAGAAGATTTTTAAAATTTTCACTATGGTCAAATAGAGCAAAATAGCCCCGACCCTGGCGTCCATGTTTTTCCACCAATCAACATTTCTTGAAGGTATCTAATAAAGGGTCACCCACAGAACATTTCTACAAAATTATTTGAAAATCGGCCTGACACTTTCGGAGGAGAAGATTTTTTAAGTTCTCTCTTTAGCCGTATAAGTCAAAATAGCCCCGCCCTCTGGAGGCCATGTTTTTTTACCAATCAACATGGCTTGAAGAAATCTGATAGAGGGTCACCCAAGGAACATTTCTACAAAATTATTTGAAAATCTGCTCAACACTTTCAGAGAAGAATATTTTTTAAGTTTTCACTATGGTCATATAAGGCAAAATAGCCCCGCCCTCTGGCGACCATGTTTTTCGACCAATCAACATTTCTTGAAGGAATCTAATAAAGGGTCACCCAAGGAACATTTCTACAAAATTATTTGAAAATCAGCCTGACACTTTCGGAGGAGAAGATTTTTTAAGTTTTCACTATTTTTTTCTTTTGGTTGCCATGGAAACCAGAATTATGGATGGATCAAAAAAAATTGAAGGAATTTAAGAGAGGACATTGAGAGGACGCGATGCTTCCTATGAAGTCGTTTAAAGGAAAAAGTTAACGCACGCACGCACGCACGACGGACAATTCGCCATGACATAAGCTCGACTGGAGCTAAAAATAGAAAATCTCTATAATTGAATGGATAACCTATGACTAAAAGTGGAAAACATCGTGGCAAAAGGAGAAATTATCTGTTTTGAGAAATTTCTACTTTTGTCAATATGCTTTCAAAGAGCCGCCTGCTGCATTTTGCGTCTGAAAGTGTCTATATGAGGGAAATGGTTAAACAACATATATCGGGAAACAAATTAAAGTAACTCATTCATGGTAACAACATATTGTTTAGTTTAGAATGTGCAACAACAATTAAATTTGGTATTTTCTTATTGATTAATTTCAATTAATCGATATCAACATACAGATGCTTTCTGACGCATCTGCAGCAGACAACATTTGAAGAAATTACTCATAATTACCAATATAAAACAAGATGTGTTTGTGAAACAGTGATGCCCCCGAATGGCAACATCTAGGTCAACGGTCAAGGTCGCAAGGTCATGTCACAAGGAATACACATGTGAAATATGGTAGCCGTACCTGTTATGGTTCAAAAGTAGTGGTCAAGGTTAAAAAAAAAAAATCGACAGACAGGCCAAAAACTAGATGCCCACCGAATCGGTGATTCCGGGGGCATAAAAAAATACTTTCATTTATAGAGATTTTCAATATTTTTTGATACAAGTTTCAAAAGTCATCTGCTGCAGATTTGTTGTAAGTGGGGAAGGGAGGTTAAAGTGTAACTAACTCATAGTAACAATAAATATTGTTATTTCCAAATTTATTGATTTCAATTTTAAAACTCTTTCCCACAAACAACAAATATGCAGCAAACGACTTTGAAAACATCATGGAAAAAATTCGAACAATCTCAATAAATTGGACTTTAATTATTGAATAAAAGTGGAAATCATTGTTCATTATGACGCATCTGCAGTAATTTCTCCTTTTGCCACAATGTTTTCAAGTTGTCTGCTGCATTTGCTTCAGAATGTGTCTACACGTTAATTACCTTTCTAGCTTGATCTGTGGATATAAAAGTGGGTATCATGGACTTTCTGAGACTGTATTTATCATGCCAAAGTCGGTCATTCTTCACTGTTGGGTCTGCTGCCACAAAAAACTGGAAAATAATGGAAATAAAGTCACATTTAGCCTAGAAACTGTAACTCTGTTGTAAGATGTGAAATAAAGGGAACAATTCCTTTTCTTTCCAACCTGTGAACATGTTTATGTGCTTCTACAGCCGACTACTTTTGAAAACAATGAGACATTTAAAGTAATGCAAATAATGAGCAATTAATCATTTGCCACAATGTTTTCAACTTTATTCAAATATACCATTTTCCTTAGTAGATTTCTGACTTTTCAGCTAGATATTTCGAAAGTCCGAAGTTTTGGTGCTCAAAATATCATTCTTACAAGTACATAGGGTTTTGAAGTAAAATAAAGATTTTTAAAAGAACACAAAAACAACCCTCCTCTTAAGCTCCGCTGCATAAACAAAGCATCTTTAAAGGTCAAATATTGAATTTCAAGATTTCATTCCACGTATTCACTACATCAGTTATAATTTTAATATACTTGCTACAAAGAAAATATGGTTTGTATGGTGTTTTACCCCACATTCGACAATCTTTTCAGTTATATCACAGGCCTTCCTGGGTAAGTTACCAGTACCACTGGTCCATTAGTTCTGCAATCAGTGAGTCAGTGGTCATGCAAACCCCACAACCCTGAAGGAAAGCCATTACTACAATTTTTTAAGTCTTTGTATGATCAGACTGGGGATCAGATCCATGACAGACATTCTCCCATTTCACCACCAATGTGGTAGTATATTTAACATTACAAAACTGTCACAAAATGTGCCAGTCAGGTGATCTTGTCAGTCTTTAGAGGCAACTGAGGTTTTATTCCCATAAAGACTGAAAATTTGATAAGAACTGTTGAAGTTAAAGAGCGGACAAGGCCTATTCTTCTAATTTTTGGATAATTCAAGGGCCATAATCCAAAAGTACCTTGAGTGATTTGGCTGGTTATCAACCTTTAGCCAAGACCTTATGCCCGCAAACATATTCAACAAGTTTGGATTTAAACTGTGTGTGGACGCCTCCCACTGCCGCAGGTGTTCCCATTTTAATACAGGCATATAAAAAAGATCTTGTTTAACAAATTAAAAATGGTTAGATCTACAATAAGCTATTCTAGCTATCAAACATATAAACGGCGCTTCCAGGAGTCATAATACCTATAGCAGTTTGACTGAGCACAACTAAGAGATGTCACAATAGAAAAGATCCTGATAAACCTGTGCTTTGATAAAGCCTGATCTGGTCAGGACGGTTTGCCAATTAACACTTGACCCTAATATAAGTGTGAATTTGGATCAGGTAGCATAGATGCACAGGTTGATCCTATATTCTCATATGAGCCATTGTCACAGGGACAGGTACAAGTTGGCTTTTGTGAGCAGAATAGATCCAAAACAGCAGAATCTAAACTGTTCACATATTACTTACTAGAGCTTGTTAGAAGACTTAATCATTTTGAATAGAATTTGATAAGACAGAGCAGGGGAACAATATGATCTGAAACTACAATGTTCAGAAAAGGTAAATTAACTCTTTCCCACATACAGCAAATCTGCAGCAGACGACTTAGAAAACATATTGGCAAAAACACAGAAAATACGAGATTGATTATTGAATAGCTTTAAGAACATTGAGGCAAAAGAAGATATTACTCGTTTTGAGCAATTTCTACTTTTGTCACAATGCTTTCAAAAGTCGTCTGCTGCAGAGGTGATAAGACTGAGCAGGTGAGAAAAATAATCTTGAAGCAACACTGGTCAGAAAAGCCGACTTGTATGTTTTCTAATGCACTGGCTCATACATTTTCTTGGGGTGGGGTTTTGAGCTATTTTGAACAGAATTTATATCCCTGCGACAATATATTAATTAACCCTTGCCCACCTATAAACGCATTATGACGCAACTGTGGCAAACATTGTTTGAAAACATAGCGGCAAAAGAAGAAATTTATCATAATGAGAAATGTTTAGCAACAATGTTTTTAACTCTATTTAATAATAACTTTCATTCATATATTTGCATTAATGTTTTCAAGGTTGTCTGCTGCAGATTTGTTGTATGTAGGCAAGGGTTAAATTCATGATCATAGGTGATTAACCAATACCTGGCTAGGAAATAAGCCTTGCCGAAGGGCACTTCATGGCTGCCATGAAGCATCTAGGTCCATTTACACTTTTCATAAAATATTTCATAAAACATTCCCACATATCAACACATTATGAGGCATCTGCAGCAAACGACTTTTGAAGCCCTTGTATGTAGGAAGTGTTAACCCTTTTCCATATACCACAAATCAGTAACAGACAACTTTGAAAACATCTAGGCAAAACTATGGAAAACTTCTAAATATGAAAATATAATTTCTTGAATATAGTTGAAAACAGTGTGACATCATGAGTAATTTGTCCTTTTGACAGACTTTTTCAAAAGTCGTCTGCTGCAGATGCATCATAATGTGTCTTTAAGTACAGGAAGTGTTAAGGTTGGTTTCACTTGACACACTAAACATGTTTCTTTACAAAGAGTCAGGATAATTAACTGGTTTCACCTCATCATGTGTGTCTTCTAACTCTCCGTCGTAGATCCATCTTAGAAGTGTCGCATAAATTGGCTGAGAGACCTAAATAAACAGAAACAAGTCCATCTTAAATAACACCGTTTTCAACAGTACATCAGATATATACATCACTGGGGCAAGTTCACCTAACGTGTGTTTCCAGGCTTTCTCGCACCAGAACTCCGCACACCATTCTTCCCAGACAACTGACTACCTTCTCACATAGACTATTGAGCCCATTGGTGGAAGATCAATGCACTAAGTCACAAATACTTTCATCAATTATTGGAAAGATTGAGTGGCTGAGCAAGGGCTTGAATCCACAAAGCCTGGATTAATAAGCCATGTTGTAACCGACTGGGCTATCGCAGCTGTTAATCACTGTATTTCTATTGGTCTAAGGGAGATAACACCTGTGGCCTTATTAGTTTATTATTGGGTTATGTTTGCTTTGATACTCTTTAGTGTATAGTTTGGCGGTTAAATAAAAACTTATGTTTCAGAGATGTCTTAGTGATATTAATTCGATCCCAGTGTTATCAAATGGTAGCTGAGCAAAGTTTTTGAAGAGAAAAAGAGACAAACTTGTAATTACTTATTAGATCTTTATTTTGTTATTAATTAGAGAAAAAGGCAACAAAAATAAACCCACCAAATTTAAAATCAAAGCACTACGAGTTATACAAACAAGAATTACTTGCATGGAACGAAATAACTGACTTGGAAAAGAAACAAGAGGGCCATGATGGCCCTGGAATCGCTCACCTGATTTTTTTTTTCACTTTAGCTATATAAGCCCCGACCAATCAACATGGCTTAAAGGAATCTGATAGAGGGTCATCCAAGGAACATTTCTACAAAATTATTTGAAAATCGGCCTGACACTTTTGGAGGAGAAGATTTTTTAAGTTTTCACTATAGCCATATAACGCAAAAAAGCCCCGCCCCCCCCCCTGGCGGCCATGTTTTTCGACCAATCAACATGGCTTCAAGGAATCTGATAGAGAGTCACCCAAGGAACATTTCTACAAAATAAGTTCAAAATCTGCCAACCAATTTGGGAGGAGAAGAATTTTGAAGTTTTTTTCGTTTCGTTGCCATGGAAACCAGAATTCTGCATGGATCCCAATAATTTGAAGGAATTCTGGTGAGGTCATTGAGAGGATGCTTTCTGTGAAGTTTCATCCCAATTAACCCACTGGTTACTGAGGAGAAGATGTTGAAGATTTTTTAAGTTTTCACTATAACCATAAAAGGCAAAATAGCCCCGCCCCCTGGCGGCCATGTTTTTCGACCAATCAACATGGCTTGAAGGAATCTGATAGAGGGTCACCCAAGGACCATTTCTTCAAAATTATTGGAAAATCGGCCTGACTTTTGGAGGAGAAGATTTTTTAAGTTTGCACTATAGCCATATTGGCAAAATAGCCCCCCCCCCCCCCCCCCCCCCCCCCCCCCACCCTGGGGGCCATGTTTTTCGACCAATCAACATGGCTTGAAGGAATCTGATAGAGGGTCACCCAAGGATCATTTCTACAAAATAATTTGAAAATCGGCCTGACACTTTGGGAGGAGAAGATTTTTAAGAATTTTGAAGTTTTTTTCATTTCGTTGCCATGGAAACCAGAATTCTGCATGGATCCCAAAAATTTTAAGGAATTCTGGTGAGGACATTGCGAGGATGATTTCTGTCAAGTTTCATCCCAGTTTACCCACCGGTTACAGAGGAGAAAATGTTGACGGACGACGGACGCCGGACATAGGGCGATCACAATAACTCACCCTGAGCACTTTGTGCACAGGTGAGCTAAAAACAAGAGGTAGCAATAGCATTATCTTTACCTGAGGACCATGAGAAAAAGTGTTTGATCAATTAAGTTTGGACGATCTCCAAAAGGAAGATGGGTTATAGACCCTTATGAATTTTATGGACAAACATCTTGCAAAAGATGATTTAACTGATAGCCTAGACAAATTTGAGGAGTGTGACGACTTGAAGCGAGAAGAGGGCAAGACCATTAGTGATTATGTTGCTAATTTTGACTTGAAGTATAGAAAAATTGCACAGAAAAACATGAAACTGTCTTCTGAAATTCTGGCTTTTAAACTTCTTAGAAAGGCAAATATTACCAAACAACAAAAAAAGTTAGTGTTGACTGGAATGAATAATGACAATAAGGCTACCATCTTTGAAGAAGCAATGAAATCATTAAAACAGGTGATGGGTGAAAATGTTGAGGGCCGTAGGTCAGAATCTGTTAGTGTAAAGCTTGAGTTGGCATTTTTGGCAGAGCATGAAGAGGCATTGTTAGCAGCAGGATATGTCAAATCTAAACCTGGATATTTTGGAAAAAGAGGTTATCAGACAAAATGGGGCTAGCACAGTATGCATTTCAAAGCTGGTTGAATGAATACATTTGTTCATTAGACACGGATGCACAGAAAAACATTACTCAAAAAGAGGGTCAGACATTGTTTAAGTTTGGATTTCTCCTACATTGGTTTTCGTGTTAGACAAACAAAAGGTTGTGTTGTGCTAGATCATAACAATTACATGAGAAAAATTAAAATTATTAAACTAAGCTCAAGACGAGCCCAGTAAAAAGATGTCTCATTAAACTCAGAAGAACAAATGCTGAACAGGCAATTAGATGGAAAGATTAATTGGGCTGTACAGGGTTCTGGACCAGATTCGGGCTTTGAAATGATTGATCTGAATACAAAACTGAAACAAGCTACAGTAGGTGATCTTGTCAGAGCAATTTAGCAGGTTAACAGTCTGACAGACATGGGACTCATTTTTAATGTTTCCTGATCTCTGTCGGAAGCTATTGTTGTTTACTGATGCGTCACTTGGAAACATTAACGATGGTATGGGAAGTATAGGTGCATATATATTGTGATTAGCTGACAATACAGGGATATTTGAAAACATAATGGCAAAAGGAGAAATTGCTCATAGTGAATAACTTACTTCTTTTGCCACAATGTTTCATTCTATTCAATAATTATACTTTCATTTATTGAGATGTGAATTATTTTTGCATAGTTTTTTCCAAAGTCGTCTGCTGCAGAATTGTTGTATGTGGGAAAAGGTTAAAATCATCTCGGAAACAAGATGGAAATGAATACACTGATCTTATGGTTTGGTCAGTAGAGAAAAAAAGGAGACACTTCAGTATTTATGCCACAATGTTTTCAAAAGTTGTCTGCTGCAGATGCATCAAAATGCGTCAAAACGTGGGAAAGGATGAAGTGATGTATAAGGTCACCTACCATGGTCAAAATATGTTTGATGAGAGATTTTACAAAGGGATCTCCATGCTGCATGTAGGAAAAAATGGCTGAGGTCAAGGCTCCTCCCTTCTTTCCTAAAAATTCAAGGAAAACAATTAATTTATTATATTCATTGGGGTTTTACACTATTTTCATTATTATTTCAGTTATATCATGGCTACACTACAGTTCCCTTATTCACTTATTCATGATTCCTGGGAAAACAAACCAGTTCTATTCTAGGAAATGTGACTTGCCCAAGAGCACGCCAAAATGACCACCGCGATTCCTCAAGGAAAAGAAAGATAATCCATGTTGATCAATGCTTTTTACACCATTTTTCAACAGTATTAAAGCTATATCACATTGTTTCTGTCGTAATACTATCCCAATAACCCGGAGCACTAAGTAGTGAAACTATAACCATTTTTAAAGGCTTTGGTATCCCCCTATCGCTCTGCTCCTAATGCTAGACACTCCAAACCAAGGAAACTGTGTATCACAATGGAAAAATTATATTATTGACACCCTTGTATTTGTTTTAGTTAAGTTAATCTTTTCCCACGACCAGGTGCTTTCTGACGCCTCTGCAGCAGACGACTTTTGAAAACATTGTGGCAAAAGGAAAAATTGCTCGCAATTAGCAATTTTTCCATTTTGCCACAATGTTTTGAACTTCAATAGTTGTTCTTTCCTTTTTTGTAAGATTCCTCATTGTTAACTTAACCGTTTAAAGTTATTTGTTCTATGAGGAGAAAGGCTAAAGAACATCTTTATTTTAACCCTTTCCCACATACAACAAATCTGCAGCAGACGATCTTGAAAACCTCTAAGCAAACATACAGATTCTCCATAATTGAAGTTAAATTTTCTAAAAAAAATGAAAAACATTGTAACAAAAGGAGAAATTGCTTGGTTTGAGCAATATCTCCTTTCAATAGTTGTCTTCAGCAGAAGCGTCGGATAGCTTCTATATGTGGGAAAGGTTATGAACTACACACACTTCAGACTCTAGTAGATGACATTTATTTACAAACATTTTGTTACTGTATTTAATGTTGCAAATCTTTTTGAGCACCCCTTCCATAGATAACTTTCATATAACCCTTTATCACTCGCAGATGCTTTTTGACTTTTTGACGCATCGGCAACAGATGACATTTGAGAAAAATGTCAACAAAGGAAATTTTGCTTATGACAAGCAATTTCTCCTTTAGCCACAATGCATTCCCTTCATCTCAACCATTATAGTTTCATTTTTATAAATATTTTCAGTACTTTAGCCTAGTAGTTTTTAAGCTTGTCTCCTTCAGATTTGTTTCATGTGGTAAAGGGGAATTTGCTTATATTAATCAATGTTTCTTCACCTCACAATGTACTGCATCACAAAATTACTTAATGTTTTTTTCCTGCTTTTTTACAGATAATTAAAAGTATGATAAGTCTATAAGTCACGCAAAACTTTAACCAGAATTTCTAAGTAAAAACAGGGCCATAACTTGCATTAAATGCAGAATAGAATTATCAAACTTGATTATTTACATAGGTGTGGTGGTTGAGAAGCAGTATAGAAAGTGTCAATGCAATACATCAAGTAGTAACTGAACAACGGTTAAATATAAGTACTTGCATGCAAATGCAAACCTTAACTAAGGTGTGACATGGATGCGGACGCCAGGGTGAGTAGAATAGCTCTCATATTCTTTGAATAGTTGAGCTAAATGAATTGTTGTTCTTTGATTTTCGCCAATTTGTAAATCCTATGCATATTGACGAGTCCCTTTCCATTATCCCAGGTACCTGTCTAGTTTGCTGTTTATCGATTTAAGGCTTTAACAAAAAAAAGTTAAAACACAACCAACCTTTACACACATCTACCAGTGCTGCCAGAGTTTTTAACCTGATGAGAGGGTCGAACGTCCAGACAACGAGTCTCCGTAATGTCACTGTACCACTAGTAGGGCCTATACCTTGATCAACATCAACATCAACATCATCCTGTAACTATTTTTTTTTACCAAGGTTAATCACCTCGCCATAAAGTCTTTATAAGCATTAAATAATTTTTCTTGGTAAACAATGGAAATTTAGGTGCCATTGCTCGTTCTGAGCAATGGAACCTAAATTTGCATAGTTTACAAAGGGGTCAAAATTGCCCCTAAACCAGGGTTTTCAAAATAGGTTTGTAGTTACAACTGTTTCACGCCAAGCCCTCAACATGGGCAATGGACCCTCAGACAATCCTAGTACCATATGGAATCAGAAATGTGTGGTTCTACAGTGGGGTTAGGGCAAAATGACATTGTGAACTGCTACATATTATTTTTCAAACTATATTTGTCGAACAACAAGTGTCTACTGTCTAGCCTATTCTCTCTCTAGCGTCCTGCTCCACAGACACAACCTACCTCCTCCTCGACCAACAATCTCTCCAAAACTCTCTCTCCAGTGTGCGTGGATATTTTTACCTACAGCAAGGTTACCAAAGCTAACCTGTGTGACCTATATGATTCTTGGTCAGAGTTCACGCCACAGTACCATGCCTGATCCTATGTATTCCATCTTACAGCAGGCACACCATATTGTTAGAAATGTGACGCAGCCTTAAAACCAGGTTTTTAACCTTTTTCCCACTTGTAGACGCATTTTGACACATCTTCAGGAGACGACTTTTGAAAACATTGGGACAATATGAGGAATTGCTCATTATTAGAAAAAAAAATCTACAATGTTTTCAGCTATATTTATTTAATAAACTTTCATTTATTGAGTTGTCAATTATCTTTGCCTACAAGATTTTAAAGCCGTCTTCTGTAAATGTATTGTTTTTTATCTATCCATTGACCATACTTTCATCTTTGGCGATTTTTCATATTTTTACAAAGATGTTTTTGAAGTCGTCTGCTGTAGAATTGTTGTATGTTAAAAATAATTTACCTGAGATTCTAATACAGCGATCAGTCTGTAATATTCCGTTAATTCTTGCTGCAGTGCAGAACAGAAACTCTGAAATAAATAAATCACTTATTTACATCCGGGTAATACATCTGAGTTTTCAAGTAGGAATTATCCACTTCCTTGTCATGAAAAATGTTAAAATCATGCTTGACCCTTTCCCATATAAAAATGCTTTCTGATGCCATTGCAGCTGATGAATGTGAAAAATATAAAATCGCTCAAAATCAACAATTTCTCCTTTGTCACAATATTTTCGACCCTATTCAATAATAATACATACACAATACAGCTTTTTTTCTATGTGTGACCCTGCCAAGGTAGCCCTTCCCACATATAGATGCCTTTTGACGCAACCACAACTCACAACTTTATAAAATCATTGTGGCATTTTAAATTTTATTTATAGAGATTAATCATATTTTAGCCAAGAAGTTTTTAAAGTTGTTAGCTGCAGATTTGCTGTATGTAAGAAAGGTGTTAACAACAAACAAGAGGCCCATGAGGGCCTATGCTCTACTGGTATGGTTCTTTGGTCATTTTCAATCCAGAGCATGTATGTATGGTGAAGATCGGATAGTAAATGGAGGCTCTTTTGTGTTCACAAGCTGTATTATAGCAATTTTTACAATTTCATGGACCATAATCCAATCTTGCATGGGCGGATCTGGCTGATTTTCAAAAGGAACCAAGCTCTCATCAATATTTAACTACTATCTAAGTTTGGTGAAGATCAGATAGTAAATGGAGCCTCTATTGTGTTCACATGCTCAATTATAGCAATTTGGACAATTTCAAGGGCCATAATCCAGTCTTGCATGGGCTGATCTGGCTGGTTTACGAAGGAACTGAGCTCTCATGGATATCTAACTACTGTATAAGTTTGGTTGAGATACAATCAAAAGTGAAGACTGTATCGTGTTAACAAGCTCTTTTATAGCAATTTTGACCATTTCAAGGGCCATAATCCAGTCATGCATGGGCGGATCTGGCTGGTTTTCGAAAGGAACCGAGCTCACATGGATATCTAACTACTGTATAAGTTTAGTTGAGATACAATAAAAAAAGAAGACTGTATCGTGTTAACAAGCTCTTTTATAGCAATTTTGACCATTTCAAGGGCCATAATCCAGTCATGCATGGGCGGATCTGGCTGGTTTTCGAAAGGAACCGAGCTCTCATGGATATCTAACTACTGTATAAGTTTAGTTGAGATACAATCAAAAGTGAAGACTGTATCGTGTTAACAAGAAATTGTTTACGGACGGACGCATGCACGCACGGACGACGGACAAATCGCCACGACATAAGCCCTTCTGGCCTTTGGCCAGTAGAGCTAAAAAACAGAAAATTTAGCTTACGGATTTTGTTCAAACTGACTGAAGCAAGTACACTCATTAAAACACAATCTAGTATAACTGTAATTACCTGTCCAACAAGCCCAAAGGTCTTATCAGCACTTCTGTTTTCAACATACTTCTTCACTTTATTGTACAGCCACCCACATTCTGCGAGTTTACTGACCAAGTGTCTTATTGCTTTGGGTATTCCTGCCTACAAAACAGAGAAAACAATTACTTCACACAGACGACATTTGACACCTGCCATTGAACATAACTTTTGAAAACATTGCAATAAAAGGTGAAATTGCTCAATATAAATCTTTCAGTTTTTCTAGATTTTTGAAATTGTTCGTCTAAACATAATAGTTAACCCTTTCCCTCATATAGACGCTTTCTGACGCCTCTGCAGCAGACGGCTTTTTGAAAACATAGTGACAAAAGAAGAAATTGCACAAAACGTGCAATTTCTCCTTTTGCCACAATGTTTTCCACTTTTAGTCATAGGTTATCCATTCAATTATGGAGATTTTCTGTGTTTTGACAAAATACGTTCAAAGTCGTCTGCTGCAGAATTGTCGTATGAGGGAAAGGGTTAAGCAGGTGACCTTTAAAAAGTCATGTGAAGTAATGGGTTAGTAAACATGCCATGTAGAGCGAAATTGTCTAGTTGCATCCAAAGTGCTGCAAACATGTATACATATAAACCGATAATGGTTGCATTATCAAAAGCAATTATCTTGAGCATAAATCAAAGCCTACTTGCAGTACGATCTTTTTTAAATGAGTGCATCAAAAGCTTCTCCTTCTCCTTTTCCAAATTTTGTTATGATACGGTTGACATTATAATTTCACTCCACTGTTTATTTTTATGTTTTGATAATGCAAGCTGAAGAGAATTTTATAAGGCTTCAAATCTGGTATTATGTTTCATAAGAAGTTACATCTTTGGCAGCTCTAAGTGCAGATTTTGGTGAGCTTCACTGTATACCTCCCTGTTTGCAGATCAGGGGACTAAATAAAGGGGAGTAAACTGGTTTTTCCCCACATTGTCTCTCTAATTACTTAACCAAACCCTATGTTGTAGGTTCTCAAAGGACTTGTCTCAGTGAGAGGTCTCTTTTGAGAGTACCCACAACATACAGTTATATATGGTTTGCTTGATAAATTAGATTTAAGAACATGAAAAATGTCCCCCTATCTAAAGCTCTGTTGCAGATGCAACAATACTTTTTTTGTCCAACACTTGTGAGTTAAATTTAAAATGCAATTTAAGGCATCATCAACACACAAACTTTGAAATTTTTATGACACAAGGTGAATAATTCCTCATTTGATCACAATGTTTTCAGCTCTGTAATTATAATTGTATTCATCCGATGCAGATTTGTTGTATGTGGGAAAGGGAGCTATTATGCTTATAAATACCTGATGGTCTATTTTATACCCGTCTCTTGATGGATCAAACTTGAGCCACTTTCCCTCTATCCCTTGGAAAACATAAACCAAGTCCTTTACCAGTTCTGTTTCAGGAATCTCGAAACTGGCTTTAATTGAAACAAACTTTAGATTTAATCGATAGACTAGATAATGATGATGTTTGCCAACTCTTCAACATATAACAATCTAAAACATGATTTGGAGAGGGAGAAATTTTGCTTTCATCACTGTATTTTACCTGTCTGAAAGTTATTCTTTCATTTGTCTTGAGTTACAACAGTTTTGGTAAATGGTTTTTTCTGCAGGGAAAGGGCTAGTTAATAACAATTAAACATTTCTTTATGACAATTCTTAGGAAGGAAAATCTCACAACAAATAAACACCTTTAAAAAGAATTCCAACAAGTATAGTGATAATCAACTCACTTAACCCCCCTTTCCCAGATACAAAAATCTGCAGCAGACAACTTTGAAAACATCTAAGAATAAATATGAAAAATCTCTATTTATAAAGGAAAGAGTAATCATTGAATAGTGTTGAAAAAATGGTGACAAAAGGAGAAATTGTTTGTTTTGAGCAATTTCTTCTGTTGTTGCAATGTTCCTACTTGCAAAAGCATTATGACATATTTGCAGCAGGTACATTTTGAAAACATTGTTGCAAAATGAGAAATTGCTTATAATTAGCCATTTCTCGGTTTACCACAATGTTTTCAATTCCAATTGATAATTATATTTTCATTTAAAGATTTTCCATATTCTTGTCTAGATGTTTTCAAAGTGGCCCAGATGCTACAATATTGTGCTAAGATGTTCTCAAATCAGACAACTGAAAATATGATTGCAAGTAAGTTATTATTAATGCTGGATTTCGAGTTATTTCATAATACTGTACTAACTTACTATTCTCTCCATATACTTGAATATGAAGTGTTTCATAGCAGGTTATCCGTTTCCCACATATAGACACTTTCTTACACCTCTGCAGTAGACGACTTTTGAAAACATATTTTGACAAAATAAGAAATTTCTAATAATGAGCAATTAATCCTTTTGTCACAATTTTTTCAACTCTATTCAAAGGTTCAAGTTTCAGAATGATTGAACTGCGTTTAAGGGCAATGCTTCTCACAAAGAGGACCATATTTAAAACCCGATGGTTTTTTTAGTCGACTACTGCAGAATTGTTTTTAGCCCTTTCTCACATAAATGTGCAGCAGACGACTTTGAAAATACATGGGCAAAATCATGAAAAATCTCCGTAACCGAGTGTTTACTTATTATAAAGATTTGAAAACACTGTGGCATTATGAGGAGTTTCTTGTTTTGCCACACTGTTTTCAAAAGTCGTCTGCTGCGGAGGCATCAGAAAGTAAAGCCACTTCATCACACTGTGTCAACTCACTGTTCTCTCCATATACTTTAATAATCCCTCCTGTAGAGTGTCCAGGACCGCTCCTTGCAACCATTGCTGTCCCTGAACATGGAAATTACATCATCTTTATTATTATTTTGAAAGTTAATTGACTGCCAAACAAGCCATCACATCATTTGGAACACTGCACTGGAAATTAATGCAATACCATACCGGTGTGAATGCTAGGCACTGTAGCTTCTTATTTACATTGGTATGAATGATGCATTCATGTGTCTGTGGAATGTGTATATATATATTTATATAGAGAGAGAGAGAAAGAGAGAGAGAGGGAGAATAAGAGGGGGGAGATTGAAGGAGGGAGGGGAGAGAGAGGGAGAGAGAGAGAGAGGGAGGTGCTTTTTAACATATTTTTAGGCATCATTCATCAAGAGAAGAAATTGCTTATGACTACAAATTTCTAATTTTGCCACAATCTTTTTAATTTTTGAATAGTTGCACTTTCATTAAGAGAGATTTTCAGCATTTTCAATTAGATGTTTTCAAAGTCAGATTTGTTGTAAAGAGCAAAGAATGTGTTTGTCGAGTGCCCAATTCAGAATCAAGCTATAATAAGCTCTTCTCGACGAATGGACCTGTAAAATGGGGGTCCAATTGCCAAGAATTGGTTTGATAGAATGCAGCTTGTTGAATAAGACCTTACCATGATCATGTTTAGATATTGCACCAGCAAGCCTTGATACCTGTCTTCCTGCTCTTTCTCCATTCACAGACACATATGTGGTGCTTAAAATATAACAGAGCACAAGATAATAAAATACACTAACAAGAGCGCCAAATGTCACAAAATACGCCCGTCCTGTATAGTGATAATTGTTATTGAGCTGACAAGACCAATTTTAGGTAATTTCTATAATTAAAGGGCGATAACTCTTGATTGACTAAAGGGATATGGCTAGTTATCAAACTTGTCCGAGATATTATGCCAATACACATTCTGACAAAATTTGGTGATGATTGGACAAAGGTTTCTAAAGTTATTGAGCTGACAAGACCAATTTTGGGTAATTTCTATAATTAAAGGGCGATAACTCTTGATTGCCTAAAGCGATATAGCTAGTTATCGAATTTGTCCGAGATATTATCCCAATACACATTCTGACAAAATTTGGTGATGATTGGACAAAGGCTTCTAAAGTTATTGAGCTGACAACATACTGGACGCCGCCCGCCCGCCAGCACGCCGCAGGTTAAACTATAATACGATCCGTTTTTTCAAAACGGGCGTATAAAAACAAGAGGACCAGGTTGGTCCTATATTTACCTGATTCAATAGATTTTTTAAAAGTATTTTTCAATGTCCTAACTTTATACATATAAGGACAACTTGCAATTGATAGAACTTTCTCTGCATAGGGTCTCTCAAGGAACGCTTTTAGGGCACTGCTACACAAAGAGGACCACAGTGAGAAATGGAGGTGAGCAAAGAAATGACAGTAATGAAAATGGTGATGAATAAACGTAAGGAATGTTTTATCTGTGCATCCTACTCAAGTCAAAACCACACACATTTTTAGCTTTCATTTGCTAGGGGTACAGATTGCTATTTTTACACTCTGCCAAGAGGTCCCATAAGAATACAGTGAATAGTGAACCTGCCATTTATGGTAATGTGTTGATTTTTATCAACTGACACAGCTTGAACAAGTTTTCCCCTATATACAGTCGAACCGCGTTGATTCAGATGCCATTTATCCGGAAAATTTAAAATACGGATATCAAATGGAAGGAACAGATTTGTTGTGTTTTATTATTCTCCTTTAATACCAAAATCGGATTTCCGGATCTGGACTAAATCAGGAACAGACTGACAAATGACACATGAAATACGTATCATTTGCCTGGAAGTCCAAAGGTTATTGGTTTTTTTCAACTGTCAATTAGTCCGGATTTAACTGATTGGGTAAATCTTGTCGCATGTCATCGTTTTCTGTTATGTCAATTTGTCTTTATAGGCGTGAAAATCTGTGTATAAAATGTAATTAGGCTGTTTCATAATCTGCGTTTGTGTGTCATTGTTTATATAGATTAGCAGCCAATCAGGTTTCAACTGTAGATATTATCTAAACTGATTTTCTGATTAAAACCTGGGCAATTTGCGCCCAAGACAAGTACAGATGTGAACAATGAAAGCCGTTACATATTTACAAGTATATTTTGACATTCATTTTCTGAATCAATTAGTTTAAGTATGGATCATCCAGTTTTTGTATTTCTCATGATTAAGCAATGCTTATGTCAAAAGGTGCAACCATTAGAACCTTAGAGATAAATCTACAGACATTTACAACAATATTTTGATGGAATTTAAGACACCTTGACCCTTTCCCACATACAATAAATTTGCAGCAGACGACTTTGAAGACGTCTAGGCAAAGGCACAGGAAACGCCTCTGCAGCAGATGGATTTTTGAAAACATAGTGACAAAAGAAGAAATTGCTCAAAACGAGCAATTTCTACTTTTGCCACAATGTTTTTCCCTTTTAGTCATAGGTTCTCCATTCAATTATAGAGATTTTCTATTTTTTGACAAAATATGTTCGAAGTCATCTGCTGCAGAACTGTCCGTATGAGGGAAAGGGTTAAGCAACAATATTTTCAAAGATTGTCTGCTACAGATGTACTTATCTGCATCTGCATGTAGGAATGAATAAAGAGAAGTTTCTCATTTTTTCCACAATGTTTCCAAAAGTCATCTGACAGCTACAGATGCATTACAATACATTCTGCAAGTGGGACAGGGCTTAGACAAGTTAGAGGAGTAATTTTTCCTATGGCCACAATGTTTCCAAAAGTTGTCTACTGTTGATGTTATTGTATGTAGGAAAGTTTGTTAACCCTTTCCCTCATATAAACGCTTTCGGACGCCTCTGCAGCAGACAGCTTTTTGAAAACATGGCGACAAAAGAAGAAATTGCACAAAACAAGCAATTTCTCCTTTTGTCACCATGTTTTTAACTCTATTCAATGATATTACTTTCATTTAAAGGGAATTTTTTTTGAAAATAAAACGTGCAATTTCTCCTTTTGCCACAATGTTTTCCACTTTTTGTCATAGGTTATCCATTCAATTATGGAGATTTTCTATGTTTTGACAAAATACGTTCAAAGTCGTCTGCTGCAGAATTGTCGTATGAGGGAAAGGGTTAACACTTTCCCTCATACAGACGTATCTTGACGCCTCTGAAAAAGACAACTTTTGAAAACATTGTGGCAAAAGGAGATATTGCTTGAGATGAGCTATTCCACCTTTGCTAATATGTTTTCAACTTTATTTAATAATTGTTTTTTTATTTATAGAGAATTTCCATATTTATTACTTTTTTTGTTTTTTCCCCCTCAAAGTCATCAGCCGCAGATTTGTTGTAGATGTGGAAAAGTGTTATTACCTTGGTAAGAAAGACTGAGGAACTGGTGTTGGATCGTTACTCCTTATATCCCCATGAATACTGCTGATACCACTGCTGGCTGTTGTGCTTAGTGAGCTGTGCGTTCCCCCTCGGTCAGAAGGGGTACTAGAGGGTCGTACAAGGCCTGGATGGAAAGGTGTCGAGGTAGCATAGTTTGGCAATCCCCGTCCAAAGTGGGAGCTGGAAGACTGCAATAATAAATTGTAATAAGCTCTTTCTCATCATACAGAATCAAGTAAATCTTAAAAACCTTTTCACAGTTGCACATGCATTTTGACGCATCTTCAGCACAGACTTTATAAAACATTGTGGCAAAAGGAAAATATGCTCATAACGAGAAATTTCTCAAACTACCATTCTGCTAAATAATCTTGTTATAAGACAAGGACTTTCAAAGCAGTACTATTTTTTAAATTTGGTCATTTATCCCCCTTTTAGATACCGCCATGTTTTTCAACCGATCAATATGCCTTGATTTTTTTTTTGAAGAGGGTGACTTAAGCAACAATTCTGCCATTTACCTTAAAATCAGACTAACAGTTTCAGTGATGTTTTTGGAAGTATCTTTTCCCCCCTTTTCTGATGAGGAAGCAACCAAGGTTATGAATTAAATTTAATTCTTTTTAAGAGGATCAGTAAAGGAACATTACTGTGAAGTGCAAAAGACTCAGTGGTTTACGTGGTGATGTTGTTTAACCCTTTCTCTCATATAGACGCTTTCTGACGCCTCTGCAGCAGACAGCTTTTTGAAAACATGGCGACAAAAGAAGAAATTGTACAAAACAAGCAATTTCTCCTTTTGTCACCATGTTTTTAACTCTATTCAATGATATTACTTTCATTTAAAGGGAATTTCCCCCAAAAAAATTTGGGTATGTTTTCAAAGTCGTCTGCTGCAGAATTGTTGTGTGCGGGAAAAGGTTTAAAGAAACTGTCGACGACACACGTCTGATGTCAGACACAGGGGACTCACAACACCTCTGTCCTCAGGTGAGTTAGAAATGTGTCACCTTCCAATTACCAGTTCCTTTAACCCTTTTCCATCGGCTGACGCATTTTGACGAAATAATAGCAGACGACTTTTGGAAACATTGTGGCCGAAGGTGAAATTTGCTCATGATGAGCAATTTCTCCTTTGGCCACAATATGTTTAACTTTGTTTAACCCTTTCCCTCATACGACAATTCTGCAGCAGACGACTTTGAACATATTTTGACAAAACATAGAAAATCTCCATAATTAAATGGATAACCTATTACAAAAAGTGGAAAACATTGTGGCAAAAGGAGAAATTGCACGTTCTGTGCAATTTCTTCCTTTGTCACCATGTTTTCAAAGAGCCGTCTGCTGCAGAGGCGTCAGAAAGCATCTATATGAGGGAAAGGGTTCACAAATAAGCTATCTTTTACGCAGATCTTTCAAGTTTTTGTGATTATGTTTCAAAGTCGTCTGCTGCAGATTTGTTGTATGTGGGAAAGGGATAACCAAGTCGAATGGTAATGGACAGAAGGAGGGACAGAAAATGAATCATTGTGTTTCACAGATCCCAATTTTTCAAATCGTCTTTTGAAATTGACTATTCAGTTTCAAATATTTTCTTTGGGTATATTGCATTTTGAGTTAAAAACATCGCGGCAAAAGAAGGAATTGAATATGAGAAAGTTCTCCTTTTGTCACAATGTTTTCAACTGTAGACAATTAATACACTTTCATTTATAGAGATTTAATTTACACTTTCAAAAGAAGTCTTCGAAGTTGTCTGCAGCAGATTTTATGTATGTGGGAAAGTGTTAAAATATGAATGTTATTATAACAGATTGATTAAGACTCACCTTGTCTTTGGCATGTTTAGATTCATTTTCACTCAGGGACATCAACAGATGAAGAACTGCCCAGCGATTTTTTACAATCCCCTGAAAGAGGGTATATGTACTGTACATGCTTCAAGCAATAACCAAATTATATGATAATAATAATTCATGAACATTTCAAAACAAAACAAAATAATTCAGGCATACCACACTTCGAGGGCTTGGCGTGAAACGGTTGTAACAAAACCTATTTTGAAAACCCTGGTTTAGGGGCAATTTTGACCCTTTTGTAAACAATGCAAATTTAGGTGACATTGCTCAGAACGAGCAATGGCACCTAAATTTCGATTGTTTACCGAGAAAAATTATTTAACGCTTATAAAGACTTTATAGCGAAGAGATTAACCTTGGTAAAAAATTATCAATTTTAGTTACAACCGTTTCACGCCAAGCCCTCGACTTGTTCCTAGCTGATAAATAGGATATTATATGAGTGTTCATTTATTACGAATGAGATGTTCTATTTATCACATAATGAACAATTCTCCTTTTGCCACAAAGCTTTCAACTTTATTCAATAATGTTTTATTTTTCATTTATAGAGAGTTGCCAAATTTATTTACTGAATGTTTTCTAAGTCGCCTGCTGCAGATTTGTTGTATGTGTGACAGGGTTAAAAAAAGAGATAGGAGTCCCAAAAACAATTTTGTCCGCAGTGAATGGACGCACTGAGTGAAAAAATGTATACTTATTGGCAAGGATATAATAAATAAATTTGCACTTTAACCCTTTCCCTCATATAGACGCTTTCTGACGCCTCTGCAGCAGATGGCTTTTTGAAAACATAGTGACAAAAGAAGAAATTGCACAAAACATGCAATTTCTCCTTTTGCCACAATGTTTTCCACTTTTAATCATAGGTTATCCATTCAATTATAGGGATTTTCCATAATTTGACAAAATACCTTTAAAGTCGTCTGCTGCAGAATTGCCGTATGAGGGAAAGGTCTGCTGCTGAGGCGTCAGAAAGCGTTTATATGAGGGAAAGGGTTAAGAGATTCATAAGTATTTGCTTTCAGACCATCACTATGATTATGATTGATGGATTACATTGATTTGCATACAGCGCTGTTTTAACCCTTTCCCTCATATAGGCGCTTTCTGACGCCTCTGCAGCAGACAGCTTTTTGAAAACATAGTGACAAAAGAAGAAATTGCACAGAACGTGCAATTTCTCCTTCTGCCACAATGTTTTCCACTTTTTGTCATTGGTTATCCATTCAATTATGGAGATTTTCTATGTTTTGACAAAATACTTTCAAAGTCGGCTGCTGCAGAATTGTCGTATGAGGGAAAGGGTTAAACAGAATTGTATTTATATAATGGTGGTCAGTTCACAAAACCATTTGTTTCCTGCTCCTTAGCATCAAGGCTACTAGCTGCCTTCCAACATAGAATGGTTGATGTTGAATAATGATGCAAGTCATCTGATATTATTTTTTTTTTTTTAAGCCGGAATTCAAATTCAAAACCCCTTGATTAACAGCCCTTATAGAAGATAAAGATTTAATTAACACTTTTGCCACATAAAGACGTTTTCTGATATATATGTAGCAGATGACTATTGAAAACATTGTGTCAAAAGAAGAAATTGCTCATAATGAGCAACTTCTCCATTCGCCACAATATTTTCACCTCTATTCAATGATTAACCCTTTCCCACATACAAAAATCGTCTTTGAAAACATGGAGACAAAATCCTGAAAAATCTCCATAAAAGATAGCTTAATTGTCAAATAAAGTTGTAAACATTGTGGCCAAAGGTGAAATTGCTCACAACGTTTTCAAAAGTTGTCTGCTGCTATTTTGTCAAAATGCATCTGTAGGTAGGCAAGGGTTACACTTTCATTAAGTGAAATATTCCATAGAATTGCCTAGATGTTTTCAAAGTCTTCTGCTGCAGATTTGTTGTATGTTTGGCGAGGGTGACTTATCTCATACAGCCAATTTGCTGTATGTTTGGGCGAGGGTGACTGGTCTCATACAGCCAATTTTTTGTATGTTTGGCGAGGGTGACTGGTCTCTTACAGCCAATTTGTTGTATGTATGGGCGAGGGTGATTAGTCTCTTACAGCCAATTTGTTGTATGTTTGGCAAGAGTGACTGGTCTCATAAAGCCAATTTGTTGTATGTTTGGCAAGGGTGACTGGTCTCATACAGCCAATTTGTTGTATGTTTGGAAAGGGGGACTGGTCTCTTACAGCCAATTTTTTGTATGTTGGGCGAGGGTAACTGGTTTCTTACAGCCAATTTGGCAATCATGCTGTTGTAGGTCGGAGAAAATTGTAAATATTTACTAGAGATTGCAATTTCCTGTGAAGTTCTGCAAAAGTTGTGGCATCTCTCTCTCTCCCCCTCCTGGTCACTGATAAAAAGAAAGGTAGAATACGAACATGTATACATTTTTTGTGAACATTAATTTACCCTGGACAAGTGAATACATCAGTTGGAGTACTGCACTCAAAAATAGGTAGGTCAGATCTAGCAATCATGAATCGTTCTTTTACAGTTAGTGGTATGGATCCTAATGTTCTAAATTGTGACATTTTTTTTTCTAAATATAGATTACTTCCAAAGAGTTGTATAAACATTTATGAAGTCAACCTATCCATCCATGTTCGAGAGCAGTGGTACGAATGAAGAACGTCCATAGTCAATAAATCTAAACAATACTGCCTGTAAATGTTTTAACCATTTCCCACATTCAACAAATCTGCAGCAGACGATTTTGAAATCATAGTGACAAAAACCTGAAGATAGCTTAATTGGTAAATAAAGTTCCAAAAGGCGACTGCTGCAGAGGCATCAGAAAGCATTTATATGTGGGAAAGGGTTAAATGGAAAGATGTTTCAAACAGACACCTGAGGGAAAATTGTAGAAATATACATTCCAAAAACATGCCCCAAATGATCAATTTTTCCAGTCCTCATTTTTTTCCAAATATGTGACTGTTAACCCCCCTTTCCCATATAATACAACAAATCTGCAGCAAACGATTTTGAAAACTTCTAGGCAAAAGCACAAAATACGTTCAAAGTCGTCTGCTGCAGAATTGTCGTATGAGGGAAAGGGTTATGCAAAAAGTGTAGATCCTGTTGAGACAGGCTAATGATCACCTCTACACTATTCACAAATACCATCTTGTACCTGTTCCCAAAAAAAAAATTATCCCTTTCCCTCATACGACAATTCTGCAGCAGATGACTTTGAACGTATTTTGTCAAAACATAGAAAATCTCCATAATTGAATGGATAACCTATGACAAAAAGTGGGAAACATTGTGGCAAAAGGAGAAATTGCACGTTTTGTGCAATTTCTTCTTTTGTCTCTATGTTTTCAAAAAGCCGTCTGCTGCAGAGGCGTCAGAAAGTGTCTATATGAGGGAAAGGGTTATGGAACATATACTCACATCTTTTTCTTATCTTTTCAGATACTTGAAATTCATCACTTTCAGATTGAGTACCAAAGTTACTGAAATTTATACAAAACTTGCATTATTATGTTAACCCTTTCCTTCATATAGACACTTTCTGACGCCTCTGCAGCAGACAGCTTTTTTTGAAAACATAGTGACAAAAGAAGAAATTACTCAAAACTAGCAATTTTTCCTTTTGCCACAATGTTTTCCACTTTTAGTCAGTTATAGGTTATCCATTCAATTATAGATATATTCTATTTTTTGACAAAATATGTTCAAAGTCATCTGCTGCAGAATTGTCATATGAGGGAAAGGGTTAAAAAATATACTACATAACAAAGGAATACAGAGCTGTAGATATCATAAGGGGCATTTTTCATGCTCTAAAATCCTAATCTGACACTATAACCTCACTGAGATATTGTGGGGGAAAATACCAGTTAACTTCCCCTGCAGGAAAATCCGAATATAAATCAACATCTCCATCCTCCCAACATGTTTCACTGTACATGTTAACAACATTTCTTTGCTATATCTAGGATATATGAGGGCTTCCCTACTGAATTGTAGACAATGTATATAAATATTTGATAGATATATATATTTTTTTATTTTGTAATG
The DNA here is from genome assembly GCA_031761405.1 of Serripes groenlandicus. Taxonomy (NCBI): domain Eukaryota; kingdom Metazoa; phylum Mollusca; class Bivalvia; order Cardiida; family Cardiidae; genus Serripes; species Serripes groenlandicus. The sequence continues at coordinate 28,270,562 of JASEVX010000008.1, read as the reverse complement.
TATACTTTACTTTCTAGTTACATACAAGAAAGTATTATATAGAGCATATTTCATGAGTGTTCATTTAAAATCACTTTTGTTAAACAAGTTTACTAAGATGATATGCCTCGAGCCTTGGCAAGCGTCATATTCAACTTAGTTAACAAGTTCATTAAAAGTGATGATAAATGAACAAGATATTTTATTTATCACATTAAGTGATTTATGAGGCATATTTCGAAAAAATGTACATAACGTTTACCATATTTATACATGAATATACCAGTTTGGGCGTTAAAGTGACTAACGTTATGACGTCAAATCGCAGACGCGACGTCGTTTTCATAGTATGGTTTCAAAGTTGTAACAAAGACTTGAGCATAAAACTGGAAACCAAACTAGTAGTGTCATATGATATTTGTGTAGTGTCATATAATATTTATGTAATAGCATTTTGACACTCCCAGGGAGGGCTTTATATGATAAATACATATTCTAACAAAGTCATGAATGAGTTATAAGCATTAATTTGATACAACACATACATAAATGAGGATGAACAAAACATAGATATTTACATATGTAAACTCTATACTTCATAGAATTTTGGCGGTACAAAAAATACAAATGTCATAATATTCAATCATGGTTAATGCCAAATTAATTTCTATGAGTAAATGTCAAACGAGGAATAGATGCCTTGCAGATATATTTCGCCAAATTCATCAATGTTTTCTTGTTATTACTTAAGAGTTCAACAATAAGATTTCACATCAGAAATTTATTTTGCATCTTACTAAATCAATGTTTAACAGATAAGCAAATGAAGAAAAGCAGAAATGGTATCACTAAATTAGGTTTTAATACAATGTTTTCAATACACAGCTAGGCTTACCGTAACAGCGCAGCCTTCAAAAAGCAGCTGCATGTGAGAATCAATGCTTGTTTAGAGCACTACAATCGGATGTTCGTGCCATTTTATCCGCAAAACTTCATATTGTATGAAGCAGAAATTATAATCACTTCAACACGCTGAAAATTCAAATTGCAATACACAGCAATACCTTACCAGGGCAGCCTTAAACAAGAATCCCATGAGGGCATATGCTCTACTGGCATAGTTCTTTGTTAATTTTCAATCCAAAGCATGTATGTATGTTCAAGATCAGATAGTAAATGGAGGCTCTATTGTGTTCATGAGGGTCTATGCTCTACTGGCATGGTTCTTTGTTAATTTTCAATCCAGAGCATGTATGTATGGTGAAGATCGGATAGTAAATGGCGGCTCTATTGTGTTCACAAGCTATTTATAGCAATTTTGACAATTTCAAGGGCCATAATCCAGTCTTGCATGGGCGGATCTAGCTGGTTTGCGAAAGGATCCAAGCTCTTATCAATATTTAACTACTATCTAAGTTTGGTGAAGATCGGATAGTAAATGAAGGCTCTATTGTGTTCACAAGCTGTATTATAGCAATTTTGACAATTTCTAGGACCATAATCCAGTCATGCAAGGGCACATCTGGCTGGTTTTCGAAAGGAACCAAGCTCTCATCAATATTTAATATAAGTTTGGTGAAGATCAGATAGTAAATGGAGCCTCTATTGTGTTTACAAGCTCTATTATAGCAATTTTGACAAATTCAAGGGCCATAATCCAGTCTTGCATGGGTGGTTCTAGCTAGTTTGCAAAAGGAACTGAGCTCTCATCAATATTTAACTACTATCTAAGTTTGGTGAAGATCGGATAGTAAATGGAGCCTCTATTGTGTTCACAAGCTCTATTATAAGAATTTTGACAATTCCAAGAACCATAATCCAGTCTTGCATGGGCGGATCTGGCTGATTTGCAAAAGGAACCAAGCTCTCATGGATATCTAACTACTGTATAAGTTTGATTGAGATACAATCAAAACTGAAGACTTTATCGCGTTCACAAGCAATTGTTTATGGACACACGCACAACACAATGCCATCTCTTTTATAGCTCTTCTGGCCTTTGGCCAGTAAAGCTAAAAAGCCACATATGAGAATCAATGATTGTTGATTAAAGCATTCCCTTCGGATGTTTGTGTAATTTTATCCGAAGAAAACGTCATATCATCTGAAGCAGACGTAAAAATCACGTCATCACACTGAATTTATGTGGCAAACGTACAAAATCAATACATTACAGATGTACTTAAACATACCTTCCTAGAATAGTGTTTGCTCTCTGAATGAATGGCTGGGCATCATCTGTTATGGAAAAAAAATAATGAATATTCAACAAAATAATTATTTATTTCTGTTTATCCCTGTGGAACCGATTTTGTGAAATCTTTGACACCACTACACAGTCAAGCAAACCAGTGCATGATTTGCTCCCCTAAGCATTTTGATAGAAAAATTAAAAAAATTAATAATACATTGTAATTTTAAGGTAAACTAATTACCTACCAGTTTTATACTTTAGAATATTTAATTAATTTTTTTAACAAAAATAATGTTCAAACAGTAAATCTTAAACAAGAGGGCCATGATGGCCCTATATCGCTCACCTGATTTAATAGAACTTCAATAGTTTCAAGTTTTTACTCTATACATATACAGAAAAACAAGCAGTAAATCTATACATATACAGAAAATAAGGAAACATGCCCCGCCCCCTGGCGGCCATGTTTTTCAGTTAGATCAAATAATTTCAACAACATTGGTAGAGTGTCACACAAGGAACAATTGTGACAAAATCATTTTTAATCAGGCAGGTACTTTTGGACAAGAAGATTTTTAAAGTTTTTACAATGCACATAATAGGGAAAAAAATTTCTTTGGACAACTTTAAAAGGAACATTCCTATGAAGTATTTTTAAATCAATCCATTGATTTAGTAGGAGAAGTCATTTGTAGAAATTGTTAATAACAGAGCGGACGTACAGACGCGCAGCAGAGTGATAACAAAAGCTCACATTGCACTTCGATCTTAGGTGAGCTAAAAATCCATAAAACAAAATCTTTGTACAAGACTGATAACCAATTTTCAAGTTTTCTATGTTTACTCAATACCACTCAGCAATCCAGGTGTTGAGAGTTTGAGGCCAGCATGATCAACATTCTTTAAATCATTTGACAAAAGTCACTTTGAAGGAAGGGGGACAAATAACCACACTAGTGTCCGTCTATTTAGGCAGTATAACAAGTCAAATATATAATACGTTTAAACTGATCTTATATCATATTCATATGAACTTATTATCACGAGGCAGTCATTATTGCATTTAAATACGATAAATTTCATGTGATATTTACTGCAATCATGTAAAATTGCAGAGCCGCCGCATGAAGTTTGCTTGAATGGTTGTTTGAACTTGTTTCAACAGTGCATTCGTATTGTTTTGAAACGGTTTTCCCCCTTAAACAGCTAGGTATCACTTTTAAAGGCATATATATCAACAAATAGCAGCAAAGAGTTTTAAATTAAGCCATTCCTCTTAAAGATGACTTGTCACGCATTTTTTTACGAATCTTTTTTTTAATTTCTTAATCTGGAATAATATATTGCTATATCGGCAAACCGCCCCCCCCCCCCCCCCCCCCCACCCACCGCCCAGCTGTATTTGACAATATAATATATATAAGTTGGCTTTGTCATGTCATTTTAAAATAAGGTAGAAATCAGTTGTTAAAAGTGCACACATAATCCCTGCGCAAATGTCCTCATATTTTTTTGGTGATTGAACCTGTACTAGTATGCGAGGAGTCAAAATATAAAATAGCATTCCTAGTACAGCCTAGTACAGAATTTATTTATTTATTTATTGGGGTTTTACGCCGCTTGCCTCATACAGAAACCTAGACTACCATAACACTAGCTTGGCTCACCAACCATCCAAGCTATCCGGGCAATAATTTCATGCCACACATGCTTACTATAATGATTTTTTATTTGTAATTAATTTAAATGTTTAAAACAAGGGAATTTATATCAAAATTGTTCATGGGACAGGGACGTACTCACGCGGATAAGATCTACGTCGCTGATTTAGTACAGCATAATTAAGAGTTGTTCGACTTTTTCAACTCTTATGAATACTTTCAATGCATCATAAGAGTTCAACAATGTTCATGGAATTTTGTTGAAAGGAAAATTTTATTTTTCTCCAAACTCACTATTTTTTTCAGAATTTATTACATACAGTATAAACCGAAATAACACATTTTTGTATTTGAAGTCAAAAACGTGTGCAAATATTAAAAGGTTCGGACTTTTCTTCACTTGTATGACCTGAAGATATCTAAAAAATAAATCAGTGAATTTACAGATATTGATAATTTTGTAAACAAACTTTTTTTGACCTGTGCTATGTTTTTCACGGTGACAGCGACTTTACTAAAAAAAATAGTTTCACGCTCTTACCTTCAGACAATCCAGTTATCTTGCAGCAAAGTTTTCTAAGTAGCACAGCAGCCGATACGGGATCACCAGACCCTTGATTTGCTGGTCTGGAACTCATATTTCAAAGTTTATTTTTGGGCCCCTTTATTTTGACACTGCTTGTCATTTCGTTTTGCCGCGCAATAGTAATGAAGAGTTACGAATAATTTGATCTGTACTTATCAAAATACTAGATCTATTATTAATTTTTCAAATTGATTTACCGTCAACAATACATTTTTTATTATGTGAAACACGGATACCCCCCTTCCGATTTAAATTACAGTGAATAGCATTATTTCGTTTACCCTCGCCGTGCAGAATTGTATATAAACTGCTACTTACTACAACCATAGGTTTATAATACGGTACCTATCGGAAAATTACCGGCACCTAACGGTATCTAGTATATGGGCCAAATTGTTTTCAATTCAATATTTATCTCTTGTCAACAACAAACAAACAAAAAACACAGACACACAAACCAAAAGCTCTTGTTGTCTCTTTAACCCCTTGCTCACATAACACAAATCTGCAGCAGCTGACTTTGAAAACATGAAGGCAAAATTATGGAAAATCTCTATAAAGGGCAGTTTAATGAATGAAAAGAGTTGAAAACATTAAATTGTGGAAAAAACAGAAACTGCTTATTATGAGTATTATTCCATTAGCTACAATGTGTTCAAAAGTTGTTTGCTACAGAGGCGTAATAAAGCGTCTGTATGTTTTGAAAGGGTTAATTTAACCATTTGCTAATTAGTTGTAGAAAGTCGGCAAAACAATGTTTTCCCTTTGCAGCCATACATCTACACTGTCAATGATTCAACCGCAGGCGTCTTGGCTTATATTTCTGTTAACCCTTTCCCACATCTAGACGCTCTAAGACGCCTCTGTAGCAGACGACTTTTGTAAACATTGTGGCTCATGATGACCGATTACACCATTTGCCACAATGTTTTCAACTCTATTTATTAATTAAACTGTCATTAAATGAGATTTTTTACATTTTTGAAAAGATGTTTTCAAAGTCGTCTGCTACAGATTTGTTGTATGTGGAAAAGGGTTAAACAATTTCTAACAGAGACCTAATGTTATGGTACTGTTTACGTTTGAAGTAAAGTTTTAAATTAGGCCTTCATGAATAAAACAATTTAATTGTAAATAAACTGTTTAGCTGATATGGTATTTCAATAGTGGTCTACCTTTTAAACATATGAGGATAAATTTTAACATCTGTGAAATTATGATTATATTTATGATTCAAAGTTAAAATCATCTTGTAAAAATATTTATGACTCAAAGTTAATATCATTTTGTAAAAAAAGTATGATTCAAAGTTAATATAATTTTGTAAAAGTATTTATGACTCAAAGTTAATATCATTTTGTAAAAATAGTTATGATTCAAAGTTAATATCATTTTTTAAAAAGGAGAAAGTTCATGTCTCTAGCAGTTTAACTGTTTTCTCAATGTTTTAAAAGTAGATTGCTGCAGAGGTTGTCAATGGTTCTTTAAACCAAAGACCTAATAACACAATAATGTGTTATTAAGTCTTTGTTTAAACTTGGAAAGCGTTAAATGGCCCTTTATTGCGTTTATATATAAATCCCAAATTGTATTTTCTGTAGTTGTATTGACAAATCCAAAAAAAATGCTAAATTAATCCTGAAATTTGTATGAGAAATTTCAAAAATCCTGATATTAGCTTTCAACTTTCTTTTGTATAATACCATATAAAGTGGTTATTTATAGTAACAAGGTCTGATGTTTTTTCCTTAAAAACTCAGATGTCCGTTGAGGTTAATAAATGAGAGAGTATATACATTTTGTTTAAGTCAGTGAAAAAGTAAAAATTATTTCGTTTGAAAGACAATTCTCATTATCCCGCATTATTTTAAATACCAGCGTAACAGTCAATATTCAAAGTCGTCTAAACCTTCACAATGATTGTAATGGCTTCTTGTGGGGTTAGCGACTGACTAGTTGGTGTTAGGATAAGGACTAAATGTACTGGTAACGTACTCAGGAAATGCCGTGATATAACTAAAAATGTGTTGAAACGGCGTGAAAAGCCAAACCCACAGTCTAATATTCTTGTCCAAATGAACAGACGGATATGGTAGGTCATGAATATACTGTAAGACTACCTCTCTCATTGTATCACCTGTTCTAGAACAAAATACCAGATGTTTCATTTCTGATGTCAGCAATCAAAATGACAACGTCACCAAGAACATGTCAAAAGATGGCGGGAGTGATCATTTGTCATTTGGTGGATTTGCCTTTAGAATTAAAGACAATGGACGTACTGTTTCAAAAACGTAAACATTTAGAAAAATATGAAAATTGAGCCGGGATATAATTGGTAACGTTATTATAGTAACCCTTTGTCGTTATCAACGATGAACACAAATCTGAAAATTACTTATTGAATAGGGAATATCGTGACCTACATAATATCTCAATTTTACGGAAATGCTTCAAAACATCAAGAAATGTGAGCACTTCTCCGCGAACGTTTTGAACATCCCTCGTACAAGCAAACAAAACAAATCAAAGGTTACCTGTATCAGGTAAATGTTATTGACCATCGATTCGGTGATATTTGACTAAAAGGATGTTGCCACGTGTGCTCCTATTGAAATGTTCAAATCAATACTAACTAATAAGCAAACTTATAATTGATTAGGTTCATCGAGCAGAATATAATCTCTTTCTTCGTCTAGAATCTATTGCTCGCAAATAATTACTTATTCGTTTACAACGTTCTTTAATAAATATACATGTAGGACTATATATTCTTAATTATAAGAAGGAAAATGGACTTAGCCAAAATGAAAATGTTACCTATTTATGATATTATGTACATATCGTTCATTGACGCCGCGTGGAAGCGCGGCGTCAGTATGGGATAGGTTTTAATTTTGTACCATGGGGTGACGTAATCGAAAAGGGAGCAATCAACACATATTATTGTATAGAAAAACTCTGTAATACGTTTGAAAAAAAAACAGCCTTTATGATTGAATAAATTGTATTAACTGATTTAAGAAACAACAAGATACAAAATATGTACATCTTTTACCGTTGTTACAAAACTTTAGACACATTTAAATTGTTTTTAATAACTGTTCCCCAACTAACTAGGCTAAGCCATTTTTATGAGATGATTTACGGAGTTCATTAGGCTACGCTATTTTAATTGTTTGTTTTACTGCTCTGAAGAGCTCAGAAAAAAAAAGATTCGGGAGATGTTTTTTCCTATTTATTTCTGTTGTATTACTAAACTTAAAACGTTCCTCCCCATACAGTTGTTCATTCAGACCAATGTATTCTTGCTATATGTTGACTATACATGAGAACTTTTTCTTTTAATTTCATAAATGCTTAATTTTGATATTAAATATCTTTAAACTTGTTAGAATTATTTGTATTTTTTGTTTATATACTCTCGTTTTTTGTTATCATACTTCTGCTCAACTTGAAGGAGAATAGACTTCCCTCTCTCCTTCCAAACGGTTAACCAACTGGTTTGAAGACTTTTAAAACTTGTCATTTCACGACTAAACTTTACATGCTGAATATCGCATAGATCGTAGTATATAAAGTGTATAATTCTTACGTCAAAATGGACTCTTTTTGCTATTGATAACATTTTACTATAGACTATGGTATCCAGGTGAGCAATAAAGGAACAGCTTGGACTTCAAGTTTAAGATAAAGGTACATTTGGCCTTCTTGTTCAAAATATTTACATCCTGTCCGTGTGTACAGGTTATTTAAATGTATTGAGCTGCATCTGCTTCCCTTTAAGTCATGCTTTAAAATCATGCGCGGCGTCTTTGATGCTTAGCATCAAAATTCGTCTTGTAATTTATTTTGAAAAGTAATCTATTTCTTGCAATGAGACATTTATTTGCATGCAATGGCTTTTTTGTGTGTTTTCCCCCCGTTTTTTCGTTTTTGTTACACGATCAAATTGCACTAAGCCGAAATGAGTGTTGCATACGTATATGGTATTAGTTATTTATTCTTTCATAAACTATTAGATGGCTGCTAAACACTCAAAACAATGTAATATAATTATAGAATTGTGGTTTAAGCTTTGAAACATAGTTAAAAACATTGTGAAATAGAAAGCATTGTTTTCTTTTCTTTTCTTCTCGCCATTTTTTTTTTCTATTTTTCATTTTTAAAATGGTCTGAAACAAAAGTAAAAAATCGTCTCTTTGAGACAAAACACGATTAAGAAGTAGTTCTCATTTGAACTTGGATTAGTTTAATATCCAAATAATGCACCGAGAGATCAATGTGACGATTCAAAACTATATATACGACATTTCCGAACAAGTGATGAAAAGTAGTCGTGAGCCAAATACATTTATACTCGAAGAATGATTGATTGGGATTTAACGCCGTTTTCAACAATGTTTCAGTCATATCACGGCGCCCAATTCACCTACTCGTGCGTTTCCTAGCTTTATCACACCAGTAATCCACACAACATACTTTCCAAGCAACTGGCTGCTTTTCCACACAGACTATATGTCCATTGGTGGAAGCGAATGACGCTTGTAACAGTGACTTTTGTCAAACGTCGGAAAGAATGTTTGCCGAGCTGGGATTCGAACTCACAACCCCTTGATTGACAGCCCGCTACCGACTGAGCTACACTCGAAGAAACCTTTACATGAGGGTTTTCATTTGAGTCGCGTAACACAAAAAACGACTTTCTAAGATTTTAACCCTTATACCGCTATAACGACTTTGAAATAATATAGGCTAAAATGTTGAAAATCTCGAAAAATGAATGTATAATTACTGAATAGAGTTGAAAACATTGTGGCAAATGGAGAAATTGCTCATCATGAGTAATTTCTCCGTTTGTCACAATGTTTTCAAAAGTCGTCTGCTGCATATGCATCAGAAAGAAATCAGAACTCGCAACGCCTGGATTGAAAGCCCGCGTCGCTACCGACTGAGCTACACTCGGTTTGAGTCGCGTAACACAAAAACCGAAACCCTAACCCCGCTATAACGCGAAGTTAACCCTTTCCCACAAACCTCAAATATTCAGCAGACGACTTTGAAATCATATAGGTTTAAATGTTGAAAATCGCAAAAAAAATGAATGGATAATTACTAAATAGAGTTGAAAACATGGTGGCAAATGGAGAAATTACTCATCACCAGTACTTTTTACGTTTGTCACAATGTTTTCAAAAGCTGCATTTGCGTCAGAAAGCGTCTGTAGTTGGGAAAGGGTTAATCAATCAACACATACCTACGCCGTAATGTAAAACTTTTAACTAGATTTACGAACAAAACAAAATGTAATAAGATTAGCCTCCACATTCTAATATTTGTCTGAATTATTCGCTCATGATTTATCAACGGGTAGCAAATACTGCTCCATAGTAAACACTTGCTTACCCTTCGCCACACAAACAAACAAACAGCAGCAGGCGAACTTGAAAACATTAAGTAAAAAAATATGGAAACTTAAAATAAATGAAAACGCCAGTATTAAATAAAGTTGAACACATTGTTCATTACGAGCAAGTCCTCCTTTTGCCACAATTATTGCAAAAGTCGTGCATGCAGACGCGTCAACTTTTTGTTATACGTTCGAAAGGATTAAACAGGCAATATGGATAATTCTTGTCGCAGGGATTAACCGAGACAAGGCTTGCTAATATATCTATAGGTGCTACCTATTTACGAAAAAAAAACCACGCAAGATAATTATAGACAAAAATTAAAGAGCATACTTTGGCCATAAAAAAGGATTTATAAGTAATTGACTAGACAATAATAATGTTAATGTCATGTTTCTTGCATTATTAAAACATATTTGGAATTCATATTGATGTTGTCTGTTATTTGAACAGAAAATAATAAAGTAAAGACTTTCAGACAATCAAGGAATACATTTATAATGAACGAGGTTAAAACATGAGGGCCAAGACGATCCTTAATCGATCACCTGCATTATGGCAAAGAAGCAAATAGATCAGCCCTTTTCTAATGCCACCTGGCGACTGCCTTTTTCAACCAGTCAATATGACTGGAACAAATTATGTAAGGGGTCACATTTCTGCTAAACCCTTCCCTATTAGAGACGGTTTCTGAGGCCTATGCAACAGACGATTTAGGAAAAAGATTGTCGCCACAAGAACAATTGCTTCTTATGGGAAAGTTATCCTTTTGCCACAATGTTTGATAAATAATTATACTTTGAATGAGTGAGTCAATAGCTCATGTATAGGAATTTGGGGTCTTTCATGTGGATACCACTTTTTTGCGGAAAACGACGTCGCTCCATTGACTCCTTCTTTGGCTACGATACAGTCAAAATTTAGTTTCGGGCATAGAAGGCTAATGCTGTCGTTTTTTTGACGAACGGGAAAACATATTTCTTACAGATTTCCAATTATTTTTAACTTTTCGTACAAATGTTAATTGCCACATAACACAGCACTTAAATGATCTTAAATATCGATTTTAAAAAAAATGATTAAAAAGACGACAATAATAATTTTCAATCCGTGTTTTTCTGCTCATTTTATACATACCCAAAATACCGACTTAAAAAAAAAAAAAAAAAAAGCCGACAATAATTTTCAATCTGTGTTTTACGTCTGCTTTTTATACATATCCAAAATGGCGGCCCCCATGGATTTTTTTCCAGTTTCATTTCAGAAAGCTTCAAGGGTTATTGAAAAAAAACAAAAAAAACCAAACTCACACCTGTTAACTATAAGCGAAAAAACCCATTATGGTTTTTTTTCGTATTATTTGTCGCAAGGATTAAACGAGACAAAGCTTGCTATTATTTGTCGCAGGGATTAAACGAGACAAGGCTTGCTATTATTTGTCGCAAGGATTAAACGAGACAAGGCTTGCTATTATTTGCCGCAAGGATTAAACGAGACAAGGCTTGCTATTATTTGTCGCAAGGATTAACTGAGACAAGGCTTGCTATTATTTGTCGCAAGGATTAACTGAGACAAGGCTTGCTATTATTTGTCGCAGAGATTAACCGAGACAAGGCTTGTTATTATTTGCAATTACAATTAAATTGCATACATGTGCATTCTTTTGGTTATCATATCCGTGCTCATGAAGTTTCCAAAATCCCTGTAAAACCATATAGCTAAAATTCACGATCGCAGAGTAGCAGACTAGTCTGGGTTCTTCGCTGGTCTTAAAGCTCTAAAGGTTGAGTTACATTAGACGTGGATCATTTGTCGCAACGGCATGGTAAAGAAGGGAACGGTGACGCCACCCGAGACCAGCGATTATTTGTTTATATATATTTTATATCTCCACAATACTGACCTGCTCATGACCTCCAAGCAACGACAATTATCTTCATAACGCATATCAATTTCAATCTTTATTACTTCTTTATGAAATTATTTGATGTTCAATCCTTCGTTAATGTACACTGTACGTGGAATCACTATCATTCTTACAACTTACAGTTTAACGTAATATTTAAAAAAAATACAACGGGCAAATATTTATAACCAAATAACGTTCAATAATATTATTATGCAAAATGACAGGAAAGAACACACTCTAGTTTGTACAAGTGTTACCTTGTCATTTTTGCATTTGTACATGGGTAAGACCTGAATGGATGGACTCATGTACATAACACATACTGAATACAAATGTGTTTGCTACACATCACATGAGATCACAGGATTATTAAATATGGTCAATAATCATAGGCCATTCTCATGAACTCAGCACAACTCATTCAAAAGTGTCGTTGTGTTTAATCCTTTCAGAACACAGGTGTTTTAAAATCAAACCACATCACAAGGTTTCTCATAACTACTTGCAGAAGCATTTTGACCAATCTCATTAAAATCAGACTAAAAAAACTTCTATATACGAGTGTGCGAGATTGCATTTTGACGTAAACAGTAGACGAATTCTAAAATCATTTCGGAAAAAGATGAAATTGCTCCCATTGCCACAATGTTTTCAACTCTATACATAACTGTACTTTTATTAACAGAACATTTCCATATCTTTTCTAAGACGTTTTCAAGTCATCTGCTGCAGATGTATTGTATATGGACAGAGTGTCTCCCTGTGATAAAGGACTTCCGTAGGAACAAATACATTGGCTATCGCTTTTAACCCTTTCCCTCATACGACAATTCTGCAGCAGACGACTTTGAACGTTTTTTGTCAAAACGTAGAAAATCTCCATAATTAAATGGATAACCTATGACAAAAAGTGGAAAACATTGTGGCAAGAGGAGAAATTGCACGTTTTGTGCAATTTCTTCTTTTGTCAGAATGTTTTCAAAAAGCCGATGCTGCAGAGGCGTCAGAAAGCGTCTATATGAGGGGAAGGGTTAAACATTAGTTTAGTTAGACCGGAGTAAAACACTGCTTAAGATTGTTATACCCATCTATTAGTCCAAGTAAAAGAAATGATTATGCATGAGAAATATGACAGAAAATATTCGGAATTTACTTATGCTTTTTTCCCGTTTATTTTTTATTTTGTTTACGAAATATCTATTCCATCTATTCTATTCTGAATGCAGCTTCGATATAACTTTTATTGCCAGCTCAAATAACCTTGCGGGGGTAAAGGATAGCTATCAGTGTACAAAGTCTCTAGTTTACGCAAAGAAATAGTTCTATTTCACAATAACGGAAAGCTACCGTCAGGCATATGCGATCGGTGTAGATCTAGTTCAGCCAACACATGTGTGCGGCCTGGGTCTACACTGTTCGCATTTTAGTAATAAGTCAAGGATACGCTGGCAGGTCTTTCCTGTCTTTTCCCCCTTATTGAGTTGGCATTATGACTGACTCGCTAGCGTAAGGATAAAAGGACCAGCAGAACTGGTACCTTACCTTACCCAGAGCACGACGTAAAACAACTATACCGTTCATAGCGGCGTAAAACATCATACACGCATACAAGTAGGCGGTTCTTTTTCCCGACATGTAATACTTACGATAATCTTGATTTTCACGGAGCACCTCACTTATATCTTACATACTACTTTTTCCGACAAATGTCCTTGGAAAAACCGAAACACACCCACATCTACAATGATGTCTGTTGAATCTATTATCACGTACACTCACTCTTTACACCTGGTAAATGCAAAAACGAGTGGAAACCCTTATAATGTTATAAAAACTCCCAGGCGATTCGTTATCTGAGCCGTTCCATGAGAAAACCAACTTTATGAACTGCATGTGTCAGGTTAAATGGAACAGTAGTCCTATTCCTACATCGATTGCGAAACAATCTTTAAGCTTATATTAATTACGATCTATATCTGCTTCCTTGAGACGTAACCAATAGTCGAGTGTGAGGAAAAATCCAGAAAATAAAACCCGCTCATCACTGTCGATGTTGAAAGTGCGGTAAAACATCAAATAAGCAAATAAACACGGTTTGTACAATAAGTGACGTAGCATTGGTGGCTAGACTAGCGTTAGGTAACGTAAACGTGCACTAAACGTATTGCTCACCACATCATCTTAATTAACCATAATTGAACCATATCTCACGGACACCGACCATGTGAGGTTTTGTAATTAATGATTATTATTATCAAATATACATATTTGTTTATAAATTATAACTGTTCTCAAGAGATTTGTAGAATGTTTGAACGACAGGATATCGGACGGTTGAGATCCTGATCAAATAACGTTGGTGTGTAGGTTTAATTGGAAAACCACTGTTCCCAAATTAGCGTGGTGTGGCTCGTTTTATTTTATCCACCATTCCGTAAATTTCTGCAACGCCATTCTGTAAATTTCTGCACCGCCGTTCTGTAAATTTCTGCACCGCCATTCTGTGAATTTCTTTACCGCCATTCTGTGAATTTCTCTACCGCCATTCTGTGAATTTCTGCACCGCCGTTCTGTGAATTTCTGCACCGCCATTCCGTTAATTTCTGCATCGCCATTCTGTGTATTTCTGCAACGCCAATCTGTGAATTTCTGGACCGCCATTCCGTAAATTTCCGCAACACCATTCTGTGAATTTCTGCACCGCGGTTCTGTGAATTTCTGCACCGCGGTTCTGTGAATTTCTTCACCGCCATTCTGTGAATTTCTGCACCGCCGTTCTGTGAATTTCTACACCGCCATTCTGTGAATTTCTGCACAGCCATTCCGTAAATTTCTGCATCGCCATTCTGTGAATTTCTGCAACGCCATTCTGTTAATTTCTGCATCGCCATTCTGTGAATTTCTGCACCACCATTCTGTGAATTTCTGCATCGCAGTTCTGTGAATTTCTGCACCGCCATTCTGTGAATATCTGCATCACAGTTCTGTGAATTTCTGCATCGCCATTCTGTAGATTTCTGCATCGCAGTTCTGTCAATTTCTACACAGCCATTCCGTAAATTTCTGCATCGCCATTCTGTGAATTTCTGCATCGCCGTTCTGTGAATTTCTGCACCGCAGTTCTGTGAATTTCTGCACCGCCATTTTGTGAATTTCTTCACCACCATCTGTGAATTTCTGAACCGCCATTCTGTGAATTTCTGCACCAACATTCTGTGAATTTCTGCACCGCCGTTCTGTGAATTTCTGAACCGCCATTCTGTGAATTTCTTCACCGCCATTTTGTGAATTTCTTCACCAACATCTGTGAATTTCTGAACCGCCATTCTGTGAATTTCTGCATCGCCGTTCTGTGAATTTCTGACCCGCCATTCTGTGAATTTCTTCACCGCCATTTTGTGAATTTCTTCACCACCATCCGTTAATATCTGCATCGCCATTCTGTGAATTTCTGCATAGCCGTTCTGTGAATTTCTGCACCGCAGTTCTGTGAATTCCTGCACCGCAGTTCTGTGAATTTCTGCACCGACGTTCTGTGAATTTCTGAACCGCCATTTTGTGAATTTCTGAACCGCCATTTTGTGAATTTCTTCACCACCATCTGTGAATTTCTGAACCGCCATTTTGTGAATTTCTGAACCGCCATTTTGTGAATTTCTTCACCACCATCCGTTAATATCTGCATCGCCATTCTGTGAATTTCTGCATAGCCGTTCTGTGAATTTCTGCACCGCAGTTCTGTGAATTTCTGCACCGCAGTTCTGTGAATTTCTGCACCGACGTTCTGTGAATTTCTGAACCGCCATTTTGTGAATTTCTGAACCGCCATTTTGTGAATTTCTTCACCACCATCTGTGAATTTCTGAACCGCCATTCTGTGAATTTCTGCATCGCCATTCTATGAATTTCTGCATCTCCATTCTGTGAATTTCTGCATCGCCATTTTGTGCATTTCTGCACCGCCATTCTGTGAATTTCTTCAACGCCATTCTGTGAATTTCTGTACAGCCATTCTGTAAATTTCTGCAACGCCATTCTGTGAATTTCTGCATCGCCATTCTGTGAATTTCTGCAACGCCATTCTGTGAATTTCTGCACCGCCATTCTGTGAATTTCTGCACCGCCATTCTGTGAATTTCTGCATCGCCATTTTGTGCATTTCTGCACCGCAGTTCTGTGAATTTCTGCACCGCCATTCTGTGAATTTCTGCATCGCCATTCTGTAAATATCTGCATCGCCATTTTGTGCATTTCTGCACCGCCATTCTGTGAATTTCTACATCGGCATTCTGTGAATTTCTGCATCGCCATTTTGTGCATTTCTGCACCGCAGTTCTGTGAATTTATGCACCGCCATTCTGTAAATTTCTGCACCGCCGTACCCAAAAAGTTCTCGGAAATAAGTGGAACGTAGTCCTTTCTGAAAATAAATCAATGAGTTGTGAACAGTTACCTTTGTTTGAATGGTTTTGTACGCCGCTTTCAACAGTATATCAGTTATATCCCGGCGTTTCCTGTGTTATTTACAAGTACTACGGGTCTTCTCCATTCTGACACCATGGCAACAGTCGTTATGCTATCGTTGCATACATGATCGCAGAAGAGCGATTGATTGATTGATTAATTTATTAATTGGTTGGGGTTTAACGTCATTTTCAATAATTTTTCATTCATATCACGGCGGCCAGTTCACCTACTCATGTGTTTCTTAACTTTCTCTCACAAGTAAACCTCACAACAATCTTTTCAAACCGCTGGCTGCTTTTCCACATGAACTGTTAGCCCATTGGTAGAAGACGAATGACGCTTGTAAAATAACTTTTGTCAAACGACGGAAAGAATGCAGGTCGAGATGCGGTTCGCACTCACAACCCCTGTATTGATAGTCCGCGTCGCTACATACTGAGCTACTGGGTCCGAGGAGGGAAGCCATTACCATTTGTTAAGTTGTTGGTATTAATTACCTGGTCGGTGATCGAATCCTGTGCTCCAGCTCCAAAGGCGGAGGTTTCAACAATGTCACCATCGAGGCGTATTATAAACAATGAAAACCAAACTTGGACTCAACACGTTTGCAGGTTCATTTTGGAACACATTTCCCTTGTGTTGCTTAAATCCGTATTGGGGCAAACTAAGCGCTAAGCATTTGTTAAGCGCCCTTTCGTGCGCAATGTTTCCACCTTTATATTGGGAAGTTAAACCAAATTATCAAAACAAAAGGAAACAGATAAATTATTTACAAGCACAGGTTATCTAAGTGTTCAAGGTAAAATAATGTTTAGCATCTTATTGCGCTGTATGAGACTTGAAACAAAATTTATGTTTGCCGTAACGCATGACTTTAAACAACCAGGTAACGCCGCGAAGTGGTTTATGTGGATATAATTACGCCTGACGCATGGGTGTCATGATCAATAATACCGGTAGTACTGGTAAATTACCCAGGGAACGACGTGATATGGTAACATTTCTAGTCAGCGCTCAGGTTTATGTGGATAACATTACGACTGATGCATCGGTGTCATGCTCAATAAAACCAGTAGTACTGGTAAATTACACAGGGAACGTCGCGATATGGTAACATCTCTCCTCGGCGCTCAGGTTTATGTGGATAGCATTACGACTGACGCATCGGTGTAAATATAGATAAAACCGGTAGTACTGGTAAATTACCCAGGGAACGTCGCGATATGGTAAAATCTCTCCTCGACGCTCAGGATTATGTGGATAGCATTACGACTGACGCATCGGTGTCAGGATAGATAATACCGGTAGTACTGGTAAATTACCCAGGGAACGTCGCGATATGGTAGCATCTCTCCTCAGCGCTCAGGTTTATGTGGATAGCCTTACGACTGACACATCGGTGTCAGGATAAATATTACCGGTAGTACTGGTAAATTACCGAGGAAATGCCGCGATATGGTAAAATTTTACCTCGGCGCTCAGGTTTATGTGGATAGCATTACGACTGACGCATCGGTGTCAGGATAAATTATACCGGTAGTACTGGTAAATTACCCAGGGAACATAATTGTACTGCAGACATAATTGTTAATAAATCAATGTTATCAGAGTAGTGTTTTAATTTTACAATGAAAACAAGAAATACCCCAATACACCCCCATCCCCGAAAAGACAACAACAAACAAACAAAAAACACAGACACACAAACCAAAAGCTCTTGTTGTCTCTTTAACCCTTCCTCACATAACACAAATCTGCAGCAGCCGACTTTTAAAACATCAAGGCAAAATTATGGAAAATTCTATAAAGGGATGTTTAATAAATGAAAAGAGTTGAAAACATTGTGGAAAAAACAGAAACTGCTTATTATGAGTATTAATCCATAAGCCACAATGTGTTCAAAAGTTGTTTGCTACAGAGGCGTAAGTAAGCGTCTGTATGTTTTGAAAGGGTTAATTTGACCATTAGCTAATTAGTTGCAAACAGTCGGCAAAACAATGTTTTCCCTTTTCAGCCATACATCTACACTTTCAATGATTCAACCGCAGGCGTCTTGGCTTATATTTCTGTTAACCCTTTCTCACATTTAATGATAATTGCCTTAATGTTTCAAATCACAGGCCTGTTATGGTGGAATTGAAATTGCCCAATAGTTATATATCTCATACCGAAGATATATCATTACGCATTAAGTGGAAAAGTGTCAATGCCTCGCAAATAGAACTTTTTGAGCAATATTTGAATGAGCAATTAATGGATAGCTCAATGCAATTTGACATGCTTATTAATAAGGATAATTGTAAAACTATCATTACTGATATGTATGACAAGTTATATAACCTGATACAATGTATCTCATCATCTGTATTTACTGTATCAAAGTATAGAAAGTATCTAAAACCATTTTGGAATGCTGAACTGAAAAACCTACATTATAACATGCGTGTGAAGAGACGTGAATGGGCGAACAATGGGAAACCTAGAGATCTAGAAAATTGTCTGTATAATGAATATAAGGAGGCAAAGCGAATATTCAGACATAAACATAGATTTTATGCCGAAAATTATCTTTGCTCCCTTAATGATGACTTAGATAAAGCAGCCGACTTAGATCCGGGCACATTTTGGAGACTATACGGTAATAGAACGGGAAAAGGAGGTACACAAGCATATCAGGGAGCTATGAAATTTAACAATCAGTCGTATCGAAATCCGGGTGAAATTGCTAAACAATGGGGGGTGTTTTTCAGTAATATTTATACTTTTAGATCCGATCCGGATTCTGCCGATAATTCTTTCATCGAACAAATAGACGAAAATGTGTCACATATTAAATATGGCGACAGCTTTTCTAATGCCTGTCGATTTAACATTGATGACATCACAAAAGCCGTCTCTACACTGAGCAAAAATAAAGCATGTTCACATGATTGTATTTATAATGAACATGTTATATATGGGGGTAAAGCGCTTCACTCTTTTTTGCTGAAACTGTACAACTACATGTTTAAATTTTCCTATATTCCTAAAAAAATGAAATTTGGTCTTATTGTTACACTGTTTAAAGGTGGAAAAAAGAGGAAGGATGACCCAAACAATTATAGAGCTATTACTCTGTCGTCTGCTATTTTAAAACTATACGAGGCCTTACTTTTAGATGTTGTCAAATCAGATATCAATGTCAGCTTAAACCCTTTACAGTTTGGATTTCAAAAGGGTGTGAGCTGTACAATGACATCCTTCTTACTGAAAGAATGTATCTGCCATGCAAGAGAAAATGGAAGCAAACTGTATGCCTGCTTCTTAGATATTAAAAAAGCATTCGATAAGGTTTGGCACAATGGACTGTTCCATAAACTGCATGAAATGGGAGTAAGTACTGCTACCCTTAAGTCCGTAATTAGTTTGTATGATGAATCTGAATCATATGTTCTGTTCAGAGGACATAAATCAGATCCATTTAACGTGACGGTCGGGACCAGACAAGGGGGGCTGAGCTCACCATTTTTCTACCTTTGTTTTATAAATGGACTACTCTGTACGTTAGATAATAGTCGGTACGGTCTTGTCATGCAGGATACTAATATACCATGCATTACCTCAGCTGATGATATGGTTTTACTCAGTTTGTCGAAGAAAGGTCTTGACCGATTATTAAATATTTGTCATTTATATTCTAAAAAGTGGATATTCGAGTATAATCCACAGAAATGTTCTGTCATTGTTTTTAACGAAAGCAAACATGATTATTCAAATTCTACTAGAAAATGGTCAATCGGATGTCACACTTTACATGAAACTGTAAACTATACTCACTTAGGTGTTGTTTGCAATACGTATATGTCTAATGCCGAAATTGTTAAAGATATCTGTTCAAAGATAAGAGGATCATTCATGTCTCTGTTTAGAATTGGTCTGAATGAAAAAGGGTTTCACCCCTTTACATGTAAAAAGCTGTATGACACCATAGTTCTTTCTGGGGGACTTTTTGGTTGTGAAATACTATTTTCCTTAAAATCATCAGAATTGCTACAGCTAGAGAGATGTCATAGATTTTGCTTAAAAAGAATTCAAGGCATAGACAAATTTGCAAGAACTGATATTGTCTTAGGCATGTTACAAATATTAAATATGGAATGCATTATTGATAAACGTAAGTTAAACTTGTTCGGTCAACTCTGCATACTGAATCCTAATAACATTATTAAGGTAATTTTTATAAAACGGCTGTGTAGTTTCTGCTTGTCAAACTGTACCCAGGCTGGATATTTTTCAGATATTTTCTTCATACTTAAAAAATATGGGCTTACTAATTATTTGTTTTCTTATTACAACGATGGTATATACCCAAAACGTCTGAAATGGAAAAGTACAATAAAACAGACTGTTAATGCATTTTTCACTGAGCACTGGTTATATAGAGTTAACAGTGATCCGGACCTTTACTTATTTGCTAAAATTCATCCAGCTTTCTGTGAAAGCATATTTTGGCATATAAGTAAATGCAAATACAAATATAAACGACACTGCAGAAATATCATTAAAATTATTTCTGCTCTGGGCAGTTATAATGCTAATAAACTCTGCAGTAAATGTGGGTCATTTTACAATAATGAAGCTCTACACTGCTTAATACATTGTATATCTGTACAAGATATTAGAAGCAAAGCAATGGATGCCTTGTTTTATACATATGGTATCGAGGTATATAATTATTTCTACTGATCTAGTGACGATATCAAACTATGTATTTTACTCGGAGGTCCAATACCAGAGTTTACAGAACTTTTACATGTCTGTCATATTGACTTCATAATATTGATGGTATATTACATTGATCGTATGTGGTCAATATTTCATGGCTAAATCTAATGATGGACATTCCATACTGTCCCATGCCTGAGTACAGCTGTACATGCTATGACACTTTTTGTTTTTTTTGTTTTTCCACATTTTATTAATACATTGTAAGTGATTATTATGTTCATGTAACTCTCCTTTGTAATTTGGAGGAAATAAATATATGAATGAATGAATGAATGGTGACCGATTACACCATTTGCCACAATGTTTTCAACTCGATTTATTAATTAAACTGTCATTAAATGAGATTTTTTACATTTTTGAAAAGATGTTTTCAAAGTCGTCTGCTACAGATTTGTTGTATGTGGAAAAGGGTTAAACAATTTCTAACAGAGACCTAATGTTATGGTACTGTTTACGTTTGAAGTAAAGGCCTTCGTGAATAAAACAATTTAATTGTAAATAAACTGTTTAGCTGATATGGTATTTCAATAGTGGTCTACCTTTTAAACATATGAGGATAAATTTTAACATCTGTGAAATTATGATTATATTTATGATTCAAAGTTAAAATCATCTTGTAAAAATATTTATGACTCAAAGTTATATCATATTGTAAAAAAAATTATGATTCAAAGTTAATATCATTTTGTAAAAGTATTTATGATTCAAAGTTAATATCAATTTGTAAAAATATTTATGATTCAAAGTTGATATCATTTTTTTAAAAGAAGAAAGTTCATGTCTCTAGCAGTTTAACTGTTTTCTCAATGTTTTAAAAGTAGATTGCTGCAGAGGTTGTCAATGGTGCTTTAAACTTGGAAAGGGTTAAATGGCCTTTTATAGTGTTCAGATTTAAATCCCAAATTGTATATTCTGCAGGTTTATTGACAAATACAAAATAATTCTAAATTAATCCTGATGTGTATGAGGAATCCTGATATTAGTCCTTAACGAAACTATTATGTGTATATTTAGACTAATGAACGTCATAAATGTGTGATAACAAATGAGTTAATGCAGTCTTTTCCGATGACATTGATGCCTGACATCAACTTGCTCTTGTATGATACCATATAAAGTGTTTATCTATAGTAACACGGTCTTTGTATTTTTTTCTTTAAAGACTCAGACGTCTGTGATTTATCACATGACCAAAGGTTGGTTTGGACGTTTTCAACCTTTTCGCACATACAACAAATCAGCAGGCCGACTTTGAGAACATATAGGCACAATTGTTTTAAACACTCTACTTATTGAAAATAGGTGAAAACATTGTGGCAAAAGGAGAAATTATAAGCAATTTCTCCTTTTTTCACAATATTTTCAAAAGTCGCCTGCTGCGGAAGCGTCAGAAAACGTCGGTATGTGGGAAAGGGTTACGTTTCGTCGTTGTCTAGTCACATTTGTGCAGGTCCGCGTGGGAGACGATGAACGAATTGTCATTCCAAAACATGACTCAATCAGTTCTAGAGAAAGGAATAGGGCACAACACAAAGTTAACACAGTACAGTCCACGAGGAAAGAGTAACCTCTTTCTATTCAGAAAAGTGCCGCCGGGTATTTGACAGAGCTTCACATACGTTTATAACGTGTCATATGTTATTGTATTAAGTCGTTGAATTCATTATCTACATGACACTTTAAAAAGAATGTCCAAAACTTTCTACAAGAAATACAGTTCAGTTACAGTTCAGTTACAGTTCAGTTACAGTTCAGTTACAGTTCAGTTACGGTTCAGTTATAGTTCAGTTACAGTTCAGTTACAGTTCAGTTACAGTTCAGTTAGCGAGAACATCTCCGATCCTCGATCTCTCTCTCCACCCCAGGCCTCAGTCTGTTCGTAAATAGTTTAGTCATGATATCCTGGGCACTTTTACATTCTTTGCATTACCTTTTTTATCTAGTTTGTGATAGCATGAGCATCTACAGTGGACTCGCGGTATCTTGAAGGTGTGATAATTCGAATGTAGCGTTTCATTCGAACAAATTCCTGGAACGGATCTGTCTTTTGAAAACAGAATATCAACATTTTTGATTGATCAGACGAGCAATGTGACCTGCTGCTGCAATGTTTACTGGCGTGTTTTTGACAATAAACACAGAACAGTTTGAATGAATAACGAAGCTGAAAATAAAGCTTAAATCAAGGTATCCCTCGAATACGTCGAGAACTCGAAATAATTTATTGTTATCTTTCAACTTATCGCGGTCAATTATATCTTATGTCATTTACGTGAACGATACATAACTTTTTCTGCAATGAAAGACACAATTGATTGCTTCAATGTTCGTCGTTTTCCAGTCGTACATTTGGTTTTTGTCAAACATGAATTATTTACATTAACGAGTAGACGTGGAAAGCAATTCCTGCCAAGCATTTAATTACAAGATGAGATTGAACAATTAAAAGAATAATGCTTAACATTACTAGAAAAGAGCGATTACCAATACTCGATATTTAGTAGCAGTGTCCCACCATGCATTTGTTCCTTCAAATATATAGTCAAACAAGTAGACGTACACATTCCTAAAAAAACAAAAAACATTGACACTATGGACATATGTAGATAATGAACAATGTCTTTACAATATGAGCTTGCAAATCCTACTTTTAATGAGGCAAAAGGTGTTATTATTAGCAGATACATACACAATATGATTGCAAATTACACTTTCAATGAGGTAATAAGTGACATTTGTGACAGATAAATGCGAAGACACTTTATCAAAAGAGCCAGCCACCTAATCACGTTTCTTCTAGATGAACCCTAACGCGAATACTGCACTTTGTTCAGTGAAACATTTTATGAGATCACGGTTTCCAATCCATCAATGGAATTACTTT
Source organism: Serripes groenlandicus (assembly GCA_031761405.1). Lineage (NCBI taxonomy): Eukaryota > Metazoa > Mollusca > Bivalvia > Cardiida > Cardiidae > Serripes > Serripes groenlandicus. The sequence continues at coordinate 28,246,704 of JASEVX010000008.1, read as the reverse complement.
TGTGAAGGTTGAGACGACTTTGAATATTGACTGTTACGCTGGTATTTAAAATAATGCGGGATAACGAGAATTGTCTTTCAAACGAAATCATTTTTACTTTTCACTGACTTAAATAAAATATATATACTCTCTCATTTATTAACCTCACCTTTCACCCCCACCCCCTTCCCCTTTCCCTGATTTATTTTTAGCAAGGGGCTTTTTAGAGCCAATTGCTATAGTGGGCTAAATCCGAAGACACTCATCATTTTGAGACTGGAATCTAGACTAGTGTTTTACAATATCGGCATTGAATTACTTCACATCTGTCTTTCTATATCATCTCTCCGTTTCTGAACACCATCTCGGGTTCAGAGAGATGTCTTGGCAGTTGCCAGCGAATACCCATGTCCGTCCTTTCGAACCGCCAAATAGTTCCTGTCTAAAAATCAAAATGCGGTAACTTGTAGTCATATGAAGCCGGAAAATGGATTTGATTCGACAACACTTACCATAAAGAAAGAACTCGAAAAACAAATTATGTTAAAATATATGAATTACATGAATAAAAAATAAAGTGTATTTCTACGATTTCAACATACTTGATCGCGCGTAAAGATCATGGGTGATTCCTAAGTATTGTAAATGGAGTGGAGTAAAGGAAGCTTTTCGATTCCGACTCAAAAGCAAATTCAGATAATCGAGTCCCAATGATAACATATATATACTCAAAAATTGAACTTATTGAAATGATAACAAAATAAAAAGTTTTCAAAATATAACATATACGGTAAATGTGTAAGTTAGCCTAGGTGTCGATATTTAAAAAAATCCTTTCGAATAGAATTATTTTCACCGGTTACATTAATCAGAAATCTAAGTACTAGAGTATTTCATTTTAGATTCCTGCGTAGATACATCGGACTCTCAACTGAAATTAACTAGACCAACTCCAGAAGACGGAATAAGATAGTCAAGTCCCAGTGATAAAACATACTCTGACAGAGAATCAAATTATTAAAATCATATTTTTTTTTTTTTTAGAGATAAAACGCTCCGATAATCAATAATTCTCTAGCTCGTTTATCGGCTTTTAATTATTACATAAATTAAATCGTCAAAACAGAAAGGCCGCGTAGTTTAACAATAGTATATTCGCCTGTCAAGCGGGAGACCAGGGTTCGGCAGATTTTTTTTTCATATTTAAAATATATTATAATCATCTTTTTCATTTTTTTGTCTTATAAGTTCCTGATATCAGTGGTGCAATTGTCATTTGACACCGCTGCAATAAACTCCATCAAAAAGCAATGCATTTAAAACTGTTCACCTATGTGTTATGAAACACTGTAAGAAATTGATTAATTCCTACGTATGATATGATATGTATATGTGTTAATGGCAAAGAAAACCACACACGGCTAAAATCCATTGTAAACTAGGAGGTGTGCTTAGCAGAAACTATCCAGATAGCTGATGCGCATTTAGTATATCGATAGACCACCATACTGGTTGTACAGTATTTTGCGTTCAGCTCCTTTCTCATGCAATATGTGGACATAACAAAGTGTTATTGTAAAGAGTTCAAGTTAGACTTTTGGGATCGGTGAATCCATGTCCAAATGTTATCTGCAGTAAGTCCTTTGCTATGAGCACTTTCAGTGCTTTGATTTTATAAAGTTGCTGATCTTGTCAATATTGAGCTACTAAGCTAGTGACACGTGCTGTTCTAAGAGCACAAGGAGAGCACCAGGTAAACGACAACTGTATGTGTTATCCCCTTTTAGAGTCAGAGGAATTGATTGTTTTATTGGGGTTTTACGCCGCTTTCAACATTATTTCAGTTATATCACGGCGATAGTTCACTTATTCACGATCCCTGGGTAAACAAACCAGTACTAGGCTAGAAAATGTGTCTTGCCCAAGGGCACTCCACAATGACTGTCGTGCCGCGACTGGGGATCGAACCCCGGACACCCGGTTTCAAATCCCCGACGCTAACCACTCGACCACGGCGGATTCCCGATGGAATTGAGAAATGACTGTTCGTGTGAAGACTTACTATTTGATGTTTGCTTTTGCGGACAGCGTTTTTCCATATCAACCTATTCATCCGCAAAGTCTGATCAAGTTCTACACTGTAACATATTTTTAACTCAACCTTGTTAAAAGCTACTGTCTGGTAAGACGGTGCCGATGTATAGGCTGATCAGAGCCTTCGCTGTTCACAAGTGTCAACTTGACGGGATCACAAATATAATTTACAAAAGAAGCAAATCGAATATTCATCTATTATTTATTCCTTCTTGTCTCTAAAGGTAATCGAACTTACATCTGGAATTCGGAATTATTAACTTTAGATTCACCGGAGCTAAATGCAGATTACTACACACTAACTTTGGACTCGCATATTCCAGATCTTTCGAATTATTATTATTAGAAACGGCTGTATCTGTAATTTGGAAAGTTTGTATATTAAGAAACAGTTCTCTTTATCTAGACCATATCATTGTTCACCAATGACAATTCGGTCAACCAGTTTTCACTACTTCCAGGACTTTGATTTATACCACCCACCCCGAAAACAAATCCAAAACAACACACATTTCGGTTAATTCAGGATTCATTAGACCTGGTGAACGGAAGGTACATAAAACTTGGAAACATTTAACGTCATGTTGCGATAAAAAGATATACAGACACAAAATAAACAACATGCGTTTTGCGTTTGAAAATAAACACCACAAACCCAGACGCTAACTGTTTTGTTTGTGGCGCCATCATCTTTAAATGTTGTTATATTTTGTGAGCCACGTCATGCGGAAACTGATCATAGGGATTGATTTATATGAACATATTATCCATCGACCCAGCACATATTTCATGATTGCATTATGTAATTGTGTCCATAACATGTTTTAGGAAGCTTGACGAATGCTTAGAGAATGTTTGAATGACGCAATGTTGAACGGGAGAGACATTATTATACTGTGCAGAGATGAACACTGATCGTGGTCTCACCTTGTCGAAATATTCCGAAAGATTCGAATATCAGAGGAGAGAGTTAACCGTTATTTTACTACTGATTGTGTAGCCGCCAGCTACAATTTAACCTTATATTAAAGGAGTTGACCAAAGACACCTGTAGAATACACAGCTGCTAGCCTAGGTCAAAGCTGTTTGAATATCAAATTGACTCCATTTTCTGATGGCAGCTCAAGGTTACAAAACTGTACCGCGTTATACGAATATATTCTATTGTCTCAGTACATCTCCGTTCATACAGTGCAATAAACAATATAAGATTAAAATCAGCTACTCTACAGTTCTAGCTTTGTGCAAGATACTAGTGTTTACTTATACTTCATGTAGGCGGACATTGAAGACTCTGGTGAGAATGCCCGTCTGTACAGACTCACCCGAGACTTCTCTGTTGGCGTAGTCAATAATACCCTTCTCGCCTGACGTGGCTCAATTTGATTTGAAGGTTTGCTGGATTGCACTAATTGGGTTCTTGGCATGATTATATATCCAGAAACATCTATGAAATGTTATGTGAATTGTAAACAGTGCTACGTGTCGAACAAATAGGGGTATTATGGCATCTGCGAGTAACGAAGTCTCAAGCGAGTCTCTACATGCTCACATTCGAACCATATCACACACTGACCTTTTTTTGTTTAGACAAGTCATGGATGTAAGATCTAGGGGAAAATACTAGAACTATAACCCATTTGTATCACTGACATATCCCCTTAATGTAGTTCCAAAGTTGGGATGTAACAAGTCCAACCCATTTCGCATGGTGCAGATCATACTAGTATATAACTCCGGTTAAAAACCTCCAGATTTATATTAACAACAGCAACCACACGAGCATGAAGCCGTATATTGTGTTGTGCGTTTTCCTGATGTTCGAAGTTTGTGAAGCAAACGAGCCATATTGTCGCCAGTATGACTATGACGAGAAGATGTTAAGTAAAATGATCCGTACAGAATTCGCTTTAGAAACTTTGACAAAAGGGATGGAATCTCTCCAGTCAGACATCGATACAAAACTCCAGACAATTAGGGATGAACTTGAAACAGTCCGGACGAAACCAGCCATACAACCTCAGCCATCATCAGGTGAGATGTTTTTATCTCTTACATCTTGCTTGTCTGTATCTCATTTCGTCAAGCTAAGAGTTGTGTTTACGAATCTATGTAATACGTATCTTTATTGTTATTATGCGTTGGTAAGTAATGCATTTTCTTAGGCCAGGAGTCATATATACGAGCCTATGTGAATTGTATCTTTATTATAAGTTTAGCCTTGTTCTGTAACTCCATGTCTTAATACAGTTATCGAGCGTACAAATAAATGGAACTATATATCTTTATCATAAGTTTTGCGTTGTTTTGTAACTCATTGTCTAAATACAGTAATCGTGCGTACGAATCTATAGAAAATACATATTTTCCAAGAAACTGGTTACTGATATCCCTTTAGTGGAAGACGAATGCCAATTGTCACAGCGACTTTTGTCGAACGATAGAATGTTGACCGAGCTGGGATTCGAACCCACAACCACTGGATTGACCGCCTGCGACGCTACGGACTGACCTACCGGGGCACGGCTACAATACAATAGTATTTTTTGCGTAATAAGGCCTCAGGCTCATAATACATGCACATTTCAATTTGAACACCGACCTGGGAAATCTAGCTCGGTCATCGGTTTTTGATTTTATATAGCAAACCGAACACCGACCTGGAATATCTAGCTCGGTCATCGGTTTTTGATTTTATATAGCAAACCGAATACCGACCTGGAATATCTAGCTCGGTGATCGGTTTTTGATTTTATATAGCAAACCGAACACCGACCTGGAATATCTAGCTCGGACATCGGAGTTCTAATTCATATAGCAAACCGAACGCCAACCTGGAATATCTAGCTCGCAAAAAAAACCTTTTGTATTGTAGCAGTACCACGGTAGGTCGGACAGTAGCATCGAATGATATCAATCAAGTGGTGTTGTAAGTTCGAACGCCAGCTCGGTAACATTCCTTCCAGCGTTCAAAAAGTCGCTGTGACAATTGTCATTATCAGCCTTAGTGGAAAAGTAGCAGTTTCTTGGAAAATCTGTTGTATGGAGTGATTATATGAACCGGCCGTGATATAACTGAACAATTGTTGAAAATAGCGTAATGCCAATCAATCAATCAATCAATCAATCAATCAAATTGCAATAAAATCTGGAACACCGATGGCCGAGCTAAATATTTCAGGTCTGCGTTTCGTTTACTATATAAATTAGAACATCGATGACCGAACTAGATATACCAGGTCGGCGTTCGGTTTACTATATAAAATCGAAAACCGATGACCGAGCTAGATATTCCAGGTCGGCGTTCGGTTTACTATATAAAATCGAAAACCGATGTCTGAGCTAGATATTCCAGAGGTCGGAGTTGGTTTGCTATATTAATTCGAACAACGTTAGATGAGCTAGATATTCCAGAGGTCGGTGTTCACTTTGCTATATAAATTCGAACATCGTTTACCGAGCTGGATATTCCAGGTCGACGTTCGGTTTGCTATATAAATTCGAACACCGATGGCCGTGCTAGATATTTCAGGTCGGCGTTCAATTTGCTATATAAATTCGAACATCGATTACCGAGCTAGATATTCTAGGTCAGCGTTCGGTTTGCTATACAAAATCGAATACAGATGGCCAAGCTGGATAGTTCAGGTCAGCGTTCAGTTTGCTATATACATTCGAACACCGATGGCAGAGCTAGATATTCAAGGCTGAGCAAGATATTCAAGGTCGGCGTTCAGTTTGCTATACCAATTCGAACACCGATGGCCGTGCTAGATATTTCAGGTCGGCGTTCAATTTGCTATATCAATTCGAACATCGATTACAGATCTAGATATTCTAGGTCGGCGTTCGGTTTGCTATATAAAATCGAATACAGATGGCCGAGCTGGATATTTCAGGTCGGCGTTCAGTTTGCTATATATATTCGAAAACCATTGGACGAGCTAGATATTCTAGGTCGGCGTTCGGTTCCATATATAAATGCGAACATCGATGACCAAGCTAGATATTCCAGGGCGGAGTTTGGTTTGCTATATAAATTCAAACCCGATGGCCGAGTTAGATATTCCAGGTCGGCGTTCGGTTTACTATATAAAATCAATTACCAATGTCTGAGGTAGATATAACAGATCGGCGTTCAGTTTGCTATATAAAATCGAACATCGATGACCAAGCTAGATATTCTAGGTCGGCGTTCGGTTTGCTATATAAAATCGAAAACCGTTGGACTAGCTAGATATTTCAGGTCGGCGTTCAGTTATATAAAATCGAACACCGATGTCCGAGCTAGATATTTCGGTTTACTATATAAAATCGAACACCAACGGCTAAGCTAGATATTCCAGGTCGGAATTCAGTTTGCTATATAAAATCGAACACCGACGGCCGAGCTGGATATTCCAGATCGGCATTCAGTTTGCTATATAAATTCGAACACCGACGGCCGAGCTAGATATTCCAGTTCGGCATTCAGTTTGCTATATCAATTTGATCATCGATTACAGAGCCAGATATTCTAGGTCGGCGTTCGGTTTGCTAAATAAAATCGAATACAGATGGCCGAGGTGGATATTTCAGGTCGGCTTTCAGTTTACTATATACATTCGAACATCGATGATCAAGCTGGATATTCCAGATCGGCATTCAGTTTGCTATATAAATTCGAACACCGACGGCCGAGCTAGATATTCCAGGTCGGCATTCAGTTTGCTATATCAATTTGATCATCGATTACAGAGCCAGATATTCTAGGTCGGCGTTCGGTTTGCTATATAAAATCGAATACAGATAGATATTTCAGGTCGGCGTTCAGTTATATAAAATCAAACACCGATGTCCGAGCTAGATATTTCGGTTTACTATATAAAATCGAACACCAACGGCTAAGCTAGATATTCCAGGTCGGAATTCAGTTTGCTATATAAAATCGAACACCGACGGCCGAGCTGGATATTATGTGGAAGACAGTGGTGCAGAGGTAGAGCGTCGGCCTCTCACATCAAAGGTCCCTGGTTCGAGTCCCGTGATGAGCGGGTCCTGACTTTGGGATTTTTCCACACAATCGGCGCGAGTATTGGTTTAGTATCCAGGAAGCGTGATTAATATAAGCTTAAAGCTTGTTTCGCAATCGATGTAAAATAAATAAGTTTAAACTAAATCGAATACAGATGGCCGAGGTGGATATTTCAGGTCGGCTTTCAGTTTACTATATAAATTCGAACATCGATGACCAAGCTAGATATTCCAGGTCGGTGTTCGGTCTATCATATAAAATCGAACACCGATGTCCAAGCTTGATATTCCAGGTCGGAGTTCGGTTTGCTATATTAGATCGAACACCGATGTCCAAGCTTGATATTCCAGGTCGAGGTTCGGTTTATCATATAAAATCGAACACCGATGTCCAAGCTTGATATTCCAGGTCGGAGTTCGGTTTGCTATATAAGATCGAACATTGATGACCAAGCTAGATATTCCAGGTCGGTGTTCGGTTTATCATATAAAACGAACACCGATGTCTGAGCTAGATATTCCAGGTCGGAGTTCGGTTTGCTGTATAAAATCGAACACCGATGTCCAAGCTTGATATTCCAGGTCGAGGTTCGGTTTATCATATAAAATCGAACACCGATGTCTGAGCTAGATATTCCAGGTCGGAGTTCGGTTTGCTGTATAAGATCGAACACCGATGTCCAAGCTTGATATTTCGGTTTACTATATAAAATCGAACACCAACGGCTAAGCTAGATATTCCAGGGCGGCGTTCAGTTTACTGTATACATTCGAACACCGTTGGACGAACTAGATATTCTAGGTTTGCTATATCTACATTCGAACACCGACGGCTAAGGTCGATATTCCAGGGTGGCGTTCAGTTTGCTATATACATTCCCAACACCTGTGGACGAGCTAGCTTTTTCAGATCGGCGCTTGTTTTTGCTATATAAAAAATCGAATGCCGGTGGCCGAAGTAGATATTCTAGGTCGGCGTTCGGTTCGCTATATAAATTCGAAAACCGATGGACCAGCTATAAATTCCAGGTCGGCGTTCGGTTTGATATATAAATTCGAACACCGATGACCGAGCTAGATATTCCAGGTCGGCGTTCGATTTGCTATATAACATCGAACACCGATGGCCTAGCTAGATATTCCAGGTCGGCTTTCAAATTGCTAATTTAGTCCGTACGTATTTTTACACGGAGGTCTAATTACGCGAAAAACACTTTTGTATTGTAGCAGTACCACGGTAGGTCGGGCAGTAGCATCGAATGCTGTTAATCAAGTGGTTGTGAGTTCGAACGCAAGCTCTGTCAACATTCTTTCCAGGAGTGTGGAGTGATTATATTAACCGGCCGCCGTGATATAACTGAACAATTATTGAAAATAGCGTTATACTAATAAATAAATCAATCAAATTGCTATAAAAACTGGAACACCGATGGCCGACCTAGATAGTTCAGATCGGCTTTCGGTTTGCTATATAAATTCGAACACCGATGGCCGAGCTAAATATTCCAGATTAGAGTTTCGTTTACTATATAAATTCGAACATCGATGACTGAGCTAGATATTCAAGGTCGGCGTTCGGTTTGCTATATACATTCGAACACCGATTGCTGAGGTAGATATTCCAGAGGTCGGAGTTGGTTTGCTATATACATTCGAACACCGTTCGACGAGCTAGATATTCCAGGTCGATGTTCAGTTTGCTAAATAATTTCGAACATCGATGACCAAGCTTGAAATTCCAGGTCGGCGTTCGGTTTACTATATAAAATCGAACACCGATGGTAGAGCTAGATATTCCAGGTCGGCGTTTGGTCTACTATATAAATTCGAACACCGATGACCGAGCTAGATATTTCAGGTCGGAGGTCGGTTTGCTATAACATTTTGAAAACCGTTAGACGAGCTAGATATTTCGGATCGGCGTTCGGTTTGCTATAAATATTGGAACACCGATGGCTGAGCTAGATATTTCAGGTCTGCTTTCGGTTTGCTGTATAAATTCGAACATCGATGACCGAGCTAAATATTTCAGGTCTGCGTTTCGTTTACTATATAAATTCGATTTTCGATGACCGAGCTAGATATTCCATGTCGGCGTTCAGTTTGCTATATTCATTCGAACACCATTAGATGAGCTAGATATTCAAGGTCGGCGTTCGGTTTGCTATATACATTCGAACATCGATGACTGAGCTAGATATTCCAGGTCGGTGTTCAGTTTGCTATATAAATTCGAACATCGATGACTGAGCTAGATATTCTAGTTCGGCGTTCGGTTTGCTATATAAAATCGAACATCGACGGCCGAGCTGGATATTCCAGGTCGGCGTTCAGTTTGCTATATAAATTCGAACACCGATGGCCGAGCTAGATATTCCAGGTCGGCGTTCAGTTTGCTTTATCAATTCGAACACCAAGAGCCGAGCTAGATATTCTAGGTCGGCGTTCGGTTTGCTATATCAATTCGAACACCGATGGCCGAGCTAGATATTCCAGGTCGGCGTTCGGTTTGCTATATAAATTCGAACATCGATGACCAAGCTAGATATTCCCGGTCGGCGTTCGGTTTACTTTATGAAACCGAACACCGATGGCTGAACTAGATATTCCAGCTTGGAGTTTGGTTTGCTATATAATTTCGAAAACCGTTGGACGAGCTAAATAGTCCAGGTCGGCGTTCAGTTTGCCATATAAATTATTCGAACACCGATGGCCGAGCTTAATATTTCAGTTCTGCGTTTCGTTAACTATATAAATTCGAACATCGATGACCGAGCTAGATATTCCAGGTCGGTGTTCAGTTTGCTATATAAAATCGAACATCGATGACCGAGCTAGATATTCCAGGTCGGCGTTCGGTTTGCTATATAACATCGAACACCGATGGCTGAGCTAGATATTTCAGGTCGGCGTTCAGTTTGCTATTTCAATTCGAACACCGATGACCGACTAGATATTCCAGGTCGGCGTTCGGTTTGCTATATAACATCGAACACCGATGGCCTAGCTAAATATTTCAGGTCGGCTTTCAGTTTCCTTTATAAAATCGAACACCGATGGCCGATGTCCAATCCAAGAGCAAACGTTACTTACATGGCTAGCAAATGTTTTCATCAAAAGAAACTGATTTTCTTTTGGAAGACTGGTTAGCTGTCTCTATAAAAGTATGAATGTCTTGATTCAATTAGATTCAACGGTATGTTTGATTAGTTAGCTTTTGCGTATAGAAAGTTGTTCTTATGAACTTGAATGATACTTTATAAGACTCGATCAAGTAGGTGGTGTGGATCTGTAACTTCGCCAGGTACAAAGTCACGTATTCATTTGATTGATTATGCTTACTATCATAGTCACGAATTTATTTGGATGGATAATTGTTACTGTCAAATTCATGTATTAATTCAATAAATTGTGATAATTGACACAGTCACGGATTATTCTAATTAATTAAGGTTAATAGCAAAGTCATCAATTTTTTTAATTGAGTATGGTAACTAGCAATATCACTAATATGATGTTTTACTGTTCCATTACTCCTACATGTATATGCCGTTTCCACTGTTGTATTGTTATATCACAACGACATCTGTATTGGCAAAGGGCACTCAACCATAACCGCTGCGAGTGGAATAAGACAATTGACTCTCTGTCTCAAATATCGAGAGCAGGCGACCATTGGTTTCTTTGCTTTAGTAGGCTTCAATATGCATTAGGATAATCCAATTGTACGTACGAGGATATATACTACCATATGTTTCAATATTTTTATATCAACTAATAAAATGTCGTTCTTATTCTAAACATTAATAAAGAAAGCAAACATTCGTATTGTGAGCTAAAGCATATAGATACAAATAACAAAAATTATAGGACATGTGACTCCCGGTCTTAGTTCGAGAGCTGACAACGATAAGTTTCTTTGCTTTGTATGATTCCTTATGCATAAGAATAGTCACATTGTACGTTTGAGGATATATAATAACATTTGTTCAATATGTATGTATCAATAATTAAAAATGTCGTTTAAATTCTAAACATAAAGTAGGAAATCAAGAATATACATTGATAAATAACACATACATATTTACGACGTAGAGAGCGTCAGGCACGAATAATATAAGTGATGCGCCTGCGTACTAATTTATAAACCGAAACATAGTACGATCAGTTTTCTACTCATGGATATCTGGTGTACTTATTTTCCACTGCATTTTGTTAATATGACACATTAGATTTAGTTCGACGAATAAATCAATGACTTAACAAAATGTTAAAATGTTCCACTTACAATGTCTATATATATATATATATATATATTATAAATGCACCTTTTCCTTATATACTGTTAATTGTTTAAATTACGTTGAAATTACTTTTTATTTTGTACTGTACTTTATGACGCTTGTAAATGTATATGTCATAAACAATTGCTATGTCTAATAGGCTTTTGTCAGAAGATATATTGAGTTATATTACATATAGGTGGATAGTGCAGACTCTTCTGAGTCTCCACTCTCCACGTATGAAACAAACACAAATTGTGCCTTTCACTATACACATTTATATTTCTTCAAGCTGGCCCTATAGGGTTTACAGTACAGACACCCGACCAGACCAAGAGCAGCAACAGTGTGGTAATCTTCAAAGATGTCATTACAAATGTGGGCGACGGATTCAACAAGGACACTGGGAAGTTTAGGTGTAAACACCCTGGCTTATACTACTTCTCTGCTGTCATCTTACGCGATAGTGGATCGACTTTGCGGGCTTACTGCTTTATTATGATCAACGATAAGAGCACGTCCGTGTATGCCTACGCCTACAGCGTGAATAGTGATAACCGCCCAAGTGGATCGGCGAATCTTCTAGTACAGCTTGTCGAGGGTGACGAGGTGAACTTGGGTAAGTGTATGAATATTGACAAGTTCACCTCAGTGACACATTTTTCTGGATTTCTTGTTAATTGAGTTGGTTAGTTATCTCCCTTTAATTAGTGTATTGTTAAAATATATTAGAGTCTCGTCTTATTATTATAGGTCTTACCAAATGTCCGATTTGCCATCATTTAAAGAAGATCTGGAGTCAACGGATAGGGTTATATATTGTTCATTAGAGTATGCATATAAGTGTATATACCATACATGAGGCGGTGAAGACTCGGGTGATACTGTGCGGATACACAGGCTGACCTGCGTCTTCACTTTAAAGTATACAGAAGCTTTAAGACCAAACATCGCTAGACTCGACTTATATATAATATTTGTGTCACGTCACACGAACATAGACATTAGGCTGTACGTCTTTGTTTCGTTTGAATTGTCATTTTCAGCCTAGATTAATTATCACACTTACTGGTTTCATTTACCGTGTCAGCGATGTGTCAGTGTAATATTGCTATTCTCACAATTATGAGCCCCAAATATGAATTAATAGCAGTCATTTTAAAAAGTTGTTATTATTCTTTCTTAATACACCACGGGTCGGTTTTTGATAGAAATGGTAATAGCAATGAAATAACATAGTTGTGATATAGATCGTAATAACAATCAGAATACATGGTTTTGATATTAAGTGTATTGACAATAACATTTTATATCAGCAAGGCAGTCTTGTGGTGTTAACAGTTCTTGGATTCTAAGAAACTTTTACAAATCACTGACCTCTAAGCGATCCGGATCTTCCCTGGGAATGAAATGCTTAATGTCAGCTTTTGTGAGACGTGCCCTATTTACTTATAACATTTTATTTTGAGTTGGCATTTATTAACTGTAATCTGTTTTCGTTTATGCTCGTGAGAAAGCCAATGTAACGAAAACCTCGAAGGGCCAGTATGAAGGTATAACATATTTGAAAAGTTGTAGTGGCAAATAGACACGTTAAACTTAGAAATCAAGGTGTTAACATGAACTGACGCTATTCCAGAACAAGAAAGTCGCCATAGCGAATAATAACTCGCTATAACGCGAATTTCAAAACACGTAATTTATAGATTTGATATATGTGTTTGCAGTTATAAGGGTAAAGCACGCATTTGTCAAAGTACTCAGCAACAAACATATATATATTAAACCCTTAAATTGCTATCAGTTATTTAAAAAGGGTACTTTTAGTGATAAAAAATGCTCCTTTTTATTATAATGTAATGAGATATGCTTGTGATTATTTCATGTTAAAGCATTTCAATTTGCGTGGATGGATATGAGAGATGTGTTGATATTTTTTCTTGGAGTCCATTTCCCTCGCATGGGAGTTTCAGCTTTGAATAACATTGTCGATATTCGCGTGAAAAAGATGATGCGATGTTCATTCTTCTTATTTTTAGTTAGATTTGCTAAATCGAATCCATTTGCCGCTGAAATAATGCCGTTGTATGCTTATTTGTGAATATTCAGACGGGCGTGTATCAGATATCACAAGTCGTACACATTTAGGTCTATAAACAATGCATATTAACTAAGATATATATGCATGAAAAGTTGTCTTGATAATTATCAATCGCTAAATCACCGACAGTTATATCGTAAATACTTCCTCTGCGACATGTACATAAAGTGTACACGTCTATCAACTGCACGAATAACTGTGCGAAAAGAGATTTTTAAGAAGCGATCTAGTGCTGCTTGTTATTAGATTTCCACCTTTCTAAAACACTATCTTAACAATGAGTGTTATAATCGTATGTATCTAGAACATCGATCAGAAGAATAAATTCACGAGCTGAAACTTCTAACGAGACAGAGAAACGGTTCACACGTAAGACATCACTATCTATGACGTCACTATAAAAGGGGTAAATCTCTGGATGCTTTATCATTCAGCGCACCATTTATATTGTTCGCTTTAGTCATCATAAACAACATTCATGAATACGCTTCAAATGTATATTTACCCTCTTCATACAATTTGCATTATTCTGGCGAGCATCAACACAAATATTGTAGCGCAGTGTGTTTCGTAATAATGCGAATTAAAACACTTCGTTACGCAAAAAAAGTCGTAATGGTCTAACATACTAATCTGGAATCAGTAATCTGGATCCATCGTTTAAATGGTGATACTTTACAATACTATACAGAATTATACATTACATAATATCTATATTGAAAAACATGTGATTATGATATTTTCCCCTTGTTTTAAATTCGCTCTTATTGTTGTCCTTATAACGCGTGATTTTGAGTTACTAAATGTTTATTTGCATCATAACGATATCAATGAGTTTCTGCTAATTTTATGTTCGTGTGAAAGTCAATGTTATGCACTGATTAATATTGATTTCATTTGCAGTAACGGATATAATTATAATACCAAATTAGATGTTGATATGTAGTGTACAGTTTATTAGCAATAAAAACTATATACCCGAAAGATGCGGCTTTTTCTCTCTCGTATAACACCCAACTATTACTCGATATGAATGACCTGATCCTGACATAAGTGCATAGAGGTCAATTATTATGACATATATGGTTTTGTTTTATCAAATCTAAATTCTTTATCATTCGTCTCACCATATATGTTTCATAAAACAAATTACACATTCCATGACAATTTTAAATTGCGCCATAACGCTATACATGTACATATGACAGTTTCAGGTCAATTTTGTCGAGTAATACAATTGAGCAAACTAAGCAATGGTGCTCGGATATCCGAGGAACATTTGACAGAACGTGCAATGTAGAACCGAGATCTATTCAAATAGTTTACGCTTTGACTCGTGCTCCAGCAGTATAGAGACAGGCAAGCCGTCGCACCAGTGCCGTCTGATCAGCTCTATAGTGATGGGTGTCAACTTTTGTTATTTTAATACGGATATTCCTTCATTTGACTATGATCTCTTCCAAATGCAAAGCCGTATACTCCATTTTAAATATTCAGCATTGCAACGGTTAACAAGTAGGAGACAGTGACTCAGAGAATGAGCGCCTGCCTCGGGATCTGGTGGTGCCGGGTTCAATTCCAGAGAATGGTCTTAGGTGAATTGAGTATTTTACTAGATTTTTAAAGTACTGGTCCAAATTAATACAAATGCCAACCCATAGATATCCCAAACAATGCTATATTATGTTAAACAATTTAGATGATCACAACAGACATACATACGCAACAGAAGTTAGGAATTTATTGTTTAGCTACGGTTTCGGATACATCTGGGTTTCGCAGGATATTGGAAATATAAATATGTTTATTTCAGAATTCAAAATAAGGCTTAAAGATTCTTTACAACAAGATTGGCATAACGCTCTAATAATTCTAGTAAAACACAGTACTATATGCAATTTAAATCACTTTTAAACGCAGAACGTTATTTAACTATTGATATACCTTTTTACCTTAGGAAAGCATTTGCAAAATTTCGGTGCTCGGATCATAAACTAAATATTGAAGTAGGCAGACATCATAATGCTCCGAAAGAAGAGAGGATTTGCACTTATTGTCTGGAAAATTTCGCAATCGTTGTAATTGAGGATGAATTTCATGTTTTTCTCTTTTGCAAACGCTATAATTCAGGAAAATTTATATAGGCGATATAAAGATTAAAACAGCCGACGTATTTATTAGATTCATGTCTTGTTGCGACAGATCAAATTTATTCAATATATGTAAATTAGTGCACACAATAATGATGATGAGAAATGAAGAGTCTAAACTTAGCATTTGGCATTCATATGTTCTGATCTTTATCTACACTAGTTGCTATTCATGTTTTATATTTATGATACATAGCAACTACAGTAAAGTAATCTACAAATGTTTGTATTTTGTTGGGGGTAAACCTATACATTGTTTACATTACAATATATTGATCGTTATACTTTGAATCTTGAATTTTGAAAACATCTAGTCAAAAATGTTTATGCACTATAAATGGAATTGGCATCAATTCTCCAATATATGCTTCACATTTCCGTTAGCTTCAACATCGGTTTAAACTGTTCACTACACTGTCTCCTATCTATGGTATATATTTTGTAATATAACATTTCGGGGTTAATACAAATAATTGTATTTTGTGGGGACAAAAATATATATGTATTGTTTATATTATGGGCCGGTGGCCTAAATATTTTAAATAAAAATATTTGAATTTGAATTTGAATTTGCAAGTCATTCAAAATACTGTAACCCTTTCCAACATACAGCATTTCGACAAACACGAAATAAATTGTAAACTCCCTTCAAATGAAAGTACAATAATTTAATTTCACCCTTTTTGATGCCGCAGCAAGTTATCCGTAGGAAGTAAATATTCAGCTCAATGTTTTCTTTTGTCGACATGTTTTCAAAAAGCCGTCTGCTGCAGAGGCGTCAGAAAGCATCTATATGAGGGAAAGGGTTAATAATGGTATAGATGGATCCCCACGTTTATGCTCAGGACTATGTGGATAGCATCACGACTGATGCATCGGTGTCACGATACATAATACCGGTAGTTCTGGTAAATTACCCAGGAAACGCCGCGATATGGTAACATCTCTCCTCGGCGCTCAGGTTTATGAGGATAGCATTACGACTGACACATCGGTGTCAGAATTTAATAATACCGGTAGTACTGGTAAATTACCCAGAGAACGCCGCGATATAACTTGTTCAATACGGCGAAAATCAACATTCATATAGGTGAATAAAATAATTAAGCCTTCCTCCATAGGGTCTGATCAGGATCGTTCTTGTTTTTCAGCACCTATTTGTTAAAGTAGCCTGGAAGTCTGTGGAGATTGAATATGGCTGAAAATCGAACTTAGATCGTATTTATATATAACGTCAACGTTTAACTCTTTCAGCGCCAAATTTCATAAAGAAGAATATTTTATGTCTTAAACTGGCAGGCAAGCAATGCTGATTTCAGTTGAGACAGCTCGTTACGAGCTGACACACTTAACATCTGTGTTGTTTGAAAACAACATCAATGTCGCCGTTGCACGGTCTCAACGTATTAATTATACATGTACATCAATTACGAAACAACTCGCTTATATACATCGATGTCTAGGTTTCATGGCAACTTAACGAGTATTTGCTCCATTTGCGTGGTTGAATTCCAAAAGGCAGAACCCGGTCATCACTGGATTCGATCCCGGGACCACGGGACTGCTCTTCTACTGTAATAATGTCTTCCACAAATGAAAAAGCCTCCAGTGACCAGTTCTAACGTGAAGAGGCACAATAAAAAAATGTTGGTGTAGATATTTATCGCACAGTGATATATCACACACGTCTTGTAAAGCAGTAATTTGTGTTTATACTTATTGGCGTCATGCGAAAACCAGCCTTCGAGATAGTGCGACCAGCGGAGATCTACATCAGTCTGCACATCTGCGCAGTCTGATCAGCACCTTCGCTTTTATCTATATCTCATCGCAAAAGCATCCTAGAAGTGACTGAAAAGCGTTCATTACCAAACGCCGTCTTTGATCCTTATCTGAAAATTAACCTGTTCCAACACTACGACAAATTTGCAGCACACGACATTGAAAACATCTGGGCAAAACATGGAAACTCTCTATAATTGACTGTTTTACTACTGCTACTACTACTTTACTACTACTGTTTAGTTTTGAGTAATTTCTTCTTTTGTCACAATGTTTTAAAAAAGTCGTCTGCTGCAGATGCGTGAACATGCGTCTATATATTTGAAGGGATTAAATGTAACAATTTCCTAGGGTCGGTTTCGTTTGACGTGGCTTATTTCTTGATTCATAATCTTGCAGTTGAATGCCAAAAAGGCAACAGCACCTGACAGGTTTTTTTTTATTGCTTAACAGAATAAGTTTATGTTAAAGCATGTCGTCCACCGTCTGTAAGATTCTATAGTAATGCTCACCTCACTTTAAAGTCCGACAGGCTATGTGAATTATTTAAGATATTTCGGGCTTAGCCCTAGTAATTTGATTATTGCGTAATGAGCTGAACTCTCTTCATTATGTAGAACCAATTCTAGTGCGAGTGTAACCAATATGAAGGTTTCCGACCCGACCAAGGCTCGAACTCAGGACCTCTCACCCAGTTGTATTTGACCTTCAGAAACGAAGTAAAATGTTTTGTAGAAAAGCAGGCATTTCTTTGCCTTGAAAGCTTATAGAAGAAAGTGTACCCGATGTACTATAGTTAATAAGTACTTTTGGCATGAACCAACAATGGCGACTACATTGGTCACCTTCTAGGTATGTGGTTGTTACGAAGTTCAATATTCGGTAATCGATTTTCTATATCGATATGAATTTCGAGCTGAAACAAATATAGAGCCAGCACCACATTCGTGAACTCCGTTACGCATTGTAATATACGTTACCTTCATTGTTTAGTAGGACGAATATCGATATGAATATAGATTTGAATATGTAGCCAGGTCGATATCCGGGAATATGATGCTATCGTCTTTCTGAGCATGTAGAAGAACGAATACCGATTTGAATATCTAGTTGAATATAGAGCCAGGTCGTTATTCGGGAAAGATGTTTCATCATCATTCTGATCACGTAGAAGCGCGAATACCCATTTGAATATCGATTTGAATATGGAGCCAGGTCGATATTCGGGGAAAGGTATCATTATCTATCTGACCATGTAGAAGGGCGAATACCGATTTGAATATCGATTTGAATATGGAGCCAGTTCGATATTCGGAGAAAAGGTGTCATTGTATTTTTGATCAGGTAGCAGGGCGAATACCGATTTGAATATAGATTTGAATATAGAGCCAGGTCGATATTCGGGGAAATGGTGTCATTCTATTTTTGATCATGCAGAAGGGCGAATACCGATTTGAATATATAGATTTGAATATAGAGCCAGGTCGATATTCGGGGAAATTGTGTCATTGTATTTTTGATCATGTAAAAGGGCGAATACTAATTTGAATACCGATTTGAATATCGATTTGAATATGGAGCCAGGTCGATATTCGGGGTAATGGTGTCATTGTATTTTTGAACATGTAGAAGCGCAAATACCAATTTGTACATCGATTTGAATATAGAACCAGGTCGATATTAAGAAGAATGCCGTCATTGCCATTCTAATCATATAGAATATGGAGCCAGGTCGATATTCTAGAAAATGGTGTTTCATCTTTCTGATCATGTGTAAAAGCGAATACCCATTGGAATACATATCTGATTATGGAGCCAGGTCGATATTAGGGAAAATGTTGATTTTGTCTTTTTGATTATGTAGAAGCACGATAACCGATTTGAATAAAGATTTGAATATAGAGTCTTGTCGATATTCAGGAACATGTTGCTATCGTCAAATACCGATTTGAATATGAAGCGATGTCGATATTCGGGAAAATTGTGATTGCGTCATTCCCAGTATGTATTAAAGCAAATACCATTTTGAATATAGATCTGAATTCGGGAAAAATGCTGATTGCGTCTTTTTGATCAAGTTGATCAAGTAGAATCGCCAATATAGATTTGAATATAGATCTGAATATCGAGCCAGGTCGATATTCGAAAAAATAGTGATTTCGTCTTTCTGATCAAGTAGAAGTGCGAATGTCGATTTGAAAATGCTGCCATGCGCACTGAGTTTCTTTTTCGGACTTACGATTGGCTCACAATAGTTTAGTTGAGTTTAAGTTTAAACTTATTTATTTTACATCGATTTTGAAACAAGCTTATAGCTTATATTAATCACGCTCGATGTCTGCTTCCTGGAGAACTAACCATTACACGCGCCGCTCGAAAAATCCAAAAGACAGATACCCGCTCATCACGGGATTCAAACCCGGGACCTTTGGTACGAGAAGAGAAAATACCGATTTGAAGATAGTGCTGAATATCGATACAGATCAATATTCGGGAAAATGGGGATTTCGTCTTTCTGATCATGTAGGACTGAAAATGCTGAATTAAATTACTACCTAAATGCCGAACCAGGTCGATATTCGGGGAAATGCTGATTTCGTCTTTTTGATCATATGTATATAGAAGCGCGAATACCGATTTGAATATAGATGTGAACATCGAGCATTATATTGTATACTTTGATATTTTTCCTTCTGTTTTTCATTTTTTATGCTTTAAACCCCCCAAACCAAAAATCAATATACATTTCTATTAATAAAAACCTTTTTATTTTTGTATGCAGTAAGTGCGTAAACGTATACAAAATTAACAGAATATTGACCGGTATCATTTGTAACCCTTACCCACTCTTATCCATGTTTTCTTTGAACTTTCAACATCTTTGAATTTATTTAATCTTTGGCGTAATCCTGGGTAAAATCTGGCTGACGAGCCCTTGTCTATATATAATATATTTTTATTTTTTTTTATCTTTTTTAGCTAGCCAGGTCCCTTTGACTAAAGAGCCCTCACTCACCAGCCATTATGTTCACAAAGTACTAGAAATGGGAGAGCACCAGGAAAACGACAACTTTATGTGATACCCCTTTGGTGGCAATGCAATTGAGAAAGGACAGATCTTGTTTGACGACTTAATATATAATGAAATATATAAGTATTTTGGTGGAAAAGGCTTCAAGTTTGCTTTTGTGAACAGAGTGTATCCAGATCAACATATTCATCAACAGTCTGATCAAGATCAACACTGTTCACAAATGTCATTTTGTACCTTTTTACATTGATGGGATCACATATATAAAGAACAAAAGTTGCATATCGAATATCCATCTATTCTTCCGTTTGTTCTTACTCTCATACAGAAGACGGGTGGATTAGCTCTAGATTCACCAGAACTAAATGCAGATTACTTCACACAAACTATGGGCTCGCATATTCCGGATTGTATTAAGAAACAATTCTCTATAACTCGACCATATCATTATACAGCAATGACAATTCGGTCAACCAGCTTTCACTACTTCCAGTACTTTGATTTATATCCGCTTCCCGATAAAAACAAAACCCACATACCACAATATTCGGTCAATTCAGGATACATTAGACCTGGTGAGCTGAAGGCACATAACATGTTGAAACAGTTAACGTCATGTTGCGATATAAAAATAAACAGACACAACATAAACAACAAAATGCGTTTTGCGTTTGAAAATAACACACGCATTTTTTTTTTGCTTATGGCGCCATCATCTATAAATATTGGTTATGAGCCACATCATGTGAAAACTGATCGTAGGGTGGATTCATATTAAATGTCGACCCAGCACATATTGCATGATTGCATTATGTAATTGTGTCCATAATATGTCTTAAGTAGCTTGAAAAATGCTAGAATGACGCGATGGTGAATGCGAGAGACATTAGTATAATGTGCAGAGACGCACACTGTTCGTGATCTCTTTTTGTCGAAATATTCCAAAAGCTGACTGTCCTGTGACGCGGCCCATCAAATAATAATATTTATTATTATTATTATTTTATTATTAAAACTATCTTGTTACGACCGACTGTTTAGCCGTCAGCTACAATTTAACCTTCTGTATTAAAGGAGTGGACCATAGACGCCTGTGGAATACACATATGCTAGTCTAGGTCAAAGCTGTTTGAATACCAAATTGACTCCATTTTCTGACGGCAGCTCATGGTTATATAACTGTACCGCGTTAGACGAAAACATTCTCTTGTCTCAGTGTATCTCCGTTCATATAGTGTTACAAACGATATATGATTAAAATCAGCTACGCTACAGATCTAGCTTTGTGTAAGATATAACGTCGATACCTATACTGCATGTAGGCGGACATTGTAGACTTAAGTATAACTGCCCGTCTGTAGAGACTCACCATAGGCTTCACTGTTAGCGTAGCCGACAATACCCTTCTCGCGTGACGTGGCTCAATTTGGTGTGAGTGTTTGCTGAAGTGCACTGATTCGGTTTTTTGCGTGTCAGACAAATAGGGGTCTTGTGGCATCTGCGAGTGACGAAGTCTCAAGCGAGTCTCTGCATGCGCACATTCGAACCAGATCAAACACTGACCTTTTTTTGTTTGGACAAGCCATCGATAAAAAATCTGTCGAAATACTAGAACTATAACCCATTTGAATCACTGACATATCGCCTTAATGTAGTACCAACATTGGGATGTAACAAGTCCAACCCATTTCGCATGGTGCAGATCATACTAGTATATAACTCCGGTTAAAAACCTCTAGATTTATATTAACAACAGCAACGACACGACCATGAAGCCGTATATTGTGCTGTGCGTTTTCCTGATGTTCCAAGCTTGTGAAGCCAGCGAATCGTATTGTCGCCAGTATGAATATGACGAAAAGATGCTAAGTAAGATGATCCGTACAGAATTCGCTTTAGAAACGTTGACAAAAGGCTTGAACTCTCTCCAGTCAGACATCGACACAAAATTCCAGACAATTAGGGATGAACTTGAAACAGTCAGGACGAAACCAGTCATACAACCTCAGCCATCATCAGGTGAGATGTTTTTATCTCTTACATCTTGCTTTTGTCTGTATGTCAAGCTAAGAGTTGTACGTACGAATCTATGTGAAACGTATCTTTATTGTTAGTTATGCGTTGGTAAGTAACGCATTGTCTTAAGCCAGGAGTCGTATTTACGAGCCTATGTGAATTGTATCTTTATTATAAGTTTAGCCATTGTTCTGTAACTCCATGTCTTAATATAGTAATCGTGAGTACGAATCAATGGAAATATATCTTTATCATAAGTTTTGCGTTTTTCTGTAACTCATTGTCTAAATAAAGTAATCGTGCGTACGAATCTATGGAAAATATATATTTATCATTAGTTTAGCGTTGTTTTTAACTCATTTTCAAAGAAAAGGGTTGTGTGTAAGAGGCTTTGTGAAATGTTTCTTTTTTTTTAGTTTTGCGCTGTTCTGTACCTCATTTTCTTAAAACAGGAATCGTTCGAATCTATGTAAAATGTGTCATAAGTCGTTTGTACGAATTGTTACAGTGTGAATGTCTTGATTCAGTTTTGGACCATAATGCATTATTGTATAGCTTGAAAGATGGTTTGAATGATTATATTTAGAACACGTGACTAAAAATGGGGTGTGAAGTTGGTTCTTGGATAGGTCATCGGTCATCGGTGTTCGATTTTGTATAGGAAACTGAACGCCGACATGGAATATCTTGTTCGGCAATCGGTGTTCGATTTTATACATTAATTGATTAATTGATTGATCGATCGTTTGGGTATTACGCCGAGTACGGCCAGTTCACACATTCATTCAACACAACATATTTTCCAAAGAACTGGTTACTGATATCCCTTTAGTGGAAGACGAATGCCAATTGTGACAGCGACTTTTATCGAACGTCGGATAGAATGTTGACCGAGCTGGGATTCAAACCCACAACCAATAGATTGACCGCCTGCGACGCTACGGACTGACCTACCGGGGCACGGCTACAATACAATAGTATATTTTGCGTAATTAGGCCTCAGGCTCATAATACGTGAGAAGTTAAATTTCAATTTGAATGCCGACCTGGAATATCTAGCTCGGTCATCGGTTTTCGATTTTATATAGCAAACCGAACACCGACCTCGAATATCTGGCTAATTATAAGACATCGGTGTTAGAAGTCATATAGCAAACCAAACGCCAACCTGGAATATCTAGCTCGGCCATCGGATCTCGATTTGATATATCGTTCGGTTTGCTATATAAATTCAAACATCGATGACCAAGCTAGATATTCCAGGTCGGCGTTCAGTTTCCTATATAAAATTCAACACCGATTGCAGAGCTAGATATTCCAGGTCGGCTTTCAAATTGCTAATTTAGTCCGTACGTATTTTTACACGGAGGCCTAATTACGCAAAAGAACCTTTTGCATTGTAGCAGTACCACGGTAGGTCGGACAGTAGCATCGAATGCTGTCAATCAAACGGTTGTAAGTTCGATCGCCAGCTCGGTCCACATTCTTTCCAGCGTTCAAAACAGTCGCTGTGACAAATGTCATTATCAGCCTAAGTGGAAAAGTAGCCAGTTCCTTGGAAGGTCTGTTGTGTGGAGTGATTATATGAACTGGCCGCCGTGATATAATTGAACAATTGTTGAAAATAGCGTTATACCAATCAATCAATCAATCAATCAAATTGCTATAAACACCGATGGCCGACCTAGATAGTTCAGATCGGCTTTCGTTTTGCTATATAAATTCGAACACCGATGGACGAGCTAATTATTTCAGGTCTGCGTTTCGTTTACTATAGAAATTCGAACACCGATGGCCTAGTTTGAGATTCCTGGTCGGAGTTTGGTTTTTAATATAAAATAGAAAACCAATGGTCAAGCTAGACATTCCAGGTAGGCGTTTAAATTGTTTTTTGAGTTCGTACTGTATGGTGGGCCGTTGGCCTAATTACGCAAACAAATAATTGTATTGTTCAAATCGTAAGCCGTGTCGATAACCTCGCAAACTTTCAATTCAGCCGTTGTGAGTCCGACCGCCAGCTTGGTCAACATTCTTTCCGACGTTCGAAGTCACTGTGTCAATTTGCATTTGAAAATTAGTCAGTTCTTTAAAAAATATGTTTTGAGGACTAAATGTGTGTACTGGCCGCCGTGATATTCCAAGTCGCCGTTCAGTTCGCTATATAAAATAGAACACCGATGGCCGTGCAAGATATTCCAGGTCGGCGTCTGATTTGGTATATATAATCGAGCAACGATGGCCGAGCTAGACATTTCAGGTCTGCGTTCAGTTTGCTATATAAATTCGAACTCCGATGACCGAGCTAGATATTCCAGGTCGGTGTTCGGTTTGCTGTATAAAATCGAACAACGATGGCCGAGCTAGATATTCCAGGTCGGCGTTCGATTTGCTATATAAAATCGAACAAATATGGCCGAGCTAGATATTCATGGTCGGCGTTCAGTTTGCTATATATAAAATTGGAACATCGATGACCGAGCTATATAATCCTCGCAAACTTTCAATCAAGCGGTTGTGAGTTCGAACGCTCGGTCAACATTTTTTGACGTTCTACAAAAGTCAATGTGACAATTTTTATTCGTCTTCGGCGTTTAGTTTGCTATATAAATTCGACAATCGATGACCGAGGTAGATATTCGAGGTCTGCGTTCGGCTTATTATATAAAATCGAACACTGACGGCTGAGCTAGATATACCAGGTCTTATTTGGTTTGCTATAAACATTCGAACACCGTTGGACGAGCTAGATATTCAAGGTCGGCATCCAGTTTGCTATATACATTCGAATACCGATGGCGGAGCTATATATTCCAGGTTTGCTATAGTAATTTGAACACCGATGGCCGAGCTATATATTCCAGGTTTGCTATAGTAATTCGAACACCGATGGCCGAGCTATATATTCCAGGTTTGCTATAGCAATTCGAACACCGATGTCCGAGATATATGTAACAGTCTTAAAAGATCCGACCTGATCAGGGCTTGAACCTTAGACCTTTTGATCCGAAGGCGAATGCTCTACCACGTCGCTATAAAACCTAGCTCAATAGCAAAGCAGTATAAGTGTCCCCTTATACATATACATATACCTAGGCTACATATACCCCCTCCTCCGGAGACTAAGAATGTTGTGAAACTTTCTCGAGGCTCTTCTATGTAGTCCCTTATTGGGCGCCATTGTAACAGTCCTAAAAGATCCGACCTGATCAGGGCTCAAACCTTGGACCTTTAGATCCGAAGGTGAACGCTCTACCACGTCGCTCTAAAAGCTAGCTCAATAGCAAGGCAGTATAAGTGTCCCCTTATACATATACATATACCTAGGCTACATATATATTCCTCGTCGGCATTCGGTTTGCTACATAAAATCGAACACCGATGGCCGAGTTTGATATTCTTATTCGGCGTTCGCTTTGCTTTATAAAATATAATACCGATAATCGAGATTGATATTCTTAGTCGGCGTTCGCTTTGCTTTATAAAATATAACACCGATGACCGAGTTTGATATTCTAGGTAGGACATCGGTTTGCTATATACAATACAACATCGCTGGCCGAGCTAGATATTCCAGGTTGGCGTTAACATTGCTATTCGAAAGCGTTCTGTATTGTGAGCCGGATGCCTTATTACTCAAACAAATGATTGTATTGTTTAAATTGTAAGCCTTTTCCATGTAGGTCAGTCGATAACCTCGGTAACTGTCAATCAAGCGGATGTGAGTTCGAACGCAAGCTCGGTCAACATTTTCCGTCGTTCAGCAAAAGTCAATGTGTCAATTTGTATTCGTCTTCGGCGTTCAGTTTGATATATCAATTCGACAATCGATGACCGAGCTAGATATTCCAGGTCGGCGTTCGGTTTATTATATAAAATCGAACACCGACGGCTGAGCTAGATATACCAGGTCGTATTTGGTTTGCTATAAACATTCGAACACCGTTGGACGAGCTAGATATTCCAGGTCGGCGTTCAGTTCGCTATATACATTCGAACACCGATGGCCGAACTATATAATCCATTTTTGCTATATAAATTCGAACACCGATGGTCGAGCTATATATTCCAGGTTTGCTATATAAATTCGAACACCGATGGCCGAGTTAGATATTGCAGGTCGGCGTTTGGTTTGCTATATGAAACAGAACACCGATGGTCGAGCTAGTTATTCCAGGTCAGCATTCGGTTTGCTATATAATATCGAATACCGATGGCCGAGCTATAAATTCCAGGTCGGCGTTTTGTGCTTTATAAATTCGAACACCGATGACCGAGATAGATATTCCAGGTCAGCTTTCAGTTTCCTTTATAAAATCGAACACCGATGGCCGATGTCCGATCTAAAAGCCAACGTTACTTACATGACTAGCAAGTGCTTCCATTAAATGAACTGATATCTTTTGGGAAAAACTGGTTAGCTGTCTCTATAAAAGTATGAATGTTTTGATTCAGTTAGATCCAACTGTATGTTTGATTAGTTAGATTTGCATACAGAAAGTTGTTCTTAGGAGCTTGACTGATACTTTATAAGACTCGATCAAGTGGTTGGTGTGGATCTGGAACTTCACCAGTCAGAAAGTCACGTATTCATTTGATTGATTATGCTTACTATCATTGTCACGAATTAATTTGGATTGATAATTGTAACTATCAAAGTCATGTATAAATTCAATAAAATGTGGTATTTGACACAGTCACGGATTATACTAAGTGAGTAAGGTTAATAGCAAAGTTATGTATTAATTCAATAGATTGTAATAATTGACACAGTCACGGATTATACTAAGTGAGTAAGGTTAATAGCAAAGTTATGTATTAATTCAATAGATTGTAATAATTGACACAGTCACGGATTATACTAAGTGAGTAAGGTTAATAGCAAAGTTATGTATTAATTCAATAGATTGTAATAATTGACACAGTCACGGATTATACTAAGTGAGTAAGGTTAATATCAAAGTTATGTATTAATTCAATAGATTGTAATAATTGACACAGTCACCGATTATACTAAGTGAGTAAGGTTTATAGCAAAGTCATCAATTATTTTAGTTGAGTATGGTAACTAGCAATGTCACGAATATGATTGTGATTGTTTACTGTTCAATACTGATTTCACCTATTCCCTGGGTTTCCACAACATTATTTCAGGCAGTTGACTGTCGTCCCATGCATAGGCCTACTGGCACTGTCAGATCATTGATTAAAGATGAATTACTCTAGTCGCGATTACGTTTGTCAATAACGCCGAAAATCCTTTGGCCGATATTTGAACTCATTACTCCTACATGTATATGCCGTTTTCCACTGTTGTACTGTTATACCACAAAGACATCTGTATTGGCAAAGGGCACTCAACCATAACCGCTGCTATTGCAAACAGACAATTGACTCCTTGTCCCACAGATCGAGAGCAGGTGACCATTGGTTTCTTTGCTTTAGTATGCTTCAATATGCATTAGATAGTCCAATTGTACTTACGAGGATATAGGATATCATATGTTTCAAGATGTATATATCAACTATTAAAAATATCGTTCTTATTCTAAAAATAAAGTAGGAAAGCAAGAATTATTATTGTAAACTAACTCAAAGAGATAAAAATAACAAACAGGATAGGCCATGTGACTCCCGGTCTCGAATTTCTAGAGCTGGCAACGATAAGTTTCTTTGCTTTTGTATGATATAGTATGCATCAGAATAGTCACATTGTACGTTTGAGGATACATGTATATAATACCATATGTTTCAATATGTATGTATCAACTATTAAAAATGTCGTTCTTGTTCTAAACAAGTGACTCCCGGTCTCAAATGTTGAGAGCTGGCGAATGTGAATTTAATTGCTTCTATATGCTTCAATACGCTAAATATGATTAGTGATACATGTGTAACACATACGCTTTTGGACAAACAGTGTAGTTGAAAATGCTCTGTTGGAAGAATTATATGTGTTGTTATAGCCGTTTTTATGTGTGAATGATATAAACACACATACATATTTATGACGTAGAGAGCGTCAGGCACGAATATTATAAGTGATGCGCCTGCATGTTGATTTATAAACCGAAACATAGTACGCTCAGTTTTCTACTAATGGATATGTGGTGTACTTATTTTTAACTGCATTTTGTAAATTAGTTGTTTATATTCAATACTTATGTTTCTGTATGAATATATGACAACAGTCCGATACAAACATGGCACTTTCGATTCAGTTCGACGGGTAAATCAATGACTTGATCAAACGTTAAAATTCTCCACTTACTATGTCTTTGTACGTATAGCTTAAATTCAGTATTTCCTTAAATCCCTAACTTTGTTAAAGTGACATTGAAATTATTTTGTATTTTGTATTGTACAATAAGATGCATGTGTATGTATAGTGTATGTAGTAAACAATATCTATGTCTAATAAACGTTTGTCAGAAGGTATATGGAGAGTTATGTCACATACAGGCGGACATTACAGACGCATCGGAGTCTTCACTGTCCTCTATGAAACAAACAAAAATTGTGCCTTTCACTTTACACATTTTTTTCTTCTAGCTGGCCCTCTTGGGTTTACAGTAAATGCACCCTACGAGTCCAATGACAACAAACGGATACCAATTTTCAAAACAGTCATAACAAACGTTGGCGACGGATTCAACAAGGACACGGGGAAGTTTAGGTGTAAACTCCCTGGCTTATACTACTTCTCTGTTGTCCTCTTACGCCTTACTGGATCAACTTCTCGGACTTTCTGCAAGATTATGATCAACGATAAACACACGTCCGTGTTTGCCTTCGCCCAAAGCATAGATAGTGATACGTTCCCAAGTGGATCGGCGAATCTTCTTGTACAGCTTGCCAAAGGTGACGAGGTGTACTTGAATTGCGAGAATATTAAACTTTTCGAACCCTCGACACATTTTTCTGGATTTGTTGTTAATTGAGTTGGTTAGTTATCTCCCTTTATTTCTTGTATTTTAAAATACACTGGAGCCTCGTCTTATGATTATAGGTCTTAGCGACTGTCCGATTTGCCATCATTTAAAGAAAATCTGGCGTCAACGGATAGGGTTATATATTGTTCATTCGAGCATGCATATAAGCGTTTATACTATACATAAGGCTGTGAAGACTCTGGTGATACTGTGCGGATACTCAGGCTCTGACCTGCGTCTTCACTTTAAAATATACAGAAGCTTTAAGACCAAAAGTCGCTAGACTCGACTCATATATAATATTTGCGTCACGTCACACGAACATCGACATTAGGCTGTACGTCTTTGTTTCCTTTGATTTGTCATTTTTAGCCTTTCACTTAACTGTTTGTCACAGCGTTATCTAGATGACAATAACATTTTATATCAGCAATGCTTAATGTTTATGTTTAATGTCAGATTTTGTGAGACGTGCCCTATTGACTTATAACATTTTATTTTGAGGCGACATTTATTAACTATAATCTATTATTTATTATGCTCGCGAGAAAGCCGATGAAACGAAAAACTCGAAGTGCCACTATGAAGGTAAAATATATTTGAAGAGTTGCAGTAGCACAAATAAGTCGTTTTATGGAACATAGACAAGTTAAACTACTTAGAAATAAACGTAACAACATAGACTGACGGAATTTCAGAACAAGAAAGTCGCCAAAGCGAGAAATAACATGCAATAACGCGAACTTCAAAACACGTAATTAATATGTTTATTATATGTTTTTGCAGTTGTAAGCGTAAAGCACGCATTTGTCAAAGTACACAAACATATATTAAGCCCCTTAATTGCAATCAGTCATTTAAAAAGGGTATTTTTAGTAAAAAAATACGCATTTTCTTTTTTATAATAAAAAGGGATACGTTTGAGTGTATTACTTGTTTTAAGCATTTCGACTTGCGTGAATGGATATTAGGTATGTGTTGATATTCTTTCTTGGAGTCCATTTCCCTCGCATGGAAGTTTCAGCTTTGAATAACAATGTCGATATTCAAATGAAAAAGATGATTCTATGTTCATTCTTCTTATTTTAGATAGATTTACTCGGCACCATTTGCTGGTGAACTAATTCCGCATTGTGCTTATTTGTGAATATTCAGTCGGGCGTGTATCAGAACTCACGAGTGTTGACAAATGTAGGTCTGTAGATAATGCATCTTATTTTAGTCATATGTACATGTACATGAACATTATTCTTTATAATTATCAATCGCTAAATCATCGACATTCATATCGTAAATGCTTCCTATGCGTCAGGTACAAATAAAAGTGTACCAATTGCACGATTAAATGTTTGAAGTGAGATTTTCAAGCAGCGATCTAGTCTTGCTAGTTCTTAGATTCCCTCTATTCTAAGACACGATCTTAACAATGAGTGTTATAATCGTATGTATCTGGTAAACATATGTATCGATCAGAATGATAAATTTCCGAGTTGAAACTTCTAACGATACATAGAAACTGTTCACACATGTTAATGTAAGTCATCACTATTCAAGAAGTCACTATAAAAAGAGGTAAATCACTGTATGCTATATCATCCAGCGCACCATTTATATTGTTCCCTTTGGTCGTCATAAACAACATTCATGAATACGTTTCAAACACTTTGCATTATTCTAGCGAGCATTAAAATTAATAATTGTAGCGAAGTGTCTTTCAAAAGATTTTTCTTTTATAGAAGGTGACTCCAAAGTGGTTTCCAAGAGCTGACTTAAACCACTTTATTGCTCGAAAAAAGTCGTAAAAGCATACATGTAACATACTAATCCCGAATCAGTAATCTGGACTCATCGTTTAAATGTTAATATTTTTACAACAATATACAGAATTATATATTGCATAATATCTTTATTGAAAAACACGTTATTACGACATTTTTCCCTTGTTTTAAATTAGCTTTAATTGTTTTCGTTTTAACGTGTTATTTTGAATTACTAAATGTTTATTTGCACCATTTGTTATAATAATGAGTTTCTGCTAAGCTTATGTTTGTGTGAAAGTCAATGTCATGAAAAGTGTTGTTTATAAAGTTGAATAACCTCTAACGCGGGCTGTTAATCCACGGCTGGGAGTTCCAATCCCAGCTCGGCCAACATTCTTTCCGTCGTTTGACAAAAGTCATTGAGACAAGCGTCATTCGTCTTCCAACAATGGGATATTAGTCTATGTGCAAAAGCAGCCAGTTCCTTGGAAGGATTGTTGTGTGGATTACTGTTGTGTGAAAGCCAGGAAAGACATGAATAGGTGAACTGGCCGCCGTGATATGACAGAAAAAGTGTTAAAATTGGCGTTAAACCCCAATCAATAACAAAAATCTGACTAATTTATAACCAAATATTGTTTGCTATATTGACACTCAATTAGCCATTTTCAGAACATCCTGTATTTTCTGAAATTGAAAGTAAAATTCAGTGCGGGATAAGGGTGGCCTTCTATTTTACCTCATAACACGAACAATGGTTCGTCAACCTGTATGATTTCTTTGCTATTTTGGTAGTTCTAATACTGAAATTTATTTTGATACAGGTTTCTGTGTAGTTTGACTTGTTGGAAACGAACCATAACCCATAATGCTCTAATGGTCGTCTATGGAAAATGAATTACTTCCCTTTGATCTACAGATGGGTAATACGTTGGAAGGGTTTATTCACCTTTAGAGTTTTCGAAAACTAATGTCTTGATTCGAATAACATTCTTGTGTAACTGTGTCCATGTCATATCGATTTACTAGAGGCATACAGGTTTCTTGCGCAACTAAATATAGCGAACAGCAAAGGGCCTGCCTAGTATACGCTAATCTCGATTTCACCAGTCGCCCTGTCTAAATAACATATCTAGTTTGTCTGACGTTTAAAATTACGCCCCACCCCCTCAACTATATTACTACATATAATATATTATATTAATGTTTTATATAACGTTTTACTCATGTGGAATAGGCTCGGTAACGTAAGTGCCCTGACTTGGAGATGAGGCTGAGAAGGTAACACTTGGAATAAAGGGTACAAACGTGTCGGTTCCGGTAGCATAGTGGTGTAGACGGCGCTTCTGGAGAGGGAATCCAACTAGCGACAGTGGTTGGGTCTGCACTCACATGGCCGAGTAGTGAGCCACCTGTTAGGTATATGGCTGTACTTGCTTTTTCATTAGGGGCATGGCTATACTGGTCATTCTCGATAGGGCGATACTATACTCGCCTTAAAGGTAGGGGCAAGACTATACTGGTCATTCTCGATAGGGGGATACTATACTCGCCTTTAAGATAGGGGCGATATTATACTCGCCTTTAAGATAGGGCGAGACTTTACTGGTCATTCTCAAATGGGCGATACTATACTCGCCTTTAAGATAGGGGCGATATTATACTCGCCTTTACGATAGGGGCGAGACTTTACTGGTCATTCTCGATAGGGCGATACTATATTCGCCTTTAAGATAGGGGCGAGACTTTACTGGTCATTCTCGATAGGGCGATACTATACTCACCGTTAAGAAAGGGACGAGACTTTACTGATCATTCTCGATAGCGCGATACTATACTCGCCTTTAAGATAGGGGCGAGACTTTACTGGTCATTCTCGATAGGGCGATACTATACTCGCCTTTAAGATAGGGACGAGAATATACTGGTCATTCTCGATAGGGCGATACCATACTCACCTTTAAGATAGGGGCCAGACTATACTGGTCATTATCGATAGGGCGATACTATACTCGCCTTTAAGATAGGGACGAGACTATACTGGTCATTCTCGAAAGGGCGATACTATACTCACTTTTAAGATAGGGGCGAGACTATACCGGTCATTCTCGATAGGGCGATACTATACTCACCTTTAAGATAGGTGCGAGACTATACTGGTCATTCTCGATAGGGCGATACTATACTCACCTTTAAGATAGGGACGAGACTTTACTGGTCCTTCTCGATAGGGCGATCCTATACTCGCCTTCACGATAGGGGCGATATTATACTGGTCATTCTCGATAGAGCGATACTATATTCGCCATTAAGATAGGGGCGAGACTATACTGGTCATTCTCGATAGGTCGAGACTATACTCGCCTATAAGATAGGGGCGAGATTATACTCGTCATTCTCGATAGAGCGATACTATATTCACCTTTAAGATAGGGGCGAGACTATACCGGTCATTCTCGATAGGGCGATACCATACTCGTCTTTTAGATAGGGGCGAGACTTTACTGGTCATTCTCGATAGGGCGATACTATACTCGTCTTTTAGATAGGGGCGAGACTATACCGGTCATTCTCGATAGGGCGATACTATACTCGTCTTTTAGATAGGGGCGAGACTTTACTAATCATTCTCGATAGGGCGATACTATACTCGTCTTTTAGATAGGGGCGAGACTATACCGGTCATTCTCGATAGGGCGATACTATACTCACCTTTAAGATAGGGACGAGACTTTACTGGTCCTTCTCCATAGGGCGATCCTATACTCGCCTTTTAGATAGGGGCGAGACTATAATGGTCAATCTCGATAGAGTGATACTATATTCGCCGTTAAGATAGGGGCGAGACTATACTAGTCATTCTCGATAGGGCGATACTATACTCGCCTTTAAGATAGGGGCGAGACTATACTGGTCATTCTCAATAGTGCGATACTATACTCGCCTTTAAGATAGGCGCGAGACTATACTGGTCATTCTAGATAGGGCGATACTATACTCACCTTTAAGATAGGGACGAGACTTTACTGGTCCTTCTCGATAGGGCGATCCTATACTCGCCTTAACGATAGGAGCGAGACTATACTGGTCATTATTGATATGTCGATACTATACTCACCTTTAAGATAGGGACGAGACTTTACTGGTCATTATCGATATGTCGATAGTATACTCGCCTTAAAGATAGGAGCGAGACTATACTGGTCATTATCGATATGTCGATAGTATACTCGCCTTAAAGATAGGAGCGAGACTATACTGGTCATTATCGATATGTCGATAGTATACTCGCCTTTGAGATAGGAGCGAGACTATACTGGTCATTATCGATATGTCGATAGTATACTCGCCTTAAAGATAGGAGCGATACTATACTGGTCATTATCGATATGTAGATAGTATACTCGCTTTAAAGATAGGAGCGATACTATACTGGTCATTCTCGATAGGGCGATCCTATACTCGCCTTTACGATAGGGGCGATATTATACTGGTCATTCTCGATAGAGCGATAGTATACTCGCCTTAAAGATAGGAGCGAGACTATACTGGTCATTCTCAATAGTGCGATACTATACTCGTCTTTTAGATAGGGGCGAGACTATACTGGTTATTCTCGATAGGGCGATACTATACTCGCCTTTAAGATAGGGGCGAGACTATACTGGTCATTCTCAATAGTGCGATACTATACTCGTCTTTTAGATAGGGGCGAGACTATACTGGTCATTATCGATAGAGCGATACTGTATTCGCCGTTAAGATAGGGGCGAGACTATACTGGTCATTCTCGATAGGGCGATACTATACTCACCTTTAAGATAGGTGCGAGACTATACTAGTCATTCTCGATAGGGCGATACTATACTCGCTTTTCAGATAGGGGCGAGACTATACTGGTAATTCTCGATAGAGCGATACTATATTCGCCGTTAAGATAGGGGCGAGACTATACTCGTCATTCTCCATAGGGCGATACTATACTCGTCTTTTAGATAGGGGCGAGACTATACTGGTCATTCTCGATAGGGCGATACTATACTCACCTTTAAGATAGGGGCGAGACTATACTGGTCATTCTCGATAGAGCGATATTATACTCACCTTTATGCTAGGGGCGAGACTATACTGGTCATTCTCGATAGGGCGATACTATACTCGTCTTTTAGATAGGGGCGAGACTATACTGGTCATTCTCGATAGGGCGATACTATACTCGTCTTTTAGATAGGGGCGAGACTATACTGGTCATTCTCGATAGGGCGATACTATACTCGTCTTTTAGATAGGGGCGAGACTATACTGGTCATTCTCGATAGAGCGATACTATACTCGCCTTTATGATAGGGGCGAGACTATACTAGTCATTCTCGATAGGGCGTTACTATACTCGCTTTTAATATAGGGGCGAGACTATAATGGTCAATCTCGATAGAGTGATACTATATTCGCCGTTAAGATAGGGGCGAGACTATACTAGTCATTCTCGATAGGGCGATACTATACTCGCCTTTAAGATAGGGGCGAGACTATACTGGTCATTCTCAATAGTGCGATACTATACTCGCCTTTAAGATAGGCGCGAGACTATACTGGTCAGTCTAGATAGGGCGATACTATACTCACCTTTAAGATAGGAACGAGACTTTACTGGTCCTTCTCGATAGGGCGATCCTATACCCGCCTTAACGATAGGAGCGAGACTATACTGGTCATTATTGATATGTCGATACTATACTCACCTTTAAGATAGGGACGAGACTTTACTGGTCATTATCGATATGTCGATAGTATACTCGCCTTAAAGATAGGAGCGAGACTATACTGGTCATTATCGATATGTCGATAGTATACTCGCCTTAAAGATAGGAGCGAGACTATACTGGTCATTATCGATATGTCGATAGTATACTCGCCTTTGAGATAGGAGCGAGACTATACTGGTCATTATCGATATGTCGATAGTATACTCGCCTTAAAGATAGGAGCGATACTATACTGGTCATTATCGATATGTAGATAGTATACTCGCCTTAAAGATAGGAGCGATACTATACTGGTCATTCTCGATAGGGCGATCCTATACTCGCCTTTACGATAGGGGCGATATTATACTGGTCATTCTCGATAGAGCGATAGTATACTCGCCTTAAAGATAGGAGCGAGACTATACTGGTCATTCTCAATAGTGCGATACTATACTCGTCTTTTAGATAGGGGCGAGACTATACTGGTTATTCTCGATAGGGCGATACTATACTCGCCTTTAAGATAGGGGCGAGACTATACTGGTCATTCTCAATAGTGCGATACTATACTCGTCTTTTAGATAGGGGCGAGACTATACTGGTCATTATCGATAGAGCGATACTGTATTCGCCGTTAAGATAGGGGCGAGACTATACTGGTCATTCTCGATAGGGCGATACTATACTCACCTTTAAGATAGGTGCGAGACTATACTAGTCATTCTCGATAGGGCGATACTATACTCGCTTTTCAGATAGGGGCGAGACTATACTGGTAATTCTCGATAGAGCGATACTATATTCGCCGTTAAGATAGGGGCGAGACTATACTCGTCATTCTCCATAGGGCGATACTATACTCGTCTTTTAGATAGGGGCGAGACTATACTGGTCATTCTCGATAGGGCGATACTATACTCACCTTTAAGATAGGGCGAGACTATACTGGTCATTCTCGATAGAGCGATATTATACTCACCTTTATGCTAGGGGCGAGACTATACTGGTCATTCTCGATAGGGCGATACTATACTCGTCTTTTAGATAGGGGCGAGACTATACTGGTCATTCTCGATAGGGCGATACTATACTCGTCTTTTAGATAGGGGCGAGACTATACTGGTCATTCTCGATAGGGCGATACTATACTCGTCTTTTAGATAGGGGCGAGACTATACTGGTCATTCTCGATAGAGCGATACTATACTCGCCTTTATGATAGGGGTGAGACTATACTAGTCATTCTCGATAGGGCGTTACTATACTCGCTTTTAATATAGGGGCGAGACTATACTGGTCATTCTCGATAGGGCGATACTATACTCACCTTTAAGATAGGGGCGAGACTTTACTGATCATTCTCGATAGGGCGATACTTTACTCGTCTTTTAGATAGGGGCGAGACTATACTAGTTACTTTTCGATTGGGCGGCACTATACTGCCAATTTCGATTAGGGCGACAATGTTTTAACTACATCATTCAATTTATGCCTGATCATGATGCATGCCAGTACGAGTCAGTTGGGCGATGCCTTATCGTCTGATATTTCATGATTTCTGGTGTATACGTTTCTATGGTGGTATCATTTTACTTTAAATAAAACATATTCTAGTACTACTACTAGAAAATGAGCCATGCATAGTTATTTACATTGCATGTCAAGATACTTGTTTGATTGGCGTTTGTTTCCGTGTTCAACTGTTTTCAGTGTTATCACGGCAGCAAGTTCATATCGCCATGTGGTTCCCCCACTCCCACCCCCAACGCACAATCAATACAAATATCTCACGCTACTATTCTACAAATGAATCTACCAAGGAAACTGGCTACCTTCTTACAAAGTATATTTAATCGTTGAGGTCATGGTTGCAAACTGTGTAATATAAGATCATATAAGTTTTGCTTTTATCTATATTGACATATCAAAGGGAAGTCATTCGGATCGGCTTGCCGGGCGGACAATTTCAGATATATATATAAGATTGAAGTTGTCTACCGTTGGACAGTAATAACTTTGTTTAAAAATGAAAAGTGTTGTTTATAAAGTTGAATAACATCTGACACGGGCTGTCAATCTACGGATTGTGACTTCGAACCCAAGCTCAACCAACATTATTTACGTCGTTTGACAAAAGTCATTGTGACAAGCGTCATTCGTCTTCCTCCAATAGGCTAACAGTCTATGTGGAAAAGCAGCCAGTTGCTTGGAAGGATTTTTGTGTGGATTACTGCTGTGAGAAAGCCAGGAAACACATGAATATGTGAACTGGCCGCCGTGATATGATTGTTGATAACGGCGTTAAACCATAATCAATAAAAAAAAATCTGACACTCTAAGAGCTATATTGACACTCTAAGAGTCCTTTTTAGAACATCCTGTATTTTCTGAAATTGAAAGTAAAATTCAGTTCTGGATAAGGGTGACCTTCTATTTGACCTCATAACACGAACAATGGTCCGTCAACCTGTATGATTTCTTTGCTAGTTTGGTGGTTCTTAAACTGAACTAACCAATAATTCTATAATGGTCGTCTATGGAAAATGAATTACTTCCCTGCATATATGTCGTAAGTTGGAAGGGTTTAATATGGCATGAACATTCACTCATGTTTTAAAAAAGTTATGACCAGATTTAATCGAATAATATTCTTGTATAACTGTGTCCATGTCATATCGATTTACTAGAGGCATACAGGTTTCTTGCGCAACTAAATATAGCGAACAGCAAAGGGCCTGACTAGTATACGCTAATCTCGATTTCACCAGTCGTTCTGTCTAAATAACATATCTAGTTTGTCTGACGTTTACAATTACGACTATATTACTAAATAAACTATATTATATTATGGCTTTATATAAAGTTTTACTCATGTGGAATAGGCTCGGTAACGTAAGTGCTCTGACTTATGCCACAGTCAGCCACACACATTCGGAATAAAGGGTACAGTTGAGTCGTTTGTCACACCTCTATTTCATAAGTATACTTTCAGTTATAAAGTGTTTTGCATGTGCTCTGGCTGATCTAGTGTAATGTTTCACGCTCTTACCTTCAGACAATCCAGTTATCTTGAAGCAAAGTTTTCTAAGTAGCACAGCAGCCGATACGGGATCACCAGAACCTTGATTTGCTGATCTGGAACTCATATTTCAAAGTTTAATTTTAGGCCCCTTTAATTTGACACTGCTTGTCATTTCGTTTTGCCGCGGAATAGTTATGGAGAGTTACGAATCATTTTATCTGTATTTAGCAAAATATTGGATCTATTATTATTTTTTCAAATTGATTTACCGTCAACAATACATTTTTTTAATATGTAAAACACGGATACCCCCCTCCCGATTTAAATTACAGTGAATAGCATTATTTTGTTTACCCTTGCCGTGCATAATTGTATATAAACTGCTCCTTACGACAACCATATTTTTTATAATACGGTACCCATCGGAAAATTATCGGCACCTAACGCTTTCTTATCTAGGATATGGGCCCAATTCTATTCAATTCAATATTTATCTCTTGTCTGGAGCGTATTTCTATTCAAAATATGTTTTCTAGAGCGACGCTGATGAAATGCAAATGCGTACTTTAAATTTATTAATGATAACAATCAAGTTAAACACAATGCATTACCAAAACTCAAAATAAGATTCTTAACAGAACAATAAATTGAAATGAGTTTCCAACCAGAAAAACAAGGTGGGCTACACATTTGTAAAAGTAATAATGCAGACATAATTGTTAACTATCCACTGTTATCAGAGCAGTGTTTTAATTTTACAATGAAAACAAGAAATATTCCAAAACACCCCCATCCCCGAAAAAACAACAACAAACAAACACAGAAACACAAACCAAAAGCTCTTGTTGTCTCTTTAACCCTTGCTCACATAACACAAATCTGCAGCAGACGACTTTGAAAACATGAAGGCAATTCCATTAGCCACAATGTGTTCAAAAGTTGTTTGCTACAGAGGCGTAAGTAAGCGTCTGTATGTTTTGAAAGGGCTAATTTGATCATTAGCTAATTAGTTGCAGAAAGTTGGCAAAACAATGTTTTCCCTTTGCAGCCCGGCATTCATCTACACTTTCAATGATTAATCCGCAGGCGTCTAGGCTTATATTTGTGTTAACCTTTTCCCACATGTAGATGATTTAAGACGCCTCTGCAACAGACGAATTTTGAAAACATTGTGGCTCATGGTGAGCAATTACACCATTTGCCCCAATGTTTTTAACTCTATTTAATAAATAAACTGTCATTAAAGATGTTTTCAAAGTCGTCTGCTAAAGATTTGTTGTATGTGGAAAAGTGTTAAACAGTTTCTAACAGAGACCTAATGTTATGGTACTGTTTACGTTTGAAGTAATGGCCTTCATGAATAAAACAATTCAAATATAAATAAACTGTTTAGCTGATATGGTATTTCAATAGGGGTCTACCTTTTAAACATATGAGGATACATTTTAACATCTGTGAAATTATGATTATATTTATGATTCAAAGTTAATATCATTTTGTAAAAAGATTTATGATTCAAAGTAAATATCATTTTGTAAAAAGGAGAAAGTTCATGTCTCTAATGTTTTAAAAGTAGCTTGGTGGTGAAAGGTGTAGTTTATAAATGAGAGAGTATATACATTTTGTTTAAGTTAGTGAAAAAGTGAAAACTATTTCGTTTGAAAGACAATTCTCGTTATCCCACATTATTTTAAATACCAGTGTTACAGTCACTATTTAAAGTCGTCTCAACCTTCACAATGATTGTAATGGCTTTCGCTCCTTGTGGGGTTAGCGACTGACTAGTTGGTGTTAGGATAAGGACTAAATGTACTGGTAACGTACTCAGGAAAGGCCGTGATATAACTGAACATTTGTTGAAACGGCGTGAAAAGCCATACACACAGTCTAATATTCTTGTCCAAATGAACAGATGGATATGGCAGGACATGAATATACTGTAAGACTACCTCTCTCATTGTATCACCTGTTATTGAACAACATACCAGAAGTTTCATTTTCTGATGTCACCAAGAACATGTCAGAAGATGGCGGGAGTGATCATTTGTCATTTGGTGGACTTGCCTTTAGAATTAATGATAATGGACGTACTGTTTCAAAAACGTAAACATTTAGAAAAAATATGAAAATTGAGCCGGGATATCATTGGTGACATTACTATAGTAACATTTTGTCGTTATCAACGATGAACACAAATGAAAATTACTTATTGAATAGAGAATTTCGTGATCTACATAATATCTCTCAATTTTACGGAAATGCTTCAAAAGATCAAGAAATGGGAGCACTTATCCGCGAACGTTTTGAACATCCCTCGTACAAGCAAACAAAACAAATCAAAGGTTACCTGTATTAGGTAAATGTTATTGACCATCGATTCGGTGATATTTGACTAAAATGTTGTTACCACGTGTGCTCCTATTGAAATGTTCAAAGCAATAATAACTAATAAGCAAACTTATAATTGATTAGGTTCATCGAGCAGAATATAATCCCTTCCTTCGTCTACGTGCCTTTATCCTGCTATGTTTTCATATTACATGTGAAATCGTTTTGAAAAAGAATCTATTGCTCGCAAAGAATTATTTATTCGTTTACAACGTTCTTTAATAAATATACATGTAGGACTATATATTCCTAATTATAAGAAGGAAAATGGATTAAGCCAAAATGAAAATGTTTCCTATTTCTGATATTTTGTACATATCTTTCATAATTTATTTTGAAAAGTAATCTATTTCTCGCAATGAGACTTTTTTGTGTGTTTTTCCTCCGGTTTTTTCTTTTTTGTTACACGATCAAAATGCACTAAGCCTGTGAGTGTTGCATACGTATATGCTATTAGTTATTTATTCTTTCATAAACATTTTTAAACATTCTATTAGATGGCTGCTAGACACTCAAAACAATGTAATATATAGAACTGTGGTCTAAGCTTTGAAACATAGTTGAAATCATTGTGAAATAGAAAGCATTGTCTTCTTTTCTTCTCTTCTCGCCATTTTTTTCTATTTTTCATTTGTAAAATGGTTTGAAACAAAAGTCAAAATTCGTCTCTATTAGGCAAAACACGATTAAGAAGCAGTTCGCATTTGAACTTGAATTAATTTAATATCCAAATAATGCGCTGAGAGATCAATGTGACGATTCAAAACTATATATACGACATTTACGAACAAGTGATGAAAAGAAGTCGTGAGCCAAATTAATTTATACTCGAAGAATGATTGATTGGGGCTTAACGCCGTTTTCAACAGTGTGTCATTCTTCGAGTATAAATTGATTCGCTACCGACTGAGCTACACTCGAAGACACCTTTACATGAGGTTTTTCATTTGAGTCGCGTAACACAAAAACCGACTTTCTAAGATGTTAACCATTATCCCGCTATAACGTGACGTTAACCCTTTTCTCACATACCACAAATATTCAACAGACGACTTTGAAATCATATAGGTTTAAATGTTGAAAATCGCGAAAAAAAAAATGAATGGATAATTACTGAATA
Organism: Serripes groenlandicus; assembly: GCA_031761405.1. Taxonomy (NCBI): domain Eukaryota; kingdom Metazoa; phylum Mollusca; class Bivalvia; order Cardiida; family Cardiidae; genus Serripes; species Serripes groenlandicus. Next base: position 28,204,288 of record JASEVX010000008.1, on the reverse strand, counting down.
GAGTTGAAAACATGGTGGCAAATGGAGAAATTGCTCATCATCAGTAATTTTTCCGTTTGACACAATATTTTCAAAAGTCGTCTGCTGCATTTGCGTCAGAAAGCGTCTGTAGGTGGGAAAGGGTTAATCAAACAACACATACCTACGCCGTAATGTAAAACTTTTAACTAGATTTACGAACAAAACAAAATATAATAAGATTAGCTTGCACATTCTAATATTAGTCTGAATTATTCGCTCCTGATCAAATACTGCTCCATAAATGTGTAAACACTTGCTTACCCTTCGCCACACACAAACAAACTGCAGCAGGCGAACTTGAAAATATTAATCTAACAATAATGGAAACTTACAATGAATGAAAACGCCTGTATTGAAAAAGGTTGAACACATTCTTCGTTACGAGCAAGTCCTCCTTTTGCGACAATTATTGTAAAGGTCGTGCATGCAGACGCGTCAACTTTTTGTTATATGTTCGAAAGGGTTAAACAGGCAATTTCGATGATTCTTGTCGCAAGGATTAAACGAGACAAGGCTTGCTATTATTTGTCGCAGGGATTAAACAGGCAATTTCGATGATTCTTGTCGCAAGGATTAAACGAGACAAGACTTGCTATTATTTGTCGCAGGGGTTAAACGAGACAAGGCTTGCTATTATTTGTTGCAGGGATTAAACGAGACAAGGCTTGCTATTATTTGTCGCAGGGGTTAAACGAGTCAAGGCTTGCTATTATTTGTCGCAGGGATTAAACGAGACAAGGCTTGCTATTATTTGTCGCATGGATTAAACGAGACAAGGCTTGCTATTATTTGTCGCAGGGGTTAAACAGGCAATTTCAATGATTCTTGTTGCAATGATTAAACGAGACAAGGCTTGCTATTATTTGTCGCAGGGATTAAACGAGACAAGGCTTGCTATTATTTGTCGCAGGGATTAAGCGAGACAAGGCTTGCTATTATTTATCGCAGGGATTTAACGAGACAAGGCTTGCTATTATTTGTCGCAGGGATTAAACGAGACAAGGCTTGCTATTATTTGCAATAAAATTAAATTGCATACATGTGCATTCATGAAGCTTTCCAAAATCCCTGTAAAACCATATAGCTAAAATGCACGATCGCAGAATAGCAGTCTAGTGTGGGTTCTTCGCTGGTCTTAAAGCTCTAAAGGTTGAGTTTCATTAGACGTGGACCATTTGACGCAACGGCATGGTAAAGAAGGGAACGGTGACGCCACCCGAGACCATCGATTATTTGTTTATATATATTTTATATCTCCACAATACTGACCTGCTCATGACCTCCAAGCAACGACAATTATCTTCATAACGCATATCAATTTCCATCTTTGTTATTTCTTTATGAAATTATTTGATGTTCAATCCTTCGTTAATGTACACTGTACGTGGAATCCCTATCATTCTTACAACTTACAGTTTAATGTAATATTTAATAAAATACAACGGGCAAAGATTTATAGGTACATATACTAAACCAAATAACGTTCAATACTATTATTATGCAAAATGACAGGAAAGAAGACACTCTAGATTGTACAAGTGTTACCTTATTGTTTTTGCATTTGTACATGGGTAAAACCTCACGTACATAACACATACTGAATATAAATGTGTTTGTAACACATTAAATGAGATCACAGGATTATTAAATATGGTCAATAATCATAGGGCATTCTCATCAACTCAGCACTAAACCGACAGACTCATTCAAAAGTGTCGTTGTGTTTAATCCTCTCAGAATACAGGTGTTTTAAAGTCCAACCACATCACAAGGTTTCTCATAACTACTTGCAGACGCATTTTGACAAATCTCATTAAAATCAGACCAAAACAACTTCTATATACGAGTGTGCGAGTTAAGATCTGGTTTTAATGAGATTGCATTTTGACGTAAACAGTAGACGAATTCTGAAATAATTTAGGCAAAAGATGAAATTTATCCCATTGCCACAATGTTTTCAACTCTATACATAACTGTACTTTTATTAACAGAACATTTCCATATCTTTTCTAAGACGTTTTCAAGTCATCTGCTGCAGATGTATTGTATATGGACAGAGTGTCTCCCTGTGATAAAGGACTTCCGTAGGAACAAATACATTGGCTATCGCTTTTAACCCTTTCCCTCATACGACAATTCTGCAGTAGACGACTTTGAACGTTTTTTGTCAAAACGTAGAAATTCTCCATAATTAAATGGATAACCTATGACAAAAGGTGGAAAACATTGTGGCAAAAGGAGAAATTGCACGTTTTGTGCAATTTCTTCTTTTGTCAGAATGTTTTCAAAAAGCCGTCTGCTGCAGAGGCGTCAGAAAGCGTCTATATGAGGGAAAGGTTAAACATTAGTTTAGTTAGACCGGAGTAAAACACTGCTTAAGATTGTTATACCCATCTATTAGTCCAAGTAAAAGAAACGATTATGCATGAGAAATATGACAGAAAATATTCGGAATTTACTTATGCTTTTTTCCCGTTTATTTTTTATTTTGTTTACGAAATATCTATTCCATCTATTCTATTCTGAATGCAGCTTCGATATAACTTTTATTGCCAGCTCAAATAACCTTGCGGGGGTAAAGGATAGCTATCAGTGTACATTTAGTCTCTAGTTAACGCAAAGAAATAGTTAAATTTCACAATAACGGAAAACTACCGTCAGGCATATGCGATCGGTGTATATCTAGATCAGCCAACACATGTGTGCGGCCTGGGTCTACACTGTTCGCATTTTTATAATAAGTCAAGGACACGCTGGCAAGTCTTTCCTGTCTTTTCCCACTTGTTGAGTTAGCATTATGACTGACACGATAGCGTAAGGATAAAAGGTCCAACAGTACTGGTACCTTACCTTACCAAGAGCACGATGTAATACAACTATACCGTTCATGCGGCGTACAACATCATACATGCATACAAGTAGGCGGTTCTTTTTCCCGACGTGTAATAATTACGATAATTTTGGTTTTCACGGAGCACCTCACTTATATCTTATGTACTACTTTTTCCGACAAATGTCCTTGGAAAAACCGAAACATACCCAAATCTACACGGATGTCTGTTGAATCTATTATCACGTACACACTCACTCTTTACACCTGGTAAATGCAAAAACGAGTGGAAACCCTTAGAATGTTATAAAAACTCCCAGGCGATTCGTTATCTGAGCCGTTCCACGAGAAAACCAACTTTATGGACTGCATGTGTCAGGTTAAATGGACCAGTAGTCCTATTCCTACATCGATTGCGAAACAATATATATTAATACGCTCTATGTTTGCTTCCTTGAGACGTAACCAGTAGTCGCGTGTGAGGAACAATCCAGAAAATAAAACCCGCTCATCAATGTCGATGTTGAAATTGCGGTAAAACATCAAATAAGCAAACAAACACGGTTTGTACAATAAGTGACGTAGCATTGGTGGCTAGACTAGCGTTATGTAACGTAAACGTGCCCTGAACGTATTGCTCACAACATCATCCTAATAAACCATAATTGAACCACATCTCACGGACACCGACCATGTGAGGTTTTGAAATTAATGATTATTATTATCAAATATACATATTTGTTTATAAATTATAACCGTTCTCAAGAGGTTTGTAGAATGTTTGAACGACGGGATATCGGACGGTTGAGATCCGGATCAAATAACGTTGGTGTGTAGGTTTAATTGGAAAACCACTGTTCTCAAATTAGCGTGGTGTGGCTCATTTAATTTTATCCGCCATTCCGTAAATTTCTGCAACGCCATTCTGTGAATTTCTGCACCGCCATTCTGTGAATTTCTGCACCGCCATTCCGTTAATTTCTGCATCGCCATTCTGTGAATTTCTGCACCGCCATTCTGTGAATTTCTGCATCGCCGTTCTGTGAATTTCTGCACCGCCATTCCGTAAATTTCTGCATCGCCATTCTGTGAATATCTGCATCACAGTTATGTGAATTTCTGCATCGCCATTTTGTGAATTTCTGCATCGCAGTTCTGTCAATTTCTACACCGCCACTCCGTAAATTTCTGCATCGCCATTCTGTGAATTTCTGCATCGCCGTTCTGTGAATTTCTGCACCGCAGTTATGTGAATTTCTGCACCGCCATTCTGTGAATTTCTGCACCGCCGTTCTGTGAATTTCTGAACAGCCATTCTGTGAATTTCTGAACCACCATTCTGTGAATTTCTTCACCACCATCTGTGAATTTCTGAAGAGCCATTCTGTGAATTTCTGCACCAACATTCTGTGAATTTCTGCATCGCCATTCTGTGAATTTCTGCATCGCCATTTTGTGCATTTCTGAACCGCCATTCTGTGAATTTCTACACCGCCATTCTCTGAATTTCTGCACCGCCATTCTGTGAATATCTGCACCGCCGCACCCAAAAAGTTCTCGGAAATAAGTGGAACGTAGTCCTTTCTGAAAATAAATCAATGAGTTGTGAACAGTTACCTTTGTTTGAATGGTTTTGTACGCCGCTTTCAACAGTATATCAGTTATATCCCGGCGTTTCCTGTGTTATTTACAAGTACTAAGGGTCTTCTCCATTCTGACACCATGGCAACAGTCGTTATGCTATCGTTGCATACCTGATCGCAGAAGAGCGATTGATTGATTGATTAATTTATTGATTGGTTGGGGTTTAACGTCATTTTCAATATTTATTCATTCATATCACGGCGGCCAGTTCACCTACTTATGTGTTTCCTAGCTTTCTCTCACAAGTAAACCACACAAAATCTTTCCAAGCCACTGTCTGCTTTTCCCCACATGAACTGTTAGCCCATTGGTAGAAGATGAATGACGCTTGACACAATGACTTTTGTCAAACGACGGAAAGACTGCTGGTCGAGATGGGGTTCGCACTCACAACCCCTGTATTGACAGTGCGCGTCGCTACATACTGAGCTACTGGGTCCGAGAAGGGGTGCCATTACCATTTGTTAAGTTTTTGGTATTAATTACCTGGTCGGTGATCGAATCCTATGCTCCAGCTCCAAAGGCGGAGGTTTCAACAATGTCACCATCGAGGCGTATTTTAAACAATGAAAACCAAACTTGTATATACTTAACACGCGTGCAGCTTCATTTTTGAACACATTTCCGTTGTGTTGCTTAAATCCGTATTGGGGCAAACTAAGCCTTAAGGTGGAATCATACCTTTGAAATAACGTCGTTTTTGACGTCAAAACGTACGTTTTTGCGACAATGACAGTGTTGTTAAAGAAATCTCCATTACTTCCTCATTTCAATTTGGATTCGGATAAAATTTGCTTTAAACTGAAGAGAATACAATAACCTGTAGGATAATATCAATTCTATACATCTGATTTATTTAAAATTCGCCCGAAAGATTTTTTTTAAAATAAAATATAACATAGAACACCTATTCATCTACCATTTGCCAATCTTTCAAGCAAACCTATCATATCGATTTTTAATAAATCACAATGTCGTTAAACCTCTTGTGAGCGTCGTAACGTTCACTGCGGAATTAAACATTGAGACGCATCCAGGGTAATTAAAATGAATACTTATATTTTCCTTATAATTATCAATTTCATTCTAAATTTAAGCTATCCCCTAAAGAATAATGGTAGGTAGTATATATGTGTTTCTATTTAAAGAATTAAAGTAATTACGGTCGTAAATAATTTATAAAAAAAAAAAAAAAAATATTTGGATTTGTCATATGTATAAACTGACTCGTTAACTTTCCTGTTCAACTGATGTTCTATATATGAAATATAATTATCACAAATATTATATGTCACCCTTGTTTTTTTGTATCGTATTTGAGATAACAGTATACAAATGTTGTTCTCAATATGCAATTTTGAGAAATTCGAAGTCTATACCTGTCATGCAAAGCTTTCTTGGTAAGTTTTTGATTAAATTGTAATGTGTGTTTACACAGCTGCGCAGTTATGTGTGATTAAAGGAATGACCATTACTATCTCATCTTATATTAACATCGATTTAAAGCGAATAATATAAACTCCGTCATGATATATAGTTCACCTTTTTTTCTTAAATAATTTTAAAGCAAAACTTGGTTTATTTAACGAACTCGCTGACTACATGTAATACAGTTATTACCTTACGTCTAATTTACTAACAAAAAAATGCCCTAGATATTGCTTTTAAAAGAAATCATTATAGTTCAGAACACCATTATTTCTCCTATTTACTCAAATTTGTTGGAAATATATCTGGCGGACTTTTAGTAAAACGCTATGCCATAATACTGCTGACGTGCGCCGGTACGCGCACTGTGGAACTGAAAATGAAACACAGCCACCCATCCTTTCTTCTATCTTTCTTTTTTTACTCCATATGTCCCCGTTATTTTAAAACTACCGGTACTTCGTTTTGTCTTGAGAATTGTTTTTTACCCTAAACCCAAATTTCAAGACAAGCTATTAGGTTGATTTTAAGTAAATCACAATGCCATAACACCGTAGAAGATCACACCTTTGGTAACATGTTCGTACCTAATTACTAGTGTTGTCGACACACTTCCAATAATAAAACAAAATGTATCATTACCCGACTATACGCTGTCTACAATTTACAGACACCTGTGCAATGACATCTAAGGCTCACTACATAGTGCAGACAACGATGTGATAGCACTCCACGGGATATGTATGTAGACAATAATAGTGGGTTATTTACCCGAACTATACAGGAAAATATTGTCAATGAACACCTGTTTTCAAACAGCTCTAGGTTGAATTGAACTGCGGAGCTGTGTTAATACAATCATGTCAAAACTTTCATAACATCTTGTACATAAGGTTTTCCAAAGGGAAGAAAGTCAAATAGTTATTCTCGATGTTTTATCATATAAAGTGTTTCCTTAAATAACAAAAGCATAATCACGGATAGAATAGATAGAAAGCTTTGCATGCTGTTCAGTTATAATCTTTGAAGTTCTGAAACTTGCTTTTTGCCTGATTAAGAGAAACGCATTCTGTATTTACTGTTATCTCAAAATACATCACAAAATACCTCGAGTGACAAATATGAAAGTAATATAATATAATATATTAACAATTTCTTCCATGATAATTCTGACGATGCTCTTGTTTGAAGAATCTCGTATCAGAAATGTTGGGTTATGTAAAATCATGAAACTTCATGTTATATCGAATTACTATTTGATGTTCCCGTATCAATTTGTTTATGTAAATGTATGTATGTAAATGACGAATTACATGTATTCGAATAAGTGAAATAAAATCTATCTATAAGAACTGCAAGCTACGGTTTGAGACTAATACTAATACATGGAATGTGAACAAATGATTTAACAGATAAACACCGAAGTAGACAGGTCAATTTATATAAAAACATATTTAATATTTAAAGGAGTATAATAGATACAATTTACCACTTTCGTAAAAGAATAAAATTTATTATTTTTATGAAATATCGGGAGTTCATTTTAATAACCCTGGGTACGTTTCAATTTAAATTCCGCAGTGTACGGTTTGTCGCGTGACAGAGCTTTAACGTCAATGCGATTTACTAAAGATCTGCACGATAGATTTTTTTCTTGAAACTTTGGTAAATGGTAGACAAAAGGTTGTTCTAAATTATATAAGTTTTTTAAAAAAATCTCTCGGGCGAATTTTTAATAAATCTGAAATAACCGAATTATTGTTAAAATATTTTGGCGAAAGTTTCATTTTTACTCCCCTTATGTTACGTTAATTGTCTTGGCAGTCGTATGGAAATTACATCACTACGTAGGTAATTTTATTTTCTTCGGTCTGATGTTAACTCTTTCCAAATACCACTTCAAACGAGACAGCCACGATGATTTCATTAACAACACCGTCATTGTCGTAAAAAACGTACGTTTTGACGTCAAAACGACGTTATTTCAAAGGTATTATTCCACCTTAAGCATTTGTTAAGCGCCCTTTCGTGCGCAATGTTTCCACCTTTATATTGGGAAGTTAAACCAAATTATCAAAACAAAACAAAACAGATAAATTATTTACAAACACAGGTTATCTAAGTGTTCCAGGTAAAATAATGTTTAGCATATTAATGCGCTGTATGAGACTTAAAACAACATTACCGTTTGCATGACTTTAAACAACCAGGAAACCGAAATGGTTTATGTGGATATAATTACGACTGACGCATCGGTGTCATGATCAATAATACCGGTAGTACTGGTAAATTACCCAGGGAACGCCGCGATATGGTAACATCTCTCCTCGACGCTCAGGTTTATGTGGATAGCATTACGTTTGACACATCGGTGTCAGGATAAATAATACCGGTAGTACTGGTAAATTACCCAGGGAACGACGTGATATGGTAACATCTCTTCTCGGGGCTCAGGTTTATGAGGATAGCATTACGACTGACACATCGGTGTCAGGATAAATAATACCTAGAACTGGTAAATTACCCAGGGAATGCCGCGATATGGTAACATCTCTCCTCGGCGCTCAGGTTTATGTGGATAGCATTACGACTGACGCATCGGTGAAAGAATAAATAATACCGATAGAACTGGTAAATTTCCAAGGAAACGGCGCGATATGGCAACATATCCTCTTGGCGCTCAGGTTTATGTGGATAGCATTACGACTGACGCATCGTGGTCAAAATAGATTATACCGGTAGTACTGGTAAATTACGCAGGAAACCCCGCGATATAGGAACTTCTCTCTTTGGCGCTCAGGTTTATGTGGATAGCATTACGACTGACACATCGGTGTCAGGATAAATATTACCGGTAGTACTGGTAAATTACCCAGGGAACTCCACGATATGGTGAAATCTCTCAACGACGCTCAAGTTTATGTGGATAGCATCACGACTGACGCATCGCTGTCAGGATAAATAATACCGGTAGTACTGGTAAATTACACAGGGAACGCCGCGATATGGTAACATCTCAGCGCTCAGGTTTATGTGGATAACATAACGACTGATGGATCAGTGTTAGGATATATAATACTGGTAGTACTGTCAAATTACCGAGGAAACGACGTGATATGGCAACATCTCTCCTCGGCACTCAGGACTATGTGGATAGCATTACGATTGACACATCGGTTTCAGGATAAATAATACCGGTAGAACTGGTAAATTACCCAGGGAACGCCGCGATATGGTAACATCTCTCCTCGGTGCCCAGGTTTATGTGGATAGCATTACGATTGACACATCGGTGTCAGGATAAATATTACCGGTAGTACTGGTAAATTACCCAGGGAACTCCACGATATGGTGAAATCTCTCAACGACGCTCAAGTTTATGTGTTTTCTTTAAAAACTCAGATGTCCGTGATTTATCGTATGACGAAAGGTTGGTTTAGACGTTTTAAACCTTTTCACACATACATTAAATCAGCAGGACGACTTTGCGAGCATATAGGCAAAATTGTTGAAACACTCTATAAAAGAAAATCTACTTATTGAAAAGAGGTGAAAACATTGAGGCAAAAGGTGAAATTGCTCATTATAAGCAATTTCTCCTATTTTCGCAATATTTTCAAATATCGCCTGCTGCGGAAGCGTCAGAAATCGTCGGTATGTGGGAAAGGGTTAAGTTTCGCCGTTGTCAAGTCACATTTGTGCAGGTCCGCGTGGGAGACGATGAACGAATTATCATTCCAAAACATGACTCAATCAGTTCTAGAGAAAGAAACAGGGCACAACACAAAGTTAACACAGTACAGTCCACGAGGAAAGTGTAACCTCTTTCTATTCAGAAAAGTGCTGCCGGGTATTTGACAGAGCTTCACATACGTTTATTAGTCGCCGGGCAGAAGCCCGCGACTTCTATTTTTAATAGGTTTTCGGAAATCACATGGGAGGGCGGCTTATTATTAGAAAGAAACAAATCTAGATGATTTGAACATATTACAATTGTGGTTGTTTACGAACACTAATAAATGACACATCTAAAATGAAATAAATATTCCGATTTTTTAATGTTTGCAGTTTTTGGACGGTACCCCTAAGGTACCGTCTATAGTCATGTGCATTTTGAGAAATCGTACAACAGTTGGCTCCCCGACTATAAACAGAACGATAGTGTAAAGCTGGGAGCCGAAAAAGAGGGATTTTTTTAATAACCGTCAACAAAAAAGTAGTGTCAATTATCAGGCAATAAAACTGCATTTTCGAAAACCTTGGTGAATCAAGATATCTGAATATTGAAAACAAAACTGTAAAAAGGAAGCATTAGTGGTTGAAAGTTGAAGTAGAACGTTTACAATATTGAGTTGAAGTTTGAATAAATATATTCATAATTAATGTATGAATATATACCAATTTCACGTGACATTTTGATATTTCTTGTTGATCAGGAAGTGGTTTCGTGGATGTTTGTAGTATTAACAATAATGCCTAACTCCCCTAACTCTAAACGCTTCGATGAAAAACTATCTCCCAACTAATTTATCTAGCCAATCGATTCAGTTTACTGAAAGAAGATGGTAAGGAACGACAACTCTGCGAAGGAGAACTTGCAACTTCCGTTCAAAATGAAAGTAGAAATCTGACAAGCTGCGCTGAAGATTGTTATTATTTTTGTGGAGGAAAGACACATGAAGTTTTATATTGAGGATGACTGACAGGAAAGAAATGTATGCACGCCTAAAATGTTCATTTAGTTACAATACGTAAAACGTTTATGGTAGGTCTGTCAATTAAACTGTAATTTGGAGTGGATTTTTTTTTTATTTTTATTTTTGCCCTGTGCTGTATCGTAACCGGATATGAAAATAAGCTCACATGTATTTAATGTACACGTATGTCTGAAAATAGCCCAATTCCTGTAGACATTCGCTTATCCGTTTTATCATCTGACATATGTTAATTATTTAAAAAGGGTGGCATATGAAGGAAAATAAAAAATGAAGGACTTCGGAGACTTTGTACATATATTCAGAGACATATATATATTTCTATTTAGGTCTCTGATATATTGTACAAGTGTATACTCGTTCTTGTATGTATACACTATTTAGGCTCATTTAAGGACTTAGGAGACAAAAGTGGTTAAGTGATGTGAAAACTTCTTTCAAACTTAAGTGTGTACAATTATTTGTATTGAATGATGATATTATGTATACAGGTTTTAATATATCTATAGGTGCTACCTATTTACGAAAGAAAATACGCAAGATAATTATAGACAAAAATTAAAGAGCATACTTTGGCCATAAAAAAGGATTTATAAGTTATTGACTAGACAATAATAATGTTAATGTCATGTTTCTTGCATTATTAAAACATATTTGGAATTCATATTGATGTTGTCTGTTATTTGAACAGAAAATAATAAAGTAAAGACTTTCAGACAATCAAGGAATACATTTATAATGAACGAGGTTAAAACATGAGGGCCAAGACGATCCTTAATTGATCACCTGCATTATGGCAAAGAAGCAAATAGATCAGCCCTTTTCTGATGCCACCTGGCGACTGCCTTTTTCAACCAGTCAATATGACTGGAACAAATTATGTAAGGGGTCACATTTCTGCTAAACCTTTTCCCTATTAGAGACGGTTTCTGAGGCCTATGCAACAGACGATTTAGGAAAAAGATTGTCGCCACAAGAACAATTGCTTCTTATGGGAAAGTTATCCTTTTGCCACAATGTTTGATAAATAATTATACTTTGAATGAGTGAGTCAATAGCTCATGTATAGGAATTTGGGGTCTTTCATGTGGATACCACTTTTTTGCGGAAAACGACGTCGCTCCATTGACTCCTTCTTTGGCTACGATACAGTCAAAATTTAGTTTCGGGCATAGAAGGCTAATGCTGTCGTTTTTTTGACGAACGGGAAAACATATTTCTTACAGATTTCCATTTATTTTTAACTTTTCGTACAAATGTTAATTGCCACATAACACAGCACTTAAATGATCTTAAATATCGATTTAAAAAAAAATGATTAAAAAGACGACAATAATTTTCAATCCGTGTTTTTCTGCTCATTTTATACATACCCAAAATACCGACTTTTTTCAATCTGTGTTTTACGTCTGCTTTTTATACATATCCAAAATGGCGGCCCCCATGGATTTTTCCAGTTTCATTTCAGAAAGCTTCATGGGTTATTGAAAAAAAAAAAAAAAAAAAATAAATCTCACACCTGTTAACTATAAGCGAAAAAACCCATTATGTTTTTTTTTCGTATTATTGAAAAGAATGAAGAAATACAATATATATTTATAAATGAATTTTCCAGATTTTGTCTATACTTAGATGGAGCATATGCATGATGCTTTGCCAAAAATGTTATTAAATTAACGAGCAAAAACACATGTATATTTATATTTGTATCAAGTTTGTGTACGCTATGTTATAATTTGTCTAGTGAATCCATGTCTAACTGACACTCTGCCTTGGCGTCATTTATAATGTTATATTGACATAAAAGTAGTGAGGCTACACTGTTTCTAGGTCTAAATTACATGTATATGGTCAGTTAAGACTGGTGAGACTGCATAATATGATACATAGGCTCCACTGAGTCTTCACTGGATACAGATGCATTATAACCCCAAATAACTTAATGCAGATCAATAATTGTAAAGTATCTATTATAAAAGGACTATTTTATTATTCAAATCATAGCATACGTATGTATTGATAAAAATGGTTTTGCGCAGACATGTATACAACTATAAACATCTTGATTTTATTTTTATTGTGCAATCAGTAACTGTATGTATTTTTGTTTCGTTTCGTTTCAGATCATGGAAATATTGACAGGTTATTTAATGCGCAATACGCAACATTACTTGTGAAGAAGATTCATAATGACAGTATGGGATATTTTTACAACCAACCTTTATGTATTGGAAAAGTTGGGGTATATTAACTGTTATTTCCGGTTTGGTTTTTAGTTGAAGCAGAGAAATAAAAGAAAAATGGCAAGTCGTGGACGCAAGAAGACGGGTAGAAAACAAAAACAAAACGACGTTAATGACATTTCTTCAAAGCTGGTAAAAGCAGCGAATCGTTGTGACAAGTATTCTGGATGAAAGTGTTTATTCTGTAAAGGTAACTCGGAAAACAATAACGGAATGGAAGAACAAATATCTAGGCTATATGTAAACGACACAAATACGAATCAAGGTTGCACAATGTGATCTGTTTTTGTTTACTATAATACAGGAAGATAACTGTGTAATTAACTAATTACTATGAACAAGACATTCAAGTAAATTATTTTGAGCTATAATACAGAGATGACACTTCTACACGATAACTAACATTAAGTAGATCATTTTGAACTACATATTGTGTCACACAGGTGGATCATTTGTTTTGTTAAATGACCAGAGATGTAAAATTTAAAAGTTAAACTGTAAGTTAACTAGCATTAAATTTTGTCAACAGTAAGAGGCATGAATAAAAAGCATTGTGACAAAAGGAGAAATTGCTTGTATGGAGCAATTTTCTTCCTCTGCTTCCATGTTTTCAAAAAGCCGTCTGCTGCAGAGGCGTCAGAAAGTGTCTATTTGAGGGAAAGGGTGATTGAAATATTATAATTAGCTCCACTGGCTGAAAGCCAGTCGAACTTATGTCATGGCGAATTGTCCGTCGTGCATGCTTTAACTTTTTGCTTCAAACAACTTCTTCTCCCTAACCACTTGGCCAATTGAAATGAAACTTCCTCTCAATGTCCTCTCCTAAATTCCTTCATATTTTTTGGATCCATACAAAATTCTGGTTTCCATGGCAACCGAAAGAAAAAAATAGTGAAAACTTAAAACAAATCTTCTCCGAGGAAAGTGTCTAATTAGATTTTCTAATAATTTTGTAGAAATGTTCCTTGGGTGACCCTCTATCGGATTCCTTCAAGCCAAGTTGATTGGATGAAATACATAGTCGCCAGGGGGGGCGGGGCTATTTTGCCGTATGTGGCTATAATGAAAACTTAAAATATCTTTACCTCAAAAAGTGTTTGGCAAAATTTCAAATATTCAGATTCCTTCAAGCGATATTGATTAGTCGAATTTTTTATTGATCACAAAAGGAAAAAGCACATTATGAGATTTAACTTCTGACATAAAGTTTAAAGATTTTCTGTTGCATCATTATTGTCTACAGCCTATATACATTCAAAGGTCAGTTTACTATATTTTTCTATGTATATTCAAGTTGATATGTACTCATCATGCAACAGAATTTTCATTGACAAAATATGTCCCCAATTTTTCAATTGTTGAACATAGTAATGGGAAGAAAAGTTTGAATATTTTAACAAAACTGTAAATTTTGACCTGTTAATTTTTTTTGCATACTTCAAGGATTGGAAGAAATAATTGAACGGAAACAATATCACAGGCTCTTTTTAAAAAAACGTTTACCCAAATTTAAACCAATCTACAGCAGACAACTTTGAAAATATCTTTGCAAGCTCACTTTGGTACAGCATGTTTCCTATTTTATTACTCAGTTTACCGTAGCTCAGTCAGTAGAGACACAGGCTGTTAATCCAGGGGTTGTGTGTTCGAACCTCAGCTTGGCCTACATTCCTTCTGAAGTGACTACCACCAATGGGATTTCAGACTATGTTGAAAAGCAGCCAGTTGCTTGGAAAGAATGTTGTGTGAAGTACTGGTATGAGAAAGCCAAGAAACATATGAGTAGTTGAACTGGCTGCCGTGATATGACTGAAAGATTGATGAAAATGGTGTTAAACCCCAGTTAATCAATCAAACTATTTTATTACCTAATACTTTGAGACTTGGAAAACTTCCTCATCTAATACCCTTCTTTTCATTGTATACTAAATATGCTGAGTGTAGCCTATTTTTTGGGGTAAAAAGTATAAATTTTGATGTATTTTGGTTGTATAAGAGAATTGGACATAATTTAAAGAAAATCCCTCATACGACAATTCTGCAGCAGATGACTTTGAACATGTTTTATCAACATATAGAAAATCTCTATAATTGAATGGATAACCTATGACTAAAAGTGGAAAACATTGTGGCAAAAGGAGAAATTGCTCGTTTTGAGCAATTTATTCTTTTGTCACTATGTTTTCAAAAAGCCGTCTGCTGTAGAGGCGTCAGAAGGCATCTATATGAGGGAAAGGGTTAATTCTCTGGAAGCCGCATGTTTTACTTGAGCATGTTGAAACTTCCTCAGAATATTTGTTTGTATGATATCTAGCCTAAGTTCGAATATGTGTCCGATCCAGTAAAGAACTAGGTCACTTAGCCAAACACTGTAGAAAAATCTTGTTAACACTATAGACACTGCATTTTTGTATTGAGCAGTTTGAAACCTTGTCAGAAAGTTTGTCTTGATGATAGGCCAATTTCGAATATTGGTTATTTTGGATAAAACATTAGGGCACTAAGCCAAGTAGGAGGAAAATCTTGTTAAGACTCTGGAAGCTGCACTTTTAGCTTGAGCATGCTGAAACTTTGTCAGAATGATTGTTTTTATTAAATTTAGTTTGAATATGATTAATGTTTGTTAAAAAATAAGGTCACTATGCCAAGTTGTAGGACAATCTTGATTTAACACTTAAGAGACCACAATTTTGACTTTAGCAGCTTGAAATTTTGTCAGACAGTTTTTCTTGTCGATATACAGGCCAATTTAGACATTGGTCATGTTGAGTCAAAAATTAGGTCCCTTGATCAAATTTAAGAAAATATTTGTTAATGCTCTGGAAGCCATGTTTTTAACTCTAGCATGATGAAACTTTACCAGAATGTTTATCTTGATGATATCTAGGCTAAGTTCGAATATGGTCTGGTTAAAAACTAGGTCACTAGGCCAATATTGAGAAATATCTTGTAAACACTCTGGTCACCACATTTCTCTCAAATGTCCCTTGGGGGACTCTTTTCTAAGAGTGTTAAAATTAAGTTGATTCTTTAGATACTATAGATAATAAATAGCTTTGCTACTGGTACTATTTTACCCTTTCTACACTACAGACACATGTTGTCTAATCTTCAACAGATGGATGGTATGAGAAATTTCGACAGTTTTCTCAATGTTTTCCTCACACGTCGATACTTTTAGTTTCATCAATACAGATTTACCAATATCAATTACCTATCACAAATGTGTTTGTTTATCCAACTGTATCTACTGTCTACAATTCAAGAGTTTAATTATAGATCTCTGGAAATAAGGTTAACCCTGTCTTAAATCAATATTTGAATTGTATGCATTTCTTCTTTTTTATTTACATTTTTAGCTCTACTGGCCAAAGGCCAGAAGGGCTTATGTCGTGGCGATTTGTCCGTTAATTTCTTGTTAACATGATACAGTCTTCACTTTTGATTGTATCTCAACCAAACTTATACAGTAGTTAGATATACATGAGAGCTCGGTTCCTTTCGAAAACCAGCCAGATCCGCTCATTCATGACTGCATTATGGCCCTTGAAATGGTCAAAATTGCTATAAAAGAGCTTGTTAACATGATACAGTCTTCACTTTTGGATGTATCTCAACCAAACTTATAAAGTAGTTAGATATCCACGAGAGCTCGGTTCCTTTCGAAACCAGCTAGATCCGCTCATGCATGACTGGATTATGGCCCTTGAAATGGTCAAAATTGCTATAAAAGAGCTTTATAACAAGATACAGTCTTCACTCCTGATTGTATCTCAACCAAACTTATACAGTAGTTAGATATCTATGAGAGCTTGGTTCCTTTCGAAAACCAGCCAGATCCGCCCATGCATGACTGGATTATGGCCCTTGAAATGGTCAAAATTGCTATAAAAGAGCTTGTTAACACGATACAGTCTTCACTTTTGATTGTATCTCAACCAAACTTATACAGTAGTTAGATATACATAAGAGCTCGGTTCCTTTTAAAAACCAGCCAGATCCGCTCATGCATGACTGGATTATGGCCCTTGAAATGGTCAAAATTGCTATAAAAGAGCTTGTTAACATGATACAGTCTTCACTTTTGGATGTATCTCAACCAAACTTATACAGTAGTTAGATATCTATCAGAGCTCGGTTCCTTTCGAAAACCAGCCAGATCCGCTCATGCATGACTGGATTATGGCCCTTGAAATGGTCAAAATTGCTATAAAAGAGCTTGTTAACACGATACAGTCTTCACTTTTGATTGTATCTCAACCAAACTTATACAGTAGTTAGATATACATGAGAGCTCGGTTCCTTTCGAAAACCAGCCAGATCCGCTCATTCATGACTGGATTATGGCCCTTGAAATGGTCAAAATTGCTATAAAAGAGCTTGTTAACATGATACAGTCTTCACTTTTGGATGCATCTCAACCAAACTTATACAGTAGTTAGATATCCACGAGAGCTCGGTTCCTTTCGAAACCAGCCAGATCCGCTCATGCATGACTGGATTATGGCCCTTGAAATGGTCAAAATTGTTATAAAAGAGCTTGTTAACACGATACAGTCTTCACTTTTAATTGTATCTCAACCAAACTTATACAGTAGTTAGATATCCATGAAAGCTCGGTTCCTTTCGAAAACCAGCCAGATCCGCCCATGCAAGACTGGATTATGGCCCTTGAAATTGTTCAAATTGCTATAATTGAGCATGTGAACACAATAGAGGCTCTATTTACTATCTGATCTTCACCAAACTTAGATAGTAGTTAAATATTGATGAGAGCTTGGTTCCTTTTGAAAACCAGCCAGATCCGCCAAGACTGGATTATGGCCCATGAAATTGTAAAAATTGCTATAATACAGCTTGTGAACACAAAAGAGCCTCTATTTACTATCCGATCTTCACCATACATACATGCTCTGGATTGAAAATGACCAAAGAACCATACCAGTAGAGCATTCTTGTTTGAAGTTATGTGACTTGTTTTGTAACTTTCCAAAAAATGGAACAATTGACCATCTTTTTTCCCCTCATACAATGGGTACCGTCCCACAGCACTTTCAGTGCTTTGATTTTTATTTCACTCGCATTTAAGTTTTTTGTCTTATTTACGAAGACAAAAGTGGTCCCTTCAAGACGTGAACCAACACCCCCTAATGCAGACTCTTATGTGTCATCATTGAGGTCAATTTCGGATTCTCCTTTTAATAGCAATTTTAACTTACTAAATGTTGTTTTCATGTTCAAAGAGATGTCTTGATTTGTGTAGAATTCATTTAATAATGTTAATCCATGAATATCTAAAGTAGGAACTGTTTCTAAGCTAAATATAGATCCTATTCTGTTGTGTAGTTTCGTGACCTTTAACATCGATTTTCGCGCATGCGCATTTCGATATTAAAGAGCGAGTGATATTATTTTATTTTAGACAAGTACAAGACGAATGTTTGACGCAAAGCGACAAAGAGAAGCCGCAATATTTCGTTGTACATGTTGAAATAAGAAAAAAAGAACATTTTTAAATCCACAAACAATAGAACAATTTAAACTGTAGACGGTAATGCTGATATATTTCTCCTTTTGAAGACTTTTGTTTTCTTCAAATTACCTCCCTTTAAAGCAATACCAGGATATTTACCTTGTGATTCGAATAAGATTGACAAACATTGAAATTATATGAATGAATACTATTATTTAAATAAGTAACAACAGCAAAATTAAATTTAAGCCAAGATAAATGTGTACACATTTCGTTAATTTTTTATAGATACCCTAATGTATAGGTATGAATATAACATTTATAAGCAAATGTTTTCATTTCAACGTTCCTAATGTTTGAATAGACTAAGGAAAGTCAAGAATACATAAATAAATCTTTATTTCAGTCTTTTCCGGCGACATTGATGCCCTGCATCAACTTTCTCTTGTAACGTGTAATGTTTTTCGAATTCGCTTACTCGTACTAAGTCGTTTTATTCATTATATACAAGACACTTTAACAATAATATCCAAAATGTTCTACAAGAATAACAGTTCAGTTACAGTTCAGTTAGAGTCAGTTACAGTTCAGTTACAGTTCAGTTAGAGTTAGTTACAGTTCAGTTACAGTTCAGTTAGAGTCAGTTACAGTTCAGTTACAGTTCAGCTACAGTTCCGTTACAGTTCAGTTACAGTTCAGTTACAGTTCAGTTACAGTTCAGCTACAGTTCAGTTACAGTTACAGTTCAGTTACAGTTCAGTTAGCGAGAACTTCTCCGATCCTCGATCTCTCTCTCCACTCCAGGCCTCAGTCTGACCAACGAGTATGGTCGGCATGGTCAGAACTTTGCATCTGCCGGATGTCTTTTAAGCGCCTTACTGATATTGCAACACGTACTTGTGCGAAATCAGACGTCACCTCTGTCTACCTGTATTTATCTCTCCTCCCTTTTTCGAACATTAAATTCCCACCTCAAAAGGAAAAGAGTGTAATAATGTTCGTAGATAGTTTAGTCATGATATCATGGGTACTTTTACATTCTTTGCATTACCTTTTTTTTTATCTAGTCTGTGACAGCATGATGCATCTACAGTGGACTCGTGATATCTTGAACGTGCGATAATTCGAATGAAGCGTTTCATTCGAACAAATCCCTGGAACGGATCTGTCTTTTGAAAACAGAATATCAACAGTTTTGATTGATCAGACGAGCAATGTGACCTGCTGCTGCACTGTTTACTGGCGTGTTTTTGACAATAAACACTGAACAGTTTGAATGAATAACGAAGCTGAAAATAGATAAATGAATAAAGCTTAAGTCAAGGTATCCGTCGAATACGTCGAGAACTCGAAATAATTTATTGTTATCTTTCGACTAAGTACTAGAGTATTTCATTTTAGATTCCTGCGTAGATACATCAAACTCTCAACAAATATTAACTAGAACAACCCCAGAAGATGGAATAAGATAGTCAAGTCCCAGTGATAAACATACTCTAACGGAGAATCAAACTATAAAAATCAAAGTTGTTTTTTATAGAGATAAAACGCTTCAATTATCAATAATTCTCTGCCTCGTTTATCTGTTTTTAATTTTACACAAATTAAATCGTCAAACAGAAATGGCCGCGTAGTTTAACA
Organism: Serripes groenlandicus; assembly: GCA_031761405.1. Taxonomy (NCBI): domain Eukaryota; kingdom Metazoa; phylum Mollusca; class Bivalvia; order Cardiida; family Cardiidae; genus Serripes; species Serripes groenlandicus. The sequence goes on along the minus strand of JASEVX010000008.1, from coordinate 28,184,293 downwards.
ATAGCATATTCGCCTATCTGTTCGGCAGATATTTTTTTCATATTTAAAATATATTATAATCATCTTTTTCATTTTTTGTCTTATACGTTCCTGATATCAGTGGTGCAATTGTCATTTGACACCGCTGCAATAAACTCCATCAAAATGTTGGGATTTGAAATGAATTCAAAAGCAATGCATTTAAAACTTTTCACCGATGCGTTGTGAAATACGTTAATAAATTATTTAATCCCTGTGTATGTTGTTTTTCGTCGCTTTTAACAATATTTCAGTAATATCACGCTGAAGAAAATGTCAGATACCAAAGGATTTTAATTCTGATTTGATAGTAGAATCGGACTCTCAATTTAATTATCATTGTTAGGTAATTGTGATTTTGATATGACATGTATATATGTTAATTGCATAAAAAACAACACGGTTAAAATCCATTGTAAACCAGGAGGAGTGCTCAGCAGAAACCATCCAGATAGCAGATGCGCATATGTATGTCAAATTTTAGTATATCGATAGACCACTATACTGTGTGTACATTATTTTGCGTTCAACTTCTTTCTCATGCAATATGTGGACATAACAAAGTGCTATTATTAAGAGTTCAAGTTAGACTTTTGGGATCGGTAAATCCATGTCCAAATGTTATCTGCAGTTAGTTCCTTGCAGTGAGCACTTTCAGTGCTTTGATTTTATAAAGTTGCCGATCTTGTATTTTTTTTATTGTCAACAATGATCTACTAAGCTGTGTCACTTAATACTGTGCTGTTCTAACTCGTGTTGTGGATATAAAATGCCACGCTCACCAGCTATTATATTCTTAAAATACTAGAACAAGGAGAACACCAGGTAAACGACAACTATATGTGTTGTCTCCCTTTAGCGTCGTTGGAATTGAAAAATGACTGTTCGTGTGAAGACTTACTATTTGATGTTTGCTTTTGCGGACAACGTCTTTTCATATCAGCCTATTCATCCACAAAGTCTGATCAAGTTCTACACTGTTACATATTTTTAACTCAACCTTGTTAGAAGCCACTGTCTGGTAAGACGGAGCCGATGTATAGGCTAATCAGAGCCTTCGCTGTTCACAAGTGTCAACTTGACGGGATCACAAATATAATTTAGAAAAGAAGCAAACCGAATATCCATCTATTATTTCTTTTCTTCTTGTCTCTAATGGTAACCGAACTTACATCTGGAATACGGAATGATTAACTTTAGATTCCCCGGAGCTAAATTCAGATTACTACACACAAACCTTGGACTCGCATATTCCAGATCTTTCGAATTATTGGCATTCTCTCAAACGCCTGTATCTGTAATTTGGAAAGTTTGTTTATTAAGAAACAGTTCTCTATACCTCGACCATATCATTGTTCACCAATGACAATTCGGTCAACCAGTTTTCACTACTTCCAGTACTTTGATTTATACCACCCACCCCGAAAACAAATCCAAAACAACAAACAACAAATTTCGGTTAATTCAGTTTCATTAGACCTGGTGAACGGAAGGTACATAAAACTTGGAAACATCTAACGTCATGTTGCGAAAAAAGATATACAGACACAAAATAAACAACAACATGCGTTTTGCGTTTGAAAAAACACAAAAAAACCCAGACGCTAACTGTTTTGTTTGTGGCTCCATCATCTTTAAATGTTGGTATATTTTGTGAGCCACGTCATGCGGAAACTGATCATAGGGATGGATTAATATTAAATATCGACCCAGCAAATAGTTCATGATTGCATTATGTAATTGTGTCCATAACATGTTTTAGGAAGCTTGAAGAATGCTTAGAGAATGCTTGAATGACGCAATGGTGAACGGGAGAGAAGACCTTACTATACTGTGCAGAGATTAACACTGATCGTGGTCTCACCTTGTCGAAATATTCCGAAAGATTCGAATCTCAGTGGAGAAAGTTAACCATTATTTTACCACTGATTGTTTAGCCGCCAGCTACAATGTAACCTCCTATATTAATGGAGTTGACAATAGACAACTGTAGAATACACAGCTGCTAGCCTAGGTCAAAGCTGTTTGAATATCAAATTGACTCCATTTTCTGATGGCAGCTCAAGGTTACAAAACTGTATCGCGTTAGACGAATACATTCTCTTGTCTCAGTACATCTCCGTTCATACAGTGTTTATAAACAATATAGGACTGAAATAAGCTACGCTACAGATCTAGCGTTGTGCAAGATACTATGTCGATACCTATACTTCATGTAGGCGGACATTGAAGACTCTGACGAGACTGCCCGACTGTACAGACTCACCACAGGCTTAACGGTTGGCGTAGTCAACAATACCCTTCTCGCCTGACGAGGCTCAATTTGATTTGAGTGTTTGCTGGAGTGCACTAATTGGGTTCTTGGCATGATTATATATCAAGAAACATCTATGAAATGTTATGTGATTTGTAAACAGTGCTCCGTGTCAAACAAATAGGGGTCTTATGGCATCTGCGAGTAACGAAGTCCCAAGCGAGTCTCTGCATGCCCACATTCGCACCATATCACACACTGACCTTTTTTGTTTAGACAATCCATAGATGTAAGATCTGGGGAATTACTAGAACTGTCGCCCATTTGTATCACTGACATATCCCCTTAAAGTAGTACCAAAATGGGGATGTAACAAGTCCATCCCCTTTCGCATGGTGCAGATCATATATAACTCCGGTTATAAACCTCTCGATTTATATTAACAACAGCAACGACACGAGCATGAAGCCGTATATTGTGTTGTGCGTTTTCCTGATGTTCCAAGTTTGTGAAGCCAACGAGCCATATTGTCGCCAGTATAGCCAGTATGAATATGACGAGAAGATGTTGAGTAAAATGATCCGTACAGAATTCGCTTTAGAAACTTTGACAAAAGGGATGGAATCTCTCCAGTCAGACATCGATACAAAACTCCAGACAATTATGGATGAAATTGAAACAGTCAGGACGAAACCAGCCATACAACCACAGCCATCATCAGGTGAGATGTTTTTATCTCTTACATCTTGCTGCTGTCTGTATCTCATTTCGTGAAGCTAAGAGTTGTGCGTACGAATCTATGTAAAACGTATCTTTATTGTTAGTTATGCGTTGGTTAGTAACGCATTTTCTTAAGCCAGGAGTCGTATATACGAGCCTATATGTGAATCGTATCTTTATTATAAGTTTAGACTTGTTCTGTAACTCCAGAATCCTTGACAAAAGGCTTGGAATCTCTCCAGTCAGACATGGATACAAAATTCCAGACAATTAGGGATGAACTTGAAACAGTCAGGACGAAACCAGCCGTACAACCTCAGCCATCATCAGGTGAGATGTTTTTATCTCTTACATCTTACGTTTGTCCGTATCTCATTTCGTCAAGCTAAGAGTTGTCTTTACGAATCTATCTGAAACGTATCTTTGTTGTTATTATGCGTTGGTAAGTAACGCATTTTCTTAAGCCAGGAGTCGTATATACGAGCCTATGTGAATTGTATCTTTATTTTAAGTTTAGCCTTGTTCTGTAACTCCATGTCTTAATACAGTAATCGTGCGTACGAATCTATAGAAATTGTTTATTTATCATTACTTTTGCTTTGTTTTTAACTCATTGTCTAAATACAGTAATCGTGCGTACGAATCTATATAAAATATATCTTTATCATAAGTTGTGTGTTGTTTTGTAACTCATTGTCTAAATACAGTAATCGTGCGTACAAATCTATAGAAAATATATCTTTATCATTAGTTTTGTGTTGTTTTGTAACTCATTGTCTAAATACAGTAATCGTGCGTACGAATCTATAAAAAATATATCTTTATCGATAATATATCGGCCTGGAATATCTTTAGCTCGGCAATCGGTGTTTGATTTGATATATTAATTGATCGATTGATTGATCGATCGTTTGGATATTACGCCGTGTACGGCCAGTTCACACATTCATTCCACACAACATATTTTCCAAATAACTGGCTACTGATAACCCTTAAGTGGAAGACGAATGCCAATTGTCACAGCGAGTTTTGTCGAACGATAGAATGTTGACCGAGCTGGGATTCGAACCCACAACCACTGGATTGACACGGACTGACCTACCGGGGCACGGCTACAATACAATAGTATTTTTTGCGTAATTAGGCCTCAGGCTCATAATACGTGCGAAGTTAAATTTCAATTTGAACGCCGACCTGGAATATCTAGCTCGGTCAGCGGTTTTCGACTTTTAAAGCAAACCGAACACCGACCTGGAATATCTGGCTCGGACATCGGTGTTCTCTAATTCATATAGCAAACCGAACGCCAACCTGGAATATCTAGCTCGGCCATCGGTTCTCGATTTGATATATCGTTCGGTTTACTATATGACCAAGCTAGATATTCCAGGTCGGCGTTCGGTTTGCTATATTAAATCGAACACCGATGTCCGAGCTTGATATTTCAGGTCGGCGTTCGGTTTGCTATATAAAATCGAACACCGATGGCTGAGCTAGACAGTCCAGGTCGGCGTTCGGTTTGATATATACATACGAACACCGTTGGACGATCTAGATATATTTCAGGTCTGCGTTCGGTTTGCTATATAAAATCGAACACCGATGGTTGAGCTAGATATTCCAGTTTGGAGATCGGTTTGCTATATAAATTCGAACACCGATGTCCAAGATACATATTCCTCGTGCGTTTGGTTTGCTATATAAAATGGAACACCGATGGCCGAGCTTGATATTCCTAGTCGGCGTTCGCTATGCATTATCAAATCGGACACCGATGACCGAGCTTGATATTCTAGGTCAGACTTCGGTTTGCTATATACAGTTCAACATCGTTGGCCGAGCTAGATATTCCAAGTTAGCGTTAAAATTGCTATTTGAAATCGTTCTTTATTGTGGGCCGGAGGCCCTTTTACGCAACAAATTGATTGTATTGTATTGTACAAATTGTGAGCCTTTTCGTGTAGGTTAGTCGGTAACCTCGCAATCAAGCGGTTTATTCGTCTTCGGCGTTCAGTTTTCTATATAAATTCGAACATTGATGACCAAGCTAGATATTCTAAGTCGGCTTTAGATTTACTTTATAAAATCGAACACCATCGGCTAAGCTAGATATTCCAGGTCGGCGTTCTGTTTACTATATATATTCGAACACCTTTGGACAAGATAGATATTATAGGGCGGCGTTCAGTTTGCTATATACATTCAAACACCGACGGCAAGCTAGATATTCCTGGTCGGCGTTCAGTTTGCTATATACATTCGAACATCGTTGGACGAACTAGATATTCTAGGTTTGCTATATACATTCGAACACCGACGGCTAAGCTAGATATTCCAGGTCGGCGTTATACATTCGAACTCCGTTGGACGAATTAGATATTCCAGGTTTGCTATATACATTCGAACACCGACGGCTAAGCTAGATATTCCAGGTCGGCGTTCAGTTTGCTATATACATTCGAACTCCGACGGCTACGCTAGATATTCCAGGGCGGCGTTCAGTTTGCTATATACATTCGAACACCGTTGGACGAACAACTAGATATTCTAGGTTCGCTATATACATTCGAACTCCGACGGCTAAGCTAGATATTCCAGGTCGGCGTTCAGTTTGCTATATACATTCGAACACCGACGGCTAAGCTAGATATTCCTGGTCGGCGTTCAGTTTGCTATATACATTCGAACACCGTTGGACGAACAACTAGATATTCTAGGTTCGCTATATACATTCGAAGACCGACGGCTAAGCTAGATATTCCAGGTCGGCGTCCAGTTTGCTATATACATTCGAACACCGACGGCTAAGCTAGATATTCCTGGTCGGCGTTCAGTTTGCTATATCCATTCGAACACCGTTGGATGAACTAGATATTCTAGGTTTGCTATATACATTCGAACTCCGACGGCTACGCTAGATATTCCAGGGCGGCGTTCAGTTTGCTATATACATTCGAACACCGACGGCTATCTAGATATTCCAGGGCGGCGTTCAGTTTGCTATTTATATTCGAACACCGTTGGACGAACTAGATATTCTAGGTTTGCTATATACATTCGAACTCCGACGGCTACGCTAGATATTCCAGGGCGGTGTTCAGTTTGCTATATACATTCGAACACCGTTGGACGAACAACTAGATATTCTAGGTTCGCTTTATACATTCGAACTCCGAAGGCTAAGCTAGATATTCCAGGTCGGCGTTCAGTTTGCTATATACATTCGAACACCGACGGCTAAGCTAGATATTCCTGGTCGGCGTTCAGTTTGCTATATACATTCGAACACCGTTGGACGAACAACTAGATATTCTAGGTTCGCTATATACATTCGAAGACCGACGGCTAAGCTAGATATTCCAGGTCGGCGTTCAGTTTGCTATATACATCCGAACACCGACGGCTAAGCTAGATATTCCTGGTCGGCGTTTAGTTTGCTATATCCATTCGAACACCGTTGGATGAACTAGATATTCTAGGTTTGCTATATACATTCGAACTCCTACGGCTATGCTAGATATTCCAGGGCGGCGTTCAGTTTGCTATATACATTCGAACACCGACGGCTATCTAGATATTCCAAGGCGGCGTTCAGTTTGCTATTTATATTCGAACACCGTTGGACGAACTAGATATTCTAGGTTTGTTATATACATTCGAACTCCGACGGCTACGCTAGATATTCCAGGGCGGCGTTCAGTTTGCTATATACATTCGAACACCGACGGCTAAGCTCGATATTCCAGGTCGGCGTTCAGTTTGCTATATACATTCGAACACCGTTGGACGAACAACTAGATATTCTAGGTTCGCTATATACATTCGAAGACCGACGGCTAAGCTAGATATTCCAGGTCGGCGTTCAGTTTGCTATATACATTCGAACACCGACGGCTAAGCTAGATATTCCAGATCGGCGTTCAGTTTGCTATATACATTCGAACACCTTTGGACGAGCTAGCTTTTCCAAGTCGGCGTTTGTTTTTGCTATATAAAATCGAATACCGGTGGCCGAGCTAGATATTCTAGGTCGGCGCTCGGTTCGCTTTATAAATTCGAACAACGATGGACGAGCTATAAATTCCAGGTCGGCGTTCGGTTTGATATATAAATTCGAACACCGATGACCGATCTAGATATTCCAGGTCGGCGTTTGGTTTGCTATAAAACATCGAACACCGATGGCCTAGCTAGATATTTCAGGTCGGCTTTCAGTTTCCTTGATAAAATAGAACACCGATGGCCGATGTTCGATCCAAGAGCCAACGCTAGTTACATGACTAGCAAATGTTTTGGAAAACTGGTTAGCTGTCTCTATAGAAGTATAAGTGTCTTGATTCAGTTAGATCCAACTGTATGTTTGATTAGTTAGCTTTTGCGTATAGAAAGTTGTTCTTATGAGCTTGAATGATACTTTATAAAACTCGATCGAGTAGGTCGTGTGGATCTGGAATTTCGCCAGGCACAAAGTCATGTATTCATTTGATTGATTATGCTTACTATCAAAGTCACGAATTAATTTGGATGGATGATTATTTCTATTAAAGTCATGTATTAATTCTTTAAATTGTGGTAATTGACACAGTCACGAATTATACTAATTGAATAAGGTTAATAGCAAAGTCATCAATTATTGTAACTGAGTATGGTAACTAGCAATGTCAAGAATATGATTTTCTACTGTTCAACAGCATATCATTAATATGAAGGCGGCCAGTTCACCTATTTCCTGGTTTCCCAAATCCGTACTCCACACAACATTTATTTCATGCAATTGACAGCCGTCCCAGGCCTACTGTCACTGTCAGATTGTTGATGACAGACGAATCGCGCTAGTCGCGATTACGTTTGTCAATAACGCTGAACAATATTTTGGCCGAGCCGATATTTGAACTCAGTACTCCTACATGTATATGCCGTTTTCCACTGTTGTACTGTTATATCACTGCGACATCTGTATTGGCAAAGGGCACTCAACCATAACCGCTGCGAGTTGAATAAGACAATTGACTCCCTGTCTCTCAAAGATCGAGAGCTGGTGAGGATTGGCGTCTTTGCTTTAGTATGATTCAATATGCATTAGATAGTCCAATTGTACGTACGAGGATATATAATTCCATGTGTTTCAATATGTATATATCAACTAATAAAAATGTCGTTCTTATTCTAAACATAAATTAAGAAAGCAAGAATACTTATTGTAAGCTAACGCATAAAGAGATATACATAACAATTAGGATAGGACATGTGACTCCCGGTCTCCAATTTCGAGAGTTGGCGACAATAAGTTTCTTTGCTTTTGTATGATTCAGTATGCATAAGGATAGTCACATTGTACGTTTGAGGATATATAATACCATATGTTCAATATGTATGTATCAACTATTAAAACTATCGTTCTAATTCTAAACATAAAGTAAGAAGTCAAGAATACGTATTGTAAGCTAACTCATAAAGATAACACTAACAAAAATGATAACACATGTGACTCCCGGTCTTAAAGTTCGAGAGCTGGCGAATGTGAGTTAAATTTGCTTTTGTATGCTTCAATACGCCATCAATATGCATTGCAATAGTCAATAGTGTACGTACAGTGATATATAATACAAGATGTATCTTCTATTAAAAAGGCGTACTTATTCTAAACATCGGAAAGAATGAATACTTATTGTAAGCTAACCCATAAAGATAGATATAATATTACTTTCAGATTAGAGAATTACATTATAGGATAACTATGATTAGTTATAACATATACGCTTTTGGACAAACAGTGTAGTTGAAAATGCTCTTTTGGAAGTATGCCTTTTTGTCATTGTAAGTGTTAAATCAATTTAAATGTGACTATCATAATGTTCCCACAGAGACGTCGCGAGTACTGGTCATGTTTCCAGGAAGGAGAAATTGTACGCGTTTAGTTTAAACTTAAAGCTTGTTTCGCAATTAATTTAAACTAAATAAGCTTAAACTGAAATACAGATTATAATTCTGTTGACACTGATTTGAAAGCTCAATTGATGTTCATGTGTACATATGTTTTTTATAGCATATGTGTTATTATGACCGTTTATATGTGTGAATGATAAATAACACATACATATTTACGACGAAGAGAGCGTCAGGCACGAATATTATAAGTGATGCGCCTGCATATTAATTTATTAACCGAAACATAGTACGATCAGTTTTCTACTCATGGATATCTGGTGTTCTTAATTTCCATTGCATATTGTTAATTAAGTGTTTATTAAACACTTATGTTTCTGTATGAATATATAAAAACAGTTCGATGCAAACATGGCACATTAGATTCAGTTCGATGGAAAAATCAATGACATAATAAAATGTTAACATTTTCCACTTACAATGTCTATATATATATATATATATATATATATATATATATCATAAATTCAATTTTTCCTTTAATACTATTTATTGTTTAAGTTACCTTGAAATTACTTTTTATTTTGTACTGTACTTTAAGAAGCTTGTGTATGTATATGTAATAAACAATTACTTGTCTAATAGGCTTTTGTCAGAAGATAAATTGAGTTATATTACATAAAGGCGGATAGTGCAGACTGTTCTGAGTCTCAAATATCCTTAGAAGAAACAAACAAACATTGTGCCTTTCACTTTATACATTTATATTTTTTCTTCAAGCCGGCCCTATTGGGTTTACAGTAACGTCACCCGACCAGACCAAGAGCGGCAACAAGATAGTAATTTTCGTAAATGTCATAACAAACATGGGCGACGGATTCAACAAGGACACAGGGAAGTTTAGGTGTAAACACTCTGGCTTATACTACTTCTCTCTTGTCATCTTACGCAATAAAGGATCAACTTCTGAGGCTCGCTGCCATATTATTGTTAACGATAAGAGTAAATCCGTGTTTGCCTACGCCCACAGCAATGATAGAGGTACGTACCCAAGTGGATCGGCGAATCTTCTGGTACAGCTTGTCGAGGGTGACGAGGTGCACGTGGGTGATTGTGTGAATATTGACAAGTTCTACTCAGTGACACACTTTTCTGGATTTCTTGTAAATTGAGTTGGTTAGTTATCCCCCTTTAATTATTGGATTGTTCAAATACATTTGAGCAGCGTCTAATGGTTATAGGTGTTAGCGAATGTCCGATTTGTCATCATTTAAAGAAAATCTGGCGCGTCAACGGATAGGGTTATGTGTTGTTCATTAGAGCATGCATATAAGTGTATATACCATATAGGAGGCTGTGAAGACTCTGGTGATACTGTACGGATACACAGTATGCTATGACCTGCGCCTTCACTTTAAAGTATACAGAAGCTTTAAGACCAAACATCGCTAGACTCTACTCATATATAACATTTGCGTCACGTCACACGAGCATCTACATTAGGCTGTACGTCTTTGTTTCGTTTGAATTGTCAATTTTAGCCTTGCAGTTACCGGTATGTCACAGCGTTCTCTAGATTAATTATCACACCGACTGCTTTCATTTACCTTGACACCGATGAGTCAGTTACCGGTATGTCACAGCGTTATCTAGATTAATTATCACACCTACTGGTTTCATTTACCCTGACAGCGACGAGTCAGTAATATTGCTATTCTCACAATTATGAGCCCAAAATCGGGTCGGTTTTTGATAGAAATTGTAATAGCAATGAAATTACATAGTTGTGATATATATAGATCGTAATAACAATCAGAATACATGGTTTTGATATTAAGTGTAATGACAATAACATTTTATATCAGCAAGGCAGTCTTGTGGTTTTAAAAGATCTTGGTTTCTAAGAAACTTTTACAAATCACTGACCTCTGTGCGAGCCGATCCGGATCTTCCTCAGGAATGAAATGTTTAATGTCAGGTTTTGTGAGACGTGCCTTATTTACATATAACAAGTTTGTTTGAGTCGACATTTATTAACTGTAATCTATTTTTTCATTATGTTTGTGAGAAAGCCAAAATAACAAAAACCTCTAAGGGCCAGTATGAAGGTAAAACATATTTGAATAGTCTAAGTAGCACACATACGTCGTAATAAGTCAAATAGACACGTTCAACTTAGAAATTAACGTAACAACATGGACTGACATATTTCAGAACAAGAAAGTCGCCATTCCGAGAAATAACATGTATATAGCGAGGAAAAGGTCGCTATAATCAAAACACATAATTAATATGTTTAATATATGTTTTTGCAGTTCTAAGCGTATAGCACGCATTTGTCAAAGTACTCAGCAAAACATATTTTAAGCCCCTTAATTGCAATAAGTCATTTAAAAAAGGGTATTTTTAGTGATAAAAATAATCATTTTGTTTATGAAATAATGGGATATGTTTGTGGTTATTACTTGTTTAAGCATTTTGATTTGCCAGGATGGATATGAGATATGTGTTGATATTTCATTCTTGAAGACATTTCCCTCGCATGGACGTTTCAGCTTTTAATAACAATATCGATATTCACGTGAAAAAGATGATGCGATGTCAATTCTTCTCATTTCAGTTATAATTACTAAATCGGAACCATTAACTGCTGAAACAATGCCGTTTTATGCTTATTGTGAATATTCAGTCGAGCGTGTATCAGATATCACGAGTGCTGAAAATGGTGTTCTATAGGACATGCATATTATTTAAAGTCATATGTGCATGAAGATTGTTCTTGATAATTATGAATCTTTAAATCATCGACGTTCACATAGTAAATGCTTCATATGCGTCATGAACATAAAGTGAACACGTCTATCAACTGCCCGAGTAAATTCTCGAAGAGGTATTTTCAAGAAGCGATCTAGTCCTGCTAGTTCTTAGATTCCAACTATTCTAAGACACGATCTTAACCATGAGTATTATAATCATGTGTATCTAGATTAGAACATGTATGTATCGATCAGAATTATAAATTCTCGATCTGAAACTTCTAACCAAACAGAGAAACGGTTCACACATGTCAATGTAAGACATCACTATTCAAGAAGTCACTATAAATAGGGGTAAACCACAGGATGCTATATTATTCAGCGCACCATTTATATTGTTCCCTTTGTTCGTCATAAACAACTTCAAACACTTTGCATTATTCTAGCGAGCATCAAAATTAATTATTGTAGCTTAGTGTCTTTCAAAAGATTTTCTTTTATAGAAGGTGAAACCAAAGTTGTTCCATGAGCTGAATTAAAACGCTATATTGCTCGAAAAAAAGTCGTAATAGCATAACATACTAATCTGGAATCAGTAATCTGGACTCATCGTTTAAATGTTGATATTTAACAACAATATACAGAATTATACATTACATAATATCTATATTGAAACAAGAGGCCCAGGAGGGCCTATGCTCTACTGGTATGGTTCTTTGGCCATTTTCAATCCAGAGCATGTATGTATGGTGAAGATCGGATAGTAAATGGAGGCTCTTTTGTGTTCACAAGCTGTACTATAGCAATTTTTACAATTTCATGGGCCATGATCCAGTCTTGCATGGGCGGATCTGGCTGATTTTCAAAAGGAACCAAGCTCTCATCAATATTTAACTACTTTCTAAGTTTGGTGAAGATCAGATAGTAAATGGAGCCTCTATTGTGTTCACATGCTCAATTATAGCAATTTGGACAATTTCAAGAAAGGAACTGAGCTCTCATGGATATCTAACTACTGTATAAGTTTGGTTGAGATACAATCAAAAGTGAAGACTGTATCGTGTTAACAAGCTCTTTTATAGCAATTTTGACCATTTCAAGGGCCATAATCCAGTCATGCATGAACGGATCTGTCTGGTTTTCGAAAGGAACCGAGCTCTCATTAATATCAAACTACTGTATAAGTTTGGTTGAGATACAATCAAAAGTGAAGACTGTATCTTGTTAACAAGCTCTTTTATAGCAATTTTGACCATTTCAAGGGCCATAATCCAGTCATGCATGGGCGGATCTGGCTGGTTTTCGAAAGGAACCGAGCTCTCATGGATATCTAACAACTGTATAAGTTTAGTTGAGATACAATCAAAAGACTGTATCGTGTTAACAAGAAATTGTTTACGGACGCACGCACGCACGCACGGACGACGGACAAATCGCCACGACATAAGCCCTTCTGGCCTTTGGCCAGTAGAGCTAAAAACACGCGATTACTACACTTTTCCTTGTTTTAAATTCGCTTTTATTGTTGGCATTATAACGCGTGATTTTAAGTTACTAAATGTTTATTTGCATCATAACGATATCAATGAGTTTCTGCTAATTTTATGTTCGTGTGAAAGTCAATGTTGTGTGCACTGATTTGTTTTGATTTCATTTGCAGCAGTAACTGATATAATTTGAATACCAAATAAGATGTTGATATGTAATTGTACAGTTTATTCGCAATTAAAACTATATTCTCGAATGATGCAGCTTCTTCTTTTTCGTATAACACCCTACTATTACCCTACCATTACTCGATATGAATGACCTGATCCCGATATGAGTGCATACAGTTCAATTATCATAACGTATATGGTTTTTGTTATCGAATCTAAATCATTTACACTATACATGTACATGTTTGTACAAATGACAGTTTCAGGTCAAATTTGTCGAGTAATACAATTGAGCAAAGAAGGCAACGGCGCTTGGATATCCGAGGAACATTTGACAAAGTGAGCAATAAAGAACCACGGCTTGTTTAAATAATTGACCCTTTGAATGGAGGAACCGATTGTATGAAGCGTGCTCCAGCAGTATAGAGACAGGCAAGCCGTCGCACCAGCGCCGCCTGATCAGCCTCTATAGTGATGGCTGCCAAATTTGATTATTTTAATACGGATATTCCTTTATTTGACTATGAACTCTTCCAAATGCAAAGCAGTATACTCCATTTTAAATATTCAGCATTGCAACGGTTAACAAGTAGGAGACAGTGACTCAGAGAATGAGCGCCAGCCTCGAGATTATATGGTGTCGGGTTCAATTCCAGAGAAAGGTTGAGAGAGAGAGAGCGGAGTCAGAGAAATAAAGAGCGGAAGTTAAATTATAGGT